>CAMZMU010000128.1:42554547-43212389 GCA_947311845.1 Poa pratensis
TTGAAACAAAATATCTGGTCTAAAAGAAGGGTATAATCAGATTCGTGAACACTATGATAATGTGCCAGTAAATTTTGAACCATCGGGATGGATTCCCTCAGTAAAAGTTGTTATCAATGGTGAAACCTTCCATGCTCGCTGTGATATCATGTCTGAATTCTGTTTAATGCCCAGGGATATTTATGATTCCTTAAATCTTTGGGAGCTTTCCAAATGTGAAGATTGTATAACTTTGGCTGATAATACTATTAAATTACCAAGAGGAGTAGCCGAAGGAGTATTTACAAAACTCCTGGGGATAACAATATCTGTTGATTATCTTGTCATTGAATGTGCAGGAGCAGGACAAATTACGCTTGGAAGATCTCTGTTGAAACGCTTTGGAGCAACAATAGACGTGGGCCAAGGCATTATGAATTTCGTCTCTTCACCTAGTTGTCACCAAGTATTTCCTAAAGATAAGAGTAAGGGTAAGAGAGCTAAGCGTAAGATTGTTGATGCTTCTACACTTGGTAAACTTGATTCTTACTTTCTGTGCCTAGCTGAAAGGCGTTAAAGAAAAGCGCTTATGGGAGACAACCCATTGTTTTATTTCTGCAATTTTTCTTTTCTTTTTGAGTCAAGGAGCTGTTTACTTCTGTAACAACCCTTTGTATCTTTATTTTTCGAATTGTTGTGCCAAGTAGAGCCTCTAATAGAAAGATGATGCTAGATTTGGATTTCTGCGCAGGAACAGATTTTTGCTGTTCACCGTTTTGTTCTTATAAAATTGCCAAAATTGAAAAATCTGCAAATTTTTGTGCGTGATCCTCAGATATGTACGCATCTTTCGTTAGTTTTGAGTTTTTCGATCTGAGCAACGTAAGTGCCTCGAAAAAATTCGTCTTTACGGACTGTTCTGTTTTAGACAGATTCTGTCTTTTATTTTGCATTCTCTTTTTACTAGTGTTGAGTGGAATTCTTTTTTGGGTGGAAGAGCTTCACATAACATCAGTGGCAGTAGCTAATGTTTAAAAGTAATGGTCATGTTTGTGTCCTTATAGAACATGTGAGTTTTTGATTGTGCACTAACCCTCTAATGAGAATTACTCTGAGTTTGGTGTGGCGGAAGTTTTCAAGGGTCAAAGAGGAGGATGATATAATGTGATCAAGAAGAGTGAAGAGCTTAAGCTTGGGGATGCTCCCATGGATCACCCCAGCATATTTCAAGAAGACTCAAGCGTCTAAGCTTGGGGATGCCCAAGGCATCCCCTTCTTCATCAACAACTTATCAGGTCATCTCTAGTGAAACTATTTTTAATTCTTTCACATCATATGTGCTTTACTTGGAGCGTCTGTGTGCTTTTATTTTCGCATTGTTATTTTATTTTCTGAGATCAACTTGTTGGATCCTAGCAATCTTGTTTGGGAGAGAGACACGCTCCGCTTTTTCATTGAATATCCTATTCTTCACTTATACTTGTTGAGTATTCTTGTCTAGCTTGCTATGCTTTTAGCTCCTGTTTTTCATGCATCTCTTGTTCAGAGCTGTTAGTTCTTTTAGAGAAAGTACTCTCTTGCTTCACTTATAATTGTTTGGAGAGTTTGTGTTGAAATAAATTGATTGGTGTTTGGTTGGAACAGAAAATGTTGCATGTGGTAGATGGTATAATGGAAAAGCTTACATATTCTTGTAGATCACTGTCTTGGATAATTTGATACTTGTCAATTGTTTTGAGTTATCAAGTAGTTCATGTTTAAGCTTTTGTATCATGTGGTTAAAACCTATTAGTGAAGAACTACCGTAAAGCTTGTTGAAATTTGGTTTTATAATTGGTATCTCTAAGGTCTAGATATTTTCTAGTAAAAGGGTTTGGTTAACAAGGAAGACAGTGTAGAGTCTTATAATGCTTGCAATATGTTTTCATATGAGTCTTGTGTACGGTTGATATCCTGTGTTTGCTTCAAATAACCTTGCTAGCCTAAACTCTGTACTGAGAGGGAATGCTTCTCGTGCATCCAAAACCTTGAGCCAAAATCCATGCCATTTGTGTCCACCATAACTACCTATATGTGGTATTTCCTTGCCACTCCAAGTAAATTTTTCATGTGCTACCTTTAAACTATTAAAACTTTTATTACTCCTTTTTGTGTCAATGTTTACCAAGCTCATGAGGACGGGGTGGATGTCTTTATGTCACTGTCAAACAGACTTTACCACCGGACTAGCGGCATATACATCCGCTTATCCATTAATTTTGCAAAAAGAGCTGGCAAATGGGGTGCCCAGTCCCAATTAATTACAACTTTAACCGCTTAATTCTCTTCACATTTTTGCCCTGATTTATCAGTCAAGCAATGACAAACAGTGAAATATCTGCATGTGTAAACAAAAGAGAAAGAGGGATGATCTGCCTTGCTGGTAGAAATAACGTCCTTCATGGGAGCCGCTCTTAAAAGTCTGGTTGGCAGGGGTCATATTGTACTTTTCCATTTTCTGATTCGTTGACAATTAACAAACACCTCTCAAAACTTATATTTTTACTCTCTATATGATTTCAAAAACTTAAAAAGCTCTAGCACATGATTTAATCCCTGCTTCCCTCTGCGAAGGGCCTTTCTTTTACTTTTATGTTGAGTCAGTTTTCCTACTTCTTTCTATCTCAGAAGCAAACACTAGTGTCAACTTTGGTGCAACAATTTTTATATGCTAGTATATTGTACTTATTATATTGCTTTGTGTTGACAAATATCCATGAGATATATATGTTGAAAGTTGAAAGCAATTGCTGAAACTTAAATCTTCCTTTGTGTTGGTTAAATACCTTTTACTTAGAATCTATTGCTTTATGAGTTAACTCTTATGCAAAACTTTTGATGCTTGTCTCGAAAGTACTATTCATGAAAAGTTTTTGCTTATATGATTCAGTTGTTTGCTCATTATCTATTTGTTAGCAAACTATAGACCATTGACCTGGATCACTTCATTCATAACATGTGCTTTACAATACTATTTGATCAAGATTATGATGGTAGCATGTCACCTCAGAAATTATTTTGTTTTTATCGTTTTACCTACTCGAGGACGAGTAGAACTAAGCTTGGGGATGCTTGATACGTCTCAAACGTATCTATAATTTCTGATGTTCCATGTTGATATTATACCAATTGTTACATGTTTTATATACACTTCATAGCATTTTTATGCATTTTCTGGGACTAACCTATTAACAAGATGCCACAGTGCCAGTTCCTGTTTTCTGCTGTTTTTGTATTCCAGAAAAGCTGTTCTGGAAATATTCTCGGAATTGGACGAAACTTGGACAGAACCTTCTATTTTCCCGACAGTACACGGAGTCCAAAGGAGAGACGGAGGCGACCGAGGAGGCAGCCACGCCAGGGGCCGGCGCGCCCCTCCTGCCGTGGCGGGGGTGGCGTGACCCCCTCGGGTGCCTCCAGACGCCGCCCTTTCGCCTATATAATGCCTTCGTCCAGAAAACCCTAAATACCCGAGCCTCCATCCACGAAAAGTTCCGTAGCCGCCGCCGTCGTCAACCCTAGTTCGGGAGGGTTCTGAAGCTCTTCCGGCACCCTGCCGGAGAGGGGAATCATCACCGGAGGGCTCTACATCACCATGCCTGCCTCCGGAGTGATGCGTGAGTAGTTCATCCTTGGACTACGGGTCCTAGCAGTAGCTAGATGGTTGTCTCTCCTCCTTGTGCTATCATGTTTAGATCTTGTGAGCTCCTATCATGATCAAGATCATCTTATTGTAATGCTACATGTTGTGTTTGCTGGGATCCGATGAATATTGATACTATGATCAAGTTGATTATCAATCTATCTTATATGTTATTTATGATCTTGCATGCTTTCCGTTACTAGTAGATGCTTTGCCAAGTAGATGCTTGTAACTCCAAGAGGGAGTATTTATGCTAGATAGTGGGTTCATGCCTCGGTAATCTGGGCGAGTGACAGCAACGTCTAAGATTGTGGATGTGCTGCTGTGTGACACCCCTCCCTGGCCCATCTCGCCAGAGAGGCGGTCGCCCCGTGCGCCAGCCCAAGATATCTGGCCGCACGTCACAACAGTGCAACATAATGGAAATCATTACAAATCAAGCACAAGAAGTGCTACAAATGGTTTACAAGGCCATCAAGGCATGACCAAACATCAAGCCAAGCATGGCTCAGGACAGAGTTTAACTGGCAGTGGAAGACGACTAAGGCAACGGCTTGGAGCGGCTCCACTCCACAGGCATCTGGTTGGGCTACTGATCCTAGCACACTCTTGCTCCATCTCCTTGCTAAGGTAGAAGATGAATCCTCGTCAAAACCTGGCCACAATCACAAGGCCCGTGAGTACATTTGTATGCACTCAGCAAGAATCGCCACTCACTACAAATAATCCAACAATCATGCAACAAGATATACATTGAAAATAAACCCCTACAACATGGCAAGGTGTACTCTACATACATGACATAAAAGTAGCATGGCATTGACAACCAAACATGTCATAAGCAAGCAACGGGGTTATCACCAGTACAGAGTCCAAGCCAGGTGGGGTTGGATCGTACACTAGCAATCATACAAAGAGATTACCTGTGACGAGTAAACGGGTGTACCAGTTGGTACCAAATAATATACAACAACACCTGTGATCACTGCTAGGCCCACTGGCCTCATCTTTCCAATCTGGGTCTGCACGGTTGATGTTGGCTCAGGCCTAACTCTAGGCTCCCAACGATCACACCGCCATCCATATCACGGTTACCATCGACATCTCAAGGCAATATTCCCTGCATCATCTTATTTGTTCATTTAGTGAGATCAGGTCGTTCATTAATTCTTTCAAACAGAACTTAAGTTTAACCTCCTGACACGACAAAGACACACAGTGTGACCGACACTGAACTGTTGTTCCATATCCCAGGAACGGGGCTAGCTTGCTAGGTTGAGTCTCTCGAGAGTTTGCTTCACCACCTATCAGAATGCACCCTACTCAGCGAGGCTCCAGGTTTCTCACGCCCAAAGTCGTACTAAGCAAATACACTCACATGACGGGTCACTTGCTAAGACACTCCTGCACCACCCTATGCGCGTGGCACAACGGCAAGTAAATCCGGCACATCCCCCGGCGCTACCGGGTATGCCTAGCTCCGGACCCCCTATCACAGTCGAACCCGTGCCTGTCGACCTCTACCCCCGGACAGCACAACCGAACGACTGCGCCCAATGGATGGCACAAAAGGGCTCAACAACCTACTAGATCACGGTCCTCCATGAGACGACAATGGTTCTGCTTTCAAAGTTCAGATTAGTGGCACCATGGACTGACCCTATCGTTGTTTGGAGGGGTGTTTCATTTAATCAAGTTTCATTATTCACAAGTCCACATAACAGAGGATTAGTCCAACACAACAACCACAATAACACAATAATATATCAGCAGTAAATAAATCGTAACAACCGGCATGTATCAAAATCCAAACTTAGCAAAATAAAAAACGTCAACCGGAAGACTACGGCGGCGATCCCGCCGACCAGCGCCTTCTCGTTTGACAAGGAAAAGAAACGTCAACCGGAAGACTACGGCGGCGATTCCGCCGACCAGCGCCTTCTCGTTTGACAAGGAAAAAGAAACATCAACCGGAAGACTACGGCGGCGATTCCGCCGACCAGCGCCTTCTCGTTTGACAAGGAAAAAGAGACGTCAACCGGAAGACTACGACGGCGATTCCGCCGACCAGCGCCAGCGCCTTCACAGATCGACTATAAAAGATAGCACAGTTGTTTAGCGTCGACCGGGTAACTGTGGCAGAGATACCTCCGACCAGCGCCATCGCAGATCGACGTTAACGTTTTAGTGAGACGGCGGCAGTTCCCCCAGTCCATGTCTCAAAATGGTGTGTGTTTGATAAATATTAACAATACATAATATAACCAAGCAAGTACGAAAATAAATATGCAACATGGCAGGAGCAATATTACAAGTTTCATACTAAACAAGAACAGCAAACAGACCTGCATAAAATAACAGTAGACAGACAAAAACATAAACACCTGGCATGGTAATAAGCAAATAAACAAACAAACACTGCTGGGCTACTCATAGCAAGGGGTTAGCTTGCCTTTGGAGACGGGGATCCACCGGGTTTGGGAAGGTTGGGACAATTCCGCGGCGTAGGGCAGTGATAGCCCCGTTCCACGGACTCCGGAATGCACGTATAAAAGGGCACCCCATGGAACTATTTTGGAATGTGATGAAATCAGTACCACCCGAAAGAGCTCGTCGAGACGAAGATTAGAAATTTGAATCACTCCAATCGGAGCTACGGTTCAAAAGTTTTGGACGTTCGAAATTTGGTTCAGCAGGAAAGAAAAACTGCCCGCGGGAAAAAAAACGGCGTGGCCGCTACTGGGCCACAGCGCGTTGCACCGCGCGTGCCAGCGCTGTGCCTGGCCGGCCGCTGATGGGCCACGAATTGGCTGCTGGCCCGCTGGGCCGGGAAAACGGTTCAACAAAGAAAAAAAGAAGAACAGAGGAGATCGACCAGAGGTCGTCTTCCTCCTCGGCCTCGCATGGGAGCGAGCAGAGCTGGCCGGGGACGGGCCTAGGAGCTCGCCCGGAGGGTCAGCGACGGCGGGGACCGCCCGGGGTGGCTTGCCGCGGCCGTGGGAGGAGGATCCGGCGGCGGGGACGTGGTCATCGCTCTTCTCCGCGCGGGCACGCACGGGAGCGCACGGGGAGGTGATACGTCTCAAACGTATCTATAATTTTTGATGTTCCATGCATGTTTTATATCAATTGCCACATGTTTTGTATAAACTTTATATCATTTTTATACATTTTCTGGGACTAACCTATTAACAAGATGCCACAGTGCCAGTTCCTGTTTTCTGCTGTTTTTGTATTCCAGAAAAGCTAGTCTGGAAATATTCTCGGAATTGGCGAAAATTTACGGAGGCCCCTATTTTACTAGAAGACTCCATGGGCCAGAAGGACAAGTCCGGGGGAGGCCCGAGGGCCCCACACGTGGGCAGGGCGCGGTTGGGCCTTGCCCGGCGCCCTGGGGTGGTGTCGTCTCCTCAGTCACCGCCTCGCGACGCCCTTTGGACTATATATTGCCCCTGACCTAAAACTCACAGAACAATTGACGAAACTCCCGAATACATCTCCGTGCTCCGCCGCCACGAAACTTCGTTTCGGGGGTCAGAAGGTCCTGTTCCGGCACCCTGCCGGGACGGGGATTGACCCCAGGAGCCTTCTCCATCGACGCCACCGCCTCCATCATGCTCCGTGAGTAGTTCCCCCATGGACTACGGGTTCTAGCTGTAGCTAGTTGGTACTCTCTCTCCCATGTACTTCAATACAATGATCTCATGAGCTGCCTTACATGATTGAGATCCATATGATGTAATCGGTGTTGTGTTTGTTGGGATCCGATGAATATTGAATACTATGTCAAGTTGATTATCAATCTATCTTATATGTTATTTAAGATCTTGCATGCTCTCCGGTACTTGTGGTTGCCTTGATCAAGTAGTTGCCTGTATCTCCAAGAGAGAGTATTTATGCTAGATAGTGGGTTCATGCCTCCATTTAACCTGGGACAGTGACAGAAAGTTCTAAGGTTGCGGATGTGCTGTTGCCACTAGGGATAACCTAACAATGCTATGTCCACGGTCATATGTATTTGTTTACATTACGCACTTTACTTAATGCAATTATCCGTTGCTTGCAACTTAATACCAACGGGGAACTCGGATGACAACCCGGCGGTGGATTATTAGTCATAGACGTGTTGGATAACGGTCTATGTATTTTGTCGTAATGCCCAATTAAATATCATAGTAGTCATCATGTCATATATATGCATTGTCATGCGCTCAATATTCTGTCA
The DNA here is from genome assembly GCA_947311845.1 of Poa pratensis. Classification (NCBI taxonomy): domain Eukaryota; kingdom Viridiplantae; phylum Streptophyta; class Magnoliopsida; order Poales; family Poaceae; genus Poa; species Poa pratensis. The sequence continues at coordinate 42,562,434 of CAMZMU010000128.1, forward strand.
ATTGCCCAACTGTAATTTGTTCACCCAACACTTGTTATTGGAGAGTTACCACTAGTGTAGATAGCTGGGAACCCCGGTCCATCTGTCATCATCATTGCTTTCCCGTCAACTCCACGCAAGCAACTATTTTCTGGTGCCATTGTCTCTGTGCTACTGTTACTATTGCTCTCATATTACTGCTGCTTTCACATCACCCCTGTTACTAGTGCTTTTCCAGGTGCAGCTGAATTGACAACTCCGCTGTTAAGGCTTATAAGTATTCTTTGTCTCCCCTTGTGTCGAATCAATAAATTTGGGTTTTACTTCCCTCGAAGACTGTTGCGATCCCCTATACTTGTGGGTTATCAAGACTATTTTCTGGCGCCGTTGCCGGGGACTACAAATCTTCATCCTCAAATAAGCTCCCGTCAAGACGCTAACGAAAATAGCATCAACTATTTTCTGGCGCCGTTGCCGGGGAGCATAGCTCTACTCATAAGTTCACCTGGGGAGTACTCTCCACCTCTCTCTCTGTTTTTATTTTATTTTGTTTTGTCTAGTTTACTTTTGTCTAGTTTTATTTTGCTTAGTTTATTTCTGTTTAGTTGTGTTTTGTTTAGTTTACTTTTGTTTAGTTTATTTTTGTCTAGTTTTATTTTTCTTATATACCCGAAAATCCATAAAAATTTAAAAACCGAAAATCTAAAAAAAACTGTTGCTATGGAAGAACATGCTAGAACCTCTATGTTTATGGAAGCTAAAGAATTATATATAAAGTATAGAGAATCAAGAGAGGGTAAAATCATGAGAGGCATGTTAAAAAAGTTAAATCAAATTGCTGAAATTTTGCTGGAACGCCATGATATAAATTGTTGCTCTGAACAAGATACTAAACATCTTAAATTCCAATGTGGCTTTAGTGAAGAAGTTTTAATTATGAACTATCATTGGAATAACTATATTCATTTGGAGCTGAAAAGTAGAACAATTTGTTACTTATGGGAGCTTCTGAAATAGATTCCTTCATGGCTAAAAATTATGAAACCTGTGTTGCTTGTAATAAACTTAAAGAAACGGTCTCTTTTATTCTTGATTATTGCCTAGAAAATTTCAGCAATAATTGTTATATCATTGATTATAAAGAGAGACTCATTAATGCACAAGAATGCACTCACAATTTGCAGGAACCTGTAGAAGAAGAAACTACTGCTGAAGCTGAAAGCTCATTGGATGAAAAAGAGGAGGAGAGTGATGAACAAAAGGAGGAAGAATGGAGTAGCTACCCATGCCTACCTTCTAATGAGAGTAACTCTTTATCTCTTACACTATTTGATTGCCCTCCATGCTTACCAAAGGAGGATGAATGTTATGTTCCTGTGGATTCTCTTGAAATATTCCCTATGAGTAAAACTTGTGGAAATGATTATGCTACTGATATTTATGATAATCCATGCTATTTTGATAAATCTTATGATAATCCTTTATTTGTGCCTAATATTCGAAATGCATGGTAATGAGTTTGCTTAGAAAATGTTTATGATAAAGCTCTAGATGATGGTCCTATATTGGTTGATAATATTAATTGTACTACTAATGAAAATGGGATTGGAGAGGTCTTGACTTTATCTAGGAGTCCCATACCTCTTGAGAATGATCAATCATCTTGTTATAAAATTGTTAAAAGTGGGTTTGAAAGTTTTAATCCCACTATTTTTGAGCTTGATAAGAATTATGTGTTTGTAGATCATGAAAAGCATGCTTTATGTGATAGTTATATTGTTGAGTTTGTTCATGATGCTACTGAAAATTATTATGAGAGAGGAAAATATGGTTGTAGAAATTTTCATGGTACTAAAGCACCTCTCTATATGCTGAAAGTTCTGAAGTTACTCTTGTTTTATCTTCCTATGCTTGTCACTTTGTTCTTTATGAATTTATTTGTGTACAAGATTCCTATGCATAGGAAGTGGGTTAGACTTAAATGTGTTTCGAATTTGCTTCTTGATGCTCCTTTTGCTTCATTTTCTATTTTATGTGAGCATCTTTAAAACTATCAAGCCTAGCTAAAAGGCATTAAAGAAAAGCGCTTATGGGAGGCAACCCATTTTATTTTTCTGCAATTTTTCTTTTATTGAGTCAAGGTGCTTGTTTACTTCTGTAGCAACTCCTTTGTATCTTTACTTTCTTGCATTGTTGTGCCAAGAGTAGTCTCTAATGATAAGATGATGCTAATTTTGATTGCTGCGCAGAAACAGATTTCTGCTGTTCACTGTACGAAATTCCTAAAATCACCAGATTGTGAATTAAATCTGAAATTTTTGTGCGTAATCCTGATATATGTATGCATCTTTCGTTAGTTCAACGTTTTTCGATTTGAGTCCCGTAAGTGCCTCGAAAAAATTCATCTTTACTGGCTGTTCTGTTTTGACAGATTCTGTCTCTGTTTTTTGCATTGTCTCTTGTGGGCTTTAAGCAAGGTTCTCTAGACGTGGAGGGCTGTAGCTAATGTTTTATTGAGTTCTTGCAATGTGTCACAACAGAACCAGTGGATTAAAGTTTTTGAGTACTAACCCCTCTAATGAGAATTACGTTGAGTTTGGTGTGGCGGAAGTTTTCAAGGGTCAAGAGGAAGAGTGATATAATAGGATGAAGAAGAGTGAAGAGCTCAAGCTTGGGGAGGCTCCCATGGATCTCCCCAGCATATTTCAAGAAGACTCAAGCGTCTAAGCTTGGGGATGCCCAAGGCATCCCCTTCTTCATCGGCAAAATTATCAGGTCATCTCTAGTGAAACTATATTTTAATTCTTTCACATCATATGTGCTTTTCTTGGAGCGTCTGTGTGCTTTTATTTTCAGTATTGCACTTTTATTTTCAATAAAGCTTGACTGGACCCTAGCATTCTTGATTGGGAGAGAGACACGCTCCGCTTTTTCATGAGAATACTCCTATTCTTCACTTATATTTGTTGAGTATTCATATCTAGCGCTGTTCAGCTTTTAGCTCTTGTTTTCATGTATCTCTTGTCAGAGCTATTAGCTTTCTTTTGTAGAAAGTACTCTCTTGCTTCACTTATATTTGTTTGGAGAGTTGATGAAATAAATTGATTGGTGTTTGGTTGGTTCAGAAAATGTTGCATGTGGTAATTGGTATAAGGAAAAACTTGCTTAATCTTGTAGATCACTAATTTGGATAACTTGATGCTTGTCAATTGTTTTGAGTTAACAAGTAGATCATGATTAAATTGTGCATCACATGAGTTAAGCCTATTAGTGAAGAACTACCGTAAAGCTTGTTGAAAATTTGGTTTGCATCGGTGGTATCTCTAAGGTCTAGATATTTTCTAATAACAGGGTTTGGTTAACAAGGAAGACGGTATGAAGTCTTATAACGTTTGCAATATGTTTGTCATATAAAACTTGGTGTACGGGTTGATATTCTTGTTTGCTTACATAACCTTGCTAGCCTAAACTCTGTACTGAGAGGGAATGCTTCTCGTGCATCCAAATCCTTGAGCCAAAATCCATGCCATTTGTGTCCACCATAACTACCTATATGTGGTATTTCCTTGCCACTCCAAGTAAATTTTTCATGTGCTACCTTTAAATTATTCAAAATGTTATTATTCCCTTTTTGTGTCAATGTTTACTAGCTCATGAGGAATTAGTGTGGTTATTCTTTATTCTATTTGTCAATGGACTTTTACACCTGGACTAGTGGCATATACATCCGCTTATCCAATAACTTGCAAAAAGAGCTGGCAACGGGGTGCCCAGTCCCAATTAATTACAACTTTAACCAATTAATTCTCTTCACACTTTTGCCCTGATTCATCAGTAAGCAATGACAAACAGTGAAATACCTGAATGTGTGTAAACCAAAGAGAAAGAGGGATGATCTGCCTTGCTGGTAGAAATAACGTCCTTCATGGGAGCCGCTCTTAAAAGTCCGTTTGACAGGTAGAATACTGTTCTCACCCGCTACCATTCGTTGACAATTAACAAACACCTCTCAAAAATAGATACTCCTCCATGGTATGTGATTGATGGAAGGCACCCGAGGATTCGGTTAGCCATGGCTTGTGTTAGCAAGGTTGGGAGGAGTATCAAATATTTTATGCAATCTCTATATGCTTTCAAAAACCTAAAAGCTCTAGCACATGACTTAATCCCTGCTTCCCTCTGCGAAGGGCCTTTCTTTTACTTTTATGTTGAGTCAGTTTTCCTATTCTTTCTGTCTTCCACAAGCAAACACTAGTGTCAACTTTGTTACAACATGCGTTATATGCAATGTATTGGACTTGTTATACTACTTTGTGTTGACAATATCCATGAGATAAATATGTTGAAAGTTGAAGCAAATGCTGAAACTAAATTCTTCCTTTGTGTTGATTAAATACCTTTTATTAGAAACTATTGCTTTATGAGTTAACACTTATGCAAAACTGTTTGATGCTTGTCTCGAAAGTACTATTCATGAAAACGTTTAGCTTGTGTGATTCATTGTTTACTCATTATCTATTTGGTAGCAAATTATAGACCATTGACTTGGATCACTTCATTCATTTACATGTGCCTTGCAATATTATATGATCAAGATTATGATAGTAGCATGTCACCTCAAAAATTATTTTGTTTTTATCGTTTACCTACTCGAGGACGAGTAGGAACTAAGCTTGGGGATGCTGATACGTCTCAAACGTATCTATAATTTTTGATGTTCCATGCTTGTTTTATACCAATTGCTACATGTTTTGTATACTTTATATCATTTTTATACATTTTCTGGGACTAACCTATTAACAAGATGCCACAGTGCCAGTTCCTGTTTTCTGCTGTTTTTGTATTCCAGAAAAGCTAGTCTGGAAATATTCTCGGAATTGGACGAAAATTTACGGAGGCCCCTATTTTACCAGAAGACTCCATGGGCCAGAAGGACAAGTCCGGGGGAGGCCCGAGGGCCCCACACGTGGGCAGGGCGCGGTTGGGCCTTGCCCGGCGCCCTGGGGTGGTGTCGTCTCCTCGGTCACCGCCTCGCGACGCCCTTTGGACTATATATTGCCCCTGACCTAAAACTCACGAACAATTGACGAAACTCCCGAATACATCTCCGTGCTCCGCCGCCACGAAACTTCGTTTCGGGGGTCAGAAGGTCCTGTTCCGGCACCCTGCCGGGACGGGGATTGACCCCCGGAGCCTTCTCCATCGACGCCACGCCTCCATCATGCTCCGTGAGTAGTTCCCCCATGGACTACGGGTTCTAGCTGTAGCTAGTTGGTACTCTCTCTCCCATGTACTTCAATACAATGATCTCATGAGCTGCCTTACATGATTGAGATCCATATGATGTAATCGGTGTTGTGTTTGTTGGGATCCGATGAATATTGAATACTATGTCAAGTTGATTATCAATCTATCTTATATGTTATTTAAGATCTTGCATGCTCTCCGGTACTTGTGGTTGCCTTGATCAAGTAGTTGCCTGTATCTCCAAGAGAGAGTATTTATGCTAGATAGTGGGTTCATGCCTCCATTTAACCTGGGACAGTGACAGAAAGTTCTAAGGTTGCGGATGTGCTGTTGCCACTAGGGATAACCTAACAATGCTATGTCCACGGTCATATGTATTTGTTTACATTACGCACTTTACTTAATGCAATTATCCGTTGCTTGCAACTTAATACCAACGGGGAACTCGGATGACAACCCGGCGGTGGATTATTAGTCATAGACGCTGTTGGATAACGGTCTATATATTTGTCGTAATGCCCAATTAAATATCATAGTAGTCATCATGTCATATATATGCATTGTCATGCGCTCAATATTCTGTCAATTGCCCAACTGTAATTTGTTCACCCAACACTTGTTATTGGAGAGTTACCACTAGTGTAGATAGCTGGGAACCCCGGTCCATCTGTCATCATCATTGCTTTCCCGTCAACTCCACGCAAGCAACTATTTTCTGGTGCCATTGTCTCTGTGTACTGTTACTATTGCTCTCATATTACTGCTGCTTTCACATCACCCCTGTTACTAGTGCTTTTCCAGGTGCAGCTGAATTGACAACTCCGCTGTTAAGGCTTATAAGTATTCTTTGTCTCCCCTTGTGTCGAATCAATAAATTTGGGTTTTACTTCCCTCGAAGACTGTTGCGATCCCCTATACTTGTGGGTTATCAAGACTATTTTCTGGCGCCGTTGCCGGGGACTACAAATCTTCATCCTCAAATAAGCTCCCGTCAAGACGCTAACGAAAATAGCATCTGGAGGCACGGCCAGCGACCGCCGGCGGCGACGGGCGGCCCGGCTGAGGACGGAGGCGAGGCTGCGTTGCAGCGCCACGCCCGGGGGAGGTACGCCGCTGCCGCCGGGGACCACGGCGAGTGGCAACCCGAGCTTCCCGAGCACGGCCATGGCGGCCACGCGGTTTTGAGCAAGAACTCGGGCCTCCAGAGCTTCTCTTGGTCTTCTGGACAGAGGGGAGGAAAAAGGAGAGGGGAGGGAGTGTGTGGGCAGTGGAGAGGGCTCGGTTTGCTTTCACGGGAGGAGAAGAACTTGAGAGCACCGACGGTCACCAACCTTGCTCCAACCATTTAATGGAGAGGATAGGGGTGAGGGGGATGGGGCTGTCGTGCTGGCGGCACAGTGAAGCACGAGGTGCACTGTAGCAGAAGGATCAGGCACCGACCACAGCAGTAAGCGGAAATTAGGTCTTGCCTAAGCGCGCGTCCCGGACGTCCAGAGCGCGACACGGGCGACATCGTCGCGTTCCCGATGACTCGGGGCACCAAATGGAACAAGGTTTCCACCACTAGGTTTGTAACGATGAGAGGAACACAACAAAACAAAAATCCCACAGGGATTCCAAACTTTGCAAAGTAGGATTTTCAGAAAAGTAAAGATACCGAAGGTGCTCGATAAAATGACAGGGGCCTTGCACACCTCAGAAAAATCCCCAAAAATCACTACTGAGTATTTGTGGCATAAGGAGGGTGTCTATGGAGTTTGAGCTCAATTGGTGTTGTGGAAAAGGGTTTTTTGCAAAAGTCCGCTAAGCCGCGTACCGGCATCGATTTTTGGCTTACAAAGGAAGTAGGTCAAAACTTGCTCGGATGGGTTTGGGTCCAACAGAAGAAGTGTAGGAAATGCAAAAATATGCAACTCCCTAAATTATGAGAATTTTCCGAGACTCCAAAGTTGACCGAATAAAATTGGGATCGGACCCGACATTTAACAGTTAACTCTGGAACTGGAAATATTGGATTGGAGTGTGAAATATTTTGGGCGGGTCTTCTAGAAATGGGCAGGGGAGTCCTCCGGTATTTAAAGAGAGAGCAACCTCTAAGTCAAATTGCCTCGAAAAATTTTAGGAGACGCTTATTAAAACTAGAAAAAGTTTTCCGGCGTCCAAAAATAATTTAAAATTCGGTCGGAATTTTCGGGGTGTTACATGTTGCCACTAGGGGTAAAACAGCAATGTTTTATCTAAGGATAATTGTATTGTTTACATTATGCACTTTACTTAATGCAATAATCTGTTGCTTGCAACTTAATACCAACGGGGAACACAGATGTCAACCTGAAGGTAGATTATTAGTCATAGATGTTGTTGGACAACGGTCTATATATCTTGTTGTAATGCCCAATTGAATATCATAGTAGTCATCTTGTCATATATATGCATTGTCATGCGCTCTCTATTCATCAATTACCCAGCTGTAATTTGTTTACCCAGCATGTTAGTTATCTTTTATGGAGAGACACCACTAGTGAACTGTGGACCCCGGTCCATTCTTTTACACTGATAATACAACCAACTGCAATCATTGTTCCTTTTCATTCTCCGTAATTAAACACTATTTTTCACACCATACGTTTAATCCTTTGTTTACAGCAAGCCGGTGAGATTGACAACCTCACTGTTTCGTTGGGGCAAAGTAGTTTGATTGTGCTATGTGCAGGTTCCACGTTGGTGATCGAGTAAACGGCGCCACCAACAACCTTCAGATGTGCCTTTTACTCCTACTGGATCTGACAAACTTGGTATCTTACTAAGGGAAAACTTGCTGCTACACTGCTTCATACCTTCCTCTTGGGGTCTCCCAACGAACGTGTGCTTTCACGTCATCATGGCCCCGATGCCCGGATCTCGTCCTCCTCGGACGATGAGGACTCGGATCTAGAGGTCGGTCTCCTCCTCTCTCGCGCCACCTATGAGCGCGAGCGCCGACGGTGTCATTCGGGCGTCTGCGATGCAAAGAGCAGTCCGCATCTCCGCCGCCGAGCACGCGATAGAAGCCACCGAGGAGGCGTTGTTCCAAACACAGCTCCGGGCGGCCATACACCGGTCTCTTCTCCCTGGCCAGGGCCCTGGGCCAGATGCAGCGGCGGCAGCGGTGGCGACGGAGGAGGAGGACGCTCCGGTGTTCGAGGAGGATGAGGTCTCCTCTGACAGTGGCTCCGACGCCGACGCCTGGGACGCAATCCACGACGGAAAGCGACCCCGCCTCGCCTAAGGTAAATGACCGTTCTTTTTACTAAGTATTTGCTCTGTTAGAGTACTTATTTAGCTTGGTTTGCTCTGTTATTTAGCTCTGTTTAGCTATGTATTTACTCTGTTAGCTACTTATTTAGATCGGTTTGGTATGTTAGTAATGTCCACATCCAAAAGTTGTTCGGATTTAAATCTATTGAAATTCAAAAGAAATTTACAGTTATAAGTTGTTTAAATTTCAAAAATTATTTAAATTGGGAAGTTATTCATATTTGAATTATGTTGACGTTTATTAAATGTTCATTTTTAAAAGACATTCAAAATTTTAAAATATGCAGACTTGAAGGGCATTCAATTTTTAAAATATTCAAATTTGAATTTTGATCATACGTTAAGTCAGCATTTATTTTTGTGATGATTTTGATAAAAAAAAATTATATATTTTGTAGTTAGATATATTTAAAGTTATTGATTTTGCAGAATTTAGCAGTTTTTTCGAAATTGTTGAAATAAGTCTGATATATTTTTTAAATTTTTCCGGTGAATATATTTAAAGTTATTGATTTCGCAGCATTTAGCAGTTTTTGAAAATTGTTTAAATAAGTTGGACTCACCTGTCAAGAATCTAGTATTTTTTTTAAAAAAATCGAAAATGGAAAAAATGACAGACCGGGCCCACTGTGATGTCGTGATGACATCAGCAGTGGTCGGATCTGCCGCGGTGACCACGCCGGCGGCGAACCAGCGCGAGCTGTTTTAAAAATGTTTAGGTTTCAAAATTGTTCAAATTGGAAAGTTATTCAGATTTGAATTTTTGTCGTGTTTGTAAAATGATTAGTGCGAAAGGCTTTTAAAATTCTAAAGTACTGAAATTTAGAATTTTAATTAGAATGTTTCAATACGGTTGTAATTCAATTTTGAGAACGTCAACTTCAAAAACTGTTTAAATTTGAAAAAATATTGGATTTTTTAGGAAGTATATGTTTAAAAAAATATTCAGATTTTAAAATTGTTGAAATTTGGAAATTATTACGAATTGAATTGTTTTCACGTTTGTAAAATGATCAGGTTTGAACGAATGCTAAAATTTTAGAAGACTCAAATTTGAAATTTGTATTTAATTGTTGTAATATGTTTGTATTTTGTGCACAAATTTATCCAAATATTGACCAATACAAAAAATTAAAAAGTGTTCAAATTGGGAAGTTGTTAATATTTGAATTCTTTTTATGCTTAGGAAATGGTAAGTCTTGAAATAATTTTAGAATTTTGAAGAACTCAATTTTGAAATTTGGATTAAAATGTTTTAATATGATTCTAATTCAAATATGGTTGTAGTTCAAATGTTGGCCAACTCAAAATTTTCAAACATGTTAGTTCTTTGTCATAAATGGTTTTTTCCTTGAGCATTTACATATATTTTTTAATATTTATCCGATGAATATTTAAAGAAGTGTCTCCATTTTTTTTACAAACTGACAGCATGGGCCCACCACGGCGTCAGGATGACGTCAGGATGATATCCACGGTGGGTACGGCGGCCACGGCGAGCTCGCCGCTTGCCGGCGACGCTTCCGCGCGCAGTGGGACGTGGGGCTGGCCGCGATGGAAGCGCCTGGACGCGGGATGGACGGACGTGGCGGCGCCGCTGCGTCTAGGTCGGCGGAGCGACGCTAGTGGCGGCCGAACGCGGCGGAGGGAGCAGCCGCACGGCGGCGACGAATCCGGCGTGCGTAGGCCGTCCCAGCATGCGTTTGTCGGCGGAGACGGAGAGGACGCGGCGGCGGAGTCCGTGGCGTCCTTCGATCTGAGCGTGGAGCAGCGGAGAGGCGGGGCGGCGCGTCGGCGGCGGCGGCGAACTTCGGCATCGCGCGGGAGAGAGAATAGAGAGGGGAGGTGTGCGGATGTTTTTCTAGATAGGTCCCTGGGGTTTTCTAAAATTTCATATTAGTCCTTCAGGGGTTTTTTTTTTTTTGTATATTTGCAGCGAGGCTGCGAGGGCGACCGGGAAGGCACGCGTCAAGAATCGTGCGGAGCGAGGAGCGACCGGCTAGCAGCGAGCGGCGACCGTCTGTGGTGTGCGCCAAATTTCGTGCGGGAACTGGGAAACCGGTGGCGATCGGTCGACCGGTGTCACGCCGCGTGCCAAAAAGCGTGCGAGCACGGTACAACGCGCGGCTGTTGGCCAAGTGCGGGATCTGTGGGCCGTTGATCTTGGATCGGAGGGCGAGGATCATTAATGTAGCTACTGTTCCTAGCTACATTAGCTACAGTAACAAGTGGCCTGAGAGGCTGCGATCTTGTCGCCCCTTTATATATAGTGTTACCCAATTCGTCCGAGTGTTTTCTTGGGCTCGACATGAAACATCTTTTTTTTTGGAAGACGTGGATAACCTCTTTGCTCGAATAAATTGACTCTTCTAGAGTATGTCACTTGTTAATGAGATCAGTGGATTAGCTATGTGCGCCATTGAAAAATTAGATAAGCTCTTGTTGTTCCTCAAAAGAATAAATAAACTACTCTCGTTTTTTGCTATGGAATAAATTTTGGGACTCTCTTCTCGTGCATGTATCTATCTACACAGAATAGACCACCGCTGCCCCGACCCACGTCGCCCTTTAATTTTCCATACTAGTCACTGGCCCACATCACACATAGTGGGAATGCAAGTCCCTCAAAAAATAAAACAGAAGTTCCGGTTTGCATTTCTAAAAAAGGAAAGGGTAAAAGTCCTGATCAGTCATTACACCCGAACACATCGCCCTAATGTGTCGGCAAACCAAGCACCGAAACAAAGCGCGAAAGAACGTCACCCAGCGTCTAGAGCCACACATCACAATTAGTCTGCATTGCCGTGCGGAAACTACACTGACGAGAGGTAGACTCATCAAGACCCATGGTTAAGGTCCCTAGATTATGAATATGAGGGAGAGAACGTGGTAGAGCTGGAAGTATCGTCGGCTGACAAGCAGGGCAAATATTTTACCCAGGTTCAGGGCCCTCGTGTGGAGGTAACACCCCTACGTCCTGCCTGTCTGTTATTGCTTTGTGAATATGATGGTTACAAGAGTCCCGGCGAGATGTCGATCTCGCTAGGCTTTTGGTGGCTCTGAAAGTACGTGGTCTGGTCCGATGGCCCTCCCAGTCCTTAAATAACAGGCTGGGTCTCAGGTGTTCGTAACCGACTCGATTTACAAGTAAGGAAACTCTAAACCGACTATTGTTTCGCCAAACTTGGAGGATACTCCATCTTCGTGGGCCTCCCTTCATGGGCTTCATGTAGGCTCTGATAGTTGGGCATATTCGATACGTGCACCAGGTACCCTCATGGTAGGGTACCCGATAGGCATACCCATGTCAGTAGCCCCCGAGTACTTGTCTGATTCGAAGAGTCGGGCATGGACTCATACATCATGCACGTTATGTTCTTTGCATTTGTGTCGTATGATTTGATATGTTTGTATGAAATAGCACATGCTGGCTATGTCGAGTGTTTCATCGACTATGAATTTTTGCTTATGATAATCAAGGGATATTAGCTTAGCAGGCCCGGCACACACGACGGATCGGGGCCAGTTAACTACCATTTGTGGCAAAACCATACTAGCTTTCAATCAAACTCGAGTCCCCGGACTCGAATCTGGAACAAACTGGACAGACTCGAAACAGCCGTTGAGGTCTTACGGAATCGAACTGCTGTATAATTTTGAATCAACCCAACGCGTCCGTCGGGGATAATTCATCATGTCTGCTGACACGGAAAATTTAAGGATAACGCTGCTGGAGCGGTCCTTAGCCCAGCTCGACTGATCGGTGGGTCTTACCTTTGCACTATGCATGCAGCATCCAAGGATCGTCGGATCAACTCGGGAATATTTTGAGTGTGATTTTGCTTATGAACTTAGTCGAATGTTTCGTCGACTGACACTTTTGCCATTATTCTATCGGGTGCGCGACAGCGCTCCCGATAGGAGTAGCCCCCGAGATTGTGCTTTATTGTTTGCAATGGAGGATAATCTCAAAATCTTTTACCCTGCACATTTTAGTCAAAGAAAATTTTTGATACGCTCCCGATGGGAGTATGATACTATAGTCGAAAGAATTTCGACTGGCTTTATGATCTTTGCTAAAGAACCAACCGAGACTTATGCGAGAGACCACCCGAAGATATCATCGAGTGATTTTTATGCCAGTTCTGAAGGATGAAACAATGTCAGCAATGACGCATTTTGCGACTGTCATCTCTGACAAGCGGTGGCGTGCCTGGTAAGACTGATGGGACGTGACACTTCTGTGTGGGCCCATTTTTGCAGAGCTGACCAAGTATAGCGCCGTTTGGACTTGATTTGACCGCTCTGGCGCGGTTTTCACGGGGCGTGATGATGATTTCCTAGTTTCCCGTGCGTAGTGGGTGGAGTGGCCTACGACGGTTGCCTTCCGCGGCCGCCACGTGTATGGCTAGATTTCGCGCGGAGCGTATGCCTTTGTTTTGACGGTTGCGATCGTATTGCGATCTGTGGTAAATAGTGGAGACGGCGCTGGCAGAATTTTTACTTGCCATTTGCCTATTTGCGCCGCCCCTCGTCTCATCTTCCTCCTCGCGCCCACCTCCATTGCTCTGCGACAAAGCTCTCTTCTCCACCCTCATCCACCGTTGCGATGGCGAAAGGTGGAGGCTCCAAGCGTGGTGTCGCTGCCGCTGCCGCGACCGATGCGGCCAAGGGCAAGAAGACTGTGGCGGGTACATCTGCATCCGCCGCGCTGAAGAAAGGCAGCGGGGACAGGGCGAAGTCCACCATCAAGGACGCCCATTTGGTCAAGTTCCGCGAGCAGGGGTATCTGCCACCCGCGGAGCAGCTCGCCATCCGCGCGCCATCGCCCAAGGAGGTACTCCCTGAACCACGCGCTAACGAGCGTGTTTGTTTTGCGGAGTTTTTGCCTAGGGGCTTTTCGCTTCCCCTCCACGATTTGTTCGTGGTCTTCTTTTTGCCTACGGGGTGTAGATTCATGATCTCACCCCAAATGGTATTATGCATATCGCGTGTTTCATCACGCTGTGCGAGTGCTTCCTCGGCGTCGCACCCAGCTGGGCGCTGTTGAAAGCCATCTTCATGGTACGGCCGAACAGAGGAGGTGGTCGCACCTACCCAGTTGGCGGCTGTGGAATCCAGGTGCGCAGCGACACCCGCTACTTCCGCCTGAAGACCGTCGACTCCGCCCAAGGCTAGAGGAAGGGGTGGTTTTATGCAACTGTCGAGCATGACGCAGCCGCCCCTTTCTCGACTGCTGCTTTCACCAGGACCAAGGCGTGGGATCACCAACTCAGCCGAAGAAATGGAGGAGGCCAGCCCTTTGCTGGCTCGGATCGGAGGCATGGTAGACAAAGTCACAGGCATCCATTTGATCGCCACCTTTGTGAAGAGGCGGGTGTGGCCACTCCGTGCCCGAGCGCATCCCATGTGGGAGTATGAGGGCACGGGTGACTCCACTCGAATGAGCCCAGAGGAACTGTCAAGGAACGAACTTGTGACGCACGTGCGCCACATCACCAGCCTGACGACAGCCGACCCTTGCAACATCGATTGCCCCGTCATGCCATACGGGACGGAAAACCCTTTGCTTGAGGTATGTCTATAGTTTAATAGTTTGCCACTCGTAGCTTCTACGATATGCTTTTTGACTCTGACTTTGCAATTTGTGATATGTGCTATGCAGGGTCATTCGACTGCTGCCTCCCTTCCTCCTCTACCTGAAAATGGAGAGACTGAAGAAACTCAGGCACTGGTGGTGGACCCGAAAGGGGATCAGTCGCCCATCCCTTCTGCCACCAATTCACATGTGGAGGAAGTCGAGGAGGAAGCAGCAGAAGAGGTCCAATCTGAAGATAAGGCCACCTCTGACCAAGAAGTCGATACCGCGCCACCGAAGCGGGGTCGACTGGCCAAGAAGGCGCTTTCTGCTGTAAGTTCACCCGCGAGGGAGCAGGGCTTGGAGGATGACGAGGAATCAGGCTCACCACCTGTTTTCCAAGCCACTCCTTTGCGTGCGTGCTCAACAAGCTCAACTCTTCCTCTTCAGTCGAGTGGTACCCCAGCCTTTGGGGGACCAATTTTTGGCGACTCCGAAGATGAGGAGCACAGGTATGTGCTTTTTGAGTATGAGAATTTTGTGCTGTCACATATTTATGCTGACCGTCTTTTTGCTTTGTCGTGTTGCCCACAGCGCTGAAAACAATCAGACTGGGACTCCTCCAGTCGAAAATGTTCCAACCCTGGAGCAGTCGAATTATGCACCGACTGGAAACGAGGCTGCCCAGCCAACGGCCACTGATGCTGTTGTTGAGCCAACCAAGGCGGCAACTCCAGTTATCGGGACATCAGTCGCGGCTCCTGAGCCGTGGATGAACCACGTAAGGAGCTTTTTGCTTGACCCGTTTTAGTTGTAGGTCTGTGAAAGTTTGAATTTTTGCTGAACTCGTTCGCTCGTAGCCCTTCTACCACACCTTGGCAGATTCCGCCAAGGCTTATGTCCAGGTGGAGCAGGAGAGGGACACCATACGCGCCGAGCTAGAGCGGCTCAGTCGTGAGTTCTCCTTTTTGCCTTTGTTTTGTCGAATTTCTTTTTGCAATGCTTGATTTTGTCAAGTATTGAATGCACGTAATATTGCTGGGCCAGGCGAGAAGAAGGAGCTGGAAGATGCACTCGCCGCACAGCGCGAAGAATCGAAGAAAGAACTGGCTGCCGCCACCAACTCAGCCGCTGCACGCGAGCGAGGATATGCTGACCAACTCGCGGCACTTGCGTAGGCCATGCGAGGTGAGTAATCTTTTCTCCTTTTGATATGATAATATAGCTGTCGAGTGTCATGAAATGACTTTTGCCTTTTGTTTATTGTGCAGAAGCTGTTGGCGCACCGGCCTCTACGGACGTGTCGAGTGGTGATCTTCCGCTGGACCAGGTTGTGGGCGGCCTAGGCGCCGTATGCACCCAGGCGAAGGACGCACTCGCCAAATTGACGAACACACTTGGAGCTGTATACAAGGTGGTGTTCCCGACTGGCGTAGTGCCGTCGACGGCGGATGACTTCGCCGACGTGTTTGGCCCTGGGACGTCCACCATGGCGGGTTTCGCTCGCGCCAACACGGTACGCGGATCCGAGTCCACCATCAAGCTTCTTATGGGACATGGGATAGATTGCGACTACGAGGCAGCACTATCTGCGTTCCCTCGGAAGCCAGATGGGAAGCCCATTTCTCTGAAGGGGGTGAGCGGAGCCGCCGCGTGACTGGCCAAGGTTTTTATGTCCACCATGGAGCGTCGGGCACTCGAGACTGCCAATCGTCTGCTTAGGAAATCGAATACTTAGGTTTAGGGTAGCCGTACCCTTTTGGTTTATGCCTTGTAATGATACCTTCTGAACTGCCGGAGATTCGACGCATCGTTTGTTTGACTGGCTTTGCATCTAGAAACAATTGTAGAGAGTGATCGGCGAATTCCCTGGGAATACCTGGCATGTCGGCTAGACACCACGCAAATATTTCCCAGTTCTCACGGAGGAATTCGACGAGCGCGCCTTCCTATGCGATAGGCAGGCTCGAAGATATGTTGACTGTCTTGGACGGATCGGTCGGGTGCACCTGATGCGACCTTGTGTCATTTGTAGCATTGAAGGATCTGTCGACTGCCAACTTCTTATGCTCTGGAAGGAGTGTGCGGTCGTTGGTAATCGCCAAGTCGGCGAGTGATTCTTCCACCCCGAACATCTCGGAGATTTTGCTGAACTCGCGGTCGCAAGCATCGGACCTTTGAAAGTTTCCACGGACAGTAATGACTCCCTTTGGTCCCGGCATCTTCAGCGTGAGGTACGCGTAGTGTGGTACCGCCATGAATCGAGCAAACGTCGGGCGACCAAGAATAGCATGGTATTGTGATTTCCAGTCGACGACCTCGAACTCAATCGACTCTGTCCTGAAGTGGCTTTTGTCCCCGAATATAACGTCGAGTTGTATGGTGCCTTCTGGGCTAATTGCCTTGCCAGGAACAATACCATGGAAGGTATTTGAAGATTTTGGGAGGTTTTCGACTGACCTGTTCATTTTGCGGAGCGTGTCCGCGAAGATGATGTTTATGCCGCTGCCTCCATCCATGAAGACCTTGGTCATGGCGTAGCCTCCTATTTGCACGTCGAGTACCAGAGCCGCATGTCCTGGTCGAACTACAGCTGGGGGATGATCCTCTCGACTGAAGCTTATGATGGTTTCCGATCCCTTCAGAAAATCTGGCACGGCAGGAGGTGCCATGACAGCCATGTTCACTTGTCTAGTGATTAGCTTTTGCTGCCTGTTGGAGGGGCGACCC
Organism: Poa pratensis; assembly: GCA_947311845.1. Lineage (NCBI taxonomy): Eukaryota > Viridiplantae > Streptophyta > Magnoliopsida > Poales > Poaceae > Poa > Poa pratensis. The sequence goes on from CAMZMU010000128.1 coordinate 42,579,265, forward strand.
TTTTGTTCATGTACATCTGCCCGTGGGGCTGTGGATATTGATCATCTTCTGCCCGTAGTACGGTTGTATGGCACCTGCGAGGTTTGCGCCTGGAGCAGGCTGTGGTGGTGGCTGTGGTGGTGGCTGTGGCGCCATGAGAGCAGGCACAACGTCGGCTGTGGTGCGGGTGCAGGCGTGGGCTGAGCATTTGCTGGGCCGTACCTTTTGAGTCGTATCATGTAGTCAGTCGCCATTTGGTCGAATTTCCTGCAGTTCCTTAGGGTGTGATTGGAGTGTAGTTTTCCGTCGTCCCCCTTGAAGAGGTGGAATCTGCACCAGTCGTCCATCTTTTCCTCGAATGACCGCTCGGGTTTTGCGTCGCTACGTTTGCGCCATTCTTGCCTTTTGTAGCTGTCGCTCCGCTGCTCGCGATCTCGACTGTCCCGTCGATCATCCGAGCGTCGATTGCTTCTATCTTGGTCTTCCCGGGGTTGTGTGTATCCAGCCGCCATGAACTTGGGTATGTTATCGTCGTAAGGACGTTTGGAACGTTTGCGCCTGCGATCTTCTCTGTATGAATCTCTGCGGCCTCGACTGCCGCTTTCGTAGTTGTCGCGTATTGGGGAAGCACGGGATCTGCGTACATAATCCTCTCCATCTGCCCACTCAGTCGCAACTTTGATGAGGTCAGCCAAGGAGGTTGGCTTTTCACGACCAAGTGCCTCTTGAAGTCCTTCCTGGCGAGACCTTGTATGAAGGCATCTATGGCCCTGTCTTCTGACACTTTGCCAACCGAATTGCGTATTTCGGTCCACCGCCGTATGTATGATCTCAACGACTCGTCTGATCGTTGAGTGCACATCCTTAATTCCTCGAATGTCTTCGGGCGCTCACACAGAGGCTCGGAGTTTTTGATGAAGTCTCTGCGGAAATCGTCCCACGAGTCGTATGATGATGGGGGGAGCGACTTGAGCCAGTCGCGGGCAGTTCCTTCGAGCATAAGTCGTATGTACTGCATCGCCGTGGTGTTCGTGCCACGCTGGCATGCCACGGCGAGTCTGTAATCTTCTAACCACCCAGAAGGTTCTTGGCAACCGTTGTACTTGGGTTGTTCGCCTGTCAACTTGAACCGCTTGGGCATCCGCGTCTCACGGATGCGTCGAGTGAAGCACAATGCTCCGCATGGCTCTGGCTCACGATCAGAGTATGAATCGCTGCTATAGGATCTTCGAGATCTGCTTCTGCTGGACCTGTGCCGGCGCGTGCTTCTCCTTCCTTCATCCGAGTGGTAGCTGCGACCACTGCGATGATGTGCTGCGTGTCGTGAGTCGACTATGTCGCGATCGTGATTTCTTGCTGGAGTTTTATCTTCTGGCTGTATAGCCTGTGCCGCTAGAGCTAGCGATTTGAGCTGTTGGCGATGCAGGGCTGCGTTAGGGTCATTCGCCGAGGTTGCATTGCCTTGAGGTAAGCACCTACGGAGAATAATGCACCCGCAACAGTTTTGGGCACTGGGATTCCATTAGCGTCCTCTGTCATAAACGACAGGTTACGGGTGATTGCTACCCTTTCATGTTCTGGAAGGCTTGCCAACCGCGACCTGGGTCGTGGGGTTGGTTGCATTGTGGACCCAAGGGATTGCTCCCTCTTCGGGCACTCGAGAGGCTGGCTTGCCTTTTGCGCTCCTCGAGCGCGCTCGGTAGTTTTGCAGTCGAATTGACTCCTGCCATTGAAGTACTGGAAGGTCAACATCTCCTCAGAGGTGGAATTTGGTGGCATCATTGTGCACTCCTTTATGACTTTATCTGCTTTTGCTGCCACTCCTCTGTGATTGTCAAGGTTGTGACCCATCCGGCATGGTTACCGTGCATGGGAATTGTGCAGGCCTGCGAGCGGCTGCGTCTACGGATGATTCTGCGTGAAGGCCACGTAGACCTGATGGGTGTGACCCGAGGACAGGTGTATGTGCTGTCGATTCCAGTCATGGACTCGACGTCGCCGTCGAGGCTCATGTCAGAGCCAGTATGTTCATCGAGTAGATCTTCGAGGCGAATTTCGTTGTCAGCGTGTTTATCGCCTATGCTCATCTCGGTGTTGGCGAGGCCATTATGGATGTCTGAGCCGAGGTTGGCGTTGGTGAAGATCTCCGAGTCGACGTGCTGTCGTTATGAATCGCGGCTCGTAGAAGTCGTCGAGGGAGATCCCGCAGTCGAAACTTTCGTCGAGTGGTAGGTTGAAGTCGACGTTGCTTTGCGGTATGCCGATATCTTGCCTCATCCCCTTGGAGTTCCGTCATCATGAACCTGTCGAGCTCGCCGGTCGACATGGTTGTTGGGGCGAGCAGGCCTCAGGAATCGACGACGGGGCGAGAGCAGTCGACGGAGCCTCGAGTGCGCCCAGCACCGGTTGTTGCGGATCTGTCGAGTCTGCGTACCAAGGTGTTTACGAAAAAATTGAATGCTCCAACGGTAATTCAAACTGATTCAAGGCCAGAAAACCCTCCTGAAGCTGGCGAGTGCAGATTGAAATCCATTGGAAGAGAAGATGCGCTTTTTGCGGGTTGAAGCGGTCAGGCCGCCGGCTTTTCGAGTAGGTCGGCGAGTCGCCGCGTGTCGCCTGATTGGCGAGTTGCCATTTGCTGACATGGCCGACGAGTTGCCGTTTGCATGAGATCGGCGAGTTGATTGCTGGTGTGATCGGCGATTTGCCGTTTGCTGTTGGGACCGGCGAAACTTCGAGTCCAGCGCTATTCTTTCCCACAGACGGCGCCACATGACGAGGGGTAGACTCATCAAGACCCATGGTTAGGTCCCTAGGTTATGAATATGGGGGAGAGAACGTGGTAGAGCTGGAAGTATCGTCGGCTGACAAGCAGGGCAAAGATTTTACCCAGGTTCAGGGCCCTCGTGTGGAGGTAACACCCCTACGTCCCGCCTGTCTGTTATTGCTTTGTGAATATGATGGTTACAAGAGTCCCGGCGAGATGTCGATCTCGCTAGGTTTTGGTGGCTCTGAAAGTACGTGGTCTGGTCCGATGGCCCCTCCCAGTCCTTAAATAACAGGCTGGGTCTCAGGTGTTCGTAACCGACTCGATTTACAAGTAGGAAACTCTAAACCGACTATTGCTCGCCAAACTTGGAGGATACTCCATCTTCGTGGGCCTCCTTCATGGGCTTCATGTAGGCTCTGATAGTTGGGCCTATTCGATACTTGCACCAGGTACCCTCATGGTAGGGTACCCGATAGGCATACCCATGTCATACACCGTCAAGACAACTTGCCTCTGGCAAGATGGTTATGAGGGTGGTTGTACCCCTAGCCGTTTGATGTTGGTGTTTGTCATTTAGGCAGAATATTCTTCAGTGTGAGGCGACGTTCCCGTCGACAGCGAGGCATCCATGGTAACTTCGTCAATCTCAAGATCTGATCCGGACTCAGTCTCTCGGGGGTGCTCATAGGGGTAGGGTGTGCGTGTGTGCATTCATAGGGGTGAGTGTATGCGAGTGTATGAGCGCCTGCATTGTACTGTGTTTCGCAAAAAACAAAAGACAAAGCGGCTTCTCTCCGCGTAGTTTGTGGACCGTAGGTCATCAGGTCATGGCTTGATTTTTCGTAACTTGGCAAGCACAATAGACTTGACCACGGCCGCGGCTTCGCTGTTCTTACTTCCTCCAACCGATCATCGAAAAATGAGGTGAGAAAGAGGTACCTCCCGTGTCGCTCCCCAGGCGACACGGGGGCGATACCACCGCACCGCCGCCAGGCCCGCCTTCCCCTGCCTCTCTCGCCGCCGCTGCCGCCGGCGCCTGCCGCGGTGGCGGCGGGGCCCCCTGCTGCCAAAAAGGCTGTTGGGGAGGTCCCTGTCTGCCCACTCGTCGTCGCGCCGACGACCGGCCTTCTCTGTTGGGGAGCTGAGGTCTCGTCGTCGGTGCATGGAGCCAGGGGGCGGCCCTGGAACTGGCGGAGCTGGCTGCCGTGGTGGCTGCAACGGCGGCGCATGGTCACGGCGGCAGGCCCGCGTACTCGGCCGTGCGGGCCAGATCTGGGCCGAGAGTGCCCGCTCTGGGCCTGACGGCGCGACCTGCCGTTTTGCTCATGTAGAAGGTCGTCGTCGAGGCGTCCACTCGCCGAGTTCTACGGCTCGGTGGCGTTGAAGGAGGCTGCTCTCGCGCCGACAGGCTTTGGGTCGGCTGGCGAGGTGGGCTCGTGCCATGGCCTCCCAGGTGGCCCGGCCGGGGATTCAGACCCTGGCCAGCGGTGGTGAGCAGCGCGGCAGAGCGTCGGGACCATATCCCAAATTGGTCTTCGACTTGGAGATCTTCGGCTTCTCGTCAGTGCAGCAGGTGATCGGCGACAGAACCAGGCCACTCGGCTTGCTGCTCCCTGGCCCATGCTTTCGGGCTTGGCGGTCGGATCGTTTCTCCAGGTGAAAACCTCGCACTTAGGGTGCCGACGGCGGCGGCGCCCTAGGGCGTCGTTCTCCTTGATTGCGCTGTTTGTGAGCAACGATCCTCTACCGACACGACTGCTATAAGGCTCTCCAGGTGAAAACCTAAGTTCCTCTGGAGCGGGCGGCGGCGCACACGTCGCTACCTCCTTGGAGGCGCCGCCTTGGAGTGTCCTATCCCTCGTCGAGCTTCGGGTTCACAGCGGTCGTGGGGTGGCGCTGAAGCCTGGGCGGGTGGATGCCGAGACGGCGGCCCCGAACGGTGACGTGCGCCGAGGCGGCGGCTCGGAAGGCATTGCGGCCATGGCTCTTCGTGGCAGGGCCGTGGTTCTGCATTGCAGGTGCTTCGATTCAGTACCACAAGGGTGGCTGGCTCGTTGCCCAGTTTTGCTTTTTTTTCTTTTTTCTGTTTGCCTCCGGACGTAATTTCGTCTGGGGCGACATCGGTGTACGGCTGTGTATAAGTTTCCCCCTGCTAATACATACAAGAGCCAGCAATTGCTGAACCTTTCGAAAAAAAAAATCATCGAAAATGACGCACAGCCGGATTTCGTTTTTGAGTGACTAGAGCAGCAGAACGTATCTCGTGCACTTGGGACTTCCTATGCACCGGCATTGTCCACCGATCTTTGTTAACACATATCAACTTTACTTTAGTGGAACGTGAGTAAAAGACCGATGCAATATAGCATGTTACTCAAAAATTTGAGTCCGGGTGCAAAACGCAGCTAAAAGGACATATTCTATTGTTACTGGGTTGCATTCACGTCAATACTGATTAGCCACACTCAGCTGGACTTTTTTTTTTTGAAACGTGACAAAAATTGGTCTCATCAATTAATTAAGGAGAATAGAATTGTACAGTTAATTGAGGCAAATCAAGCGAAAAACAGTTACTACCTCCGATCCATAATAAGTGTCGCAGTTTTGAACAACCCCAGTTCAAAACTGCGACACCTATTTTGGATCGGAGGGAGTACAATAAATCACATGCTAATACTACCAAAGTATGAGACTCTATGACCGCCTCGACACACCAATGTATGCACCCAACACTACAACCAAAACCACATACACATGGATCAACACCTCGCACCGAGAAAACACAAATCCATACGAGTCAACAAAGGTATCAGACACAACAACCCGAGAAGAAGAAATATTCATCAAGCAACCTTCTCTGAGGCTCCAATCTTTGTTTTCGCTCTTGAATGATTTCTCTTTGCAAGATCTCATCTTTCTTACTTTTTTCTCTTGATTCCCTTCTCCTTTAAGAACACCCAATCGTTTTGCGAGATCCAGTGTCACTAGCCTCAGTTCTAGCGAGGAAGTCCCAAAACTTTTGCGAAGAAAATTTCGGGAACAACTGTCGAAGCACCGGAAGCAACAACCTCGTCATCCATAGAAACTATCTGCCCAATGGACTTAGGGCATCTCTAACCGATCCCCAATCGGTTAGAGGAGTAACGGAGGAGTAAACTTTAGAGGAGTAAAAGACTCCTCTAAAGGTGGTCGGCGCCGAACCGATCCCCTAAATTTGAGGAGTAAAATTTTTTTTGCCCCATTTCTTGCCGACGATCCATCGAACACTCGGGCTCGTCGATGTTGACGACGGCCTCCGCCCGCGGTGGCCGGCCTCGGGGAGGGTTCGCCGTCTAGGCCTTGCGCGTCGAAGAGGCAGCTGCAGCCTTCGGAAGCGCCGCCTCGGCCTTCTTCCTCTTCTTTTGGCCGCCGCCTCCGCGAGCGCCACCTTGGCCGGAGTCGGCTTTGCTCTGCCGCCGGCTGGCCACAGGAGCAAGGGAGGACGCAGCGCCACCTCAGGAGCCTCCACGCGCTTGCCGCCGGCCTTACCGGAGGCCTTGACGGCCGTGCCGGCCGCCGGACCACGTTTTTGGCCCCCGGGGATGGTTGGAGAAGATTGCGGCGGAGATCTCCGATTGCGGCGGCGTCGGGGCGTCTCCGCGCCGGGGATGGTCGGAGAAGGTGCGCCTGAGCTACGCGTCGATCTCGGGCGGAGTCGGCGACATCGCGCCGGCGGGAGGCGGGCGGGAAAGAACGGCGGCGGGGGAGGGAAGAGGAGGTCGGGAGGCGGGACTTTTTCGGGAAAAAACGAGCTCGCCCCGTCGATTCCGGCGACGGCGAGAGGCGGCGAGCGGGGAGGTGGGGGAGGGCGGCGGAGGGACCGGGGTGGGGGCGGCGGCGGGGTATGGGGTCGCCGGCGGCGACGCCGGCGGGAATAGGTGCGGCGGGTCGGCGGGTCGGGAGGCTGGAGGTTTTCTCGGAATTGGTTTCGGAGGAGTATATTTAGGAGTCGGGAGCCACTTTACTCCTCCGATGAGTAAATTTTTTCTCCTCTAACCGTTTTGGGGATCGGTTAGGTGCCGCCGCTGCGTATTTTTACTCCTCTAACCGATTTTAGGGGATCGGTTAGAGATGCCTTTAGCCGAGTGAACAACAACATCGTCCAAAACTTATTGCTCCACAAAAGCGAGCATCTAGCAGGGCTCCAACGGTGGTGGTGCAGACGGCGAAGGCACTGGCGAGGCCTCATGCAAGTCCACCATCAGAGGCCCCAACACAAACAAGCCCAACTTTAGATGCACCATTGAATGAGGAGGAGCGAGCTGCTCACACATCTCATATAGCTCAGGCATTATCAGCATCATCGGAGCCATCACCCCATGATGTCCTTGCCACAGAGGCAGCCGATACAACGGGCTGTAGCGACTTGCAGGGCCTAGCATGAGGAGACAAGCAGTCATAGAAGTCTGCTTCCCGATCATCCGTTGGACCGAATGAAGCCCGAAAGGAGAAGAGACATCAATCACAACTGGGGCCTACCAAGAGCAACCTCAGGTCTCAACAAAAACTCTCGACCTGTGCCAAACAACCTTGTAGCCCGGCCTTCTCAACAAGGGCAAATTGCAACTTCACAACTGCTAGCGACCGAGGTGGCTCCGGCTCTTCATGCAGACGAAGAGGGGATCGTTGCCAAGGATGAGGCAGACAATGCTAACGCCTATAGAGTGCAGCACAACGATCTTGGAGCAGAGGCAGGCGGGGAGCAGGTTCTTCTTGAGCAGCACTTCACTTTGTGTACGAATTCACGATAGTTGTTGCACTTGAGTGGCTCATGGTGCACATTGATGCCCAATGCCTAACTTCATGGCAACGGTGGCATCTACCATTAAGGCAAGCAGGATGGCGTGGCTGAAAATGAACAAAAATCGAGATGATTCAAATCAACTAAATAGATGGCCCGATCTGTTCTGATACATCGAAAGTTTGCGATAGATGATAAGGGTAGACTCTATCTGTTTTAAAACCCTCATCGAGACGAATTCAGCTGTGTAAACTGGTTGCTAATTAGATTAGAAGGTTTAGGGATAAGTTATTTAAAAAATTAGATTAGCAATTAATGTGACCATGTCACATGAGGCGGCAGATTGTTGCATGCATGCATGTTCCTTAAGGTGAGAAAATGGCTAGGCCCGTCATGTTAATTTGTATATGTGTGTTGAATAGATTTATATACGTCTGGACAATATTTAATTAGCGTGTTGGACATATTTAACAACATCTCCACCGACACCCCGAAAGGCCCCCTATCGGCCAAATAGGGGTCCAAACACAAAATATGAAAAAGTTTAAAATGAAATTTCAAACTTTGTTTAAATTTTGAATGCCACTTTTGTAGGTCTGCTCATTTGTGGACGCTGTTGGGGGGAACCCGTCCCAACGGATCAGATATTTAAATTCGGGTGATTCGATAAAGATGCTCTAACTGGTCAAAAAAGAGGTAAACGATAAATAAATAAATAAGATTCTTTTTTCGACAAAGAGAATATATTAATATCACGCATATATCAATTACACCCACTTTTTGCCTCAACTTAATGTTAAAAACTAGTCGAGACATTAAGCGCACACAATCAAAAAGATAAAAAAAATATGAGTGCAAAATAGAAAAAAAAAACAGTGCAATATTGCCGTTGTCGTTTCCATTCCCACCGCGGACAATACTCTCAAACAAGAAAGATACAACCAACGAAAAATTCACAACTAAAGATTTCACACTGAAAATCGAAACTCCGTAGTAAGCCCACCAAAGTTGAATTCCTCCGGTGCTGCCGTCCGCCCGTCCCCACTTGCCGATTCTACAAAAAGAAAAGAAAAAGCAAATCTGCGAAGACTAGAAGCCGGCTCCCGTAAGCCACATTCGATTCAGAGTTCAGACTTGAGAGCAGATTCAGCGAGGACACAAGTGAACCGGAACGTGAAATCCCCGATCGATCCAGAGGCGATTGATTTATTCCGCAGAAGGAGATGGGTGAGATGAACTGGGTGAGCAAGAAGATCCACCTCTACAACGTCACGATGGGCCTCTACATGCTCGATTGGTGGGAGCGATGTCTCTTCAGCATCCTTTGACTTATCTTCCGTCAATCAATTTCACCAGTTACCCTTCAATCCGATCTAGTCTGTTGCCTCTTCCTCGCCAATTTCTCTTATGCTACGGGAAACCCACCTCATCGCTTAGATTGGTCATTTCTTTAATTAGATCCAGTTTTGGGTGTTTCGGCTAGTGATATTTGGTTTTAAGTACAATTCCAATTCGTTCTTGTGGTAAAAAAAAATCGACGGAAGTAAAACCAGTTTCCGTCTAATTGATAGCGTGGTATTGGTTTCTGCAGTCGTATGGGTCTGCTTTCAAAATGGGAAGTTGCTAATTTGTTTTCAACAATTATGTCATTTGTTCGGCTAGTTCCTGCATAGTTATTTCCCTTTAACTCGAGTAGACATAATGTGCTGATCCTACTATGTTTCATCTTCGTGAATGGATCTCGCTTCGCCATCGACATCTATCAGAGGTACCCATCTATACTCTGGAAACTTATATCCATTTTATAGACCTACAGGAATTTAGTTGTAGATCTGTATGTTGAAAATTGCTAATATTTCAAGGTATCTGATGGTTTCCTCGCATATGAAGCTGTACTGTAGTTGGGACGCGCCTCCTGGGCCGTTCATGTGCGCCCCGTTTGTAGGATTCTACTTCTTATTGCATTTTGTGGTAATAGCGCAGTGTTAAGAAATACTCCCATCATTGTAGATACACACGCATTCTATGCCGCCGACCATTTTACTAAATTCAAATCCTAATTCCCGTGGTACATTCTGTTGTTAGATCTGTTATAATGTGTTGTTGCATCATGGGAAAAAGATGTATGAATACCCTTGAACAGAACCATCTTTCTTATGAATACTTAGATTGAACAGAACCAAGACATTCCGTATGGCTGTGTATACCACGGTGATGCGATAACCATCTTTCTCGACTACCGCTTCTATCTAGGAAGCCATCATCATGGAGATTTTACCACATGATTCTATCAAATAGAGCAAATGCTTCTATTGCACCGTCCGTCTAGCAAATATGCTTATGCTTATTCTGTTCAGTTCCCAGCGAACAACACCCTTTTTTTGCGGGGAAGCGAACAACACGCTTTGCCCTGAACTCATTGGTTTTCACAAGAAAGCCACTGCTTATTTTAGGGACAACACAAGTCAGCAAGCTTAGGTTTCAGGCTAGACTTGGACATATACCAAGTAAAATGTTACGAAGTCATAGACTAAACTTAGGAAAAACATTTCTTAACTATTTTCTCTTATATTTCGAACTGATGGACTCCATTAAAATTAGAGATATTTGTAATTCACCAGCTGTACAATCACAGACCAAGGTTTCTTGTTCTTGCTTGCTACCAAGGACAGAGTAAGTTCGCATATATAAATTTTGTGCCTAATAGCGTTGCCCATAGTGATGCTATTTTCTTCTATTCTTCTTGAATAGACAATGAAGATATCAGTGAAATGATATCTTGGAAATTAATTGCCACATACCCCAAAGCATCTAATCGATGAAGCAAAAAATGACTATCTATGTAGGCGCACTGGAAAAATAATACTGAAACTCATAAGGAAACAAAAGCAACAATAGTTCCAATATGCAGTTGCATATCTCACAACCGCAGAATTCATACTAAAAATTAAATTCGCCAATATCTTTAATGTCCAGCCATACTACTAACTGTACAAAGAACTGAATGTCGCTACTCATTCGAATTAGCCTCCCCACCGAATTACCAACATACTAAATAATCAAGCGACATTGTAGCATGTTTCTTCCATGTTTTCAAAATTAGCTCTTTTTAGCAACATGCGAGGGCCTCTGACCTCCATTAATAGATCAGGAAATATGATTAGCTAACCGCAAGAAATATGATCAGCAAAGTCTTGCACGGGATTCCAGAAATGGAGCACATAGTCAATAATAAGATGCATCAAACTCAGCCCCCCCCACCCCCCCCCCCCCCCCCCCCCCCCCAACCGATCGCCCCCCCCAACAAATCCGTCACGTAATAGTATATGTTTTGCTGTATATATGTACTGATGTACATTGCTAATCATGTATTTTGCTAGGACTTGAGCCCACCGCTGGTAGAAATCAATGGCCATTTAGTTCTGGTATTCTCCGAAGCCCAATAGGCAACAGCCCATCTCTCTGTCTACCCATGTTTAGCCGGTTAGGTTAGTCCATTGATGGTTGATCGTGTACTCCTGCTGCCTTGTTCAGCCGCCTGTTCTCGGCTTTGAATCAGCTCACGTCAATCAGCCGCTGCCAGAGAGCTTAATGCTAAGGATCCTGCCGCACCAAGCAGCGGACGGTGGCGCAGCCGCTGATCGCCCAATTCGCGGGCGTACGCACCACCAGATTGTTTATCAAGGTACACTATACTCTAGATTTACTACCTATTCGATCTAGCCTATTTTTCAGTTTAGCTACACTTCACAGTCATAAAAAATAGAAATAATATATTATTATATAAATTCTTTTTCTTCGCCTATTGCTTCGCTCTAGAATCTGGCCTTGTATAAAATTACAGATGTGATTATTGGTGGCTATTTGAACTTATACAGTGGTTCCAGCATTCTTTTCCCCTCTTTTGTCACAGTTTGTTTAATTACATACTACCTCCAGTCTGGATTAATTGTGCGCTAGTACAAAGTGTCAATACATCTTGCGACAGTTATTTTGGATCCGAGGCAAGTATCTATGTTAATGTTTGGATAAATGTATTTACGCAATATTATTGCTAAACATACATTGATATGCTATTTGATTTTGACTTGAAATCTTGATATGGGTACTATATATCAACTGCGGTCGTCGTTGTTTCGCCCCCCCCCCCCCCCCCTATACCTAAATCCTAGCTCCGCCCCTGCTCTTAATATGTTATATTGGTCACAAGCTAACTTAGGGCCACTTCTTTTGGGCTTCTGCTTATGCAGAAGCCTGCTTATGGATTTCGGTGGGGAGAAACTGCGGTGGGGAGAAGCTAGTAGAAACTGTCTAGACCCTTCTTTTGGGCTTCTGCAGATTTGGCTTATTTGCTGTACTTAGTTGCATGGTTTTTGAGTCGCCGACTAGTCGCCGACTAGTCGCCGACTAATCGACGAGTCGGGGCAGCGTGGCTGGCTCGTGCAGGCGACTTGGCTCACGGGGCAAGTCGCACGACTTTCTGGCTAGACAGCGACTTTTTGCGGTTAGTCGCTGCAATTAGTCGCCTGCCGGAGTCGTTAGTCGCCTCAGCTACTCGCTCCTGTCCAGAGAGGGCCGGGATTTCAGAGAAAGAGAAGGAAAGAGAGGGAATGGGCAGCAGCTCGGGAGGAGAGGAAGCCATGGCAGCTCGGGAGGAGAGGAAGCCATGGCGCTCGTGCTGATTCCGCCACCTCCAAGCTCCGGCGACGCGCTCCTCGCTCGCAGGTGCTGATTCCATAGAGGAGGGAGTGAGTTAGAGAGAGAGAGGCTCGACGGAGGCTGCGGCGGCGCAGAGGAAGGAGGGTCGAGACTGGGAGCGGTTAGGTTTAGACTGCGGCAGCTGCTGTTTTAGGTTTAGCAGTTTTAGGATGAGGCTGGGAGCAGTTAGTTGGGCCGTGCTGGGCCTGGCAGGCCTAGCAATTTTTGTTATATGGCATCTATTAGCTGTTTACTGCCATTTCTCAAAAAAAAAAAAAAAAGCTGTTTACTGCCATGGCGACTCGGGCGACTAATCAAGCAAGTCGCTGGCTCAAGCCAGCGAGTCACCGAGCCGCAGCCATGGCGACTTGGCTTGACTCGGCGACTCAAAAACCATGCTTAGTTGTGAGATGTCTGAAATGCCCCTGGATTTGATATGTGTACTTACTAAAGTGATATCTCGGCTTATTTGTTGTGTTGCGTCTGATAAATGAGCAAAAAATACAATCAAAATAATATGAAATTCCATACATTGTGTTTTAAAGGTAAACATGAAGAGTTCAGTACATGCCAAAATAAAAGCAATGTCATAATGATTCAAATAACAATAACAAGAACTGCTCAAGCTACTATTCCTTGCGCGATGGTCTGTCGTAGTGCAGCCATGAAGCTATCAGATGAAGAGGGAGCGGCTCCACCAGTATAAGATGCGCTATCCTCATGTACATATGTGCCCACTCAAACCTGTCGAAGTGGTCATCGTATAGATTACTCTCACGAATGAAGTTGTGTAGACACATACAAGCAGTGATGATCTTCGTTTGTGTCAACTCATCAAAATGTGGTATTGCAAGTAGAATGCGCCACTTCATTTTCAGAACACCAAAAGCTCTTTCAACAGCATTTCGTAGACAGGAATGAAGATGGTTGAATTTCTCCATCATGTTTCGTGGAGGTGCTCCTTGGAATTCTGGAACATGATAGCGTTGCTCTTTGAATGGGCCGAGATAGCCAGTTCTGTTTGGGTATCCCGAGTCAACAAGATAGTATTTTCCTGCAATTAGCAAAATATCAAAACATGTCGATAGTACGTATGAGCAAATATTTTCTATACATAGTACATATGCGAAAAGATTACCAGTAGGAGGGTGCGGATAATTGGGGAAATGGGGCCGAGCATCAGTCCATACACGTGTATCATGAAAAGATTACTGGAAGGTACTATCCCGCTGCATACTTTTAACTGCTTTTCGCAAACGCATGATGGTGCAAGCTGCAACTAATTGTATACTCCTTCTATGCCAAAATATAGTGCATATTAGTTTCTGTCAGAGTCAAAACTTCGTAAAGTTTGACCAAATATATAGAAAACATATCAACATTTATAAATTTTGACTTTGACCGAAACTAATACGCACTATATTTTGTGCATAGAGGTCCTACTACCTGTAGGACAAGGAATACTTCAATCCAGCTTACAGCTAGGATACTGAATGAACTTAAAATAGGATTTTTGTTTTTGATATGGACATCTGTGGGACCGCTTAACTTGGACTGCTGTTCAAATCATTACAAACATATGAACAGCTTGATTTTATTTGCGTAAAAAGCGACCACTCATCCACTAAAAAAATAAAACCTCAGTCGTCTAGTTTTTATCTGTTACAGTTCCAATTTTGTGCACCACTACATCTTTCTATATCTTTATTAGCTGGTTGATAGTTAGAAATCTATCTGATTTTGCCTTGTTGATCATTCTGTTTTTATTTTATTCAATTTCTTTATATATTAATTCATACAAGGAACTACTAAACCTGTATAAATTACAAGTTCCAATTTGTTTATATATTTATTCAATGGCGTTCTAACGAGAATTCTCTTTCAGCCACCTGAAGGCTCTGTCCTTGAATGGCGGGAACTACAGCACGGGAATCAACATGCCCTCGTGGTAGTAATTAAAACAGAGACGGAGGAAAGATGATTTTGAAATCCGAATGCACCTCAAGTAACATGGCACTGTAGTTGTGTATACAAAATCGTTCCTACATGTAGTCTGCTTAAAATCTTTTTATGTTTCTTGCACTATACTATCTTCTGGATAACAGGCAGGAGCGTTGCCTGTATATGCATTATTCTTGCACTATGGGCAGTGATGTTTGTCCTCCTCTGAGTTTATAATGCGTATAATTTTGTCAGTATATGATTTTGGCATCATTCACATGCTGTGTTGCCAAAAAATTGTAGCGTGCAAGATTATAGGTGGGGCGTTTTGGCTCTGGAGCTCAGATGCACCTGATATCTGACTTTCCCCTAGGGCTTGTTTGATTTATATGATAGGAAAAATGTAGTGATAGAAATTTTATAGGATTGGAATGGTGTGGCTAATTAAATCCTATGGGAAGATCAAGTTCCTTTGATTGGGTGAAAGAATTTTTCCATGAGGTTGGATCTCATGTTATTTTCTCACAAAGTTTACAGTACAAGATTTCTATGTGATTTTTTCCTATAGGATTTGATCCTATGAATGAAGAAAAAATTCTCGTAGAATTTCAATCCTACACAAATCCTTTACAAATCGTATGAATCAAAGGTGCCTAGAGCTTTCGATCTGAGCAAATGACGCTCCAACAGTGCTCCATTCGACCAGCACAGCGAGTCCAGCAGCTGCTAACCATCGGCAGCTCCTGCTGCTCCAAATCAGGCCGGTGAGGCATGTGCACTGTGTTTCAAAAAAAAAAAAGGCATGTGCACTGGCGCACTGCCTCACGAGCAGGCATCTATCGTTCGAGACATTTTTTTCATGTCCTTATTGCATCGTCGAGACATTTTTTAGAAGGCGCACGAGGCATCTATCGTTCCAGTTTTGTTCATGGATAGACCATGCATCTATTGTGTTTTTTCCATATTTGTTCATCTCGATTTGCTTGAGTTAATAACATAAAACAACCAAATTGAAGGTCAAATGTACCATTTGGTACCACTTTACCTTTTGCGGACCGAAATCTACCGGTTCAGACAGTTTTTGTGTGCAAGAAATGCTAAAGCAAATTGATCGCGAGTTGACATATGATCTGATAGGTGGGACCATTCGTCAGGGTTGAGGTGGCAGAAATATGGGCAATTTATTGAGGTGAACTAGGACCCACTTGTCAGTGCAATAAAACAAAACTCTAACACCGTTGCTGATAAGGGATGACCCGATCTTCTCGTTGAGCTTGATGGTGATGGATGATAACTTTGTGGAACACTAAGAACTCTCTTGGATAGTCCCTGTTGCCAATGCAACCGATTCAAACCATTTGGATATTTGCAGCTTTACACACTTGCCCACCGCAACCGTCGACTATGAAACGGTCATGTACCTCCATATTCCAAATGGAACAGCAGATAGCACGCAATTTTTGCAGTAGATAAATCACCAGATCGATACGAATTGGTGATGATAATTTCAGAGAAATGCTTGAAGCAATTCGATCTAGAAATCTAGCGTTTTAGTTTTAACGTAGTCTAACCTATCAAACTCATAGCCCCAACTATTTGAGGGCAAGGGTGCGCCACAACCAGCATAAACCCAAACGTGGTTCGACTCAACCTAACTTGGACTCACGATGCAAGTTGGCATGTTAAGAAAAGGATCAAATGAAATAGCTAGGCACGCTGGCCCCATGCATTACACCTTAGACTAATATGATCATCATGTCCTAGTGAGCCACTTGATGTTCCATGGGTGTCCAACATATGATACACTCTCATTGGCTTGTGCACCTGCTCCCTCGCCTCCCTCACACACTCACTGATATTGGGGATCAGCTCTTGCTACAGCTCCTCTCCTCCTCCAATGTTTGTGTTATCAATAAAGCTGATCATACATAAGTGCATAGATTTAGGTAGTATAAAATTCTCATCAACACAAACATCATATTCAACTAGGAGTGAGTTCACCTGTTGCTGAAGTAACTTTGCACGAGCTCTTGTCATTGGTCCAATCCTCACTTCATTGGGCTTGTTTTGTGCAACAACATCTTCTACTGGAGAAGATGGCAAAGGATTAGGGACATGCTCATTGGTGGTCAACACAACATGGTGAGAGAGAGAGAGAGGAAAATGGAATGTTTTTATTTTATAATTGGGCTGACAAGTGAGATCCAAGCAAGGGGGACATGGTACTCATACAAATCCTTGAACAACGAGGTTAGCATCCCGCTCACTATCCATGATCATGTTGTGCATGATAACACAAGCATTCATGATCTTCCACATCTGCTCTACGACAAAGATAGAGAAGGGTAATAGACAATCACAAACCGGGCTTGGAGTACACCAAATGCTCGCTCCAAATCTTTTCAGACACTCTCTTGCTTGCCTTCGGAGATAAGTTTCCCTTACCAACAGGGTTGCGGATGGTCTTGACAATTATCGGCCAACGAGGATATATTCCATCTGCTAGGTAGTGCCCCTTGCCGTACTCATGGTTGTTGATCACATACTTACACTCTAGAGCTTGGCCTTCAGCAAGTCTCACAAACACCAGAGAGTGTTTGCAGCACGTTTATATCATTGTGAGAATCGACCATGCCAAAAAATGCATGCCAAATCAAAATGTCATAATCTGCCGCAGCTTTTAAGTACAACATTGCACACTCCAACATGTCCTCCTTTGTACATCCCTGCTAAGCGAATGGAAAATTCTTCCATTTCTAATGCATGCAATCGATGCTTCCAAACATATCAGAAAATCCTCTCGCTTCACCTTGTACCATGAGCCGAGTTGTGTCTTCTGCATTTGGTTGTCTCAGATAGTTCGGTCTAAACATTACATTCAGTGCCCTGCAAAACTTGTAGGTGGCTTCTATAGCCGTGGATTCAGACATACGGAGGTAGTCGTCCAAAATAAATCTTCGGGAGATCCAGATGCAAGACACCATATTGTAGTAGTGCATTTCTGAATTGATGAGAATCCTAAAAGTCCGGTGCAATATTTTTTCAGCTCGAAGTGGTCATCATAGTCTCGAACAACATGCACAATGTACATGAACACTTTCCTCTGCATCCTAAAGTATCGGCGATAACTTGATCGTGGTTTTTCGGGGTGTGGTTTGCCGCCCATCACCTTTGGAACGACGAGCCACGGCGTCGACGCCGTCGTGGACCGCGTACTGGACGAGCTGCAAGAGGAGGAGCTCGCGCGGCGCGTTGTACCCGTAATCGGCAATCACCGCGTACAGGTCATGGCCGTTCCACCAGCGGTGGCGCCACTTGCCGTTGTGGTGCACCGGCCTTGTGGGACCGGCATGGTCGTCGATCGCCGCCTCCTGTTGCGCCGCGAGAATCGCCGCCCAGTTCAGGTTGTCCTTGGCGAACTCAAGGTCCGCCTGCTGCTCTGGCGTCAGCTGGACGCCGGCACAGACGGATGAGGGCGCGCAGTCTGTCCCCCTCCGGCAGAGGAGGGACGATATAGCCTAACGCCGAGATCGTCCAGCCGCCACCACTAGGGAGGCGCATCCCCGGCGGCACGGGGATGTGATTCATGTAGAAGAAAGCATCCCCGTCCTTCCAGAGGCAGCTCTTGAAGCCACCGGCGCCGCTGTCTCCCGCTTAGTTGTTGTGCGCATCATCGGTGAACTGTGGAGCAAGGGGAGATAGAGAACGGCGGGGATGCGATGGGGAGGGTTCCGCGTGCGCTTTAGAAGGACAGTAGGGAGCCGAGGCGCGCGAACGCGGCGTGGGAAAGCGAGGGCCGGTCCTCATTAACGTCGGCACTGGTTCCTGAGACGTCGTAACTCTGGCGACGCGCGTCAGGAAGCAAGGTGCGTTGCGTCACGCCATGTCAGTAACCACCCAGTGGCCGCAAAAAATTGCGCTGATAGCCGTTGTGTCCATGACGCGTCGGTCCCGCATCAGGATCCGACGTGGCGCACGTTGCCATGGTTGCCGGCATGCCTGCTTGCCTCCCTAGAAACTGGGCGCGAAGCGGGGTCGTCGGACGCTCTATTGGGGCACGCTGGCAACTTTTAGGCTATTGGGCACGCAGCCTGGGGGCTATTTTTGTGCCAACGCGCCCAATAGGCCTATTGGGAGCGCTATTGGCGCACTGGTGGAGATGCTCTAAGCTGTTAACAAGATGCCAAGTGCCAGTTCATGTTTTTCTGCTGTTTTTGTATTCAGAAAAACTAGAAAATAAATGTCCTTGGAAAAGGATCATACTTTACGGAGATTTTTTATCGGAGGAAATAAGACAGGAGACGAAAGTGCAACACTGTGGCGCCCCGACCCGACTACTATACCATGATGCTGTGTGCCACCGGTTAAGCGATACAACCGGAGGTTACGGGTTTACCAATCCCCGGCCAAAACCTTTGGCAGGCGTTGCTCGGAATGGATCATCGGCAACGCAACACCCCGATTGATGCCTTAACACAGGCACAACTATCAAAGCATAATAGAGAGATCAAGACTTGTGGAACAACTGGCACATCACAGACTCTATGACACAAATCAATATAGTTCAACTCTTATAATAGAGAAAGATAGCAAATTACAACCAGAGGTCACAAACCCAACATTACAACATGCGGAAGCGAATTAGGTTGTCTAAACAACAAGATCCAAATTATGGCCTAAGAGACCTACAGATAAACATTCAAGCGCCAGCTGTTCTGGGATGTCCCAAGCTGCCACCTGGGAACCCCAGACTACTCGTCGACGTCCACAAAGAACCCACCTTCGAGGTCGGTGAAGTCCTCCTCTGAAACAAAGCAAACGACGTTGAGTTCGACGAACTCGCAAGATTATATAGAGCTCTAGCTCGATGAGGCTTTCAAAGTTTTATGGCTGTTTTGCATAAAGCTGATTTTATTTATGAAAACATAACTCAATGGCATCGACTAATCAGAGTATTTTTTAAAAAGAGGTAAGAAGTGACTCTTTTCTTTGATCACCTTTCTCAACATCAACCACTGTACCTGTTCTACAAAGGCACCTCCCCGAATCACCCTCGAGGAAGTCAACCTTGCATTCTTGAGTGGTACCTTTAGTACCCAGTTTTTAATCATTCCGTTCAAGTTATTCTATGGTCTTATCGTCCTTTCCCAAGTCGTCCATAACCGTGGACACGACTTTTTGAAAAGATTTACCCTGCAGGGGTGTACAATGTTTGCCACGCATACCGTCCGGCCCATTACCTGTGCATTACCTCTCTTCCGTGGAAAGCCAGCTGGGTGGGAGCGGTGTCGACTTCTCCCTCGTTAAGGACTTTCTAGGATCATCAGTGGCGGCAGGACACGAGTGCCTCCAACACCCTGCCCCACGGCCACTTATTTTCCTAACACCTCAATCCTCAACCCAGTTCATACCACCATCATCACGCACGCGCAAATGGAAGCCCGAACTAGAGGACCCTGGCTAGCCCCGCCCGAGTTATTTAGTCTATGAGGGTTCCTGCAATTGCATAGGCCTCACGCATGGTTGCACGCTCAGTCTTGGTTCGGGAGGTAAAGAACTCGCACCTAGGCGGCGAGAACGAGACAAAGCACCACAACCATAGTGGCCTCTCATCCCCACCTTTAAGCATTTTATTACCTGTCACCACAAAATTCTCCACCATCATCCATTCATCTCATCACCTGTTTCCAACATGAACCATCCATCGTACGGCTAAGCATTTACTAAGCATGGCTAAGCATCACATAGCATAGTTAAGTATCTCAGGCCAACAATACAATCCTATGGATAATAGGAGGGAAACAGGTAAAGGCATCGGAAACTTAATGCAACTATAGGATACTCTAATCCAATAAAATTGACATTTAGAACCGCATGCAATATTATAGTGGAGAAAATATTTGCGAAAACATAGGATAAGATATGCTCAGAGGGGGGATTACGCTTGCCTTGTTAATACGGCTGGTAGTAGGGATCGTCACGATACGGAGGTGGCACTTCCACACCTGGATCTACCGATGCACAAACAACACCGGAAGAACAATCAAACACCACACAAGCTTTAACAAATGCAATGCGCAAACACATGATGACATGACATTTTAATGTACCGGAATTATTAATAGCTATCTAGCAATTTTAAATAGGGGTGAAAGGATTACTTCAACTAGAGAAGGAATTTCCCCATATTTAACTTAGTGATTCCGATACTACTAGGAGTACATTATTGTAATTGTTATCAATTATGCATGATGATGATGATTCTGGATGATTCATGTTTTTCTGAACATTTTGGTATATCAAACACAATTTTCTGATGTCCCGATAAAAAGTTATTACTTTTATAATTTCTTTTTTTAATTTATGATTTTAATTAAATTATTTTTAACAACATTAGCATTTTAATTACATGAATTCGAGAGAGAGGTGGAATAGGTGAATCATCGTAGCTCGATGTCCCTAATAACGCGAGGGAGTATCGGGAATCATGCGCAAAGGGGGAGAAATGGAAAAAGAACAGCGCGGGAAAAAACTGTGAAACCGGCCTCCAGCCCGGTTGGGCCGGCTAGCAGGCCGGCCTGGCAACAGAGACACCCAGTCTCCATCCCGGTCTGGGCCGGCTGAAGGGCTGGCTATGGGCCCGAGAGAAACGGCCTTGTGGCCGGTTTAGCCGGTTCCACGACCGGTCACGCGCTACAGCGACGGCAGTGAAGACGACGATGGCCACGGCGAGGTGAGAGCAAGGGGGGAGCGCTAGGAGGAGAGGGGGAGGGCTAGCAAGGCCAGGGGCTCACCCTCGAGCACAGTGGAGAGGTCGGGGATGGCGGAAGTGGACCGCAGCGGCGACGAAGTCGTGCAGCGGAGCTCAGACGGTCGCGGGGAAGAAGATCAAGGCGGCGTCGATTCTCGGCCTCCCGCCTCGATTCCTCTGGCAGAGAAGGAGCTGGCAATGCGGCGGTCCTGCTGGTGGTGCTCGATCTGCACCTTGCGTGCTCAAACCACGGCGGTGAGCTCGGCGAGCTCGGCGGCTAGGTGCGCTCGTGGGGAAAAGAGAGGGGAACGGGAAGCAGAGGAGCAGGCGGGTGAGCAGGTGGTCCTCGAGATGCTCCTCTTCCTGCAGGTGGAGGCAGCGAGGGGTGGCCCGGCGTGGCGTGCACAGCGACGCTGGTCCAGCGGGAGCGGCTCGCGCGGTCGCTATAGAGGAAGGAGAAGGCGTTTTCACAAGAAGCCCCTGGCAGAAATTCTTCCATCACCGTTTGGTCCTTCCTGTTTCTTTTTAACTCGAGCAGCAACTCAATTGATTTTATTAGGGCACTTAAACAATTTAGAAAAATCTAGGAAAATTCATGTAGCCTCCCACTAACAAGTAGAAGCACCACAAAAATTGGCATGTTAAATAAAAAGTTTGGAACAACAATTGTTCATAGGGTTCGTTTAAGACATTTTTGCTAAATTCAAAATGTTGCCCTTTGGTATTTTTAGAGCAAGTGCAAAATATTGTTTTGAGCTCTAGGAACTTCCTTGACAAATATTAGATGTCAAGTATTTGTATTTTGCAAGTTGAATGCTTTAATTGTTGTGAAGTTTGTTAGAGCAAGTTTGGCATTGGTTTTTAAGTGGTGCCAAACCATTTGTTTTCTGTGTTTAGCAATTTAAGATGAATGCCATGATGCAATGCAACACCAAAAGCGAAAATTTTACTCAGGTTTTAGGTTTTCAAACTTTGGGCTGTTACAACTCTACCCCCCTTACAGGAATCTCGTCCCGAGATTCTAAGGTTGCGGAAAGAAGTCGGGATACTCCTCACGTAGACTAGCCTCTCTTTCCCAAGTTGCTTCTTCCTCGGAATGGTGAGACCATTGAACTTTGAGGAACTTGGTAGTCTTGTTTCGGGTCTTCCTTTCAGCTTCATCCAGGACACGGATAGGATGCTCGCGATAAGTGAGATCTTCCTGGAGATCCAGCTCTTCATGATTGACCCCATGGATAGGATCCTTAAAACACCGGCGAAGTTGGGAGACATGAAACACATCATGTACATTTGGGAAGATGACCGGTAACTCCAACTTATAAGAAAGATCTCCTCGCTTGGCCAGAACGGTGAAAGGGCCAACATAGCGAAGTGCCAATTTCCCTTTGATTCCGAAGCGGCGAACGCCACGAAGGGGAGAGACGCGGAGATAAGCTTTATCACCAATTTCATAGTGAATTTCCTGATGGTGCTTATCATACTAGCTCTTCTGCCTAGACTGAGCAATCTTCAGATTCTCCCGTATGATTCTAACCTTCTCCTCAGCTTCATTGATCACATCCGAACCAAAGAGTGCCCTCTCTCCGGTCTCGGACCAATTTTAGAGGAGTGCGGCATTTTCTTCCATACAGAGCCTCGAATGGAGTCATGCCCAGACTAGCTTGATAGCTATTGTTGTAGGAGAATTCCGCGAAAGGGAGATACTTTTCCCAACCCTTGCCAAAAGAGATTACACATGCCCTAAGCATGTCTTCCAACACTTGGTTCACTCTTTCGGTCTGACCATCAGTTTGGGGGTGGTAGGCGGTACTGAAGTTGAGACGGGACCCCATAGCAGTTTGGAAACTCTGCCAAAACTTGGATACAAAGATACTTCCACGGTCCGATATGATCCTCAGAGGGACCCCATGCAATGGAACAATACGAGCCATATATAAGTCAGCAGTTGACTTACCCGCATATCATCACGGACTGGTAGGAAGTGAGCAACCTTGGACAGTCGATCAATGATTACCCAGATTGCATTGTTGCCTTTTTGAGATCGGGGAAACCCGGTGATGAAGTCCATACCGATTTCATCCCATTTCCACTCGGGAACTGCAATAGGGCGGAGAGTGCCGGGAGGCCGTTGATGTTCGGCCTTTACCCGTCGACAGGTGTCGCATTCAGCAACATACTTGGCAATTTCCCTCTTCATCCGAGTCCACCAGAATTGTGGCCGAAGGTCCTGGTACATTTTGGTACTACCAGGATGAATAGAGAGAGGTGAATCGTGAGCTTCTTGGAGGATCAGCTCCCTCAATTTCCGTTTCTTTGGCACTACCAAGCGGTCACCAAAATAGACCACTCCGGATTCATTGACAGAAAAACATTTGGCCTTCCCGCTAGCAATGTTCTCCTTGATCTTTAAAATTCCCTTGTCACACTTTTGAGCATCCTTAATCTGATCTACAAGAGTAGATTTGATCTCCAGATTTGCTAGATAGCCAGAGGGAACAATTTCTAAGTTCAAACGAGAGAACTCTTCATGAAGGGCAGGTTGGGCCTTTTCAATCATCAGATTGTTGCAATAGGACTTTCAACTTAGCGCGTCAGCCACGACGTTTGCTTTGCCGGGTTGATAGTTCAGACTCACATCATAATCCTTGATTAACTCCAACCAATGCCTTTGCCTGAGATTTAAATCCGGCTGGGTGAAGAGGTACTTCAGACTCTTGTGATCCGAGAAAATCTCGCAACGGTTACCAAACAGGTATGGTCTCCATTGCTTCAAAGCATAGACCACCGCGGCAAGTTCTAGATCATGAGTTGGGTAGTTGTGCTCATGCGGCTTAAGTTAGCGAGAAGCATACGCCACCACATGGCCATCTTGCATTAGCACACAGCCCAAGCCTTGCAAAGAGGCGTCACAGAAGACGACGAAATCCTTGCTTGTGTCCGGCAGGACAAGCACATGAGCGGACGTAAGTTTGGCTTTCAGTGTTTTGAAGCTCTCTTCAGCTTCGGCCGTCCATACGAACTTTTTATCCTTCTTGAGAAGGTCAGTCAGGGCTTTGGCTATCTTGGAGAAACCTTCGATGAATCGGCGGTAATAACCCGCCAATCCGAGAAAGCTGCGAATGTCCTTGACTGACATTGGAGTTTTCCAATCCAAAATGGACTGAATCTTGTCGGGAATGACAGCCACACCATTAGCGGATATCACATGACCAAGGAAGACAAGATTATCCAACCAGAACTCACACTTGGAGAACTTGGCATAGAGGCGGTGTTCTCGAAGTTGTGTCAGAACCAACCGAAGATGTTCGGCATGCTCTTCATCGGTTTTGCAGAGGAGGGACGATATAGCCTAACGCCGAGATCGTCCAGCCGCCACCACTAGGGAGGCGCATCCCCGGCGGCACGGGGATGTGATTCATGTAGAAGAAAGCATCCCCGTCCTTCCAGAGGCAGCTCTTGAAGCCACCGGCGCCGCTGTCTCCCGCTTAGTTGTTGTGCGCCATCATCGGTGAACTGTGGAGCAAGGGGAGATAGAGAACGGCGGGGATGCGATGGGGAGGGTTCCGCGTGCGCTTTAGAAGGACAGTAGGGAGCCGAGGCGCGCGAACGCGGCGTGGGAAAGCGAGGGCCGGTCCTCATTAACGTCGGCACTGGTTCCTGAGACGTCGTAACTCTGGCGACGCGCGTCAGGAAGCAAGGTGCGTTGCGTCACGCCATGTCAGTAACCACCCAGTGGCCGCAAAAAATTGCGCTGATAGCCGTTGTGTCCATGACGCGTCGGTCCCCGCATCAGGATCCGACGTGGCGCACGTTGCCATGGTTGCCGGCATGCCTGCTTGCCTCCCTAGAAACTGGGCGCGAAGCGGGGTCGTCGGACGCTCTATTGGGGCACGCTGGCAACTTTTAGGCTATTGGGCACGCAGCCTGGGGGCTATTTTTGTGCCAACGCGCCCAATAGGCCTATTGGGAGCGCTATTGGCGCACTGGTGGAGATGCTCTAAGCTGTTAACAAGATGCCAAGTGCCAGTTCATGTTTTTCTGCTGTTTTTGTATTCAGAAAAACTAGAAAATAAATGTCCTTGGAAAAGGATCATACTTTACGGAGATTTTTTATCGGAGGAAATAAGACAGGAGACGAAAGTGCAACACTGTGGCGCCCCGACCCGACTACTATACCATGATGCTGTGTGCCACCGGTTAAGCGATACAACCGGAGGTTACGGGTTTACCAATCCCCGGCCAAAACCTTTGGCAGGCGTTGCTCGGAATGGATCATCGGCAACGCAACACCCCGATTGATGCCTTAACACAGGCACAACTATCAAAGCATAATAGAGAGATCAAGACTTGTGGAACAACTGGCACATCACAGACTCTATGACACAAATCAATATAGTTCAACTCTTATAATAGAGAAAGATAGCAAATTACAAACAGAGGTCACAAACCCAACATTACAACATGCGGAAGCGAATTAGGTTGTCTAAACAACAAGATCCAAATTATGGCCTAAGAGACCTACAGATAAACATTCAAGCGCCAGCTGTTCTGGGATGTCCCAAGCTGCCACCTGGGAACCCCAGACTACTCGTCGACGTCCACAAAGAACCCACCTTCGAGGTCGGTGAAGTCCTCCTCTGAAACAAAGCAAACGACGTTGAGTTCGACGAACTCGCAAGATTATATATAGAGCTCTAGCTCGATGAGGCTTTCAAAGTTTTATGGCTGTTTTGCATAAAGCTGATTTTATTTATGAAAACATAACTCAATGGCATCGACTAATCAGAGTATTTTTTAAAAAGAGGTAAGAAGTGACTCTTTTCTTTGATCACCTTTCTCAACATCAACCACTGTACCTGTTCTACAAAGGCACCTCCCCGAATCACCCTCGAGGAAGTCAACCTTGCATTCTTGAGTGGTACCTTTAGTACCCAGTTTTTAATCATTCCGTTCAAGTTATTCTATGGTCTTATCGTCCTTTCCCAAGTCGTCCATAACCGTGGACACGACTTTTTGAAAAGATTTACCCTGCAGGGGTGTACAATGTTTGCCACGCATACCGTCCGGCCCATTACCTGTGCATTACCTCTCTTCCGTGGAAAGCCAGCTGGGTGGGAGCGGTGTCGACTTCTCCCTCGTTAAGGACTTTCCAGGATCATCAGTGGCGGCAGGACACGAGTGCCTCCAACACCCTGCCCCACGGCCACTTATTTTCCTAACACCTCAATCCTCAACCCAGTTCATACCACCATCATCACGCACGCGCAAATGGAAGCCCGAACTAGAGGACCCTGGCTAGCCCCGCCCGAGTTATTTAGTCTATGAGGGTTCCTGCAATTGCATAGGCCTCACGCATGGTTGCACGCTCAGTCTTGGTTCGGGAGGTAAAGAACTCGCACCTAGGCGGCGAGAACGAGACAAAGCACCACAACCATAGTGGCCTCTCATCCCCACCTTTAAGCATTTTATTACCTGTCACCACAAAATTCTCCACCATCATCCATTCATCTCATCACCTGTTTCCAACATGAACCATCCATCGTACGGCTAAGCATTTACTAAGCATGGCTAAGCATCACATAGCATAGTTAAGTATCTCAGGCCAACAATACAATCCTATGGATAATAGGAGGGAAACAGGTAAAGGCATCGGAAACTTAATGCAACTATAGGATACTCTAATCCAATAAAATTGACATTTAGAACCGCATGCAATATTATAGTGGAGAAAATATTTGCGAAAACATAGGATAAGATATGCTCAGAGGGGGGATTACGCTTGCCTTGTTAATACGGCTGGTAGTAGGGATCGTCACGATACGGAGGTGGCACTTCCACACCTGGATCTACCGATGCACAAACAACACCGGAAGAACAATCAAACACCACACAAGCTTTAACAAATGCAATGCGCAAACACATGATGACATGACATTTTAATGTACCGGAATTATTAATAGCTATCTAGCAATTTTAAATAGGGGTGAAAGGATTACTTCAACTAGAGAAGGAATTTCCCCATATTTAACTTAGTGATTCCGATACTACTAGGAGTACATTATTGTAATTGTTATCAATTATGCATGATGATGATGATTCTGGATGATTCATGTTTTTCTGAACATTTTGGTATATCAAACACAATTTTCTGATGTCCCGATAAAAAGTTATTACTTTTATAATTTCTTTTTTTAATTTATGATTTTAATTAAATTATTTTTAACAACATTAGCATTTTAATTACATGAATTCGAGAGAGAGGTGGAATAGGTGAATCATCGTAGCTCGATGTCCCTAATAACGCGAGGGAGTATCGGGAATCATGCGCAAAGGGGGAGAAATGGAAAAAGAACAGCGCGGGAAAAAACTGTGAAACCGGCCTCCAGCCCGGTTGGGCCGGCTAGCAGGCCGGCCTGGCAACAGAGACACCCAGTCTCCATCCCGGTCTGGGCCGGCTGAAGGGCTGGCTATGGGCCCGAGAGAAACGGCCTTGTGGCCGGTTTAGCCGGTTCCACGACCGGTCACGCGCTACAGCGACGGCAGTGAAGACGACGATGGCCACGGCGAGGTGAGAGCAAGGGGGGAGCGCTAGGAGGAGAGGGGGAGGGCTAGCAAGGCCAGGGGCTCACCCTCGAGCACAGTGGAGAGGTCGGGGATGGCGGAAGTGGACCGCAGCGGCGACGAAGTCGTGCAGCGGAGCTCAGACGGTCGCGGGGAAGAAGATCAAGGCGGCGTCGATTCTCGGCCTCCCGCCTCGATTCCTCTGGCAGAGAAGGAGCTGGCAATGCGGCGGTCCTGCTGGTGGTGCTCGATCTGCACCTTGCGTGCTCAAACCACGGCGGTGAGCTCGGCGAGCTCGGCGGCTAGGTGCGCTCGTGGGGAAAAGAGAGGGGGAACGGGAAGCAGAGGAGCAGGCGGGTGAGCAGGTGGTCCTCGAGATGCTCCTCTTCCTGCAGGTGGAGGCAGCGAGGGGTGGCCCGGCGTGGCGTGCACAGCGACGCTGGTCCAGCGGGAGCGGCTCGCGCGGTCGCTATAGAGGAAGGAGAAGGCGTTTTCACAAGAAGCCCCCTGGCAGAAATTCTTCCATCACCGTTTGGTCCTTCCTGTTTCTTTTTAACTCGAGCAGCAACTCAATTGATTTTATTAGGGCACTTAAACAATTTAGAAAAATCTAGGAAAATTCATGTAGCCTCCCACTAACAAGTAGAAGCACCACAAAAATTGGCATGTTAAATAAAAAGTTTGGAACAACAATTGTTCATAGGGTTCGTTTAAGACATTTTTGCTAAATTCAAAATGTTGCCCTTTGGTATTTTTAGAGCAAGTGCAAAATATTGTTTTGAGCTCTAGGAACTTCCTTGACAAATATTAGATGTCAAGTATTTGTATTTTGCAAGTTGAATGCTTTAATTGTTGTGAAGTTTGTTAGAGCAAGTTTGGCATTGGTTTTTAAGTGGTGCCAAACCATTTGTTTTCTGTGTTTAGCAATTTAAGATGAATGCCATGATGCAATGCAACACAAAAGCGAAAATTTTACTCAGGTTTTAGGTTTTCAAACTTTGGGCTGTTACAACTCTACCCCCCTTACAGGAATCTCGTCCCGAGATTCTAAGGTTGCGGAAAGAAGTCGGGATACTCCTCACGAGACTAGACTCTCTTTCCCAAGTTGCTTCTTCCTCGGAATGGTGAGACCATTGAACTTTGAGGAACTTGGTAGTCTTGTTACGGGTCTTCCTTTCGGCTTCATCCAGGACACGGATAGGATGCTCGCGATAAGTGAGATCTTCCTGGAGATCCAGCTCTTCATGATTGACCCATGGATAGGATCTTAAAACACCGGCGAAGTTGGGAGACATGAAACACATCATGTACATTTGGGAAGATGACCGGTAACTCCAATTATAAGAAAGATCTCCTCGCTTGGCCAGAACGGTGAAAGGGCCAACATAGCGAGGGCCAATTTCCCTTTGATCCGAAGCGGCGAACGCCACGAAGGGGAGAGACGCGGAGATAAGCTTTATCACCAATTTCATAGTGAATTTCCTGATGGTGCTTATCATAGTAGCTCTTCTGCCTAGACTGAGCAATCTTCAGATTCTCTCTTATGATTCTAACCTTCTCCTCAGCTTCATTGATCACATCCGGACCAAAGAGTGCCTCTCTCCGGTCTCGGACCAATTTAGAGGAGTGCGGCATTTTCTTCCATATAGCCTCGAATGGAGCCATGCCCAGACTAGCTTGATAGCTATTGTTGTAGGAGAACTCCGCGAAAGGGAGATACTTTTCCCAACCCTTGCCAAAAGAGATTACACATGCCCTAAGCATGTCTTCCAACACTTGGTTCACTCTTTCGGTCTGACCATCAGTTTGGGGATGGTAGGCGGTACTGAAGTTGAGACGGGACCCCATAGCAGTTTGGAAACTCTGCCAAAACTTGGATACAAAGATACTTCCACGGTCCGATATGATCCTCAGAGGGACCCCATGCAATGGAACAATACGAGCCATATATAGTCAGCAAGTTGACTTGCCCGTATATCATCACGGACTGGTAGGAAGTGAGCAACCTTGGACAGTCGATCAATGATTACCCAGATTGCATTGTTGCCCTTTTGAGATCGGGAAACCCGGTGATGAAGTCCATACCAATTTCATCCCATTTCCACTCGGGACTGCAATAGGGCGAGAGTGCCGGCAGGCCTTTGATGTTCAGCCTTTACCCGTCGACAGGTGTCGCATTCAGCAACATACTTGGCAATTTCTCGTTTCATCCGAGTCCACCAGAATTGTGGTCGAAGGTCTTGGTACATTTTGGTACTACCGGGATGAATAGAGAGAGGAGATTCATGAGCTTCTTGGAGGATCAGCTCCCTCAATTTCGTTTCTTTGGCACTACCAAGCGGTCACCAAAATAAACAACTCCGGATTCATTGACAGAAAACATTTGGCCTTCCCGCTAGCAATGTTCTCCTTGATTTTTAATACCCTTGTCACTTTGAGCATCCTTAATCTGGTCTACAAGAGTAGATTTGATCTCCAGATTTGCAAGGTAGCCAGAGGGAACAATTTCTAAGTTCAAACGAGAGAACTCTTCATGAAGGGCAGGTTGGGCCTTTTCAATCATCAGATTGTTGCAATAGGACTTCCGACTTAGCGCGTCAGCCACGACGTTTGCTTTGCCGGGTTGATAGTTCAGACTCACATCATAGTCCTTGATTAACTCCAACCAACGCCTTTGCCTGAGATTTAAATCCGGCTGGGTGAAGAGGTACTTCAGACTCTTGTGATCCGAGAAATCTCGCAACGGTTACCAAACAGGTATGGTCTCCATTGCTTCAAAGCATAGACCACCGCGGCAAGTTCTAGATCATGAGTTGGGTAGTTGTGCTCATGCGGCTTAAGTTGGCGAGAAGCATATGCCACCACATGGCCATCTTGCATTAGCACACAGCCCAAGCCTTGCAGAGAGGCGTCACAGAAGACGACGAAATCCTTGCTTGTGTCCGGCAGGACAAGCACAGGAGCGGACGTGAGTTTGGCTTTCAGTGTTTTGAAGCTCTCTTCAGCTTCGGCCGTCCATACGAACTTTTTATCCTTCTTGAGAAGGTCAGTCAGGGCCTTGGCTATCTTGGAGAAACCTTCGATGAATCGGCGGTAGTAACCCGCCAATCCGAGAAAGCTACGAATGTCCTTGACTGACATTGGAGTTTTCCAATCCAAAATGGACTGAATCTTGTCGGGAATGACAGCCACACCATTAGCGGATATCACATGACCAAGGAAGACAAGATTATCCAACCAAACTCACACTTGGAGAACTTGGCATAGAGGCGGTGTTCTCGAAGTCGTGTCAGAACCAACGAAGATGTTCGGCATGCTCTTCATCGGTTTTGGAATAAACGAGGATGTCATCGATGTAAATGACGACAAACTTGTCGAGATAATCCATGAAGATGGAGTTCATGAGCCTCATGAAAGTAGCTGGAGCATTGTGAGACCAAAGGACATGACGGTATACTCATATGAGCCATAGCGAGTAACAAATGCCGTCTTTGGATATCCTCCTTTCTGATCTTGATCTGATGGTATCCTGACCTCAGATCCATCTTGGAGAATACCGTTGCACCAGCTAACTGATCCAACAGATCATTGATGCGAGGAATAGGATACTTGTTCTTGATTGTCACCGCATTCAACGGTCGATAGTCAGAGACTAGACGAGGCACGGTAGAATCCCTCTTCTTGACAAAGAGTACCGGACAACCCCAAGGTGAACTGCTAGGCTGGATGAAATCCTTCGCTAACAGCTGATCAATTTGCTCTTTCAACAGAGCCAACTCTTCCACCGGCATACGGTAGGGCTTCTTGGAAATCGGAGCGTACCGGGAAGTAGATCTATGACAAACTCCACACTTCGGTCAGGAGGCATGCCAGGCAATTCTTCCGGGAACACATCCGGGAAGTCACACACCACGTGTATGTCCTGGATTTCAGGAGGGGATTCGCCTTCCATAAAGCAAAGGAGGATCTCGGTGAGTTGGGTATGATGAGGACGGAGGTCTTGATAGTGCAGACCAATACTTCACACTGTCACCGGAAGAAGTGGTCACGGTGATGGTCTTGGCAGCACAGTCGAGATTAGCCCGGTATTTGGCTAGCCAGTTCATGCCCAGTATGACATCAATGCCACTTGACCTCAGAGCTACCAAAGCGAAAGGAAAAGAGTAGTAACCGATAGTAATCTGGACCTCAGGAGTAACCCATCGGTTTGCCATTTGGAGCCAGGAGTGGCGATCACCAAGGGAGGCTCATTTTCTCGAACGGTATTTTGTGGTCTTTTGCAAAAGCTATGGATATGAATGAATGCGATGCTCCAGAGTCAAACAAAACTGTAGCTGAATTGCCGTTGATTCGTAACTCACCCATGAGAACGCCGGGGTCCTCTTCAGCTTCTTCAGCAGAGACGTGGTTCAGGCGACCACGCACAATAGGTCCAGCCTTGCCAGCTGGAGTGGCAGGGGCTCGTGCAGGAGTTCCCGAGAGGTGCCTTCTGGGGGCACTCCCTGGAGTAGTGGCCAGCCTGGCCACAGGTGTAGCAAGTGAGTCCAGGTGGAGCAGGTAGCATAGGACGGTACCCACTCCCGCCTACCCCAAGTGTCGAAGTAGTGGGGCGCGGAGGTGGTGGCCTGTATCCCGCGGCCCTCGGCATGAATGGAGCACGCGGCACAGCGCTGTAGGGAACAAACACCCTGCGCTTCTTGCTCTCAGAACCCGAGGAACTCTGGTGGTCCCCTGTGCGGGCCTCTTGGAAGCCTCAAGTTCCTTTCTTCCTGCTCAAGAGTAAGAGCCTGGTTGAACAGCTCCTGGTAGGTCTGGAACCTGAAGGGCAACAACTCATAGCGGAGCTGCGGCGTAAGACCCTTGCGGAACAGCTCTTGCTTGTCAGCATCATTGGTCACGTCCCTTGGGGCGTAACGAGAGAGATGGTTGAATTCACGACCATAAGTGCGGAGGTCCATACGTCCCTGTTGCAAATCCAGGAACTCCCTCCTCTTCAAATCCATGATCGGCTGGGGAATGTACTCCGCACGGAAGGCAGTGCGGAAATCAGCCCAAGTGAAGACATGGTTGGCTGGGAACAAAGCCACATGGCTTTCCCACCAACAGCCAGCTGCACCAACCAAGAGGTAGGTGGCAAAGTTGACTTGCTCAGCCACTGGGACATGCAGCGCGGAGAACTTGCGCTCCAAGCACGAAGCCAATCATCAGCTTCCAGTGGCTCCTTAGCATCAGCAAAGGTGGGTGGCTGGAGCGCAGGAACTCAGTGAGAGTGTTGCACTCGTTCCTCCGTGCATTCTGCTGCACCAACTGCTCAAGCAAGCGCTCATTGCGCCCGCGGTTCTCCTCAATGGCCATCAAGACCTGAGCCATCGAGGGTGGTGGCGGCAGATTCCTCATCATTGTGGTTACCACGGCCTCCTCGAGCCATTCTGGAGATTTGACAATGACACAGTTAGTATCTCTCCGAATGGTCGAACAATAGCATTAGCGTCTACTCAAGTACACAGACTAGGGACGATAATACTTTGTGAAAGGAATCAACAAGATAGAACTTGGGTCAAAGATCAGCATCATGTGCTACTAGCGTGAGAGTTAAGAAACCAATTCAACACACTCTAGTTGGCACAATCCGGGACCTTATGTTCAAGTCCTTGGGTTAAAACCCAAAAGAGGATAATCATTGTTCTCGTGGTAACAGAAACATCTGAGTTGATTTATTGCAACGCAGCGGGAGCAACGGACACATAACACTAAAGGTCGAACCCAACCCCGTTTCTAATCATTTTGAAGTAACAGATGAGAAGTAAAACCTTTAACTCAAATCGAGGTAAGATTGCTCCGAGATTAGAGGGTAACCAGATAAGGAGTAAAAAGAATCCTAAGATGGTTTTCACAACTCATTTTTAGGTTAAAAATATTTTCACAAACACTAGACTCAACGTCGACCAGTAGAAGGGTTTCCTACAGGCAGTACTGCTCTGATACCAACTTGTGGCGCCCCGACCCGACTGCTATACAGTGATGCTGTGTGTCACCGGTTAAGCGATACAACCGGAGGTTACGGGTTTACCAATCCCCGGCCAAAACCTTTGGCAGGCGTTGCTCGGAATGGATCATCGGCAACGCAACACCCCGATTGATGCCTTAACACAGGCACAACTATCAATGCATAATAGAGAGATCAAGACTTGTGGAACAACTGGCACATCACAGACTCTACGACACAAATCATATAGTTCAACTCTTATAATAGAGAAAGATAGCAAATTACAACCAGAGGTCACAGACCCAACATTACAACATGCGGAAGCGAATTAGGTTGTTCTAAACAACAAGATCCAAATTATGGCCTAAGAGGCCTACAGATAAACATCAAGCGCCAGCTGTTCCGGGATGTCCCAAGCTGCCACCTGGGAACCCCAGACTACTCGTCGACGTCCACAAAGAACCCACCTTCGAGGTCGGTGAAGTCCTCCTCTGAAACAAAACAAACGACGTTGAGTTCGACGAACTCGCAAGATTATATATAGAGCTTTAGCTCGATGAGGCTTTCAAAGTTTTATGGCTGTTTTGCATAAAGCTGATTTTATTTATGAAAACATAACTCAATGGCATCGACTAATCAGAGTATTTTTAAAAGAGGTAAGAAGTACTCTTTTCTTTGATCACCTTTCTCAACATCAACCACTGTACCTGTTCTACAAAGGCACCTCCCCGAATCACCCTCGAGGAAGTCACCTTGCATTCTTGAGTGGTACCTTAGTACCCAGTTTTTAATCATTCCGTTCAAGTTATTCTATGATCTTATCGTCCTTTCCCAAGTCGTCCATAACCGTGGACACGGCTTTTCGAAAAGATTTACCCTGCAGGGGTGTACAATGTTTGCCACGCGTACCGTCCGGCCCATTACCTGCGCATTAGCTCTCTTCCTTGGAAAGCCGGCTGGGTGGGAGCGGTGTCGACTTCTCCCTCGTTAAGGACTTTCCAGGATCATCAGTGGCGGCAGGACACGAGTGCCTCCAACACCCTGCCCCACGGCCACTTATTTTCCTAACACCACATCCTCATCCCAGTTCATACCACCATCATCACGCACGCGCAAATGGAAGCCCGAACTAGAGGACCCTGGCTAGCCCCCCGAGTTATTTAGTCTATGAGGGTTCCTGCAATTGCATAGGCCTCACGCATGGTTGCACGCTCAGTCTTGGTTCGGGAGGTAAAGAACTCGCACCTAGGCGGGAGAACGAGACAAAGCACCACAACCACAGTGGCCTCTCATCCCCACCTTTAAGCATTTTATTACCTGTCACCACAATTCTCCACCATCATCCATTCATTCATCACCTGTTTCCAACATGAACCATCCATGTACGCTAAGCATTTACTAAGCATGGCTAAGCATCAACATAGCATAGTTAAGTATCTCAGGCCAACAATACAACCTATGGATAATAGGAGGGAAACAGGTAAGGCATCGGAAACTTAATGCAACTATAGGATACTCTAATCCAATAAAATTGACATTTAGAACCGCATGCAATATTATAGTGGAGAAAATATTTGCGGAAACATAGGATAAGATATGCTCAGAGGGGGATTACGCTTGCCTTGTTGATACGGCTGGTAGTAGGGATCGTCACGATACGGAGGTGGCACTTCCACACCTGGATCTACCGATGCACAAACAACACCGGAAGAACAATCAAACACCACACAAGCTTTAACAAATGCAATGCGCAAACACATGATGACATGACATTTAATGTACCGGAATTATTAATAGCTATCTAGCAATTTTAAATGGGGGTGAAAGGATTACTTCAACTAGAGAAGGAATTTCCCCATATTTAACTTAGTGATTCCGATACTACTAGGAGTACATTATTGTAATTGTGATCAATTATGCATGATGATGATGATTCTGGATGATTCATGTTTTTCTGAACATTTTGGTATATCAAACACAATTTTCTGATGTCCTTTTTTAAATTTATGATTTTAATTAAATTATTTTTAACAACATTAGCATTTTAATTACACGAATTCGAGAGAGAGGTGGAATAGGTGAATCATCGTAGCTCGATGTCCCTAATGACGCGAGGGAGTATCGGGAATCATGCGCAAAGGGGGAGAAATGGAAAAAGAACAGCGCGGGAAAAAACTGTGAAACCGGCCTCCAGCCGGTTGGGCCGGCTAGCAGGCCGGCCTGGCAACAGAGACACCCGGTCTCCAGCCCGGTCTGGGCCGGCTATGGGCCCGAGAGAAACGTCCTTGTGGCCGGTTTAGCCGGTTCCACGACCGGTCACGCGCTACGGCGACGGCAGTGAAGACGACGATGGCCACGGCGAGGTGAGAGCAAGGGGGGAGCACTAGGAGGAGAGGGGGAGGGCTAGCAAGGCCAGGGGCTCACCTCGAGCACAGTGGAGAGGTCGGGGACGGCGGAAGTGGACCGCAGCAGCGACGAAGTCGTGCGGCGGAGCTCAGACAGTCGCGGGGAAGAAGAACAAGGCGGCGTCGATTCTCGGCCTCCCGCCTCGATTCCTCTGGCGGAGAAGGAGCTGGTGACGCGGCGGTCCTGCTGGTGGCGCTCGATCTGCGCCTTGCGTGCTCAAACGACGATGGTGAGCTCGGCGAGCTCGGTGGCTAGGTGCGCTCGTGGGAAAAGAGAGGGGGAACGGGAAGCAGAGGAGCAGGCGGGTGAGCAGGTGGTC
This sequence comes from Poa pratensis, assembly GCA_947311845.1. NCBI lineage: Eukaryota > Viridiplantae > Streptophyta > Magnoliopsida > Poales > Poaceae > Poa > Poa pratensis. The sequence continues at coordinate 42,615,456 of CAMZMU010000128.1, forward strand.
CTCGAGATGCTCCTCTTCCTGCAGGTGGAGGCAGCGAGGGTGGCCCGGCGTGGCGTGCACAGCGACGCTGGTCCGGCGGGAGCGGCTCGCGCGGTCGCTACAGAGGAAGGAGAAGGCGTTTTCACAAAAAGCCCCCTGCAGAAATTCTTCCATCACCGTTTGGTCCTTCCTGTTTCTTTTTAACTCCAGCAGCAACTCAATTGATTTTATTAGGGCACTTAAACAATTTAGAAAAATCTGGGAAAATTCATGTAGCCTCCACTAACAAGTAGAAGCACCACAAAAATTGGCATGTTGAAATAAAAAGTTTGGAACAACAATTGTTCATAGGGTTCGTTTAACGCATTTTTGCTAAATTCAAAATGTTGCCCTTTGGTATTTTTAGAGCAAGTGCAAAATATTGTTTTGAGCTCTAGGAACTTCCTTGACAAATATTAGATGTCAAGTATTTGTATTTTGCGGGTTGAATGCTTTAATTGTTGTGAAGTTTGTTAGAGCAAGTTTGGCATTGGTTTTTAAGTGGTGCCAAACCATTTGTTTTCTGTGTTTAGCAATTTAAGATGAATGCCATGATGCAATGCAACACCAAAAGCGAAAATTTTACTCAGGTTTTAGGTTTTCAAACTTTGGGCTGTTACAAACACGAGGGAAGCTCCGAGGGGCAAACACAGGTGCTTGGCGCAGACCAGGAGGTTTTAGGGTCCTGTTCCAGCACCCTGCCGGGACGGGTGCCGGGACACACCTTCGGAGCCATCTTCATCGACCTTGCTGCTCCTAATGGCGACACAGAAGTAGTCCCTCTTCGGGGCTGAGGAATCGTACATGTAGCTATGTGGTTGTCTCTCTCCCATGACGTTATCTTGATTGTGATCATTAGTTATTTTAATATAGTTGAATCATATGATGTTCCACCCTCTATTTCCTTTATGTAATGGATATGATGTTTCTCACTTGATGATGTCTAGTATAATTTCCGGAGCCCGTGGTGACAATGGGGACTCTATGGTTAGTAGATTAGAGGGATATTTATCATGAGTTCGTTCTTCTTTGTTGGGTTGAGTAATGGAATTACTAGGTTTCTTGATGCTTGTGCTTATTACAATTTCCTTATAGTCAATATGAGTATCGTTCGGATATACTGAAAAGACATTATTCAAGAGATGGTTTTGGTGTTTGTTAGTACGATCTTTGGATGCTCATAGTGACAGGGTGGGGCTGTCAATAGAGATGAATATAAACTTTAAGGTGTGCTTTTGTATCCCTACGCAAGTCTCATCCTATTTTGATCCACAGTAGAGTGAACTCGGAGTAATAATTAGCTTGCATGCTTTCAGAGGGTTTATCATGTGTTTGATGATGTTAATATAATTGAGATTTACCACTAGTGAAAGTATGATCACAAGGCCTTGTTTCCAACCACTGAAACACTGTTTACTTTCAATTTTTCCTCTTACCTAGCTGTCATTTTTATTACAGATTAGAAAACTTTATTTTACCATCCATATTACTCGTATTTGATCATCTCTTTTGCCGAACTAGTGGTTCTATACAGTTAATCATTATATTAGGTATATAGGGGACACAAGAGACTTTTTGTATTTTAATTGCAGGGTTACTCGCATTGTTCAAGATATCTTCCGATATGCCGATTAATCGGCCGATTTATCTCTTATCGATGTCTGACTGATAAGATAAATTGGCCGATAAGTCAGCCGATATGCGATAAACCGTCCGATTTGCGATAAATCGACCGATTTACCCCTTATCTTGAGTCGACCGATAAGTTATTGATAAGCGATATCCCCAACATTGGTTACTCGAGAGGGGTTACCGTCAACCTACACCTCCCGTGAATTCGATAAAATTTGGGTCATTCACTTAAGTAAAATTTGCTGCTGTCCTACAAACCTCTACGATTAGAGCCTCAACAAACAAAGTATACAAGAATAGAAGCGTGTAGTAGACATCAGCGTCTCGTAACTTAACCAATGCATTTTGTTTTCATCCTCTTGTTGTGCCCACTAGAAGGGGCAGATCATTGCACTCATTTGTTCACACGGTCGGGTAAAAGATAGGAATAGCATGTGCACATGGTCTTTAATCAAAATATGCTTCCCTGCCTTGGATAACATTCTCTCCTTTCACCCATGTATTCTCTTCCACACTTTTTCCTTTGGGTACAAAAGTTTGTGTACGTGCTCTGTCTACATACACACTGGGAGTCCCAAGTACTTTTCTGATGTAGTTTTAGCCAAAATGTTAAGTTCTTGCAACACACTCGACGTTTCTCCCTCTAGTGTTTGCACTAAACATCACAGAAGAGTATCATAGTTTATAGTTTGGCCCGAACACACCTCATAAAGTTGGGGCATTGACATAATGGTGCTAATCGTACTCTATACTCCGGGCCCTCGCGATACTTTCACATTAACACTGCTAAATGTATAAGCATCTATGTTAGACTATTCATAGTGGGAATAACCAAGATAGTAACATAGATGTCACCTAGATAAAAAAGATGATGTGGCAAGCATTTAAAAAGGAGAGAGATAATTGAAGTAACATGGGTAGTTACCTCCGCCATCGAGAGCGGCGTTATGGAGGCGAGATATAGCTCGGTTTCCAACAAAAAATGAAACTAAATTTTTGTATTTCAAAAAATTTCAGAAAAATCCCAGACGTAGATAAAGTCGAGATCTACCTCTGTGTAAAGTTTCCAGGAAAAATTCTAATTATTAGGCCACACGAAAATGAAAAATCTGGCAGAATTTCGATTTTTTCTGACTGTGCACTGTTCATCGCTCCAGTTTTCCGTAGTTGTCCTTTTTGTCCAGGTCAAAATACACTGAGGTTTTCGTTAAAAATTTGCACGGTGGTACATCTGGATTTTTTTTGGGGGGGGGGGGGGAGGGGGCGACTTTTTTTTTGACATCCGGCCCATTTTATTCGTTTGTAATTAATGATACATCGTTAGCAATTACAGCTCCAATAAAACTAGGAGGGTCACCGTGCCAAGCTGCATGGTTAACCTCATTAAACAACTTAGCAAGTTCATGAGCTGCCATATTGGCTTCTCTAGGACAATGAGAAAACCTAACACGTGCAAAACTATGACAAAGAAAAGTACTACCTCCGATCCATATTAGTGGGCACAACTTTGTCTAGATACACATGTATCTAGTCTAAATACTTAACTAAATACATATGAATTTAGACAAAGCTATGCCCACTAATATGGATCGGAGGGAGTACATTCTTCATAGATCGCCGCTGCAGCTCCCAAAGAATTTCCTTCATTTTGCATGGTCTGGATAGCCTCCATACAGTCAGCTTCAACAAGTAATTTGTTGCAACCCACTTGTCCAGCAAGTTTCAAGCCATCTCTAAGCGCACAAGCTTCAGCCGTAGCAGCATCCGCGACGTGTATTAGATTCCATCTCCCCCCTGCAACAAAACCACCAAGTGGTAACGAATGATTGCTCCAGTTCCACCCGTTCCTGTATCAATTTCAAAAGCTGCATCGACGTTAAGCATTGTAAACTCCTCTGGAGGTTTCTGCCAACCATGTCGCCGTATTGGACTTGCGACCATCTTTTTAATTCTCTTATAATTCAGAGCCAACGCCATAATCGATTGGACCGATCTCATAGGTAATTGGATAGTTTCACCATGAGTTACCTTCCTTCGTTCCCACCATAGGTACCAAGTAGCGATCGCCACCATATCACATCGTCTAACTTCAGGGATGGTTGGTACTGTAGCCGTGTCCAACAGAAGTGTTTCCAGCATTGGGTATCCATCCACTTCCAAGATCATTGCATCTTCAAGAATCGACCACATGCCTAGTCCGGTCCAAACTTCCTTTGCTCGCGCGCATTTTAAAAATGCATGCGATATACTCTTATAATCAACCGTGCACATTGGACATTGGCTAGAAATCGGTATATGACGGTTCGCAAGAACACCATAACAGGGAATAGCTCCAAGAAGCGCCCGCCAACAATGAATTTTAATCTTTGCCGGTGCTTTTAAATCCCAAAGTGAACGCCATACTGCATTAGCAGCCGAGGAATCATATGGTCTCGTTCTCCTCAATTTTCGCCCATGTTGGTGATCCCACTCAACGTGGTAAGCTGCTTTACAGAAAATAAACCATCCTTGTTGTAGTGCCAAGTTGCAAAATCCTCCATCATACCAACAGCTAGTGGCATACGAAGGATCCGCACCACATCAACATCCCAAAAAATATCCCGGAGCAATACCTCATCCCATGAACCTGTCTCAGAGACAATCAATCCAGAAACTTTTGTATAAACAATGTTGCCTCTTCGTGTCATTACCTTCCCGTTTGGACTTGTAGGAATCCAGCAGTCACTCCAAATATTAATCTTCTCACCATCACCGACCCTCCATATATGTCCACGTTTAAATGATTGGATTCCAGCCCATAGACTTTGCCAAGTGTAGGAACTTCCCTTTTTCAATTCACAATTCAGCAAATCACCCGTAGGATAGCACTTAGCACGCAGTACTTGGGCACACAATGAATCTGGTTCAGATAACAGTCTCCAACATTGTTTAGATAACATTGCAAGATTGAAACTCTCAAGGTCTCGAAACCCCATACCTCCACTCTTCTTTGGAATACACATCTTCCACCAAGAAAACCAGTGCATATGCTTCTGTTGATCATCATCTCCCACCAGAATTGGGATATTGCAGAGATTATCACTTTACAAATCTGCTTAGGTAGCTTGAAAACCGACATTGCGTAACACCGGAATAGATTGAATAACCGCCTTAATCAAAATTTCCTTCCCACCAAACGAGAGCATTTTTTCCTTCCACCCACTTAATAACTTGCGGACCCTATCAATGAGATGCTGAAAACAATCGGACCTATCTATTCCCACTAGAGGGGGGTAAACCAAGATATTTATCTGTAATTGCCTCTGTCATAATATCAAGTGTAGTACAAACTTCAACCCTTCTATCAACATGAGTACATGGACTGAAATATATGCTCGATTTTGCTGCACTAACAAGTTGTCCCGAAGATGCACAATAATCATCAAGAGCTCTTTTCAAACTCACCGCATTTGCGTTATCAGCTTAGAGCACAGTAATTACAAACGGAGGGGTACTTTTGATTAGGATGACTCCAACGGGGCGACGCAAACGGACGCGCGTTTGGTCTGCGTTTGGTCCGTTTGCGTCGCCAAAGGGACGCGCGTCCGCCCCTTTCCGGCCACTGCGCCCAACGGGGCCGACGCATTGAGTCCGCGTGCCACTTTTTTCCCCAAACTTTTTTTAATACTAGGATTACATTTTTAGAAACTGAAATTACATAGTAAATCTAGGACTTTCTCCTAACATTAAACCCTAAAACCTAAACCTAAACTTGAAGAAAATTAATAACCGACCACCGGCCGGTAAGGGGGAAGATCAAAGAGGGGCTCCGGCCTTGAGGAACGTCACGCAACATGCCCGTTCTGCAATGGACTTGCTGGCTCTTCCTTCATCGCGGCCATGGCCAGCCCAGGACTGGCTGACTCATATTTTTTGATCATTTTGTAGCTACGAAACACGTAGCGGGCGCCGGTATTAGTGGAAAATGAGCCGCACATAGGCGGCCACGCCGGCGGGGGTACCGCACCACTTGGATCAGTCGATAACTGCTCCATTGTCGGCCACGTCGGTGGCCGCGGCCGCCTCGGCCGACTTGGCCTCGCGGTGCCGTTTGCGGCGCGCCGCCCGCGCAGCGGTCTCGATTGCTCTGCGCGAGTTCGCAAACTCGGCCTGGACATGAACGCGGCCGCCCTCTGCGCGTTCAGCTGCATGTGGGCTGCCTGCACCGCCTCGTCCTCGGTACTGTGGACACAGCCGCCCACGCCGATGAGAGGCTCGGGCGGCACGGTGCCCGCCGTGACCGCCACGACTCCGGCGGCGTACACGTACTCTTCTTCGTCGTTGTCGATGCAGTCGAAGTACGCGGCCTCCGCCACCCTTCTCTCGTCGGGGTGCTGGATCATGTCGGGCCATGCCGGGCTGGTCGGCATCCGGCGCCCGCGCGCCCTCTGCCGCGTGAGCTCCACCTGGTCCAGCAGATGCTGCGGCGCCAGCTCTCCAGCCATTCCGGCGCGTGGATCTGTGGTTGGAGGTGGTGGCCGCCGTGGTGGGGGGAGGAGAGCTCTAGGGTTTGTGCTCTAGGGTTTGCCCGACCGGCTCCTTTTAGAGAGCTCCACCGCCCATAGTTATTGCAGGTAGGTGGCCGCTCTAGCCGTTGGGCTCGATGACACGCGGAGCCAGGGCGGACACGGGGAGGACGCATGAGCGCTCCGTTCCTGTCCGGGGCCGACGCATCGGTGGCCCAAATTTGGGCCAGGAATGCGTCGCGGCGGATAAAAAACGGACCGCGATCCGTTTGCGTCGCCCCGTTGGGCTGTGTTTTTGCCCCGCGAACAGGAACGGAGGCGCGCGGATTCGATGCGTCGCCCAGTTGGAGTCATCCTTATCACAGTCAACCCCACCATCTCCAGAAAAAAAGAGGGCGTTTACCACAGGATTTTTTCGTTTTGACTTTTGACTGACGGACACGGTGTCCGTCACATGCCGCGTCGCTCTCCCAGTCCCAATCCCTTCGCCGCGGGAGTTCCTCGCCGCGAAGGCAAAAAACAGAAAATTGTTAATTTCGCCTTAATTTCTCACCAATTTCTGTTCTCCAAACAACCACGCATTAAAAGTCCCACCCGCAATCACCAATCAACCACCCATCCGCAACCGCGAACTCTCGCCCCTCTCCAGTTCGGTCTCCTTCTCGGTCTCACGCGGTGGGGATCTCCGCGTTCCCTAGCCCTGCGATCTTCTGCCTCGGAGGCCCCCGAATTCCGCGACGCGGCCTCGATTTGTTTGATCAGCTTCTTGATTTTTTTCTTCTTCTTTGCTGCGGTGCAGTCCAATCCCCATCTGTAGCCGCAGCCTTCGAGATTTCCTTTTCGTAACTCAGTTGGAGCAATCCCCGTAGGAATCCTCTGTTTGGTCGGTGGTAACAAATCCACTTTTTTTTTGGGGGGGGGGGGGGGGGGGGGGGGGGGGGGGAGAGAACTTGTCTTCTACTGAATTTTGCGCTGGCTGGCGAGCCCAAATGGGGTTGCAGCAATCCAAGGAGGAGCTGCTGTACCAGCAGGTGAATTACGGCAACATCGATGGCATTCGGGCACTCAAGGCGCAGGGTGCAGGCGTTGAGGCAAGGATAACGATTTCCCCTCTCGCATTTCCAACTGTTCGACACCGTAGTGCTGTATACGTGGGGATTAATTGAGTTCATTTCTTACATTGGGGGGTTGCGATGTTGCTTGCAGTGGATTGACAAGGATGGGAAGACGCCCCTGATGGTCGCCAGCTTGCGCCCTGATCTGCTCAATGTGGCTAAACTTCTCGTTGAATTGGGCGCAAATGTGAATGCATATCGGCCTGGTATGGATACTTTTCTCATATCCCTCCATTCCTAAATGTAAGCCTTTTTAGACTTTTCTAGATTCATACATATCTAGACGTATTTAGACACACTTTAGTGTGTAGGTTCACTCATTTGGCTCCGTATGTAGTCCACCTTGAGATATACTCATATACCTAAAAGGTCTTATATTATGGAACAGAGGTAGGAAGTTGTTCTTCCTAGAATGCATAACAGGGGATTAGTGGGGATGCGGTGAGTAAGAAGGTGTTATTCTTAGTTGGATGTAGGAATTAGCTAAAGTCTATTCTGCTGCTTCAACCAAAAGTGAGTTAATTTGGACATTGCCATAGCCCGTAAGTGCTAAAATTGTGCATACAATGGGATATGAAAAAAAGCACTTTGAAGTTTCTTAGAACTATAATATCTGACTGAAATAGAAAACCAGGACATACTGTAAAAAAGAAGCTTATAGCTAATTAGGTTTGAGTATTACATGTTATGCAAAACTGAATCAATATTACTGTTACATCGCGGTGTGGACATACACCGTGCCAGCTCTGCCTGAGTGAAATGTGTGTTGATGTGACCCTTCTAAGTTACTGAACAAACTGAAGTCCATAGGATTATTACTGGATGCACGCTAAATTAAATAGGTTACCATTCTTTGTTATTGCTGTTGTAGGATCACACAATGGAACCGCATTGCACCATGCTGCTAAGAAAGGACTTGAGCAGACTGTCCATTTACTTCTCTCACATGGAGGTATATGATGCATCAAATATATCACCATGCCTCACTTTTTTGCCTCTTGAAAGTTTTTGTATTAAAGAACCTTTTCTTTGGGATCTGTTTGCAGCTAACCCCTTTATAACAAATGATGATTGCAATACTGCACTTGATCTGGCTAGAGAAAAGGGTCATGTGAATGTTGTAAGGGCCATAGAGGTATATTGTGTTCCTTCACATCCTATATTGCTTTGCTATACTTATTTTGACGACTTAACTCATTTTCGTTGGTTGCTTTTTGGTTCTTTATCATTTTCAGGGACGGATTTCTCTTTTTTGTGGATTGGTGAGGGAGAATTATGGTCCTGGTTTCTTGGAAGCATTTGCTCCTCAGTTCATGACTAGAAAGATGTAATATTCCCATGACCTTCTTCACATCATATTCTGTAGTCTATATTATTAATCAAGTTGCATATCACAAGCACACAAATGTGAGGATCATCGCTTAGTATATTTTATGTGGGTCTATCCTAACTTGAATCTTCTCTCCAGTTGGGCGGTGATTTTACCCCGTGAATTAGGGAACCCAACAAGACCTGTCAAGCTTGAGTTAGCCATATATCCTGAATTGCAGGTATGGAAGTTTGCTGGAGTGCTGCTTTGATTTGGAGTGGCCTAGTAATGTTTACAATGTATATGCATATTTGATATCACCAAGAAGTGAACACCTCTTTTTTGAATTCTTTCTATTTAACATGACATAAGTAGTAATGGCATTAGTGACCTCTCATTTGTTTGTAGTGCATGTTTCCTCCATTGTCTAGTTCAGTATTTGCTGGCTCGCTGCATTTCGTTGGTTAAAATTGCACATAAACTGCCCTCGTGTGATTTGAGACATGACTACTTCAACAACTATTGAGGCAAAATTTACAGCAACTCAAACAACTATTGAGGCAAAATTTACATAAACTGGCTCTGACAAAATTTGCATAAACTGGCTTCTCCATGTACCTGCATACCTTATGCAACACCTTTTCCTAGCCTCTTGGGTTGTTGGCTTGAACCTGGTAGCCTGGTCGACGGATGCAATAAAGTAAGCATCAGCGCTAGCTCGGAAGTCCAAAGAAACATGCTTGCCCGTGTGCATCCTCAGAGTCCCCACAGCCCCACTACTTAAGTGATTAGTCTAGTAATTAACACGTATTGATTTATCTTATACACGAGTGAATGTATATTAAGAACCTCAATGCATACTTATTATTGTTAAGTTCGGAAGTACATTGAGTTGGCCTTCGTAACTTTTAAAAGTATTAGTTAATTTTTTTATGGTGTTACCTCACACAACCAACCATAGAACAAACAGTACTTGCATCTCGCTATTCCAGGCAGCCTGTCCCAACCTGTCCCGAAGGGAACGCTGCACTTTGTTGTGTTATTATATTGGCCATTTGTATTGCATTTTATGTGCATATATACTACTGAGTTTCTATTGTTTCTAATATTTTTTTAATGAATAAGCAGGCTGCTAAACCTCGTGTTGTAGTTAAACTTTGGAAATCTCAAGTTGAGGAACCAAAGTATAATTTGGCTGATCCTTCCATCACAATTTTTGACAAAGTTACAAGTATGTGCGATGTTTTATGTTTTCTATCCATGCTATTTTGGAATGCTTGTTTCGTTGTTCTCTATATGCTTTATCAATCTTTCCCATTTTAGGGCAATTTTATAGTTTGCTCATCTCACTGTCAGAAACAATTTGTTAAAAGAGCAGAACACAACGTTCTTTGTGCTTTTAAAAGAACATAACTCAAATTATTCTCCCATTTAGAAGGTTATATATTTGCTTTGTTACCTTTTGGTTAGAGCTAGGAATCGGGAGACATAATCTTAGTGTCATGATTTTGATACTTCCCCACAAGAGAACAAAGATTACTACACCCACGCATATATAGTCATGCATGCTTGATCATTCTCATTGATTGCAAATTAAAAATCTCTCAGTCTAAAGCTAGTTTGTCATATCTACATTGTAGGGTTCATCTTGCTCTTTACACACCCAAGCACATATGCATACATGTATGTAGTGAATCCTCATGCTCTTCATACAAACTGCACTATTGTTTTTTCTTGCAAAGGTTCCATGGTGAACCGTGTCATCGGTACTTCACATTTTGTAGTGACCTAATGTCTTATAAAAGGGAAAAGAGGAAGTACTTTTGTTATGGACATTTTGACATAGTTTTGTTTCTGTCAGATGGCCTGCACTTAAGTTTTACATGGCAAAGATTAAATGGTGGAGCATTACAGCCAGGTCATTTGGTTCTAATTTTCCTCTGCATATTTACAGAATCTCGGTACAAGATTTTATCGGCTAATGAAGGTGACAAGCAGCAGCTTCGATCATTTTATAGTGCATGTTGTGGTATGGCACAGGTGATATAAGCTGAACTTTCTGAAATGTTTCCGCTTGCTAACTAGTCTATATTCTGAACTATTTTTGAAGAGTAACCTAGTTTTTCGCTGAGTTTAGCATTCTCTTTGACAATGTAGATCTATATAGGCGCAATGAGAATCAACAGAAATTGTTAACTTCAGTATAGACATTTTTTAATCTAATTTTCTAAAGATCCTCTTTTCTTAGGTTGCCAGCATGGTTCCTGCACGACCAGCGAATGCCCCAACCCCAAATCCATTACCAATAAAATCATCTTCGGCAGCTTCAGGGCCATCCACTCCCAGTAAGGAGGATGTTGAGTTAGCGATGGCTATCAATGCCTCCATCCAATCTGCTATAGCAGAGGGAGTGCCCAACGTTCAGCCAATTACATCAAATACGAACACCAGTGGCTGGGGAAACACGGCGAACAGTTCTCTCAACGGATGGGGCCCACCAGACGCTCCTGCACCTTCAAAGATGAGTGGCCAAACACAGATTAATGTCCCAAGCAGCAGCACATACAATGGATGGGACATGCCTGGAACAAGCTCCAACCAAAGTTCATCGAAACCTAACAAAAGCCAAAACAACCCTTCAATTGTGATTCCACAAGTGGCACCTCCGGCTCTTCCAACACCAACTGCACTTCCGACTCTTCCAACACCAAGTGCACTTCCGACTCTTCCAACACCAACTGCACCACCACTTGCTGAAGGAACCTTTTACAATGGCCCTATTCAGTATCCGTCCATAGATTTTACACCAGTTGATGTAATCATGGCACATACTGAAGGTGATACAACACTAAACTCCGCAAAAACTGGAGAAAATGATGCTGATGCAAGCAGCAGTGGTAACACCCCCTCGGGAACTTGTGTGATTTGTTTGGATGCTCCTGTAGAAGGAGCCTGCATTCCATGTGGTCACATGGCTGGTTGCATGTCCTGCTTGAAGGATATAGAGTCGAAGAAATGGGGCTGTCCCATTTGTCGTGCCAAGATTAACCAGATTATCCGCCTTTATGCAGTTTGAGCAGTTGAAACAGTGTAGCAGCAAGTCACAACTGCAATGTGGTGCTCCCCGCTATAAGTTTTGATACAAGAAGTAATGTTATACTGCATTTGCAAGTGTACTATCACATCTTATGCCTTCTGTGTTAATTGAACTCTCCAGGCACAACACAGCAGGCAACCTATGTACTATATGTTGGGCAATTGTATGTGTATAGAAGAATGTATGCGCTTTGCTGTGAAGAGAGAAATTCGAGTGAACCTTGTATTGAGTATTCCTTCTGCTTGGTGCACTGTGTTGTAAGTTTCTATAGTTACTGGTCAATGAAGGCACTGAGTACAAAGCTAGTTTTGCAAACGGCCTGCGAGCGCTTTCTAAGAAACTGTTTCCCTTGCCTTCTGTAAGGTCTTTCGATGGGCCCATTTCCCTGTACTCCAAATGATCAAGGAATTCTATGAAACAAAAATCTCTCTTCCTTGAGAAATAAACATAACCAACACTGTCCTTTTTCTGAGAAAAGAAGGCATGCAGTATGCACTTCTCCTTTATACTGTCGTTCCATCCATCTAATGTCATTTACGAAACAGTCGCATAAGGTGATGTTGTTCTAAAGGAAATGCGGGTTTCTACCGGATGGGAGGCTTGAGTGCTATCGAAGGCCAAGTCGTTGGCAACAGCATAACATCATTGACAAGGAACGACGAGACCTCCCGAGGGGCAATCAAAATTGGTTGTTGAAACAAGTGACCAAAGGAAGTGGTCAGGCAAGGCCGATCCAACCAGCAAGAATTGTTCATTGGATTGGCATCGCGCTCAGGTCGGTGGGGGGCCCACTAACCTTCAGTACATATTTTCACCCCCTAACCTTCCTATGGCAAGAGATGTCTAATCTGGTTCCAGCAGGTTTTGTAACCCAGATCTTCTAGGGATCCCCAGAACGCCAGGCCAGCCTCTAGGCGCCACAGAAAGGTGGCACTCATGCGTGCAACTTTATGTTGCCCTCTCCTCCAGGGTTCAGAACCTCCGACCCTCCTTGATTGGCAACCCTCAGTTTGCCCCAAAGGTTGCCTGCAGCTGCTCCCCACCCCAAAGATTGGCAACTTTATCGAAGGCCAAGTCGTTGGCAGCAGCATAACATCATTGACAAGGGACGACGGGACGCTCATGCGACGAGACCTCCCGAGGGGCAATCAAAACTGGTTGTTGAAACAAGCGACCAAAGGAAGTGGTCGGGCAAGGCTGATCCAACCAGCAAGAATTGTTCATTGGATTGGCATCGCGCTCAGGTTGGTGGGGGCCCCACTAACCTTCAGTACATATTTTCGCCCCCTAACCTTCCTATGGCAAGAGATGTCTAATCTGGTTCCAACAGGTTTTGTAACCCAGATCCTCTAGGGTTCCCCCAGAATGCCAGGCCAGCCTCTAGGCGCCACAGAAAGGTGGCACTCATGCGTGCAACTTTATGTTGCCCTCTCCTCCAAGGTTCAGAACCTCCGACCCTCTCTGATTGGCAACCCTCAGTTTGCCCAAAGGTTGCCCGCAGCTGCCCCCCCCCCCCCCCCCCCCCCTACCTTCGGGACTCGTAGAATATGTGTGCAATTGTAAGATACTTGGGAGTAGATATATAAACCCAACTTCCTCCTCACGAGGAAGGATACCACTCCATTTCTCTCCACTCTATTGTTGCAAGGCTCAAACCTTCGAGATCACTCTCCCTATCACTCATGTCTTGTTAATATTTTATGGAAAGATAAAGGAGATCTAGATCTACCACTTCACCAAAGGGTATGTGATTCCAACTAGTTTTCCTTTGTGAATCTTGTTACTCTTTGGTGTTGGGGTACCCTAAATGGAAGGAGTTTGTCTGGGAGCCATCCCTTGTGCGGATTGGGCTTCAGGATAAGTTCAGGAGCCTTCATGGTGTGGAATTGCACCGAACAAGTTTTTAAAGGTTCAGCTTTAAGGGTACCACTAGCGGATATATGCACTTTCCTTGTGTGGATGGCTGAGGACAAGAAGGTGAGACCTCTGTGGCATTGGGGGGGGGGGGGGGGAGGAATGGGATACATCTTCATCTCCCAAGTGTGGTTATTTCTCATCCTTGCTTTTACTTATTTGTTCACTAGGCTGTTATTTAATTGATCTTGTGTGCTAGTTTTTATCTTGCCATATAGATTGTTCTCACCTAGTTGCATATTTAGAGAACTTATATGTGTGTTATCCCTAAATTATTAAGAACAAATATAAATATGTAGTTTCCTATTAACCCCGTTTATTTGACTTAAGCCATCATATCAACTAGGTTCATGGTGACAAAATTTCATGGTAAGGGCTACTTCTTTTAATGACGGTCGAGAGTTAAGGACTTGTTGGGACATCCCGGATGCTTGCGAAGCATGCCAGGATGGATGCCGAAGATTGGGAGGATAAGAATATCAGGGCAAATGGGACCATACAGTTGTGTCCATCTGATCGGTTCATGTATCATGTGTTGGACGAGGAGTCACCAGCCAAAACTGGGCCAAATTGGAAGTTATGTTCCTCGACAAGATTGCACACAGTAAGATAATCTGAAGCAGGAGCTATATAGACTAAAGATACAGGATGGGCCAAAACGAGCACGTCAACGTCTTCAATGGGGTGATCTCGGACCTAGGTTTGATAGAGGTTAAAGTGGAGGACGAAGGCATGACCTTACTCCTGCTAACTTAGTTGCCTATGCCCTACAAAAAAAATGGTCACTACTCTCACATATGGCAAGACTAGCATCATTGCAATTGAGGTTACTACAACACTGTTATCTTATGATCAACGATAGAATGGAAGTGTTGAAAAAGGTTCTAGTGCAAGTGAAGGTGTGGGGCTGGCGGCCAGGTACAATCAAGGTGGGAAATACGGAAAGATATAAGATAAGAAGAAAGGGCCGCAATGCAATAACTGTAAGGATTTTGGCTGATGGCTGATGGAGCCACCAGTGGGGCTGCCTCTGACAATGATTCTGATGGTGATCTTCTAGCCTGTTCAAGTGAATTATTCCACAAAGTGTGAGTATTGGATTCGCCAAGCTCTTATCATGTGATCTAACTCGAGGGAGCTGAGGCCGAAGAGGACTTGGAGGTGGCTTATGCGGGTGAGCAAACAAGGAAGACGAAGTTCAGTGTTCACCGAAAAAACGACTTCAACATGACAAGGAATATTCGTGAAGGTGGAATTTGTTAGAGTTGTGTCGAATATGTGTACTGGCCCCCGCAAAAAAAAGAATATGTGTACTGGCTATAATAAGCCTATAATTAAACATGGATTATACGGAGAGTTAGGTGTTGGTGTCGAACACTGGACAATAGCTTCCAGATAACGAGGCTACCCATTTCCGAGTAGAATCCTGTAAACATGGCATGGTAGGCGGATTTGGTGGAGAAACGGCTGACAAGTAGACGAGATACAGCATCACCGAGACAGCACTCATATCCCTTTTCTCTTTCGTAGTTAACGGTAAAATATATGGCCTTAACAGCTCCAAGATACTCTTTTCATTACTGCACCTCAAGGTACTCTATTTCACAACTCACAAGGTTGCTCTCAGCCACCCGACCCATTTAGTTTTTGCAGTGGATAGCTCTCTTTTGGAATTAAATGATTCTCCTGTGGCAACTCCATTCAACTGATATGCCTTATGGGAACTGCGTCTGTATACACTTTTGCATAAGATCTCATGATTTGTCGATATGTTAAGGGCATGCACAATGGTAAGGAGGACATGTCTTCTCTTCTCCACGTCATCGGGAGAAGGTCATATATATAATTTATATAATGCATTATCTCGTATTGTCATCTCTCACAATTAATGAGAATTAGTTAAAAAATAATATGGAATTATGTTAAAAAGGGAATACATATGCTACAAGGGAGAAAATAGTCTTCTCTTAATGTATAAGAGTTTCAATATTTAGCTAAGATAAGACAACTTACTATTTCTTCATTCTCCCTCCTACAACCAAGTAAAAATCCACTGTGGCAGCTCTAGGGGAGGCTTACATGTCCTAAGGTCGATGAAGATAGATGATCGGTCAAAAATACTCTGTTACAAACAGGGCAACCTCCCAATTGGAGCAAGTCTTCAATACATTCCAGTTAGGCAACCCTCAATGATATCAAAAGCCACAGTGCAAATATCTTCCGAGTTCAACCAATGTCCCAAAATGGAAATCATCTGGGACACCCTCTCTTCATCATTATTGACAAGTCCAAACTGAGACATCAGAATGAAGCTATACGCATGAAGTACGAACACAATTTTCTCTCCATCATTAGTCAACCTAAACCAATGAGACTATTATATCCATGGCATGTCCTTCACGCGCGCCTTTTTTCCCGAACCATTCCTTCACGCCTTTTTTTTGAACAATATAGCAGAACATAAGCGCCACTAGAGACATGCATACCAATTGCATCAGGGCACATGCATATATATAATAATAGTGAGGTATATCAGACGCAGTAGTACACTTTATATACATATATATCTGGAACAAGACAAGGGATTAAGAAAAAAAAGATCAATATTACAAGGAAAACAGAGAAAATAGTTGCTTTAGGGCGTACAAACGCACTTCTGCGAATGCCAAAGCAACACGTAACCTTCAACACCTGCATACATGTGTCACCCGAGTACTGTATATTGTGTATCAATCGCGACTTGATCCAACCAGTTAAGCTCAAAGTACTCTGGATCGTGATGACCACATAAGCTTTCATGCATCTCCAAAACGAGGACAGCTTGCCTGGCAGCCGTTTACAACTCGTGAATCTTGTCTTCTTCGGCCACCTGAGGTAGCGGCGCTGTGCCCTCCTCCGGCGCGGCTCCGCCATCCTTGGTTGATGCACCACCACTCCCTTCAGAGCTTCCCTTGTTTTTCCGGCGGTTGGACTTCTTGGGGACCGCGGGAAGGTCCTGGCAGGTGGAACCGGCAGTGTCCTCAGCCATCTTGTCCTTGTCCTTCTTGCGGTTCTTTCGGGTGCCCTTCTTGGCCTTCTCCTTCTTCTCGGAGGTCTCAGTACTGCCTGCTGTGATGTCCATGGAGGAGGTGTCAGAACCCCGGGAGCGGTTCCGCCTTGACCGGCGGGTGCCTGGGGACGGAGGGGAGTCGCCGTTGGTGACGTCGATGCCTCCTGCATCACTTTTACCATCTCTGAAAGAGGTATCCCCCAGGGCTGCACCATCTAGGACTATTTCTGTCGGAGTAAAACAAGGAAAATTTATGCAAATAAGAGCTATTAACATCTTTTGGTAGAAATCTGTATAAGTTGACTGCTAATATGTTATAATCAGAAGATCATGAATACCAGAAGATCATGAATACTGAATTTTGCACAAGAATTTCAAAAAGAAAATTTAACCGAATCAAATTAAGGAAATGTGAGACAGTGAGAATTTAACCTTGAGAAGCCCATGGGTTAGCGGCAGCAGAACCTCCTCCCCTGTCGCTCCTAAACGAGGCTGAGTCCAATGGCGCGGAGTGGTAGTCTTTCATCTGTAAGTACAATGTTTTTCATGCCAACACAATTACTGTTAAGATAAATTAATATTGATTCTACTGATTCCAAATATTTATTGTGTACCAACGAGCAGAATTTCTCCACCTAATTATGTCTTGTAAACTTTGCAATAAGCCAGTAAATATGGCTGCATACTGCAGAGGCCGGGGCATACCCTTCTTTTCCAAAAATCAAACTTATGCAATCATAAGCTTTAATGTATAACCTCTCATGTTAGTCTTGACCCAATGAAAAAGCTATACAGATCATTTTCTCTTATGAAAAAGAAACCATCCATCATCTACTTTGTGGGTTGGTTCATGTTGCATGGGGAGCTGTGTATTTAATTTTCAACATCACCCCACCCCGTAGTATCTTACATATTTTTGGGACACGGCTCAGGGGGAGTGGATAAATCATTGTGATCACTTATTATGCTCGGAGAAGCAGAGGCCTTTTTGTCGATTTGGCTATGCAGAAAGGATGTGGTTTTTGACAAAAAGAAATTACACTCTTGTATGCAGGTGCTACTTTTGCGTACCAGTTGCCTGCAGTCATGGGCATTGGTACAGAAGGTGCAGCAAAAGGAGTTTATGGAGCTTGGTGCCAAGAAGCTAGATTGGATTACCACCGAGTTTATGTCCAGGTTTGGGTGGCGTACCGGTGTGGTGGTTTCTTAGTTTGTAGTATTATCCTTGGCCGCCTAACAATATAGCTTTTTGGACTAGATTTTTATTGAGGATGACCTGTCTATCCCTCTTTGGCCGGACATTTGTTTTTCACTGCGTAATAAACAATGTAATTCGTTTGGATATATATGCATTTATGATGCATATACCAGGGTAATAAAGCCTCTATTTACTAAAAATGATCATTTTTCTATAATTATTGTGGAAATTTCCTAGCCTCTCAGAGCAGACAGCGAAGACCATTTAACCTTGTTCCAGTAATGCAAGACGTAATCTTACCCAGCTAGGTGCTCCTGCCTCCTTCTCCTTGGCTGGGGCACTAGGTCCATCCCATCCGATATGCGCCACATGTTTCACATCCGTAGGGAATCCGATTTGCAATTCTTGTTCCTTAGTATCTGGTTATCATTATGCAGAATGAAAAATAAGGGGCGTTAGGAATTTAGGCAAACAAATAAAGGATGCTTACATGTCATGATAAAATGTACAAGTCAAAGTAGATTTGATGGTGTAAAACAAATAACTATAAAGTACGTACCCATTATGTTAGAGAAGTAGCGGAAGGGCCTCAGGATCCCCTTCTTCATCTTTGTGCTCATGTCCCTTTCAGCTACCCTTTTCTAATTTATTTGTGCCCTAGCACACTTCTTGAATCTACAAATTGCTGCAAGAGAATGCACAGCAAACCTTGCAATGAAGATACATCATTGAATAAATGGGAAATGGTCATAGATTCCTACATAAAAGATTGAAATCAACATAAAATTAAGTGCTACAGATGAAATGATGTCACATTCGAATTCTTACTCTCTTAGGAACCTCAAAACTCAATGGCAACAAGAATGAAATATGAAGCCAATTCTTGTTAACCGGTCCTCTCACTCCCTCCTCAATTGGCCCACAGCATGTTGCTCCTCTCTCAGTCTCTTCCTCCCAGAATTATGCTAGCTCAATATTGCGAGACCCTCCGCGTTGCAATGGGCATATGGTTCAGAAACTTATGCCGAGCTCAGCGGAGGGCGCATCGCGTCAATGGAATTCCGAGGGTGGGAGCAGGAGGAGTTCTAACTTATGTCCAATTTTGTCGAGGGCCAAGAACCCTTTGATCCGTCTCCTAATATTCAACCATGCATGGGCGTAGGAAGAGGCTACCTGTCCTTTTTTTGGCTATATAAGGAGGGTACAGTTATGGAAAACGGGTTGGAGGATGCAGAGAACGTTTAGCTAAAGATAGCCCTCTGGACAAAGATGTCACTGCTAGAAATAACCCTAGTGCTGCTTCCACCATGAGTTAACATGCAATTTGCCGCTTTGTCGTCCAAAGTTTTTTCTTTTCTATATACCTGTTTCCCTGTTCCAGTTAGTCATATCGTGACAACATCAAGGAAGACAACACATTTTGCAAAGCCTGTGTCTCGTCACGCTGTCTTCAAATTACAACTTTAGTTTGTTTGATAATAATGACAGAAATTTGAATTGGCTCGATGAAAGACGTGTAGGTAAGATTGAATTTAAGTCCAGTTATGTCTCCCAGGCTCGGAAATAGTTTAATTGTGTACTACTGTTTATTTTTGCAGTGACGGTGGTTTAACCAATTCCGCCTGTTTTTTTTCGCTGCGCAATAAAAATTGATGCTTCTCCCTCTTGACATTTTCCTTAGAAGCCATGAAACAGCATATATGGATGAGTCCAAAATTAGCGCCAACCTTTCCACATGTATTTGATAGAAGAAATGCATTATGAAACCAGTATTTACACTGAAAATGGTGCTGCTAATATACTGGATTATCAATTTAGTGTACTAGTAGCAACACTACTCCCTCCTCCATTCATAAACAAATTACATGCAATCAAACTGATAAGGACAAATTGGTTTAGTACTACTACCAAAACAAGATGCAGTTGGGGAAATACAACGAAATTTCTTTGGTTCTGTTTACTGCCACAAGAGATTGTACAAACTTACCTCCTAATCCCACTTCTTGGATTTTAGCTGTTTTGAACTGAAATCCTGTTTTGCGGGCCTATGCGGGACCCGCCAGTACAACCTGGGTGCCGCCAATGCAACCCATCAATTTGCTCACTTGGGTCAACTGAGAAATACATCTCCTTTCAACATTCGCTACCGTCTCCCTTCCACCAACTTCTTGTCAAGAAGTAGCACACGAAATCTGCACAGCAATCAGTAGCAATAATATCACACAGAATCAATCAGATCAGCACCCAACTTTGACCAAGAAAATCAATTGGACAACAACATCTACGCCTCGCGGCGAGGCCTCGCCGTGCGCGCTGCCTACCTGCTCTTGCTCGTCCTTCTCTTCCGTTTCCTCTCCCGCCGCCGGGCCCGACACGACGACCTCCCGACAACCAAATTAGGCCCACCGCGAAAGATGGCGCCGGCAGCACCATCAGCAGATGGAGCCGGCCGCGGCGGCAGCTCGCAGGCTGCGGAGCCGACGGACATCGCGCTCGCATCAAAATTATAGCGAGCCCTTGAAATTGTGTTAGGAGCGCCTATATCATGTTCGCTTTTTTTACCAAATCACAATCGATTTTAAAAGCACAATTGCACCCCAAAAATAATTGAGTAATAAAAACGTAATTACATGAAAACTAAAAAGTACAACTAAACTACACAAAAAGTCCAACTGGTCTCATCATGAGACTCATGGTAGGCCACTTAGAGAAGCCACACTATGATGTAAAAGCGACTCAAATGTCCGCGCAGTACACGACATCGACTCAAAGAAATGTGAATGAATAAGTTGGTTCGCTTCTAATCGGCCAAATATTGTTTGTATTTGACACCCATGTAAGGGCTTGGCTGTTATCCAATCGTGCATGCGGTGTGAGACAACTACTAACACAAAAATAAATTTTTATTACAACATGTGGCCATATACTTTTTAAACGAAATTACTCTGCGTCCGATACTTCCGGTATGATTCTTCTACGACTTATTCATCGGACGGACCATGTTGTATATGTGATGCCATCAAAGGGACGTGAAAACGTCGGATGCATAGCAGCTCTCCTTTTTAAATTCAGCGAAGCACACATTGCAACAAAGAGCTCACCGGTTCAAACAATTCGCCTTTCTTTGAACTGAACCCACAATGTGGCTGGTCTTAGGCATCCACAACGTGTACCTATTAAATTTGCTAACGAGTTGTTGTTTTTGACATCTGTGTTGAATTGGCTCGAACATTCTAAGCATACTTGATTAACACCGCTGATTGACATATGTCAAAAACTAGTCTAGATATATGTAGTCCAGCCATCCTCCCTTTCGCTCACAGATAAGACGACAGACTCAAGCAGCGTCTCCACATAGAGCAACTCTAGCAAATTCTTCACAGCGTTGTCAACCGAAGTGACGACTCCATGGTCGGGTAACGGCCTAACTCGAGCGGCAAAGAAGGCTCTATATCGAATGACGAGCATCTCTGGTATTACTAGAGCAAGAGCTGCTGATATTGGCGACGCCCGAGGGGATGTACGACAAGATTAGCGTCTGGCCTTTGGGCCTACATCTGGATGTGCTTTTTGTTTCAAGTAATTGTACCATACCACATAGGTATAAAGTAGTACTCTACCATGTACGTGTACCTCTTTTGCTCGCTCTGGTTCTCTCATGTACACGCCACAGATGGGGATTTTCCATCCTCATATAAGCACGTAACCGAGCTAGAGAGAGGGCATCGTTCCAGCCAAACATCAACATGGTATCAGAGCTAGCTCTTCCCTGACTTAGCCACAGCAAAAACAAAACCTATCTACAAGAAAACCAAAACCCTAGATCAAGCTTCTCCCTCCCTCTATGACGTTGTCCTCCTCAACGACGGCCATGGCCACGGCCCTGGGATCTCCCCCTCACAAAAACTCACGCGGGGCAACTTTCTTATTTGGTAGGCTCTTGTCATGCCCGCCTCTGCGGTGCTCAAGTCACCGGTTTGATCGACGGATCAGAAGTCGCACCGGCTAAGAACCTAGAGGTTGAGGATGCAGAAAAGAAGAAGACAACCATTCCCATGACCCCAGAAGGTCGTGAGCTTCCTGCTAAACTCCACGACCCCAGACGTCTTTGCCCATGTTCTTGGGCTCAAGTCCGCTGCAGAGATCTGGGGCACCATCAGTGAGATGTTCTCCTCTCAGTATTGGCGAAAATCCAACACCTGCGAACGGCTCTCAACAAGACCAAAAAAATGTTCTCACGGCTAGCGAATATTTCACCAAGATGAAAAGCTTTTGCTCGTAGTTAGCTGAAGCCGGCAAGATCATTGATGCTGAAGAACTTGTGGGTTATATCCTTAATGGACTAGATGGCACCTATGATGCTATGGTGGCTTCGGTGAATGTTGTTCCTGGCAGAACACTTGCCGATCTGTTCGGCCATATGAGCTCTACGACATGCGCTAGAACATGCTTCACGCTATTGGCTAAGACGCCTTCTCCTCGTCAGTCAACAGATAGCAAAATGGGTGGCCCGGCATTGAGGTTCACCATGAATGTGCCCAAGTTTCTCTGGCGTGAAGCTGCCATGATCGCACCTTCTAGATCATCTGCACACTATCCCGTGTGACATGTATGAATTTCCGTGTGAATTGATTTTCACAAAATAAATTTCTAATTCATCCCAAATTCTTCGGGTCAACAAACTGATCCTCGGGAAGGCAAGTACATCTTTATTGGGTATTCTTCAGGGAAAAGATGGTACACATGTTGTAGTCCGTCTGAGAGGAGGACATTTGTGAGCATGGCGATTACTTTACGTGTATTAGAACCTTTCAGGAGAACTAATCAGGCAACAGTAGGGGTACCAGCGGAATGGTATGGGTTCAATGTCAACGATATTGGAAACTATGTTTCCTATGAAGCATTATCTCCAGCCTATAAAGTATTTGTTGCTTATGTTCAGTATGTGTCAATTTCGACTAACTCGAAGAAGGCAAAGGAGGACTCAGAATGGCGTGCCGCCATGGTGGAGGAGGTGGAGCCTCTATGTAAGACCAAGACATGGGGTTTAACTCCTCTTCGAACAGGGAAGAAGGCAGTCAGTTGCAAGTGGGTATATATTGTCAAGCAGAATGTAAAAGGAAAGATTGAAAGGTACAAAGCAAGGTTTGTGGCGAGGGGGTACAGTTAGACCTTCGACATTGACTCTGACAAGAAATTTGCTCCAGTAGTAAAGATGAATATTGTGAGGATCCTGGTCTCTTGTGGAGTGAATTTTGGGTGGCCTTTACATCAAATTGATGGGAAGAATGTTTTCTTGCATGGGGACTTGTAGGAGGAGGTCTACATGGAGATCCCACCTGGTTTCTCGACTTCTGCGACTACTAGCAAGATATGCAGGTTAAAAAAGACCCTTTGCGGACTAAAGCAGACTCCAAGATCTTGGTTTGACAAGTTTAGAAGGGCGGTGTGTGACATGGTATGAACATTGCAATGGTGACCATACACATAGACACTCTAAAGGAAAAAAATCTTGCAGTTTATGTAGATGGTATCATTATCACTGGAGATGATGATGAATAGATAGTCTTAGTAAGGCCTTTGAAGTTAAAGATCTTGGTCGAGTCAAGTACTTCCTTGGTATAGAAGTGGCAAGGTCTAGAGAAGGAATAACTCTTTCTCAAAGAAAGTATACCTTGGACCTTCTCGCTGAAGTTGGTATGTTAGGCTATCGAGCTTCTTCAAATACCAATTGATCAAAATCATAAAGTTACTACTCAATCAGGTGATCTTGTGGATAAGAAAAATCGGTAATTGGTGGGAAGATTGTTGTACTTGTGTCACATATGACCAAACATTGCATTTACGGTAGCAGATACATGCATGAGCCTAGAAGTGAACATTTTGAGGCAGTATACATAATCTTGAGATATTTTAAGGTGCACCTAGGGCAGTACTCAAAATCTTGAACGGAATGTTGTTCAAGAGTCATGGACACCTTGTTGTACATGGTTATCGTGATGCAGATTGGGCTAGCTGTCTGGATGATAGGAGATCAACCTCATGCCACTATGTTTTTGTAAGAGGAAATCTAGTGTCTTGGAGAAGAAAGAAACAAGCTGTGGTTTCCAAATCAACTGGAGAGGCCAAATACAGAGCCATGCCTCAGGGACTGAGGGCAACTCCAACGCAGCGACCCATTTGGTCCGTTTGTGTCCGTTTCTGTCTGATTTGAGAAATACGACGGCCCGACGCGCAAACTCATTTGGCCAGGCGTCCGTTTTTTTTCCGCTCGGACCCAATTCCGGCCCAAATTTGAGCCGGCTTTGCGCCGCGCAGACACGCGCAGTGTTCCCCTTGTCCTCCCCCTGGCCCGCCCGCCAGTCAAAGCAAAACCATTCCCATCCCCGCTCGCCCTAGTTCTTCCCTCGCGACCCTCCTCGCCCTCGCCGCCGTCGTCCCGCCCCTGTCCCCTTCGCCCTACTTCTCGCAGGATTCTCACCGCCATCCGGCCAGTTTTTTCGCAGCACCCCCCTCCCCCCGAGTAGGTCGTGTTTTGACGGCCGCACCAAGCTTGGCCTCTCCCGCAAGGTTTTCGACCGCCGGCCAGAGGTACGAATTCATCACCAGCTTCATGGCAGATAGCTTGGACAAGGACTTTTATTACAACAACATAGCGTACTCCTCCTCCTCCGATGAATCCTCCGACGATATAGCGATATATTGGTTGCTACACTCGTCGTCAATGAGCACATTTCTAGGCTGCAACCCATGTTCAGGGGCTCGGTACTCGGCCGTGCACCGACATTGAACCGTAACAGAGAAGGCGGCCATGTCCAGCTGTTAAAGGATTACTTCTGCTCGATCCAACGTACAAGGCCCCAATGTTCCGGCGCCATTTCCGTATGGCCCGACATGTGTTCAACCGCATTCGGTTAGGAGTGCTTAGCCATGATAACTTCTTCAAGTCCAAGCTAGATGCCCTTGGCAAGCTTGTGTTCTCCTCCTACCAGAAATGCACTGTGGCCATCTGAATGCTTGCGTATGGAGTGGTCGGTGATCTTGTTGATGAGTATATGCATGCGCATGAGTGAGTCCACTTGCTTAATGGCAATGTACAGATTTTGCAAAGCAGTGGTGGCGGTGTTTGGCCCTGAGTATTTGCGAGATTCAAATATGGAGGACACGGCCCGGCTCCTGTCCATCGAGGCAAGGGGATTTCCCCACATGCTTGGAAGCATAGATTGCATGCATTGGGAGTGGAAGAATTGCCCGTTTGCTTGGTAGGGGCAGTACCAGGGCCATGTTGGCGAGTGCACGTCATACTTGAGGCAGTGGCTTCAAAAGATCTTTGGATTTGGCACTCTTTCTTTGGCATGGCCGGATCCCACAATGATATCAACGTCCAGCAACGCTCTCCGGTTTTCTTTAGGCTTTCAGAGGGCAATGCTCGGTGGTGAGCTATGATATCAATGGCACCACATACAACAAGGGATACTACCTAGCTAATGGTAACTATCCTACATGGACCACTTTTGTGAAGACCATCCCCAAGCCTCATGGAGAGAAGCAAGCACGGTTCTCCAAAGAACAAGAGAGTGCTAGGAAGGATATGGAGCGTGCTTTTGGTGTCCTCCAATCTCGATGGGGCCACCCTGCTAGAAGAGCGTGAACACTATGTGGGAGGTGATGACTGCTTGTGTGATCATGTACAACATGATCGTGGAGGATGAACGTGATGACAACATCTACGAGGATTGGCAATTCCGAGGTGAGTTGTTCAGCCTGTTGGTGGAGCGGCCACATTTGCCAACTTTATCCACTTTCATGAAGAGATGTGTGATCGTGACGCTCACAGGCAACTTCAGAATGACTTGGTTGAGCATATGTGGCAACGCTATGGAAACCATCCACGGGCAAACCAAGCAGGGGCCTGATTTGTTGCTCATTTTTATTCGATTTGGTTGTAAACTATGTGGTTCTATTTACATTTGTCCGGTATAATTTTATTTCAAGTCTCCTCTGTTCCACAAAGGACTACTCGTTTCATTTGTGGATCCACATGTGTTGACCAAATCATTTTGTGATGAATAGTCCGGTCACGAATTTCATGATGCATATGGAGGTAATCTTTGAAATCGTGGTGGGTCATGCTCGGGCTCAATCAAAGGGCCCTGAAAGTCCCACCCATGTAGATCACATATTCTGTCACCCCTCTCATTCTTTAAAATCATGTTGTGCATGATCCAATAAACAATCATCACCTCCCTCATTGTTTCAACATCCCATGTTCTAACAGGGTGACAAACCATATCCGTGCGAGATTGAAGCACACCAAATATTCCATCCACATCCTCTACAATGATGATGGGAACAGATAAGAAAAGTTATTTTGGTATTTGGCATTGGATCAGTAGTATGTTGTGGCTGCTCTTAGATGTGCAGGTTCAAATGCTTTTCACAAAAAAAACACAACTTCCACTACAATCTGTAATTTTAAGGCTGTTTGGGGTACAAATACAACAAAAAAAAAAATTTTACAAGTGACAGTAATCGCCAGTTTGTGTGTAAGCTGAGTTGTAGTAGCAATAGACAATAGTGTGTGAGGTATATCAAGATGCCTTAAGATCATCCATGCCGACGTTAGCCTGCAGGTAGACAGTTATATTATATGACATGTCCGCTGGAGAATATGAAATATGTCTGGTACCAAAAGCATATGTAAATGGATCAAACTTACCAGAAACTTGTGGTTTTCTGCCAGTAAAGGGGAGAACGTTGCACAAAACCTCTCGATATCCCCATTTATGTCGCCTGAGCCACAAATAACATCCATGAACTTCTTCCTATCTGGAGCAAGCTTTATGGCAACCTAAAACCGGCAGGGATCAGTACATGTAATGACATACTAAGTCACTCAAGAGATTAGTACAGCGCGTGCATGAATTTTAAATTTGTAATACTAATAGCATAACAACCATGAGAACCTAATATTTTATTAATACAATTCTTCAGCATGCCACAAATCATTGTCCATCTGAAATCAGTCACAATAGTTTCAGTCCAACATTAGAGTGGGAGAACTGAAAAGCTATAAATGATGGCGCCTACCCTATCGGCTTTAAACTAGGTTTATTCATGCTCTTCAGTCTTCATTGCCTGCAATGAGCAATCTTTTTGGACACTGAGTGTTCACCACAAAATGGGGAATTTTCCGGACCTATAAATGCATTCGAGATAAACAGGAAAATACTATTTGCATAGTCCATGCACTACGATTGATCCAACAATTTACTCGAATTCCAATCCTCAACTGGAATTTCCATCTTTTATGCTAACAGTTCCTTGCAAACATTCAGATTTCACCCAGATCATTTCCACATCTCTTAGTGCAACATATGTCAGATCTTAAAATCCAAGGGTTCAGATTCTGGGGATCAATAAAAATATTCCATCTTACTAAGTCCTTTAACCTGAAGCATTTGGACAGTGTGGAATAAATATTTTTGAGAACGTGACACCAACATTTGATGATTGGAAATTCAGTTACCGGCATGATATGGCTTTTGTTGTCCCATAGGGCAAGAAAAATAAACATTAACAATGATTACAAGATGGGTTAAACAGTCTTTGTAATTTTTATTTGTAACCTCTTTTGCTTATTGTTATTTTAATAAAATGAAGTAGCGTACACTCCTGCTGTTTCTCATAAAAGGAATCTATGCATATGGACAAAAAGGTGTGCTATGTATGATTTGTTAGTATTACACAGAATTGCCATGATACTAACAAATAAAAAATTATCTTCCACACATCTCAATTATTTTGACTTGATATAGAAAGAGGAAGCTGGTAACATGTTCGAACTAACAACAAAGTCAGCACTGTAGAGGGTCTAGGTATAGATTGAAACATTCAACAAGAACAAAACAGAGAACCCTATCAGTCTGCAGTTGTTTCCAACATCAGCATCAAAATGTAGTAGTGCTAGTGTGCTATGCTGATAGCATTATGTGTGGCTTTTGAGTTTTGAAATGTCATGGCCCGAATAGTTCAGATTATTTTCTTTGGTCTAGAAATAGTTGATAAAAAATTGTAACTTTTATTAAAAGTTTAAGCAAAGAATAATACCGAGAAGCTCGAACTCGCCAGCCAACCATGCCATTTCTTGAGAGTATTTTTATATGCATCACTGCAAACTTGTGACATCTGCCATTCAGGGTGCTGTACCAAATTATGGAACAGTGCAACCAAGAAGTCCATGGCTCTGAGAAAACAAGGCACATAATACTATTAACACTACAATTGTACTCTTAAATATTTCAGCCGGTGATTAGTCCAGCATCTCCACCTACAAAGGAACTTGGGTGGAAAAAATAATCATCTGTGCATTTTGCATGGATTAATAGTCACCTTGTCAACCATAGAAGTCCATTGGTACAGCTACTAGAACTTTTGGCTGTCTTAGAGGCAACCTCCACTTGCACCATGGTGTGCAGCTGCTCGTACTTGGAAGGATCAGATGCATATCTAGCCTCCAGCCTCTGCACAGCGACATAAACAGGCAAGCACCATGATAAATAAACAGTAGGAGGATGAAACCCTTAATCGTAGGTACCATGTTACGCTAACTCTTTAATTTCTTGTCAGAAACCATTATAATGAGGAGAGCATAAAAATGTTTCAAGGGGAAAAGGGATTCCTCTTACTGTAATATTGCCACCAATGTCGCTCTTCACGATGGACATGGCAGATCCAAATTTATCTAAGTACAGCCAACGAAATGTCATTATCTGAACAATATCTTGCAGTTGCAGGAATGCGGAGATTCCTTACCTAACACGGGGAGAATGTGCTTGCAGACTTCAAGAAACGGCTTGGTTAGAATGACGCCGCTGCCTGACTTGACATGCTTCATCCCTTCGAGGGAAGGTGCGAACACGGTACCCTCCATCTGCAATTCAAAAACGGGCGCTTAGCTGCAGCCATCGAGCCACGGACGATTAGGAAGAGGAAGATCTCCTTTTGGATCGATATATTGTTCGGAACAAAGAAAGACAAAAGCGAACCAACGAACAATCCGAGAAAGCTAAGGAACCACTCACCGCCTCACCGGCAAAAGAGGTTACTTTCGGATGGATCTTGCGGAGATTGACGCAGGCAGAAGAAATTGCGCGTGGAAGGAGGACTGCGCGCGGGCTTGGAGGGCACAAAGGTTTTGGACTTTCGGGGGCTGGCAATATAGATGGAGACGCCCAAATTTAAAAGGCACGCACGATTGCACAACCAGGGAACCGGCTGACAGCGAAATGATCCGCACGAAATTGGATTGAGATTATCTTTGATCTGCTGGTAGGATGCCGATGATCGTTGTTTGCTCTCCGCCCCGGGATGTGTTCATGTGTCAAAGTGATCCGACGGAGATTTATTTTGCCACAAGTAGGAAGCAGTTGGCACTTAGCAGCCATGTGTCAGCAGGATCGAATGTTACTTACAAAGTTACAATCTCACAGCAGTTAGCACTTATTAGCAGCCATGTATCGGCATGATCAAATGTTAACTACAAACTCACATCTGATGTGCTAGTACAGAACGACACATCGGATATCTCTCTATGGAAACAACACGAGTTAGACGACGGAAAATCGCGACTTTACCGTTTCCGCTGAGAGCTGACCGAACTGGGACTCGGCTGGCCCGTCAACATTGGTTACAGAGAAATTCTTAACTCCGTCACTCATACCTTCGGCAACGGTCACCGTTGCCTCCGTTTTCGATATTTGACTATATGGCAACGGAAACTTTTGGTTATCCGTTTGCAATGTGGACACGTTCCATCTTCTTTGAATTCGAAGCGAGCCAAGTAACTGCTATGGCGTAGTGGCACTGACCACTACTCCTTAAAAACCCCGATCTCCCTGCTATCTTAGTACGCCACTTCACCGTAGCCATGGATACTCCTAGCTACTCCTCGGGCGCCCGCCACCGCAGCCATTCGCCGCCGCCGCAGAGAGCCTCTCGTGGAACCGCGTCATCGTTGGGCTGACCGTCGCGTAGCGGCACTGGCAATTTAGGAGGCCAGTGCCGTGATCGAATGTTGGCCTCCCCGGTGGCTGGCACCTCAACCGCGCGAGGGTGCCCATGCCATCGGAAGACGACACGAGATACTCAGGCGCCCGCCACCGCAGCCGTTCGCCGCTGCGGAGAGCCGCTCGTCCTCCACCGCCTGAATGGAACTGCGTCATCATCGGGTTGGCCGTCGCGCAACCGCACTGGCAATATAGGATGGCAGTGCCGTGGTTAAATGTTGGCCTCCCCGGTGGCTGGCGCCTCAACCGTGCGTCGGTGCTTATGCCGCCGGAAAGAGTTGAGCTGCTTCAGAGCCGCCGGCTCCTCCTCCCGCCAGAGCTGCGCGACTATCCGGCCTACGGCGACGACGAGATGTGGGAGGAGCGCAAGGGCGGCGATGACTTCGTCGGCGAGGAGCCGCGCGACGACACGGACGACTACGCGGCTCTCCTCGCATACGAGCAGGAGAAGGCAGAGGCCGAGGAGTAGAGTTGCAGTTATTTATTTTTATATTTTTTCATTGGCCATAGCTAGTAGCAGCATATGCAATTTATTTTATTATTAATATGTACTCCATATGTAATGTAATAATCAATAATATTAATTTAAATATCCGAGTGATTCATCATTATGTAGTATCAATTCTCCATATAATAGTAGAGATTAGGAAAAATATTATTCCAGAGCATCGGTAAGTTCTTCATCGATACTTCGTATGTAGGTCTAGTGTGTCAGTGAATAAATCAAAGGATACAGTTGTTTATCGCCTCCGTTTCTGATGTTGTACTTGTGCTATAAATGCGCCAATCCGACAACGAGCCTAACGCTCTCGATCTCACTCTCACTCTCACTCTCACAGCATGGCGGCGCCTCCAAGTAGCACCAGATCTAACCCTTATCTTCCCGCTGCGCATCTTCCTCTCCTCCGACCGTAGCGACGCGTCCTCGTTCTTCGCTCCACCCGGGCAGATCTCGTCGCTCCGGGATAGGAGGTTGCCTGGGCGGCGAGACAGAGGAAGGAGCCCGATGTCTCCAGATCTGTAGGTGGAGGGCGCATGGCGTGTCGATCCGCAGTCGGTGCAGCTGCCTCGGAACCTGCCGTACCGGAGGACGATGAGGACGACTACGTACTCCCGCTAGATCCAAAGGTAATACATCTTTTTGTGACCGGCCGTCGAGCCGATGAAATAGGGTTGTTGTCATTGTTCTGTTTAGGTTTTTTCATAGGAACAGTTAAAACATGACTCCCTCCGATCCGTTTTTAGTGTCGCTCGAAAAAAACAGACCTAGCACAAATCGGTAGTGTAAGAAACTCATGGCTGACTTAACTCGTTTGCATAACAGATGTACATTTCGGCGACACATCATAAAAAGTCGGGTCTTTAGCCAAGGTGCTGTTGTCGTCCGGCATACAACAATTATGCAATGGCTTTGTAAGTTTGTTATTCTGTCTTATGCATCCTTTATGTTATATGTCCTTTATGCTATATGTATAGTGAGCTAACATGGAGTTATATATTATCTCTTTCTATTTCAGTGACCACTTCATAAAAGAGGCAACATACTCGCTTATTGCACTGTGTGCAGACCATGGTGCTGATCCGAATATTTTTACTATATTTCGGCGACACCGTCCAAGAAGAAGATTGAATTCATGAACTTGTCAAATTTGTAAGGCAAATGTAACAGCAAGTCATGAAGATAAATTAAGTTAGGAATGCCAAAGATAAGTTTAGTGAGGCATGACATTGACAGAGTTAGCTAGACATGTCAATGATAGATTTAGCGAGACATGACAATAAAGATAAGTGTAATTGGTTATCTTGTGATGCAATGTATCGGTGACATTTGATATGAAAGAATTTGCTATCATTTTTGTGCTTGTGCTGTGAGATTTTAAGTGTTCAGTGGCATCTGTGAACGTGCTATAATAGGCTTATGAAGAAACCTCAATGCAAATGGGTAAATTCAAAGACTCCGTTACTGATGAGCTCGACACTAAGGAAACGGAATTCTGTGCACAATCGTTGCAAAAAAAAGAGATCTCATCGGCGACGGTTGTTGTCCTCTGTTCCCGATGAGGGGCTTCACATCAGCAGCGGGGGCGGGGACTCGGACCGTTTCTCCGTTTCCGATGGGTTTTTGACCTGTTTCCGACATGTTGTTCTGTACTAGTGACATGTAGTATTGTACTCTAGACAGACCAATCCAAACGATTTTGGTTTGCATGTGCATGATGCCATGCAGACACATGCTTTCATTGTTCATGAATTCAAAAGACACCTTCAAGATGACTGAAAAAATATGTGCCAGGTGATACGTCTCAAACGTATCTATAATTTTTGATGTTCCATGCTGATATTATACCAATTGTTACATGTTTTGCATCCACTTCATGTCATTTTTATACATTTTCTGGGACTAACCCATTAACAAGATGCCACAGTGCCAGTTCCTGTTTTCTGCTGTTTTTGTATTCCAGAAAAGCTAGTCTGGAAATATTCTCGGAATTGGACGAAAATTTACGGAGGCCCCTATTTTATCAGAAGACACCTGGAGTCCGAAGGAGAGACGAAGTAGAGACACGAGGGCCCCACACATGGGCTCGGCGCGGCCAAGGATCTGCCGGCGTCCAGGGGTGGTGTCGTCACCTCGTGCACCGCCTCGCGACGCCCTTTGGCCTATATATTGCTCCTACCCCGAAAACCCTAAAAGGATCGACGATTTCTCCAGAAAAGTTCCAGAGCTCCGCCGCCACCAAAAACCCTAATTCGGGGGACAGAAGTCTCTGTTTCGGCACCCTGCCGGAGAGGGGAATCGTCACCGGAGGCTTCTACATCGCCATGCCTGCTCTGGAGTGATGCGTGAGTAGTTCATCCTTGGACTACGGGTCCATAGCAGTAGCTAGATGGTTGTCTCTCCAATTTGTGCCGTCATATTTAGATCTTGTGAGCTGTCCTACATGATCAAGATCATATTATTGTAATGCTACATGTTGTGTTTGCTGGGATCCGATGAATATTGAATACTATGTCAAGTTGATTATTAATCTATGCCCTATGTTATTTAAGATCTTGCATGCTTTCCGTTACTCGTAGATGCTTTGGCCAAGTAGATGCTTGTAACTTCATGAGAGAGTATTTATGCTAGATAGTGGGTTCATGCCTCCGGTAATCTGGGAGAATGACAGCAACTTCTAAAGTTGCGGATGTGCCGTTGCCACTAGGGATAACCTAACAATGCTACGTCCACGGTCATATGTATTTGTTTACATTACGCACTTTACTTAATGCAATTATCCGTTGCTTGCAACTTAATACCAACGGAGGACTCGGATGACAAGCCGGCGGTGGATTATTAGTCATAGACGCTGTTGGATGACGGTCTATGTATTATGTCGTAATGCCCAATTAAATATCATAGTAACCATCATGTCATATATATGCATTGTCATGCGCTCACTATTTGTCAATTGCCCAGCTGTAATTTGTTCACCCAACATGTTAGTTATCTTTTATGGAGAGACACCACTAGTGAACTGTGGACCCCGGTCCATTCTTTTACACTGATTAAACAACCACAAACTGCAAACTGTTTCCTTTTTCATTCTCTGCAAGTAAACATCATTTTCCACACCATACGTTTAATCCTTTGTTTTCAGCAAGCCGGTGAGATTGACAACCTCACTGTTTTGTTGGGGCAAAGTAGTTTGATTGTGTTGTGTGCAGATTCCACGTTGGTGATCGTGTTGCGCCGTGCGAGCCACCAACAACCTTCTGAAGAGTTGCTGCTCCTACTGGTTCGATAACCTTGGTTTCTTTCTGAGGGAAAACTTGCTGCTGAACTGCATCATACCTTCCTCTTGGTGTCTCCCAACGAACGTGTGATTCACGCCAACAAGCTCTTTTTCTGGCGCCGTTGCCGGGGAAGTATTCATCATCACCATCATCATCATCCTCAAATACTCTCCCGTCAACCAGGCGCCAGCATCTTTTTCTGGCGCCGTTGCCAGGGAAGTACTCATCATCATCCTCAAATACTCTCCCGTCAACCAGGCGCCAGCATCTTTTTCTGGCGCCGTTGCCGGGGAGACAGCAGTCTTCTGCAAGGGGAGTTTCACGCTTCCAATCTCTTTACTTTGTTTTTGTCTTGCTTAGTTTATTTTATTTTATCTTGTTTGCTTTCAATTATCAAAAACACAAAAAAATTAGTTACTTGCATCTAGTTTACTTTCAAGTTATTTTCTGTCTGTTTTTAATTCTGCTAAAATGAGTACTCCTGAGAACACTAAGTTGTGTGATTTCACTAGCACGAACAACAATGATTTCATATGCACACCTATTGCTCCACCTGCTGCTTCAGCAGAATTTTATGAAATTAAACCTGCACTTTTAAATCTTGTTATGAAAGAGCAATTTTCTGGTGTTAGTACTGATGATGCTGCTGTTCACCTTAATAACTTTGTTGAACTTTGTGAAATGCAAAAGCTCAAGGAAGTAGATGGTGATATTATTAAACTGAAACTTTTTCCTTTCTCCTTGAGAGGACGTGCTAAAGAATGGTTGCTATCTTTGCCTAGAAATAGTATTGATTCATGGACTAAATGCAAAGATGCTTTTATTGGAAAATATTATCCTCCTGCTAAGATTATTTCTTTGAGAAGTAGCATAATGAATTTTAAGCAATTTGATAATGAACATGTTGCTCAAGCATGGGAGAGAATGAAATCATTGGTTAAAAATTGTCCCACTCATGGACTGACTACTTGGATGATCATCCAAACCTTCTATGCAGGATTAAATTTTTCTTCAAGGAATTTATTGGATTCGGCCGCTGGAGGTACCTTTATGTCCATCACTTTGGGTGCTGCAACAAAGCTTCTGATGATATGATGATTAATTATTCTGAGTGGCACACCGAGAGAGCTCCAACAGGTAAGAAGGTAAATTCTGTTGAGGAAACCTCTTCCTTGAGTGCCAAAATTGATACTATTATGTCTATGCTTGCAAATGGTCAAACACATGTTGATCCAAATAATGTTCCTTTAGCTTCTTTGGTTGCTCAAGAAGAGCATGTTGATGTGAACTTCATTAAAAATAATAACTTCAACAACAATGCTTATAGGAATAATTTTGGTAATAGCAATTATAGGCCCTATCCTTCTAATAGTGGCAATGGTTATGGAAATTCCTATAGTAACTCCTACAACAATAATAAGAGTGTACCCTCATCTTGAAGTTATGCTTAAGGATTTTATTAGTACACAAACTGCTTTCAATAAAACTGTTGAGGAGAAATTTGGGAAAATTGATGTGCTTTCCTCTAAAGTTGATAGTCTTGCTCTTGATGTTGACTTGTTGAAACTAAAGAACATGCCTCATGATGTTAAAGAGAGCAAAACTCTCAATGCTATACAAGTTAAAATTGATAACAATGTGAGGATGTTAGCTGAATTGCATGCTAGATGGGAAAGAGAGGATGAAATTGCTAGAAAGAATAATATTGCTAGAGTTTATACTATTACTACTTCTGAAAATGCTTCAAACTCAAGTGTTAGCAAACCTCCTACCATTAATGGCAAGATAATTGGTGTTGGTAATGTTTCCACTTCTATTGCAAAATGTCCTAAATTGCCTGATAACTCTGAAACTGTCCTTGATAAAGATGCTGAAATTTCTAGCAATAAGGAAGATAATAACTCCATTACTTTTGATGATAATGACTTTGATTTTGATGGTTGCAATATTTCTGAAGTAATTAAGTTCTTGCAAAAGCTAGCTAGAAGTCCTAATGCTAGTGCTATAAACATGGCTTTTACTAAACATATTACTAATGCTCTCATACAAGTTAGGGAAGGAAAATTAAACATGAAGCTTCTATCCCTAGGAAGTTAGAAGATGGTTGGGAGCCCATCATTAAAATGAAATTGAATGACTTTGATTGCAATGCTTTGTGTGACCTTGGTGCTAGTATTTCTGTTATGCCTAAAAGATTTATGATATGCTTGATTTAGCACCTTTGGAAAATTGTTACTTGGATGTTCACCTTGTGATTCTACTATTAAAAAACCTTTGGGAAGAATTGATGATGTTCTTATCATGGTTAACAACAATTATGTCCCCGTTGATTTTATTGTCTTGGATATTGAATGCAATCCATCATGCCCTATTGTGCTGGGAAGACCTTTTCTTAGAACTGTAGGTGCTATTATTGATATGAAAGAAGGGAATATAAAATATCAATTTCCTCTCAAGAAAGGTATGGAACACTTTCCTAGGAAGAAGATTAAGCCACCTTATGATTCTATTGTTCGAACAAATTACAATGTTGATGCTTCTTCACTTGGTAATACTTGATGCATGCTTTGTGCCTAGCTAAAAGGCGTTAAAGAAAAGCGCTTATGGGAGGCAACCCATTATTTTTTCTGCAATTTTTTTTTATTGAGTCAAGGAGGTTTACTTCTGTAGCAACTCCTTTGTATCTTTATTTTCTCGCATTGTTGTGCCAAGAGTAGCCTCTAATGTTAAGATGATGCTTAATTTTGATTGCTGCGCAGAAACAGATTTTTGCTGTTCACTGTACGAAATTCCTAAAATCACCAGATTGTTAATTAAATCTGAAATTTTTGTGCGTAATCTTTATGAATGTCTGAATCTTTCATTAGTTCAAGTTTTCGATCTGAGCGTCGTAAGTGCCTCGAAAAAATTCGTCTTTGCGGACTGTTCTGTTTTAGACAGATTATGCCTTTTTATTTTGCATTCTCTCTTTTACTAGTGTTGAGTGAAATTCTTTTTTGGGTGGAAGAGCTTCACATAACATCAGTGGCTGTAGCTAATGTTTAAAGTAACAAATCATATTGCGTCTTTATAGAACATGTGAATTTTTGATTATGCACTAACCCTCTAATGAGATCTACTTTGAGTTTGGTGTGACGGAAGTTTTCAAGGGTCAAGAGAGAAGGATGATATAATAGGATCAAGAAGAGTGAAGAGCTTAAGCTTGGGGAGGCTCCCATGGATCTCCCCAGCATATTTCAAGAAGACTCAAGCGTCTAAGCTTGGGGATGCCCAAGGCATCCCCTTCTTCATCGTCAAAATTATCAGGTCATCTCTAGTGAAACTATATTTTAATTCTTTCACATCATATGTGCTTTTCTTGGAGCGTCTGTGTGCTTTTATTTTCAGTATTGCACTTTTATTTTCAATAAAGCTTGACTGGACCCTAGCATTCTTGATTGGGAGAGAGACACGCTCCGCTTTTTCATGAGAATACTCCTATTCTTCACTTATATTTGTTGAGTATTCATATCTAGCGCTGTTCAGCTTTTAGCTCTTGTTTTCATGTATCTCTTGTCAGAGCTATTAGCTTTCTTTTGTAGAAAGTACTCTCTTGCTTCACTTATATTTGTTTGGAGAGTTGATAAATAAATTGATTGGTGTTTGGTTGGTTCAGAAAATGTTGCATGTGGTAATTGGTATAAGGAAAAACTTGCTTAATCTTGTAGATCACTAATGGATAACTTGATGCTTGTCAATTGTTTTGAGTTAACAAGTAGATCATGATTAAATTGTGCATCACATGAGTTAAGCCTATTAGTGAAGAACTACCGTAAAGCTTGTTGAAAATTTGGTTTGCATCGGTGGTATCTCTAAGGTCTAGATATTTTCTAATAACAGGGTTTGGTTAACAAGGAAGACGGTATGAAGTCTTATAACGTTTGCAATATGTTTGTCATATAAAACTTGGTGTACGGGTTGATATTCTTGTTTGCTTACATAACCTTGCTAGCCTAAACTCTGTACTGAGAGGGAATGCTTCTCGTGCATCCAAATCCTTGAGCCAAAATCCATGCCATTTGTGTCCACCATAACTACCTATATGTGGTATTTCCTTGCCACTCCAAGTAAATTTTTCATGTGCTACCTTTAAATTATTCAAAATGTTATTATTCCCTTTTTGTGTCAATGTTTACTAGCTCATGAGGAATTAGTGTGGTTATTCTTTATTCTATTTGTCAATGGACTTTTACACCTGGACTAGTGGCATATACATCCGCTTATCCAATAATTGCAAAAAGAGCTGGCAACGGGGTGCCCAGTCCCAATTAATTACAACTTTAACCAATTAATTCTCTTCACACTTTTGCCCTGATTCATCAGTAAGCAATGACAAACAGTGAAATACCTGAATGTGTGTAAACCAAAGAGAAAGAGGGATGATCTGCCTTGCTGGTAGAAATAACGTCCTTCATGGGAGCCGCTCTTAAAAGTCCGTTTGACAGGTAGAATACTGTTCTCACCCGCTACCATTCGTTGACAATTAACAAACACCTCTCAAAAATAGATACTCCTCCATGGTATGTGATTGATGGAAGGCACCCGAGGATTCGGTTAGCCCTGGTGTAACATCCCAAATTTATAATAAGAGTAAATAAGACCCAAAATTCAGAACCAACAAAAACTTTTTGAATTGTTTCACAAATGATTGTGTTTTCCCTTATATTCTTCTGTTTGACCTTGTGTAACTTGATGATTATGATTGGTTGACTAGTAAATGTCAACCCAAGAAATAATCCTAAGTAAAAATATATTTACAACTCTGGTGACCATGTTATGACAAGAATATATTCCATAGATCTTTTCCATTCCTATGTTGGCCAAAAGTCTACTTCAATAATGATTTGGTTTTAGCAACAAATAAAATATCCTTTAAATTGAGACAGTAAAAGTATTTCCAAAATTATGTGTTTCCAAGAATATGGAGGTTCATATGATATCTCCTATCTATTCTTCAACCTTGAAATTTTTACAATTCCTATTTTTAAAACTCCTATGTTTCAACTCCGTTTTAAAAAGGAATACTAGTGGGGAATATATTACCTCACATATTTCCCTTTATCAAACCATTTTGAAAACTATTAAGTTATGAGTTGATATATCCCTTAAACATCATCTTGTCATAATTGAGTGTGACCATTTTTACAAAATAGTATTGTTAGTTACGGGAAAGGTGTGTGATTTATTCTTGTGGTTTGGAGTGTGTGGTCTTGTTTGAGATATGGATATTGTTGTGTTGTTAATATTGTTGTGCTGTTACCATTGCTGTGTTATTGCTGTTGTGTGTGATTTTCTTGTGAGGATAATTCCTCAGAGGTGTTATTACTAAAATAGGACACACTTGGCAACCAAATTTTGGAGTGCGACTTGAGGAAGAACAAACCCTCTAAAATTAGGCACCCCCAAGTTAAACTCCTAAAATTTAGGGAGATGATCTCAATAAAACTCCCTCTCTATCTATTCCTCTATTCTATGAAAACAATTATATTTTCTTTACCCAAAATTCTAGAGAAGGAGATGAAATGATAATCCTCTCCATTTCATATCACTCTCTCCTCATGTAAACTACTTGTCGATTTAAAACAAACCCCTCCATTCTTTTATCAAAGAGGAAATGAAGGTCTTGAGTTTAAAAAAAATGATCTTCATAACTAAATTCCCTCCCAAATTCTCTATTTCCTCCAAACCAATATTCCCTCTATGAAAAGATAAATTATTTTGAAGCTACCTTATTTGTCAAGGAAGTTCCAAAGGTTTAACACAATATTTTATCACTGGTTTTAAAATATTCAAGGAGTATCAAAATATTAATTTCCAAAAATGATTTATTTAAATCCTATGAACAAAAATGGAGCAAAACATTTTATTTTGTAAAACCAATTTTTGGGGAGCTTCCTCATATATAGGGGAGGCTACATGAATTTTTCTCTAATTTTTGTAAAATATTTAAGCACCTCAATTAAATCACTGGAAACCTACTGGTTTTAAAAAGGGAATAAAGGAAAGAGGCAAGGACCTATCTGTGAGTGGAAAAACAAGTTCAGGGGCCTCTTTGCAAAAACTTCGTTGACCTCCTGTAGCTCCAAAGCAACACGGCACACCGCCGTGCTCTTCACGCCGACGACACCGTGCTCACCCGTGACCCTCGCCCTGACGCACGCCTCGCCCTGGAGGAGACGATGAGAGCACCGCACGCTGCCTCCTCTGCTCTCCCTTGTCCCCCATCGCCCCTGTTGCAGCGATGCGGCACGGCACAGACACCGTGCTCCACACACCGTCGCCGCCGTGCTCTCCCCGTGCAATGCCGACACCGCTGGACCCCTCTCCTCTGCGCAGACCCGTGAGACGATAAGAAGCACGCCAAGCCACCCTCTGCTCCCTCACTCATTTCCCCCACTCCCTCCTTCTCATTTTCTCTCCCGAGCTCCACCCTGGCCGAAGCTGCCATCGCACATCGCCGTCGCTTGGGAGCTCCTCGAGCAAATCCAAGCGCACCAGAAGGTTCACCGCGTCGCCCTCTTCAACCCCGTACAAGGAATCGCCGTGGTTCGCCCGGGATCGCCGTCGCCGTCCCGATCCCTTTCATCCCCGGCCGCCGCTGTCGAGCAAGCTCGCGGATGCTACCGTCCACCATTCATCGCCATTTCTGCACTTATGAGTTTCCCTTGCTCCGCTCGCTCTCATGCATCTCCTCTCCTTGCCCAGGAAGCACCAGGTCGCCGATGCCGTCCTCGCCGGAGCTCCTGCTCTGCCTCGCCTTCTCTGCTGTCGAGGAAGAAGAAGATGCGGCCCCGTACCGCTTCGCTCGCGCTCGTGGGCCACGAGCTGGGCCTCTCTCCACACTGCACGGCCCATCTTCAGCCAGATCCAGCCCGTTACTCTTTTTCCTAGGTTGTTTAATTATTTTCCTTATAGATTTGTTCTGTACCTTTAGATTAAATCGTTTTAAAATAGTTTAAGTGCAAAGTTGACCAAACCAAAAATCACACAAGTAGCCTGATAAGTTTGGAGTCATGTCTAAATTGCAGATCTGAAAAATATTAAGTTGGGTGACCATGGAAATTCCTGATTTGCCACTAGTCAAAAACACCCTTTTAGGTATAGATTGAGTTAGGGTGATCAAAAATTTATGAATCCAATTGTTTTGGAAAGCTCTTTACATTACCTAGCAGTAGCAATTTGCCTCTTATGCAAATGAGCTTCCTAAATAAAATGGCATCCACTTTGGTAATTGACCAAAGAAGCCTTTCTAGGATTTTTGTAAATTGTTTGGTGATGATTTTTGGTGTGAATCCACTTGTGTGATCTTCTGTGTGATTAGGAGTACCTAATCCTAGCTTGGTGTGATTTTTAGAGCTATAGATTATCGTTGGAGTATTTAACTAGTTGTTATGCTTTTCTGTTAATTATTGTAGTAATTATATTCTTTGTTAGAAAAGTGTGTTAGTGTTAGATTTGTGTTTCCTAGCCTATATAGAAGTGATACTCTCTTATATGAGTGTGTTATCTCATTTAATTAGCATGTTAGAAAGGTTTAGTGTTGCATGTGTTTATCTAGGGTTAAGGTTACTAGGGTAGTATCCCCTAGAATTTCCTAGTATTTAGGATTTGTTGTGGATAAAATCATTTGTGTGCTTGATTTTAGAAGATGTTGTTTGAACATCAGTAGCCTTTCATATCTACTGATATTATAGCATGTCACCTCTGGTTACTTATTATTTTTGTTCTTAGCAAAGCTTGATTAGTTAGGTTTATGGGTAGGATTACTTAGAACTTCCTAGCTTGAGTAGCTCTTGTGTCTAGTTTATGTTTTAGTGATTTTTACAAATAGCCAGAGGATAATTAACCTCTTAATGCCGTGTTATGATAGTGGAACACCCACTGATTCCATTGCATATTGATTGAAGAATAGGTTTCCCAATCATAAGCATAGTTCCAATAGCCTTTTATCTACTAGATGTGAGTAGTTGCTTTCTCTGTTGAAAATTGAGTGGTTGTGTTGTGGTGAAGTATTTCCTGTTTAGATAAAAGTGCTTGCGGTTCATCTTTGCTTAAGATAGCTTTGTGATCTAGGCACCTAGCATGTGTTAGTATAAGGCCCTTGTAAGCTTAGATCCTAGTTTGTTGCTTGAATGATTAGTTTGATGCTTGTGGTTGTTATTTGTTTGTGCACCACTTGTGGTTTTGTTTGGTGTATTGATTGTTGTTTATTTCTCTGTTTGCGACGTTAGATAATAACGCTACCGGAGGGGTATTTGGAGAGAATTGACCGAGGAAGGATGGGATTTTTATTATATTGATCAACAAGGAGAAGTCCAGGGACATTATGCTGAAACCAGGCAAGCTAC
This sequence comes from Poa pratensis, assembly GCA_947311845.1. Lineage (NCBI taxonomy): Eukaryota > Viridiplantae > Streptophyta > Magnoliopsida > Poales > Poaceae > Poa > Poa pratensis. Next base: position 42,657,525 of record CAMZMU010000128.1, read on the forward strand.
TTCACTGAGCTTGCATCTATATACATCTATTTTGATTTACCTGTTTTACTTATAATTAGCATAATGATTTACGTGGTGTTTGCCACGAAAGCTATGATTTTGAAAACCCTTTTCCAAATTACAAGTATATTATTAAGACACCGATATAGAGGTGTCAGTGGTATACAATGATTTCAAAATGAATTTGTTTTACTCCAAAACCTTCTATGAAAAATCTTTTTGGTGGGATTATGAACCACCCAAGTTTTGGTTAAAAGTATTTTGCTAAGAAAATTGGAAATGATCGCGAAAACCTTTTCAAAAGTTTATGAAAAACTATTTTGCCACTCTATGTAGAGATATCAGTTGTTTATATAAAACTATAGGATGGAAGGAAAAAAACATTGTTTATACAAAACTCCTTTGAAAATCCTTGGATGGATTATGGTATGCCGAGATGTCGGTATGGAAGTGGAGAAAAGAAGTATGGTGTTGTTTATGAAAAATGCACATTGTGCCTTTGTACTATGACTACCAGCCGATAACCTGTGCGACCACATTTACCCACATATGGGCAAGGGCGTAGTCATATAGTTTGCTCGTGTTAGTACTGGATGCCTCAATAACGAGGATAACCTCGTTCCATGAGGGGATGGTCTGAGGACCTACCCCTGACCTGGGTCCTCTTAAAAGAAGTCTACCGGAAGCCGGTATGAGCGTAAAGAAGAAAGAGGATTGAAGGGCTCCCTTGGGTCCGCCGGGCAGAACTACGAGTCCTCACACTTAGTTTCGGAGGATTTAAGTGTCGATGGAAAGTGTCGTAGAGGCAGGGTCCTATACTAGCATGAGCAAAGGACAGGCTATGGCCGGGAACTCAACTTCGCATACCTCTGGTATGGCGGGACGTGGCTGACACGATGAGTGACCGGATGGGTGTGGGAAAAGCGTGCTACCTCTGCAGAGGGTAAAACTATTCGAATAGCCGAGTCCTCGGATATGGACAGTTGGGAGGCTGTCCTAAGACCATGTGCAAGTTTTTATAAAATTCTGAGTTTTGAAAGGAAATTGAAGTGGAAAAAGGTTGCATACCTGTACCAATGAGTTGGCACAAGGTTGTGGGGTAAAAAGGACCATGATTGAGTTATGGTCGGAAGAAGGTGGAGTTTGGTGTGGTAACTAAAACGGTGATTTCTTAAAGGATAATTATAAACCTCTTCTTACCCCCCCCCTTTTCGGTAAAAGTTTAGAGATATTTTAAATAAATAAAAGTTTTAAGAACGAAACCTAAAACTAGTGCTCTCTCAAGTTGGGGTAGTTTGCGAGTACAATCAAATGTACTCAAATTGGTTTCGTCCCTTGCTATTGTCTTAGCCAGATTTCGAAGAGGAGCAGTTCGAAGAAGAGGAGTTCACTGATGCCTTTGCGAACTAGGGCGCTTCCCAGTCAGCTGCCTGTAGGGTTAAGGTGTGTGACTTGGGCTCCACGTTGTTTGGTGACTCCGCTGCAAGTACCTGTTGAAGCTTATGACTTCAATCACGTAAGTATATTTATTCGGTATTTTTGGGGTGTTCTGTGATACCAATTCGAGTTATGTGCAGCAACAGACTGATCACGGGATTGTTGCAGGAAACATAACGAATATCTCGGGTACTTAATCTGGGGTCCTCACACCTGGCTTATGTTAGCAAGGTTGGGAGGAGTATCAAATATTTTATGCAATCTCTATATGCTTTCAAAAAGCTAAAAGCTCTAGCACATGACTTAATCCCTGCTTCCCTCTGCGAAGGGCCTTTCTTTTACTTTTATGTTGAGTCAGTTTTCCTGTTCTTTCTGTCTTCCACAAGCAAACACTAGTGTCAACTTTGTTACAACATGCGTTATATGCAACATATTGGACTTGTTATACTACTTTGTGTTGACGATATCCATGAGATAAATATGTTGAAAGTTGAAGCAAACGCTGAAACTTAATTCTTCCTTTGTGTTGATTAAATACCTTTTATTAGAGACTATTGCTTTATGAGTTAAATCTTATGCAAAACTGTTTGATGCTTGTCTCGAAAGTACTATTCATGAAAACGTTTAGCTTGTGTGATTCATTGTTTACTCATTATCTATTTGGTAGCAAACTATAGACCATTGACTTGGATCACTTCATTCATTTACATGTGCTTTACAATATTATTTGATCAAGATTATGATGGTAGCATGTCACCTCAAAAATTATTTTGTTTTTATCGTTTACCTACTCGAGGACGAGCAGGAACTAAGCTTGGGGATGCTGATACGTCTCAAACGTATCTATAATTTTTGATGTTCCATGCTGATATTATACCAATTGTTACATGTTTTGCATCCACTTCTTGTCATTTTTATACATTTTCTGGGACTAACCTATTAACAAGATGTCACAGTGCCAGCTCCTGTTTTCTGCTGTTTTTGTATTCCAGAAAAGCTAGTCTGGAAATATTCTCGGAATTGGACGAAAATTTACGGAGGCCCCTATTTTATCAGAAGACACCTGGAGTCCGAAGGAGAGACGTAGTGGAGCCACGAGGGCCCCACACGTGGGCTCGGCGCGGCCAAGGATCTGCCAGCGCCCAGGGGTGGTGTCGTCACCTCGTGCACCGCCTCGCGACGCCCTTTGGCCTATATATTGCTCCTACCCTAAAAACCCTAAAAGGATCGACGATTTCTCCAGAAAAGTTCCAGAGCTCCGCCGCCACCAAAAACCCTAATTCGGGGGACAGAAGTCTCTGTTTCGGCACCTTGCCGGGATGGGGAATTGCCCCCGGAGCCATCTCCATCGACGCCACCGCCTCCAGCATCGCCGTTGCTGCCTCCCATTATGAGGAGAGAGTAGTTCTTCATCGGGGCTGAGGGCTCTACCGGTAGCTATGTGGTTTATCTCTCTCTCTCCCATGGTGTGATCTTTATGTGATCATGAGCTTTGTAATCTAGTTGAATCCATATATGTTACTCTTCATTATCTTATATGCTACTCAAGTGGTTTTATTAATGTAATCTCCGGAGACACCTTTGTCCCACGGTGCGAAGTTGACAGTGTGTGCCCCGTGTGTGGCTCTTAGGCTAAAGATAACATGAATACTTATCATGAGTTATTTTACGTTGGATGTCTCTATGAAATTGCGGAGTTTGTCTAGTACTATTTAGGGCGCTCAAGTTGACAGTGTGGGGTTCCCTAGATGTGGAATGCGACTTTAATGTGTGATGTTATAGCCCTACGCAGTGGATTGGTGTTCGTTATTCAACGAGAGAATAATTCAGAGTAGTATAGTGAAGAGGAAATATCTATGTATTCAATTATATTATTATTGTTGAGAGTGTCCACTAGTGAAAGTATGATCACTAGTCCTTGTTTCTAAGCATTGAAACACCGTTTACAACCAGTTCTGCTACATGTTTGCTTGCTGCCATTTTTATTTCAGATTGCAATTACCACTTATAATCATCCATATTAATTGTATTTCACTATCTCTTCGCCGAACTAGTGCACCTATACACCTGACAAGTGTATTGGGTGTGTTGGGGACACAAGAGACTTCTTTTATCTTAATTGCAGGGTTGCTTGAGAGGGATATCTTTGACCTCTACCTCACTGAGTTCGATAAACCTTGGGTGATTCACTTAAGGGAAACTTGCTACTGTTCTACAAACCTCTGCATTTGGAGGCCCAACACTGACTACAAGAATAGAAGCGTGCGTAGACATCACCAGGCTATATGTACAAGGGTCATATATACAACTAATTAGGTATGATAGTACGAACTAATTATATGTTTAAATTCCAGACCTCATCTGGCGTGCAATGTATTATGTGATGTTCTGCTGCCCATTTTTTGGTGTGACGTTGTAATTGGGGTGAACTATATAAAGGTGTTCACAGCAGTATAAACTATGTTTCATCATCATTTTTCAGTTTTATGAGCACATTATTTGGTTTGGCCGTTGGAAAGTACATGCATTTTGCTAGTATCTAAAGAGGTAAACCGGGAGACCTCACGGAGCTCTCCCGTGCGTTTGGATTCCTGACCGTCCGATCGAGGAGTTACAGGGCGATCTGAGCCATTCCCGCATCGTATAAAAAGCCCAGCGCGTCCAAACCCTAGCCGCCACGACCCAATCGCCGCCCGCGTCTCCTCCCCAATCAGCTTCTGCGCGTCTCCTCCCCCAAATCCTCTTCCTTCTCCCGACGCCGCCGCGACCACCGCCACTCCTCCACCATGCGGCCCTCCGCCGCAGATGCCGTGCCGCTGCTCCGCTGATCTCCTCGCAGGTCGCTGCACCTCCTTCTCCCACCGCCGACCTCGCGTCGCAGAGCACGTGCTGCGTCGCCGGGAGAAGCGACTTCGCCGGGAGAGCACGGGCCGCCGCGCGTCGCCGCGAGAGCACGGGCCGCCGAGCACGGACGACATACCTAGGTGAGCTTCCTCTCTTTCATCCTCTGCTCACCCACGGTGAAAACCTAGCCGCCGCCTCCCGTCCTCCCGCCCTGAGCACGGGTTGCCGCAGCACTAGACAGGTCCAAGACGTCAACCTGAGGCGACTCTGGACTCGGCGGGAGCAGCCTAGCCAGCTGCTCGCATCGCCGGCCCGCCGCCGCGCCGTGCTATGGAAAGGGACATCAATACTCTTCCTCCACCCGCACCTGCCCAATCCCCTCATTCGCCTTCTCCTCTTCCTCCGAGGCCACCTGTGGATGTCCCTCATGAGAAGGAACGCAGGCTGCTGTTGCTTCGGAGCTGAGGAAAGGCCCTGCCCGGACGGACAAGGACATTCAGCTCCGTCGTCTACGGCCCCAGCACCCCCACCATCTGCGTCCCTGGTACGTCGCCGTCGTCCTCACGTTGAGGCAGCGCGGGCACTCGATTTAGGATCCCAGGTTCCTGTCTCTCTCTGACTTCAGCTTCTGGTACGCATCTGTCCAGATTCCCACCGATTTCTTGATGGGTTTGGAACAGGAATATGTGGAAGACCAATGAGGAAGAAGGCAAGTGGTGGAAAGAGACGATGCATCTGCAGCTAGCCCCTGTGCAGTACAGTATCGTTCCTCTCTCCCTCTCTTTCTTCATCGATCTATACATCATAATGGAAAATTTTGATTTAAGTTGATTTCTATATGTTTTCAATTGCACACCATCTGCTTGATGACATTATTAAATGATTTTTGCTTTAGGTCAGTGTGGTTGAAAAGTTGACTGGCTTAGGCAGGGAGCAATCAGTGTGTGGATGTGAACTGACGATCCCCCTCTTCCTTCAGCTGCCCATAAAGTAGTGTGACAATGCATGCTTGTGGGGATAAAAGGCCTGAGTGACAGCGTCGATGCAGATCGAGCGAGCCACACCATGTACATCTACCACGACTTGATTTCTTTGTTAAATCCTGCTTCAAAATTTGTGTGATCTGTGTTAATCTTGCTTCAAAATTTGTATGACCTGGGTTGGTTGTGATTTGTTCATTCTTGCTTTTTTATTATGGATTCGTGGTGTAATGTTGTAGATGCATATTTGCAATATTGATTTGCTGAACAAATTCCTTTGAGTTCATGATCTGCATCTAGAAAAAAGTTATGAAAATTGCATTTGGCCGATTATGTCTTTTTAATGAATGATGCTTCTATTTGTGACCAAAAATCTGCAGACCGTGGTCTCTGCTCCCTACTGCCCCATTTGAAACCAAATAAATGCCACTCTTCAGCTTAGACGATGTGGATTCTGGAATGCTGCAAGACATTGTGTTCATCGATTTGGGGTTCATCATCTACAGAGGTAGGTTTATGACCTCCCGTGATAGTTCATTTTACCTTTACTTTTTTGCTGCACGATACTACATGATGAAAGTATGAAATCATTTTGTGTTTGTTGAAGGTCTATGTAATTGAGAAGTTTTATGGCTTAGGCAGTACATGATGAGTATTGATGTCCCTTTCCCCTTTGAAAGGCGTTATATCATGGCCTTCGAAGGTGCGAGTGTGTATTATGGAAATTGCAGGTCATATGACTAGCGTTTAGTTGCTTTATGTGAATTAGGATTGCACGAGACCTCATCGTGTTAATTGTTACATTGCTACATTTCTTTTCTTAATATGGGTCGCAGAATCACCTTTGCTTTTGTTTCTTCCAGGTGGGTTGCTATTGTGAGCCGGCGCTAAGTCCGTCTTTTTCCGTCAGGTATAAAACTCTCTCTGCTCTGTATTTCTTATTGTTGGTTGTGTGCCTACATAAATGAGCATTGGCTCAGAAATATTGATGGTGATGTCCATCTCGAGTTGTGTGTAGCTGAAAGTTCCTCAGTAAATAAAGCCTTTTTCTCACACCTAGGCTTAGTTACAGTTACAGTTACATACTGAGTATTTTCTAATTGAGCTAGCCAACTTACTAGAAGTTCCTCAGTCGGCGAGGTACATCAGGACAGTGCCAGGGTCGATGGTTGCGTGCTGCCAAAATTGTTGTTCCAGGCCCAGGTGAAAGTACTCATGTTAATTATCTCTCATTTACGTGAAACGGATTTTACTAGATTTGATTTTGGTTAGCATTTGTGTGTATTCTGTTTCTGAAATTTTTAACTGCAGTCTAACTATAGCTCGCACAATAAGAACAATCTGATAAATCCATTGATTATACTTTTGTGTTCTGTTATTTCATTGGAACTAATTTTTTGGTTTTATTTTACCAAGTAATGCTCGGTCAACCATTTCTTGGGTTATATTGTTATATCATCTGGTCACTTGGTCATTTGCATTCCAGCCATTTGAGAAGGAGACGGGTCTTAATAATTTGTTTGTTCCCATTTAGTTCCATTTGAATTGCGAGCCTTGCTGAATAACTGAATGACGGTAAACAAGAGTGGACAACAAATTTCCTAATTATTTCACTTTCAAATGTGTGAAAAAATCATATGAAATATAAATTATCTTCCTTTTTACTGAACTTAGTCTTAACATTTAAGTGTAAAATGATTTGGGTGAAAGTTATAACGAAGGGTTTGCTTGCTAAAACTCATCATATTACTTGAATGCTTTTTTATGGTGGACACATGCCAAATTTTATTTATGTGAATGTTTGTCGCTGGTAGGAAGTTTGTAGCCAGTGTAGCAAGAGGATTTTCTTGCCCATTATTTATTGTTCTTAGTGGAGTATGGTTCAGGCAAAATAATGCTCCCGAATGATTTTGCATGAATTATTTGAAGTTACCAAAACTATTTTTTCGCAGAAATAAAATAGGTAACTGTTTTTATTTTGATTTGTGGCTGGTTCCTCATTACTGTAATTTTAGACTGAAATTGGATGATTTTAAAACCCCATATACGTATGGTCATATTTGCCACACAATAGTTGATTTCTTTATTATATTTGTCACGCGATCCTTCTATTTGACCAAATGCATGCATCCTTAAATTTTATTGTTGCAGATGCATGTTCGCATGGCATCCATAAAATATTCTCATATTTATTTTATTATTCTATGTTTATGCAGAGAGAAAAATATAGGCTGGAGGTTTGGTCAATTGTGTCGTGCTGGTTCCATCGTGCTCCCCTTCCATCGACTCCTTATCTTGAGACATGGTTATGTACCTGTTAGGACTTCTATTCTTTGAGTGGGCAAGATTAACCTTTGGTCACTAGCGAGTGTACAAAAAGAGCAGCTTAATGATCGAGTACCTCAAAAGGTCATCAGTGAAGTTCACTCAGCTAGGTGAGGACATGCAATCTACACCTTCTAGCAACAAATGTATTCATTATAGTAAATGGAATATAACTGCTTAAGTGTGGCCAGCGTTCTACTTCTATATGGGAGCTACAGGCTTTTATTTTTTCTTCTTCCATATTTTACCATGAAAGTTCTTGGTTCCCACACAGTTATTTCCTTTTCTTTGCCCTCATTTGATCTGTTTTTTAGATCATTGGCATTGTTTTCATTTAGTTGACGGTTCTAGGCTTTAGCTCTCTAGCACGAAACATTTTTGCCATATGAGGTCACACATGACGTATGGATGTGAAACTGTTGCTTTCTTCTGCTTTTTGATATACAAATCTTTTCTTAATATTCCAGGTTTTGTACTATTATCTATCATTTTTGGCTCATTCGGATCCAGCAAAACTGAACCTATGAATTTGAGGCTGTCATATGTGTCAGGTTAGCATATATGTCCTTATTTGCACAAGATCAATACAAATCGAACTGTATTTATTCGCATTGAGTTTGGTACCTGACTAACTGAAGGTCGTCACAGCGTCGGAGATTGCGGCCTGAAGGTTGGTGTTGTTTCTCTGCTGGAGTGCGGAGTTTGTTAATTTGCTGGTAAGATTTATGCGTATGGTGGCAGTAGGATGGTGCTTATGTTCAGATGTACATGTTGGATAGCACGCGTTTTTATTCTATTTTATGTATCCTTGTGTGACATGGTCCTAGGAATAAACTGTTCTTTCAGAGTGGAAATTATTACTTGGTGAACTCTATTTATCATAATACTGGTCTTTGTTGCTTGGTATATTGGTAGCGAATTAATTGAACGCCAATAACTGTGTTTATGTGTTGGTAATACAAAATTGCTTTGGGTACAATACTTGCTGTACAATTTTCTTACAATGCCACCATCCGTTTGTCCAACTTGAATATGTGATTCCATCGAAGCCCTTCGGTTTCTGTTGGACAGAAACCGTCGGATGCATAGCAGCCCTCGATGTTTCTATTTTCTGGTTTTAATAACTGAGGTGATGTAGACAAGAAAATTTCTTTAGTACCTAATCTGAATTTTGGCACATATATGTATGGTGTGGAGAAAACATGTGGCGTTAGGTTGGCATTGATGTAAAGATTGGAATAGCTGTGATTTTATTTATTTTTGGTCCTTCCTGTCTGATATGGCCTTAAACTGTCTCTTCTTTCAAAATTTAAATTAGCGCTGGGTAGTGCCTAGATTCAAAGGGAAGTGTATTTTGCTATATTACTGGTCTTTGTTGCTTGGTGTACTGATATCTAATTATCTGAACAATAACACCTATGAGGTACACTTAAGTTACACACAGCAATAGCCTTTGTAATGATTTCCAAGCTATGTCTATGTTATGTGTGGCTTTAAGCTGTAAAAAAAGCATGTGTAAATGGTGTTCTCAAGTTATCCCCGGAAGTGATGATTACCTGTGACAGAAAAGGATACATTTAATTTGTCTTGCTTTGTATCTTGATTCTGCTGGTGTAGTTTATAGAGGTGTTACATATATAGTACCACATGTTGTCTACTTTGGACAAAAACATCGTATTAGGTTACATGACGAATGTTAATTAAGTTATGTGGATTTGGATTGTTAGATTTCCTCTCATCTCAACGTGTAAGGTTGAGAATTTGAAAGAAATACACTGATAAGTTTGATCTCCAGTTTTGTGTGCTAGATGAGTTGTGTTTGTGAATGTTGCAGGCAGTTGTTGGTGTGAGCTATATGTGCTTTATATTCCATAAATTAGTTTGTTTTTTATTAAGATAATTAGCTAGGTGGCTTGAAGGAGTGTGAGCTACACGTTCTAGCTGTCTCTGTCTGCTTGCAGGTCATATGACTAGATTTTAGATGCTTTATGTGAATTAGGATTGCTAGCTTCAACCGTCCTATTTTTATTTTGGTTTGCTGTCAAGTACATTTGGTTAGTTACAATTTCAGCAGCTTTCTCTAGCACTTGGTCAGGATCCATTTGTGTCAATTTCTTTTCTAGAGGTCATAATCCAATTTAACAATTTAATTGAGCATGACGCTGTCATTTGTTTGAACACAGATTCATGAGTATGAAACATTTGATCATTATTTTGATACATATAAGAGTTTTATGTGGTTGTTTGTTCCCTTCATGTAGTCCATCTCGATGACTAAAACAGCAGTTAGTTTTCAAGCATCATTTTTTTTACTTGGAGCACATAACCAATTGGCACTTTGCTAGCTCCCCTCTCTGCCTGAACCTAATTTATTTCTAGCTTGTGCTGTTCTGAACTGGGTAGATAGTTTCAGATAGAGGAAGTACTCTAGCTGATTCCTTAAGACACAAATCTTCACTAAATTTCTACGTTGGTCTGTCCATAATTTCGAATTAGTCTTTAAATATAAGTTGTACATTATGTTGCAGGCTTTCCATAGATCTATTTGTGCAATTTGGTTGGTCTGTCTAGAACTGAATTCTGGCTGCACACAGTGATCTTTTGTGTTAACGTTTTGGGCCTTTTTTAATATCGCATTAAAATATGACATAAACATGAATAATGCCCGGTGTTTCCTTCATATAAATTTTGTTGTACTGCGATACCTCATGATTATGTATATTGTTGCAGACATTTAGCTGATCCATAGTCAGTTTACTGTACTGTCTAGAACTGAAGTTTTGCTGCACACAGTGATCTTTTGTGTAACGTTAGGATTTCTTAATATGGAATTAAATTATGGTATAAATATGGATAATGCCTGCTGTTTCCTTCATATGAATTTTTGTTGTACTGAGATGCCTATGATTATGTCTATCGTTGCAGACATTGAGCTGATCCAGAATAGTGACAGGGTAAAGGCTAATCTTGCCTGCAACATCGTGAATTCGTGATTACAGTTTGCTCTTGAGTTCTGAACTTAGTTTTCTTCTTAAAAGATGAATGATCACTATGTAAGTATACTGGCATTTTTCACCTCTTCACTACGTTACATCATGATTACCTCTTCATGGTTGTTGTGTGATGGTTAGAAAACAAGTTGGTCGCTTGATATATATTAGTTGCATATCTTTGTTTGCCTCTAAGCTCTTTATTTTTTACCTGTTCTCAAATAAAATAAAAAACAATTAGCCAACCATTCGTAACTCATAATTTTCCATATTTACACTAGGGGAAGCTGAGAACGACTAAAGTAGCCTGTAAGCACTAATGAACCTCTCCCTTCCATGCTATTGTGTCCTCTGTTCCGACGTTTCGTGCTGAGGCACACGAAGATGAGAATCAGAGTAGGACAATTCCTTTCATGCATATTTGTAGCTCTACTTTGTCCAAAGTGTTAATTAAGTAGCAACTTTGTCTAATTAATAATAATCAGAATTTCAGAACATGTTATTTTTAAAGAGGGTGAAATGAAAATGTTGAACCTAAATTTTAATAATAATCTAAATTGGTGTCTGGTACAGGATCGAGTAGTAGTAATCATTGTGCTAGCAGGTTGGCGTGGGGTTGTGGGGTTCTGACATGTGTGCAGCGGCAACTGTCTTAAGAGTGTATGCCCTTTTTTGGGTTCTAGATCTAGGAATCGACATAATTATTATATATCGACTTCAGACTGGTTATGGATGTTAACTGTGCTAACTGAAACCATGAGATTTGATGTTTGGTATGCTATCTCTTATTGTCAGTTACAAGTCATGAACTATTTAGACGCCATTGGAAGGACTAGCCTGTCAACACTATGAGCATACCAAAGTTATGTCATTGCGATCAAACATCAGTGTCTGCTTGGTCAGGATTCCCTGGGCAATGTGAGTAATGCATGCCATGTTAGGTGTTTTTAACTAATAAATCAACGCAACATAAGAGTATGGGGTGGAAATGGGATAAGTTGTCTTTTTCAACGTTGTTTCTTTCTTAGCTTAGATAAGTTGTCTGCTTGGTCAGGATTCCCTGGGCAATGTGAGTAATGCATGCCATGTTAGGTGTTTTTAACTAATAAATCAACGCAACATAAGAGTATGGGGTGGAAATGGGATAAGTTGTCTTTTTCAACGTTGTTTCTTTCTTAGCTTAGATAGCTGGTTCTAAGCCTTTTAATGGATCATTTGGTGGCAGAGCATTAGTTTTCCTCTTGGACAGAAATAATCACATTCATGTTAAGGGGCAATGCACTCTTTTTCTTTAGTTTATATACGAACTCAAGTATTTCATTTGTCATTTGTTGAGGATCATCGACTGATGCTTCCTCAAAATTGGAGTCGTGCTGAAAAAAATGCTGGCGGCCAGATCTGATTATCTCTATTTATCTGAAGATTTTAAATTTTAATACTCACATAATTGATTTTTCCCTTCATATCTGCAGTGATGGCCATTTTGACCTTCGCCCTAGATGACTCAACCTGCCGCAGCTTGATTATTGGACTGCTACTCGAGATCATGGGTTATCCTTCTAAAAATGGATTGAGAATCACAGGTATAGTTAGCCCATTTTCATATCACAAGCTCTATATGTAGCATTTTTTGGGCTTCAGTAGGCCATATGAAATAGATGGTGTTGGGTATAGATATGAGCGATGAAGTCAATTTGAAACAAACTAAGTTCTTGAATTTGTCTAAAAAGGAGCTCATGTCCATTAACACGAAGTTCTTGAATCATTGTCAAATGCAATTACAATGCCTCCCTTGGTTTACATTCTCCCTCATTCAAGTAAGGGCTCACTCCCTTCTTACCACATAAATTCATCCGTCTTGAGTTTGATAGATATATCCTGCATCTATCTCTTCTTTTTACCACTTCCTTTTTGCCACGTCTATAGTTTAATTTTCTCATAATTGGCTGGTGGTTCTCATTTCAGGCAGCTCCACAGTGACACGGAATGGGAGACGCAAACACAAAACAGAGGCGTGGTTGACACATAGGTGTTGATAAACCTGAGCAAATGCGCGAGGTTTGCGCCTAGCAACTGCAAACAAACCTGCAAAATCTACTTATGTCATTGGTAGAGCGCTTTTTAATTGTAAGAAATCAAAAGTTTCTTTTCCTTTTTTTTTCTATTGCATGTGGTCATTTTCAAGTCGTACTACACTGATATATATGAAGCTATTGTTAGAAGACTTCTATGTATGTAAACCTTATATTTGTAGGAGTAATGTTCCTAGCTCTTGATTTAAAGTGAGTGGTATGCCTAATATGCTTTCCTATATTCTCTGCATGTGCTTGGCAGGTATCATTTTTGTTGGAAGTAATGATGTTCCACATAGCATATTACCTGTTGATCAGTAATGCACAAGGCAGGTGGCGTGCGACAAGACCTTTCTATGTCAAACTCTTATGGGTGTGAAATTTATGTATGAAGAGCATTGTGCTTTGCTCTAAAATTGTACTGAGACTACAATAGTGATAGTTGCCTGCCATATCATATTAATGATGTTTACCATATTGTTTTACCAAAATATTACCAACAACTACCTTACGTTTGATATTAAGAATGGTTGTTATAGCGTTTTGCAAACTGGAAACCAGTGCTAACGACGGGTGGCGCGCGGCAAGCCGCGCCAAGGAATCTAGTATACGTAAACATACAAACACCACCAGCCCATGTATACACTCACACACAACGGATACCGAGGAGTGAAGACGCGTAGCTTTCACAAACGTCTGGTTTTCCTTGGGCGGTGTTGTCTCCACGTCGTTCCCCTCTTTAGAGCATAGTCTTGAATGTCCTCGGCCTCGTCAAGTCTTTTATTGTGCTGGATGCGCACGATTGGCAAGTGCCAAGTCAGTGATGTGTTCCTTCTGTGGGGCATCATGCACGACAACAAATACGATGGTGTGATGGTTTGGTCTCGACAAGACCTTGTTAGTCAGCATTTTGTTCCGGCATGTCAGACTAGTCTTACTGTTGTATTTCTCGTGATGTAGAGTCGGAACTGCCGCGAGCGGCGTATGATGACCTGCATGGGGTGGTCCGGCCTCGAAGATCTTCGTTGTCATGGGTCCTACTCATTTCCTCTCCGAACTCCTCATCAGAATCAAAGCTGCCAGTATTCTAGGTGAGGAGTAACCATTCTGGCATAAACCGTGGGGATTTCACGAGGCCACCATGGCGAGGCCTCCCAAGGGGGGTCAGAGTTGGTGAAATCGAAGTTGCTAACACTAATGGACTTTCTTGGCAGCAACTCTCATTTTCAGCGGTGAGTATGTAGTTTGTGTTGGTAATCAGGGTGGTCGTGTGTACCCTCACGACGGTCGTGTTCCATGAGGGTCGGCGAGGGTGTATGTGCTTGTTTTTTTGCTGGTTTTCCCTCTAATTAACCGGCCAACTATTTTATTCTTAATTAATGAAAATGGCAAGTATTTTGCCAAAAACGTCTAACTACAAATGGGATTCTTTTTTATTTGTAAAATGTAGCGTCGCTACTTTCATTTATTAAGAGAAAACCGGCAAAGCCAGAAAAAGTCAAGAACCTGCCAAATTTACATTAACAAACAAAGCTAATAGGGAGAGGGAGCTAAACTATCTATCTTACTGAAAAGGAAAAATTGAACAACAAGTGTTGAAAGCCAACAACCCCGCAAGGGCATACTTGCCTCCAATTTATCCAACATCTTGGTAGCTAGTTGAACCGCCGAACAAGTAGTGTTGTCGGATATCCTTGCGTTGCATTCTTTCCAAAGAAGCCACGAGTGAGCATGGTAAGGGAACTCCAAGCCTTTCTAGAAGAGCTTGTGGTGCCATGAAGATAATCAATCCACCATGTCACGAGATCACCTGTGTTCTGAGATGGAAGAAGGGAGTGTCAAAGATTAAGCTTGGCGATGATCAGGCGCCACACCGCCCCACGTATACACTCACATACAACGCGTACCGAGGACTGAAGACGCGTAGCTTTCAGTCTGGATTTCCTTGGGCGGCTATAACACCTATCAATGTAAAAGTGTCGACCCCATGAGGAGCAAGAAGGTTAAGTTATTTATTCTCTCAATTCTATTTCAGTACACGGAAGTAAAGGAAGCAAGATGATTGTTTTGGAAAATGTGTAAGAAAAGTGTTGTTGCAAGGGGTGTAGTAAACGAACAAGTGAAGCAATATGTAACATAGCAAAGTGACATTAGAGTTGTTGCGAGAATTAAAATAAGAAACTGAGGTTCATGGGTTTATTTTATCTCTCTCATGAACATGATGACACAACATAAAGCACAAATATGACATGATAAATACAAGATGCAAGTATATGTTTGTCAAAACGAAAGAAGTCCATATAACCCCCACAACTACTGGAGTTTGGACGCAGCATCCCCTCAACTTAAAAAAGTATATGGGCATCACGTCCTAATTCTAATATCAAGCACACTTAGAAAAGGCAAGGCATGAAATTTTCTCACTCATGCTCTCCAGAGTGAAAATTCGTGATCTAATATTTGACTCGATCTGGGTACACCGACACTTATTTCTGGTTAGCCTTTCTGAAGCGTTGATTTTGAATAATCTTCTCACGTCCGATGTGTTGTCATGATAGTGGTTGATGTCGTTGTTGGTTACTGTCGTCTTAGATCTTGACGGTACCCTGTTTAACAATTTGGTTGTGTGCATTATTGATGTTTCGAATTACTCTTAATATTGAGTTGTTGCACGGTGTAAGTATACTTATATCTTCTGCATATTAAAAAAGTACGTCGTTAACATCCCAGTCTCTAAATTTTTGTCACGAATGCCTCAGCATTTTTTGTGTGTGTGACGGAGGCATGATCAGAGCACAACTTGGATGCCCACGCATGTTTGGATGTTCCCGGTTTTTAAGAAAACGTGGTGTGACTTGTAAAAGCAGAGTTATCATCGCGATATCCAGAATTTCTTTCCAAGTAATCACAGCATTAGCCAAAGGGATCAACCCTACCCTACCAGTCTTCTCCTTTTGGCAAAGGAAGATGATCAACTCCTATCATTGTTCATCATCATTATCTCGTGTATTCCCGTCGACGTAAACAAGGCCCCGTAGCGGGGTCACTGGACGGGTAACATGTACTCCTGCAAGTCTGCAACACAAGGACGTGTAAACCACTCTGAATAAGGTGACTGGCTGCGCACGATCTGCTTCACCTCTCGCTAGAATCCGCATGTTGGTGCATCATGCCGCCGATCTTGACCACCGAAAACTGTGAACCACATCATGGCAGGGAGGAACTTTCGATCGATCGTCGGTACACTTCTGCAGATCGAGCGATCAAATACATGGCCCCGCTGTCTGCACGATTTCCTCTCTTTGTTTATTGCAACTGCATTACTACTCGAGTCGTCACGGAATCCTTTCGTTGTATACCTTGCATCTCATCGATTTCCAGGCTTGTCTTGATGGGAATCCAAAGCGCTCCTCTGTTTTCTTCTTCGTGTTCTCGTTTTGTTTCTTTCCACATGTCACCCTGCACTACCGAGTATTTAAATACTAGTAATCCTTTATTCTGTTATCATTCGTACTATTGTACTAGTACTATATACTGCATCGGTTCTTTTTCGGATACGCTTATGTCGAGAGGTATTCGAGTAGTGGTGATGATTTTTGGATTCCAGATCTCAGAGTGGATGCATCATGCATCCGCATGGAAAATCCGCGTCAGAGCACTGAAGGCACTTGGTAGGTGTTTTCTACGGAGGCAAGAAGGAAGAGTCAACCGAATCTTGTTACGACTTCTAAAAGTAATTGCCCCCTCGAAAAAACAAGAAAACATTATAGTGATGTACGTTGGATCACTCTCTGGTCGATAGTATATTATTTCTTTTTTGGACAACATTTCTTCAAAGTTGGACGTACGATTTTACAACAATTCGTCTTTAATTATCCTTCAATTGTGAAAGCTGCATTCCACTTTCCCTCTCTCTGTGGCTTTCTGTTTTGCTTTGATTGTAACCAAACGCAGAGGTGTTCTTCCCGCGGGTAGAAATTCCATAATTTTATTGTTAGATGAATCATAATGGTTTTACAATCTCGCAAATAGTACCATATAGTTTACAAATTAAATATTTGAATGGACCCATATGTAAGTTGTGCTTAGATTTGAAAATAGGAGTTCTTTGGTTCAAATGTATTTACAAAATGGTTCTATTTTGTTGTGCGGATAGTTTCAAAGTTTATATTGAATCTTTGATTCATATAGGATTGTATTTGCACTAAAGTTTTTTTCAGTAAACCGCAGAAAACATAAAGATCTTTTCCGAAAGGTATGACATGATGGAAAATTACATAGTAAATATAGTACAAATGATCCTTTAAAAATTGATAACATATTTCAATCCTACAAATCAAACAATTTAGATAAGGAAAATTCTCGTAGAGACAGAATTTCTAGTAGCATTAGATAGTTGCAACTCAAATGAGAGATATTTTTAATAGGTTTGGTAAACTTCCTTTGAATTGTATGGTGAATAAATCATTCAAATAATGTGGGTAAATATATAGATTAAACAAATCATATAGGAAAATTATAAGAATTCTATTTCATTGGAATTTGTATAAATGTTTAGAAAGTTCGTCGGTTTATCTAAACCTATATGTAAATGGGACCTTCACACGGAGTGCGATTTTAGTCTAAATAGACATGATTAGTTTCATTTCCTCTTTTAAGTCTAATAGGGCCGCAAAAGGACTTACGGGATACGACATGAGTGGTTGCAATCAAATTTTCAAGCACAAGACGAGCACCACTCTCATGCATCGTAATTTATGCAAATGGTCCATTGATTATGCGACTAAAGTATGGTACACCAACTCATGGATCACAAACGGCCGAAAGATGTATCAAAGATAAAAGGAGGCAGAAATACATCATCCTGTGATTCTATTTTCAAACCGCCAGTTTCACCGGTTGTACAAATCATGTGCAGTCGCGTTTCCAAACGACTGCACCCAAAATTTATGGCTTGCCGCTTCTTCACGGATTAGAGATAATACCTTGTACAGATCCAACGGCTAGCCATAAACATAACCTTAAAAAAGTATTCAGCGCAAAAATTTCATATGGCCCAAAGCAAAGCACATACTCCCACCAGATTTGCACCTTATCATTCTTATCAATACGTTTAAATTAAAAGCCATTCAATAAACATGTGATGTATTGATTCATATTTTTCACTGAAAGATTGAGGGGGTTCGAATAGGAGTTTATTAAACTTGCAGTGTTATTGATACTTCTAAAGTAGTATTTCATCAAGCAGATACATCTGTTAAAGTCAACGTCTTGCAGGTGTAGGCTTATGGTTATCTCAAAGATATCTACATTTTGTTACAGTTGAAAACTTTTCACAATGAACTTGCCTCAAGCATGAAGACTTATACCTTTTCTTAGTCTTTTCCATACCCACCACATTGACTTGACATGATCATTGAGGATATAATCTTGTTATCTGCACCTCGATAGTGAATCTTGTTTTGGATTGTGTTTCGGGAGGCGCCAAGCATACCACATGGATTGTGTTTCGGGAGGCGCCAACCATACCACATGTGCATCCTATCTTTCTTGAAGATCTTAATTTCGTATTATTGCATAGGTATAGCTTACGTGGAGCGACTAGTTGTCGGTCAACCAAAAATTAGCTTAATTCTTGATCGGCTGCAGCCCGCTTACAACTCATAGCCAACACGATTGCATGTTGCAAATCGAAAGGGCGGATACACGTTTGCTCAGTTCAATCCATTTGCAACTTGAAAAACTCGGCTATAACCTATTTGCAACCACATGGCCCACAAATCACGATTTGAATCTAACGGAGCAAAACCATAGTTTCTTATATCATGTTGGTGGGAAAGAAAAACTAACGCGCTGATACATGTTTAACAGTCTAATCACATCATTACGTGATCCTTGCTCATTTTACCGTTGTTCCTCCCAGCTTTGACCTATATCATGTGCTCAATTATCTTTTTAAATAATAACTCAAATAATCATGTTGAGACAGCCAACCGAAACAATCACACTGCTCCACAAAAGACTAGCATGTCTAGATCACCGTGACTCGAACGAACTAGCGAAAGTTTTTGGGGTATCTCTATCAAACCATTTAAATCTACAACCTTTAAAACGCGGATACAGGTCACCTAAACACACTTTTGTAGTCCCAAATTTGCTCCCGCGAACAGAACCCGTAAACAAACTGCAAATATGCCACCACGGGCCCACCTGTCAGTGGCCTTTTTCTTTTTTCCTCCTTCTTTCCAACCGCATCCTGACGAGGCCGATGGAGCACCCCGGAGCGACCGTATGAAAGCCCCCTTCCACCCAACGTCAAGCACAGAGCCTCCCGAGCAAGTGCACGAAGCCCCCCTTCCCCCGGCGTTGACCACAGGCCGCTCAGAGCCCCCCCCCCCCCCCCCCTCGAGCCACCGCACGAAGCCGCGTCGGGCACAGAACCCCCTCGGAGGCAACGCAGGAAGCCCCTCGGGCATCGACGATGGAGCCCCCTCGGAGGTTCATTCCGCCTCAGCAGCCAGTTCAGCCGCCAGCGAACAAAGCCCCCCGGGGCCGGCGAGCAGCTCCTGCTCGGTGGCGCTCCAGCTTCCGGCGATTTAAGCGAGTTCCGTGGTGGAGGGTCATTGGTACGTCCTGAATATTCCCTCCCGCCAACGTTTCGCGCGAGATAAGGATCAGATACGGTGTGTATCCGGGTCACTTTTTTGCGCAAAACGGTAAACTATCGGTTATTTTACCGTTCCGCGGGATATAAGGGGTCTGCTAGAGATGCTCTTATAGCCATATCAAACGAAAGAAAATGTCAATTAGAGACCACAAAGTGTTTTGGAGCCAGCAATGTAGCTATCAGAACAATAACCAAAGCACTTAGCACAAGCACCTACCATGAAAGGGCCATATGCGTGAGAGCGATGCAGCCAAGCAACAGCAAAGTGGCTTCCTTTGTCAAAAAAAAAAAAAAAATCCCGCTGCTTTCTTCGCTTGTCGGCTGTCGAGCTGTAACGGTGGTTGAAATGGCGCCTTCCCGACACGCACTGGAACAGCAAGCTCTACAAAAATTCTTCCAGCATGTTTACGAATAACAGTAAAGTGAAGGGCTCAAAGTGAAAAAGAACATCTCTTTTGGCAATTTTTTGTTCACTGATAAATGCCACTGGCAACACCACCGCCACTGGCACCACTCCCCTCCCTCCTCTGTCTCACGCAAGCACTGTTCTTCTGCCGTTATCAATACTTATTGCCTCCTTAATTCTTTCTCAGTATACGACCTAATTACTCCTCTCATATTCCCCACGCACCATGCCATGTTCTTGAATTTCTCTCGATTTTTTTTCTCGCTCCACACGAAAGCCGCATTAGCTTATAGCAGCCTCCCACTTTACTCTCCTCTCGCTGCTGCTTGTCCCTTTCCCTCGGTGGGGGTTGCCATCTGACCCAAGCAAAGCGCCGGTTCTCGCAATTCTTGCTCCTTTTCTTCCTCAATCTTTGGGCGAGATCTGATACAAAGGCGAGGGGAAACCAAGAGCTCTTCTGTGGAGTTCTTCAGCAATGAGGCCCGACGCGCGGCTGGAATCGGCGGTGTTCCAGCTCACCCCGACTCGGACCAGGTGAGAGCATCCTAGATCTGCTCAACAAGCGGTGCTAATTTGGAGAATCTTTTGTTTTTTTCCCTCTCTCTGTATGGCGCAAAACAGAGTGTTGGATGCTTTTGTGCAAAAGAAACTTTTATTATATGTGATGGTTCATGATCCTGGTTTTGTAATTGGTTACAAGTTACGATTGAGGAGTTAGTTTGATTAGTTTCCTTGTCCTAGGATAGGGTTCTGGTTGTAATTTTGTGAAGTAGAATTTTTGTTGTTGTTTCTATTGCGCTTGCGGTTCTCATAACACTAGTTTAATTGTTATTATACCATAGATCTGATAATTCCATTGCAGATTGATTTCCCCTATTCTTTTCTTGATCATGTAAACTGCTTACTGTTTGGTAATGCTTGTGGCAGTAGCAATACTAGACTACGTACTAGTCAAGTCACCATCCCAGAGATTCTATCTGATGGGAGCTGTCCATGCACTCTGTTTCCAGGTTTGATTTGGTTCTGATAGTGAATGGCCGGAAGGAAAAAATAGCCTCCGGCTTACTAAAGCCGTTCCTGGCACACCTCAAGGCTGCCCAAGATCAGATTGCAAAGGGAGGGTACTCGATCACGCTTGAACCCAGTTCAGGGGTTGACACGCCTTGGTTTACGAGAGGCACCGTGGAGAGGTTCGTGTCTGGATTTCAACATGTACTTGTCTCGTTGCCAGTTAGGTCATTTTATGTTACTTCTCTGCAGATTTGTGCGCTTTGTGAGTACTCCGGAGGTGCTTGAGCGAGTGACGACCATAGAGTCTGAGATCTTGCAGCTCGAGGACGCCATCGCTGTCCAGAGCAATGATAGTCTTGGGTTAAGATCTGTAAGGCTCGAATTGTAAACTATGAGACTCTTTGTTATTTTCAGAAAGATGACATGTTCTTGTTTGCCATTTGGAAGGTAGAAGACCAGGGAGGGAAATTGTCGGAAAGCAATGAAGGTACAATGACATTGTACTGCCTTTATTGACTCTTTTTTATCACGATGCATGGCTGTGGGGAAATGTATACATCTATAACAGTATTTCCCTGGACCACCCAAATATAAAAATGCAAGCAGCAATCCAGTATGGCTGGCTGTTTTAGAATTAGCCACTATGGAGTTTGATGTGACCCAGTCTGCATTATTGAGTTAGGTACATATAGCACAACTTTAAGTTGTTAGGCTGTATGAAGGAAGTGCTAGTTGCTGTTAAGTGATTCAAGGGCAATCTTTACTATTATTTTACAGCTCAAAACTCGTCGTTTTAGTGTTTGTGTTAATTATTGGTGAGATTGGTTAAAGTATGGGTCCCATATATGATTTACCTTTGTATATAGTTGTAACATCTTACTCTCAACCAGAGTTATGCCACACTAACATTATGTGCCTGATAACAGGTAGCCGCACAAAATATGATATGGAGGCAGATAAGGCGATTGTTCTCTACAAGGTGTGATCATATGGAATTATGAATAAGCCTATTTCCCCATTTATGTATGATGGCCTTACATTATTATCACTGCGATTTTTTTATTGATGACAGCCTGGATCAGAGTCTACGCTGCCAATGCAGGATGATACTACAATGCATGAGGAGAATTCAAAGTACGGAAATAAGTAACGAAAAATTCTTTCACGGATTGTTCTTATGAAGCCTTCACATTTCATGTAAAAGAACATGATAAAGTCACAATTCATAAAATAATCGATTTCAACATGTTAGTGAGAAAGAGCAATCATTAATCCTCATTTGTTTATTCATTGTTCTGATCTATATTACGTATGGCATATTACGCGATAACAGTAACTTCCTTTTGTTAGTTAATATTATCAATTATCATACATTTGAAAGTTGCTAATAGGTCTTTCATGTGTTGCAACATTGCAGAGTTCAGTTACTCAGAGTACTTGAAACCCGTAAAAATGTATTGCGGAAAGAGCAGGCTATGGCTTTTGCTCGTTCTGTGGCAGCTGGATTTGACATTGACAGCTTAGGTTACTTGATTGCATTTGCAGAGCGCTTTGGTGCTTCGCGTTTGATGTAAGTGGTCTTTCATTACTTAGTTCTTTGTATGCTGGAGTATTTAAATGGAAAATATTATCTGTGTCTGCCACTAAAAGCAGCTACAATATGATTTCGTACAGACGACTATGTTATTCATGGTCGACATTGTATTGTTCTTTTAACTTGCGGTGATAGTAATTTGTAATAATTATTATACAATAACAATTTCCTATTATATAGCCTAATACGTATTTCTTCAAAAGTATCTTCCTAAGTTGAATTGCAGAAACATAGTTATTTCAGCATATTAATACTGATTTCATCAGGACATCTTGCATGCTAACTGCTCCAATGTACCCAATTGAACAGGAGAGCATGTTCACAGTTCATTGAACTGTGGAAGCAAAAGCATGAGACTGGACAATGGATTGAAGTTGAACCTGAAGCAATGTCTACACGCTCTGATTTTCCTCCCTTTAATCCATCTGGCATTATATTTATGGGAGACAATGTTCCCAATGGTGAGGCCAATGGTGAGGATGCTGCTAAAGCTGGTACGTATTCTGCCAAGTTTTAAGCATTGGTTTCCTCAGACGTGAAATTTATCTTTGGGAAGAGATTTTTTGTTGGCATGGTATTCTTGTTCTTAATTTTTTTTCTTGTGTGGATCTTGTTCTTAATTTAGTGCTGTCTGCTGAAGTGTTAATGTATTCACAAAATTTCCTTTCCAAACGAAACTTTAAACCGTGTAAACATGTAAGTAGTCTTGGCTGTAGTCAAGCTGCAGTGCCTTCGATTTCAGTATGGGTGTTTCTATATAAGATTTAAGGTCACTGGAGCTTATACAATTATATCTTCCTTTTACTTCACAGATCAGAAATCTGCTCAGCATGTAGGATATCAGGCAGCATATCCCCCATGGGCAATGCATCCTCCATCTGGTGCATCTGGTTACCCACCTTATCCTATGCAAGGCATGCCATACTATCCTGGAGTGAATCCGTACTACTCTCCATATCCTCATGTGGATGACCCTAGACATCACTACTCGGGAAGGAGATCATCGAGGAAGCACTCATCAGATAGTAAGGACTCAGAAACACTGGAGGATGGAAGTGGTCATAGCAGTTCCGAAAACGAGAGTTCTCATGGCCGCAAGTCACATAAAAAGGGTAAACGTTCAGGGAAGAAGAAACCTAGCATAGTTGTTATCCGGAATGTAAATGTAACATCAAAAAAACATGGTTCATCTGAGAGTGAGTCACAGTCAAGTTCTGATGCTGGGTCTGAGGACAGTGATGATTCACACACTAAATCAAGAGACGGGAAACATAAGAGCTCAAGTTCAAAGAAAAACGGTGGTAGGAAAATTGCTATCGGCTCTGGAGACGAGTATCTCAAGGATGAAGGTTCTTTTGCTGAAGATGCTGACCAAGGAAACTGGAGTTCGTTCCAAAACTTCTTGCTAAAAGCAGAAGAAAAAACAAGATCTAATGATGATGCAGACCTATTTTCTGGTGAAAGAGAGCCCCCCTCAAGCAGAAAGAAGAATGTAAATACTGCTGATCCTATTCTCTTAGCTGGGCGAGACTCCGGTGATTTCCATGAACGAGGGGCACTTGGCTTTGAGTCGGCCAATGGGAGGACTAGAGCTATTCGAGGCTTGTCCAATGATGAACTAGTGATGTCGCGGGACGGGAGAAGCTACATGAATGGTGAAATGAAGGAGATAGAAGCTGGTGGTGGGGCATACAGGAGTGGGACAAGTGACGACTTCATGGTGTATGGTCAGGGAAGGCAAATGGATAGGAGGAGTTCGTTGGATCCTCTTGCAGAGGCTAGGTATAGGAGTCCCACTCAGGTGGACAAGAACGGGCATGGGGTGGCTGATGAGTCCTTTATGATTCCTGTTAGATCCGACTCACATGATAATCTTGGACCGGAAAGCCGAACTGCTATTGACATAGATGTTGAGCTTCCATATGGCATTCAGAAAACAATAGACAGGAAGTCTGAAACTAAACTTTTCTATGAGCCTGATCAATTGATCCCAGAGCGTGGATTTGACGATGCTTCATTTGGATATGATCCGTCAATGGATTATGATAGCCACATGCAGGTCCAAACAATTGTTAAGGTCGAAGACACAAGTGCAGAGGATGTCTCGCATAGTATTGATAGTGACGCAAAGAAGCCAGAGAAGCAGAAGCTAAAGAATGCAAAGGACAGTTTAGATAAAAGAAAGAAAGATGCCTTGCTGAGGAGACTTTCAGCTCCAAAGACCCCACTAAATGATGCACAGAAGCGTGCACAGAACCTGCGAGCATATAAAGCAGACCTTCTGAAACTGAAGAAAGAACAGGTACTGCCTTATTTTATCCCTTTTCTCACCTCCATTCGTTTCGTTTGGTAGTTGAAACTCCTCTTCTGTATGATATAAACGTAGGGTACTATCTGTTCCGCTGGCCTGCTATTCAATATTATCAATCTTATCTGAGTGTGAAAACAATTTCCTGTAGTTATTAGAATAATTCATGGCAGTGTTAGCCAAGGTGGTACTTATAAGTCAGAATTTCAGCTACTTTATCACCTAATTGGTCTCATAGAATGCAAAAATCTTATCAACTAGACATAGTACTAGTAAACTATACCAGAAAAAGATGTACTCCCTCCGTTCACAAAAGGATGTCTCAACTAACTTCAAATTTGGATGTATCTATATACTAAATTATGTCTAGATACATCCAAATTTAGAGTTGGTTGAGACATCCTTTTGTGAACGGAGGGAGTATGTCTTTTTGGTGTGATTTAGCAACCAGCTCCTTGATATATTTATACTATTAGAGGTCCATCCAATCCATTTTTTGATTTCTCAAGATTTTCCAGGTCTTGTTCTAACAGAAATTGGTATTTTTCTTGTGGTTGTTCCATCTGTATATTTAACCTCCTGGTTACTCGTCTCACTTCCAGGAAGACGAGCAAATGAAGCGACTGGAGAGGCTTAAATTAGAGAGGCAAAAGAGGATCGCTACAAGAAGCGGAAAGGATTCTCCAATGCCAAGCAGAGAGCAGCCTACAAATGGCCTGAGTAAATCAGTTCCATCATTTAGTGGTGTGAAGAAAGAGAAAGGTGGGACAACCGAACCATTGGGTGAGCGGCTGAAGAGGCTCGCTGAGCCCAAAAGCCTTGCTGGGACAGACCATACCTCAAACCCGAAGTCGATCACGGCAGACCACTCACGGAGAAGAAGCATGGCATGAAGCGGGAATCCATGGGAAACATCTTGAATCTGTTATTTATTCAGCCCGGTAGCCCCATCGGCCATGCTGGAACAACGGCGCAGATCTCCGCAACTTCTTGTACATGAAAAGGGTGGTACTACAACATAGTTTGCCTGTCTCCAAGATTGGTGGTGCAAAGGGAGCTTTCTTACAATGACCTGATATTGTATTTTTGAATTGGCATGATTATATTCATTCTTTGATTGAAGGTGGCTTGTAATAGCTGTGAATCTGTTTTTGTTGATAACTATGTATGTATTTAGAGAAGGTTTTGGTCAGCGTTTGAGAAAAATGGTCTGGCTTTCACATGGGAAGAGAGCGTAACAGTAACCTGGACAGTTAATGCTTTTGCAGGACCGGGTGTTTTGACACATAGGTCTTAGATGCACCCGTATGCATTTTAAATGTTAAAATATCCAAACAAAAAAATTTGGTGCATATCTGGACATTCAAGATATTTAAATAAAAGGCACCAAGTGCCCAACTTTAAATTAATAAAGCCCTAAACAGCTAGAGTTTACAGAATGCTGCTGAACAGCTTACAGGCAACGAATACAACAAGCAACAAAAATACAAAGATGAAGCACAGCTTGAATGTCGAAGCCCTTGTCGAGTCCCGCGATCCAAGCGGAGAGGAAGCAGAGTCGGTGAAGAAACGCCACAGAGGAAATCCAGGTCTTCGTCAACCACCGGGGCACAACCTTCTCGCAATGTCACATGTGTCCACCTCTAGAGAAAGCGCCCTGCTTTCTCGCCCTGGATCGAAGGGCGCCGCACCGTCGAGAGGTAGATAAGCTCACACTGAGCACACAAGGACAATGATCAACAAGTCTGCCATGGAGGGAGAAGAACATTGCTGCCTCGTCCAAGACAGAAAGAAAGGCGGCGGTGCACGAATGACCAAGACAAGCCGTCTCGGCCACCGACAGATGCTACTACAACCGGAAAGGGGAACACTTCCCCTCTCACCCAGGTTCGAGGGCGTCGACCCGCCGGTGAGCAGACACTTTGGGGAGGCAGAGCACCATGGAGTTTTGGTCAGTGACACCGCAACACCACAGAGGAACAACCGCTACTAGCCAGCAGCAAACCACTGCCACGCTTGAACACCAAGCCCACCGTTTCCAGGCGACGCCTCCATGGAGGGAACGACGTCGGAACGCCGTCGTCGCCCAAATCAAAATTTATGGGTTTTCACCCGAGACGAGCAGGTTGGGGAGGAAGGGAAGACCTCGAAGTCACCTTCAGGAAGGGGAACGCCGCTGCAGTGGCGTTGACATCGTGGCCGCCGTCGCCGACCAGGGGTTTCCCCCGGTCAAGAGCCCCTCTCCTCCAGCCCCCACCACCAAACCGGAAGATCCAAGGTCAGGGGGATGGGACGAGCAGAGCACTGGGGCGCAGCCATCTTCAGATCTTGAGAACGGAGGTCCGACTACCTCCGCACCGCGAGCACACCCGCCGTCGCCTCACTGCCCGCGCAACCAAGATGCACGGCCTGCAGCACCGACGACCACCACCCGCCGCCAGGTCCACGTCGTCCTCACCACGCGAGGCCGCCGCCTCAGATCCAGGAGCCCTCCACCACAAGGATGAAGTTGCGACATCCCTGCCGCCACCTTCCTCGACGGCCGAGCAGGTTTGCCCGCAGGCTGTCTCAGGCGGCGGCGAGACGGAGGGAGGGGAGGGGAAGGGGAGGGGGCGGCGCTAGGGTTTGACCCTCGAGTCGCCTCCGGAGGGGCGATGCGAGGGAGAGGGGTCTCCGACATTCAAGATATTCGTTGTGGCTTGTGTGAAAATGCAAAAAAAGTCTCGTGAAAAGTCATTTTTGTAACACTAGAATTTGACTGTTTTACTAAAAAGAAATATTTTCATTTACGAAATTTTGTGCGTGAACATAGAATGTCCGGATGTTACTATAAACAATTGTTTAATTTTTTTTTGACATTTTAAAATGCGTTTTGTGCATACTGAGTGCATCTCCGCTTATTATCGAAAACATATTTCCCTATTTTTTTTACGCAATCAATGTGTGATGACGTGAAAGCACACGTTCGTTGGGAGACCCAAAGAGGAAGGTATGAAACAGTGCAGCAGCAAGTTTTCCCTCAGTAAGATACCAAGGTTATCAATCCAGTAGGAGTAAGAAATCACTTCTGAAGGTTGTCAGTGGCGCGCTGACGTGGAACCTGCACACAACACAATCAAACTACTTTGCCCCAACGAAACAGTGAGGTTGTCAATCTCACCGGCTTGCTGAAAACAAAGGATTAAACGTATGGTGTGGAAAATAGTGTTTAATTGCAGAGAATGAAAAGGAACAATGATTGCAGTTGGTTGTATTATCAGTGTAAAAGAATGGACCGGGGTCCACAGTTCACTAGTGGTGTCTCTCCATAAAAGATAACTAACATGCTGGGTGAACAAATTACAGCTGGGCAATTGAAAAATATTGAGCGCATAACAATGCATATATATAAGATGACTACTATGATATTCATTGGGCATTACAACAATACATAGACCGTTATCCAACAGCATCTATGACTAATAATCCACCTTCAGGTTGACATCCGTGTTCCCCGTTGGTATTAAGTTGCAAGCAACAGATAATTGCATTAAGTAATGTGCGTAATGTAAAAATACAATTATCCTTAGACAAAGCATGTGTTTTACCCCTAGTGGCAACAGCACATCCACAACCTTAGAAGTTGCTGTCACTCTCCCAGATTACCGGAGACATGAACCCACTATCTAGCATAAATACTCCTCTTGGAGTTAAAAGCATCTACTAGTAACGGAAAGCATGCAAGATCATAAATAACATATAAGATAGATTGATAATCAACTTGACATAGTATTCAATATTCATCGGATCCCAGCAAACACAACATGTAGCATTACAATAAGATGATCTTGATCATGATAGGCAGCTCACAAGATCTAAACATGATAGCAAAGTGGAGAGACAACCATCTAGCTACTGCTATGGACCCGTAGTCCAAGGATGAACTACTCACGCATCACTCCGGAGGCAGGCATGGTGATGTAGAGCCCTCCGGTGATGATTCCCCTCTCCGGCAGGGTGCCGGGAAGAGCTTCTGAACCCTCCCGAGCTAGGGTTGACGGGCGGCGTCTCTGGAACTTTTCGTGGATAATGGCTCGGGTATTTAGGGTTTTCGCGTGGGGAATAATATAGGCGAAAGGGCGGCGGCTGGAGGCACCCGAGGGGCCCACACCACCCCACGGCGCGGCAGGGGGGGCCGCGCCGCCCCATGGTGTGGCTGCCTCGTCGCTCCGTCTCTCCTTTGGACTCCGTGTACGTGTTGGAAAAATAGGAGGTTCTGTCCAAGTTTCGTCCAATTCCGAGAATATTTCCAGACTAGCTTTTCTGGAATACAAAAACAGCAGAAAACAGGAACTGGCACTGTGGCATCTTGTTAATAGGTTAGTCCCAGAAAATGCATAAAAATGCTATGAAGTGTATATAAAACATGTAACAATTGGTATAATATCAACATGGAACATCAGAAATTATAGATACGTTTGAGACGTATCAAGCATCCCCAAGCTTAGTTCTACTCGTCCTCGAGTAGGTAAAACGATAAAAACAAAATAATTTCTGAGGTGACATGCTACAATCATAATCTTGATCAAATAGTATTGTAAAGCACATGTTATGAATGAAGTGATCCAGGTCAATGGTCTATAGTTTGCTAGCAAGTAGATAATGAGCAAACAACTGAATCATATAAGCAAAAACTTTTCATGAATAGTACTTTCGAGACAAGCATCAAAGAGTTTTGCATAAGAGTTAACTCATAAAGCAATAGATTCTAAGTAAAAGGTATTTAACCAACACAAAGGAAGATTTAAGCTTCAGCAATTGCTTTCAACTTTCAACATATATATCTCATGGATATTTGTCAACACAAAGCAATATAATAAGTGCAATATACAGCATATAAAAATTGTTGCACCAAAGTTGACACTAGTGTTTGCTTCTGAGATAGAAAGAAGTAGGAAAACTGACTCAACATAAAAGTAAAAGAAAGGCCCTTCGCAGAGGGAAGCAGGGATTAAATCATGTGCTAGAGCTTTTTAAGTTTTTGAAATCATATAGAGAGTAAAAATAAGTTTTGAGGTGTTTGTTAATTGTCAACGAATCAGAAAATGGAAAGTACAATATGACCCCTGCCAACCAGACTTTTAAGAGCGGCTCCCATGAAGGACGTTATTTCTACCAGCAAGGCAGATCATCCCTCTTTCTCTTTTGTTTACACATGCAGATATTTCACTGTTTGTCATTGCTTGACTGATAAATCAGGGCAAAAATGTGAAGAGAATTAAGCGGTTAAAGTTGTAATTAATTGGGACTGGGCACCCCATTTGCCAGCTCTTTTTGCAAAATTAATGGATAAGCGGATGTATATGCCGCTAGTCCGGTGGTAAAGTCTGTTTGACAGTTGACATAAAGACATCCACCCCGTCCTCATGAGCTTGGTAAACATTGACACAAAAAGGAGTAATAAAGTTTTGAATAGTTTAAAGGTAGCACATGAAAAATTTACTTGGAATGGCAAGGAAATACCACATATAGGTAGTTATGGTGGACACAGATGGCATGGATTTTGGCTCAAGGTTTTGGATGCACGAGAAGCATTCCCTCTCAGTACAGAGTTTAGGCTAGCAAGGTTATTTGAAGCAAACACAGGATATCAACCGACACAGCAAGACTTATATGAAAACATATTGCAAGCATTATAAGACTCTACACTGTCTTCCTTGTTAACCAAACCCTTTTACTAGAAAATATCTAGACCTTAGAGATACCAATCATGCAAACCAAATTTCAACGAGCTTTACGGTAGTTCTTCATTAATAGGTTTTAACTACATGATACAAAAGCTTAAACATGAACTACTTGATAACTCAAAACAATTGACAAGTATCAAATTATCCAATACAGTGATCTACAAGAATATGTAAGCTTTTTCCATTATACCATCTACCACATGCAACATTTTCTGTTCCAACCAAACACCAATCAATTTATTTCAACATAAACTCTCCAAACAATTATAAGTGAAGCAAGAGAGTACTTTCTAAAAGAACTAACAGCTCTGAATAAGAGATGCATGAAAAACAGGAGCTAAAAGCATAGCAATAGCTAGATAAGAATACTCAACAAGTATAAGTGAAGAATAGGAGTATTCATATGAAAAAGCGGAGCGTGTCTCTCTCCCAATCAAGAATGCTAGGGTCCAATCAAGTTGACCAGAAAATAAAATAAAATGAAAATAAAAGCACACAGACGCTCCAAGTAAAGCACATATGATGTGAAAGAATTAAAATATAGTTTCACTAGAGATGACCTGATAAGTTGCTGATGAAGAAGGGGATGCCTTGGGCATCCCCAAGCTTAGACGCTTGAGTCTTCTTGAAATATGCTGGGGTGATCCATGGGAGCATCCCCAAGCTTAAGCTCTTCACTCTTCTTGATCACATTATATCATCCTTCTCTCTTGACCCTTGAAAACTTCCGCCACACCAAACTCAAATAATTCTCATTAGAGGGTTAGTGCACAATCAAAAACTCACATGTTCTATAAGGACACAAACATGACCGTTACTTTTAACATTAGCTACTGCCACTGATGTTATGTGAAGCTCTTCACCCTAAAAAAGAATTCCACTCAACACTAGTAAAAGAGAGAATGCGAAAAATAAAAGACAGAATCTGTCTAAACAGAACAGTCCAAAGACGAATTTTTTCGAGGCACTTACGTTGCTCAGATCGAAAAACTTTAAACTAACGAAAGATGCGTACATATCTGAGGATCACGCACAAAAATTTCAGATTTAAATAATTTTTCTGTGATTTTACAGAAAAAACGGTGAACAGCAGAAATCTGTTCCTGCGCAGAAATCCAAATCTAGCATCATCTTCCTATTAGAGGCAATACTTGGCACAACAATGCAAAAATAAAGATACAAAGGAATTGTTACAGAAGTAAACAACTCCTTGACTAAAAAAAAAAAATTGCAGAAATAAAATAATGGGTTGTCTCCCATAAGCGCTTTTCTTTAATGCCTTTTAGCTAGGCTTGAGATTTTAATGATGCTCACATAAGAATAGAAAATGAAGCAAAAGGAGCATCAAGAAGAAAATTCGAAACAATTTAAGTCTAACCCACTTCCTATGCATAGGAATCTTGTAAAAAATAAATTCATGAGAACAAAGTGACAAGCATAGGAAGATAAAACAAGAACAATTCAACTTTAAACTTATAGAGAGGTGTTTTAGTAACATGAAAATTTCTACAATCATATTTTCCTCTCTCATAATAATTTTCAGTAGCATCATGAACAAACTCAACAATATAACTATCACATAAAGCATGCTTTTCATGATCTACAAACACATAATTTTTATCAAGCTCAAAAATAGTGGATCAAAATTTTCAAACCCACTTTTAACAATTTTATAACAAGATGATTGATCACTCTCAAAGGTATGGGACTCCATTAGCTAAAGTCAATACCTCTCCAATCCCATTTTCATAGTAGTACATTAATATTATCAAGCAACATAGGACCATCATCTAGAGCTTTATCATAAACATTTTCTAAACAAACTTTCTCATTACCATGCATTTCGAAATTAGGACAAATAAGGATTATCATAAGATTTATCAAAATAGCATGGATTATCATAAATAACAGTAGCATAATAATTTCCACAAGTTTCATTCATAGGGAATATTTCAAGAGAATCCATAGGAACATAACATTCATCCTCCTTTGGTAAGCATGGAGGGCAATCAAATAGTGTAAGAGATAAAGAGTTACTCTCATTAGAAGGTAGGCATGGGTTAATCCATTCTTCCTCCTTTTGTTCATCATCTCTTCCTCTTTTTCATCCAATGAGCTTTCAGCTTCAGCAGTTTCTTCTTCCACAGGTTCCTGAAAGGAAACAAGTTGTTCTGAGAATAAGTTTTCTCAAGAAATTCAGTGATATAAGGATTATCATTGTAATATTCAAGGCAATAACCAAGTATAGCATAATTCTCAGTTCTACAAGGAGCATCATCATCTTGAATAAACCAGCAATTTCATAGGCACCCTTAAAAACAACAAATTCTTCAATTTGTTCAAGATTATCAAAGTCATAGTTTCCTTTAGCATAAGCAGCCAAGATTTCATTATCATTATAATCACATTGGAAAGGGAGGTGTTTATGCCTCCTACAGCAAAAACATTCATTAAAGCTCCAGGATTCATCATAAGTAAAGCACAAGTTTCTAGCAAAACAATTCAATTTATATTTGTACCCATAAGTGTTTCCCTTTTTGAGACAAGCGGCATTCCTTATAGTAATTTTGCTGTTCCTCCGTGAACCCACTTAGACAATAAGATTTTGTTTCAAAGAGAAAACCATTGATAGCGAATAAATAACTAGATATAATAACAAACCGAAATAAACTAAATGTGGAAACTATTTTTTTGTTTTGTTTTTGATAGATAAAAGCAAACAAGACAAGATAAAATAAAATAAAATAAACTAAGCAAGACAAAAACAAAATAAAGAGATTGGAAGCGTGAGACTCCCCTTGCAGAAATCCTCTTACTCCCCGGCATCGGCGCCAGAAAATATTGCTTGATGACGTGAAAGCACACGTTCGTTGGGAGACCCCAAGAGGAAGGTATGAAGCAGTGCAGCAGCAAGTTTTCCCTCACTAAGATACCAAGGTTATCAATCCAGTAGGAGTAAGAAATCACTTCTGAAGGTTGTCAGTGGCGCGCTGACGTGGAACCTGCACACAACACAATCAAACTACTTTGCCCTAATGAAACAGTGAGGTTGTCAATCTCACCGGCTTGCTGAAAACAAAGGATTAAACGTATGGTGTGGAAAATAGTGTTTAATTGCAGAGAATGAAAAGGAACAATGATTGCAGTTGGTTGTATTATCAGTGTAAAAGAATGGACCAGGGTCCACAGTTCACTAGTGGTGTCTCTCCATAAAAGATAACTAACATGCTGGGTGAACAAATTACAGCTGGGCAATTGATAAAATATTGAGCGCATAACAATGCATATATATGACAAGATGACTACTATGATATTCAATTGGGCATTACAACATGATACATAGACCGTTATCCAACATCATCTATGACTAATAATCCACCTTCAGGTTGACATCCGTGTTCCCCGTTGGTATTAAGTTGCAAGAAACAGATTATTGCATTAAGTAAAGTGCATAATGTAAACAATACAATTATCCTTAGACAAAGCATTGTTGTTTTACCCCTAGTGGCAACAGCACATCCACAACCTTAGAAGTTGTTGTCACTCTCCTAGATTACTGGAGACTGAACCCACTATCTAGCATAAATACTCCCTCTTGGAGTTAAAAGCATCTACTTCAAAGCATCTACTAGTAACGGAGAGCATGCAAGATCATAAATAACATGTAAGATAGATTGATAATCAACTTGACATAGTATTCAATATTCATCGGATCCCAGCAAACACAACATGTAGCATTACAATAATATGATCTTGATCATGATAGGCAGCTCACAAGATCTAAACATGATAGCACAAGGAGGAGAGACAACCATCTAACTACTGCTATGGACCCGTAGTCCAAGGATGAACTACTCACGCATCACTCCGGAGGCAGGCATGGCGATGTAGAGCCCTCTGGTGATGATTCCCCTCTCCGGCAGGGTGCCGGGAAGAGCTTCTGAACCCTCTCAAGCTAGGGTTGACGACGGCGGCGTCTCTGGAACTTTTCATGGAATATGGCTCGGGTATTTAGGGTTTTCGCGTCGGGGGGATTATATAGGCGAAAGGGCGGCGACTGGAGGCACCCGAGGGGGCCACACCACCCCACGGCGCGGCATGAGGTGGGCCCGCGCCGCCCCATGGTGTGGCTGCCTCCTAGGTTGCCTCCGTCTCTCCTTTGGATTCCGTGTACGTGTTGGAAAATAGGAGGTCCTGTCCAAGTTTCGTCCAATTCCGAGAATATTTCCAGAACAACTTTTCTGGAATACAAAAACAGCAGAAAACAGGAACTGGCACTGTGGCATCTTGTTAATAGGTTAGTCCCAGAAAATGCATAAAAATGCTATGAAGTGTATATAAAACATGTAGCAATTGGTATAATATAAACATGGAACATCAGAAATTATAGATACGTTTGAGACGTATCAATGTGCTACTTGTGTTTGAAGGAGGCCAAAGAAGAATCAGCCATAGGAGGAACTCAGAGCATCTCCAGCGGCGTTCTCAAAATGACCCCCAAAGACCCAATAGGGGTTCGGACCGAAAAACGTCCACAACGACACCCCAAATGGTCCGGCTGAGCCATTTTGTGTCCGACACCATCGTAAGGGCCCCAAATTTGGAGGCCATCTCGGGGGTGCAGGACACTGACCAGACACGCCCTCCAACCGGCATGGAGCACCTGTCATACACACAGCGTGCCGCGCCCATGTTTATCAGGGCGCAGAGGCCGTTCCGCCCGTGTTAATGGCCGCAGTCATCGTGCGGTTTCCCTGACGACGCGACGGAGCGGGAGGCGAGGCGACGGGACACGACGGCACACCTGCCAGCACGCGTCGCATTAACACCGGTGACAGCCTGCGCGGCAGTCCACGCACCAGCGTCACGGCGTTCCCACGCAATGTATTTACGCCGGCGCGGATGCTCGCGCACCGCTTACCTCCCTCGCCGCGCATCTAAGCCCCCTTCGCCGCGCCCACCACCTCCTCGCCTGCATCCCCACATCCCCCTCTTCCACACCACTCGCCTCCGTCGCCGCGCAATGGCGAACAACGACGAGTTGGGCAGCAGCCGAGGCGGAAGCACAATCGGCACCGACGAGTCATGTGACCTCTATCGGTACGGGCTTCTCGTCCGGTCGGATTCCTGCCTCCCCAAGGGGTGGGCCACGTCTTACAGTGGCGGGCTCTCCGTTACAACGCTGCTGGAGACCTCAGAACAGATAGCGTGCGCCATCCCCGGGCGCTGGAGCTGGCTCTCACAGGAGCAGCGTGTCGCCCCGGAATACGACGATAACAACTGGGATGCGTGGATGACGCGGTTCCAGCGGGAGCGCCGGGAGGCGGCGGAGTTCTACGACGGTGACACAACACCAGGTCGCTAGAACGTGGCGGGGTGGCACCGTTGGTGGGACAGGACTAGCTACACGGTGGCTTCCGCCATCGAGGCCGCCCGTCAGCATGCAGCAACGGGGAATCCGACCCCATTCCGGCTGATGCCGCTACCACCACCATGCCGCGTCTACAACGAGGCCCGCGTGCCACGCCGCGTCTGCAGGGTGAAGGAGGAGCGGCAATATTTAGCGTGCCGGTGGAGATGCACTCATCATCTTGACCCCTCTTCTCTCCATGAGGCGATAGGGGGACCCAAGACATCCCCAGACGTGGCTCCTTTTATTGGAAGGCTTGTGCTTCCATACACCCCCAAGGACGAAGGGGTATCTTGAGCAGAAACATAAGGATGGCTGAGATTTAATCTCACAACGAGCTAAGCCAACTCAGTTCGGCTCGAGCCGAGCCTGGAAGCCTGTAAAATATCTAGCCGAGCCGAGCCTACAAACCTGAACAATATCTAGCCGAACAGGATGCTGGGACAAAAATACATAATTATGTGGCCACCGAGATTTGAACCAGGGTCTCCTAGGCGACAAAAATACATAATTATGTGGCCACCGAGATTTGAACCAGGGTCTCCTAGGCGAGACATAAGGAGCATAGCCACTAGACTACATCTCAGTACGTGATAGGAATAGAATCAAAGGCTATTAAACACGGCAAAATATCAGGTGAAAACTGGGAAGCGCCCCAGCCACTCAAATGTATTTTTGCTGATAATCCCCTGCACTTACCGTGTCCTTGGAATTGATTCAGTCAACAATCTGGTGCCCCCATGGAGAATACGTCGAGGTCGGTGCGCTTCTCCCATGCGACGGTGAGCCTGCTGCTTAGCTCCCCGCGGGATCGATTCGGAGGTCAGTGGTTACCCCGCGCGATGGAGATCTGATGGCGACGACGGCGATGCCTGCGTGCGACGACGACCCGGCGGCGACGCCCGCACGCGACGACGACCCGACGGCGACGGCGATCTGGCGCTACCACTTCACGACGGAAATCCAACGCTTACCCGAAGCAAGGATACCCCGCGGCAGCAGTTCGTCCCGCATGGACGGTGAACTGGCGGTGTCGGCACAACTTTCAGCGCTGCTACTCTGAATCATTTGCTTCAGAGCTGCTTCTCAGCGCTCCTTTGTGTAGCTTAACTGAAGGAATGTGTCAGTTTACTATTACTATACTGTGTATTAAAATCTGTTTTTTGGAAGCTAAATTTGATGTATAGATCTGATGTAATTCGTGGAAGCTAAATTTTATGTACAAACTTTCACCACGGCATTTGTCATGTACAGATTCTGATGTAATTCTTGAAAGCTAAAATTGACTTCGTGCTTATCTTCTGAATAATTGTGGCAATCTATTCAAACTATGTGTCGAAGTGAAGCACAAGACAGGGTCTAATCTGACACCCATAGGATATGAAACTTGTACATCGGCCTTGTTTATTCA
Organism: Poa pratensis; assembly: GCA_947311845.1. NCBI lineage: Eukaryota > Viridiplantae > Streptophyta > Magnoliopsida > Poales > Poaceae > Poa > Poa pratensis. The sequence goes on from CAMZMU010000128.1 coordinate 42,694,706, forward strand.
AGCTTAAACAAACCTACAATTGAAACAACACTTATGTTTTGTACAATGACGCAATGGAATCAGCTCTGAGATAAATCAGACAACATTTTTCTGCTGAAACAAACAAACAACAAATCTGTGCATAGCATTTTTCTGCTCAATCGAACAAACCACACTCTGTGCAGTAGATTTTTTTGTGTAGCTTAATCAAACAACACTTCTGCTGAATGAAACAACACTGGCACTTTCCTGTATAGCTTATTCAGAGACAAATATTCAGATGAACTACAATATTCAGAGGTACAATAGAGATAAAATGGTATTATCCTAGCAACATATAGGCGCAAAGATGGTCTAAAAATCATCCAAGACGTGAGCTTCAACACTAAGTTGTCCTTTAGAATGCATCATAAGGATGCAGATTTGGGAAGAACTGTGTAACTTGAACAAAACCTGCAGTTTAACATAAACAAATTAGTTTTATGTGTGAATATACATTTTGAAAAAAAATCTAGGTGTGGCCATGGATATATACTACAAGTGTGCAAAATCTTAATCCTAAATACGTTGTATTCTACGCTATAAAAAGACAAAATTGTAGATCTCGTGTGTGAACAGTACACCTTCAAATCTTGTCAGATTTTTTTATGTAGCCTAAAGTACAAAGATTTTCGGATTGAAACTTTGCACAATTGTAGTATATGGTATTGGGTACATCCAACTTTAATTTTAGAACTTTTTGAAACTTTTACATAATGTTTTCAAAATTTTGAATTATAGTCCTACATGTAGCCCGAGCTATAGTTGGCTTTTTCGATGGTTGGGGTCCTATTAAATAGGAAATAAACGCAACATAGTTTTCCCACAACTAGGAGGATGCCCACCGCTTATCTCGACCGTTGATTTTGCATCCAACGGACGATATTAGTCTTACTATTTTATGTGTTGATAAAATAAAAAAGTTCTTAATGTGTGGTTTTAATTTTTTCTCAATGCATACACATATATTTCTTATTAGTACATGAATCTAAAATTGAAATTACATAAATCCATCAATTATTGATAGTCGTTGATGTTTGGAAATTCGTTCATAAAATTTGCACGGATCACAAAACATTTGCATGGCCAGAATAGTTGGTGGGTATACTCTTAGTTGCGGGATATATTTGAAAAAAATCGTGTGTGTACCCTTAGTTGCACGTGGACCCTTGCAAGCTATGTCTACCCCTACCACCTTTGAGACATGTGTATCCACATGCTGCAGTACTTAGATGTGTACCTAGATGACCAGGAGTGTTGAATTTGGATCCACATGCCCCAAAGATGGTAGGGGCAGACCTAGTTGTTTAGAGGTGTTACATGTGGGTCCACATGTATGAAATGTAGTAGGGGTAAGGTGTTAGGTCTACCCTTTACCATCTTTGGTATATGTGGACCCATATACAACACTCATAACCATACAATTGTGAATCTTTCACCTTTGGGGCATGTGAACCCACATGCCACACTCATATCCATCTAGTTGTACATCTGCTGCATTTGGGGCATGTGGACCCACATTCATCTATCTTAGCCAACTAGGTTTAACCATGTCACCCTTGTTTGCATGTGGACCCTTGCAATTTATGTCTACCCTACCACATTTGAGACATGTGGACACACATGCTGCAGTACTTAGATGTGTACCTAGATGGTCAGGAGTGTTGATTTTGGGTCCACATGCCCCAAAGGTGGTAAGGGCAAACCGAGTTGTTTAGAGGTGTTACATGTGGGTCCACATGTATGAAAGGTGGTAGGGATAGTTGTTAGGTCTACCATGTACTACCTTTGGTATATATATAGACCCATATACAACACTCCTAACCATACAGTTGTACATGCCACAGATAGGCTATTTTTGTGCGCCACAGATAGGCTTTTCTACTAGTGACTTCTAACCATACAGTTGTGCATCTATCATCTTTGGGGCATGTGCACCCACATGCGACACTCCTAGCCATCTAGTGTTATATCTGCCTCATTTGGGGCATGTGGACCCACATTCATCTATCCTAGCTAAAGAGGTTTAACCATGCCACCCTTGGTTGCATGTGAACCCTTACAAGCTATGTCAACCCTACCAACTTTGAGACATGTGGACTCACATGTTACAATACTTAGATGTGTACCTAGATAGTCAGGAGTGTTGAATTTGGGTCCACATGCCCCAAAGGCGGTCTGGCCAGACCTAGTTGTTTAGAGGTGTTACATGTGGATCCACATGTATGAAATGTGGTAGGGATAAGGTGTTAGGTCTACCCTGTACCAACTTTGGTATGTGGACGCATATACGACACTTCTAACCATACAATTGTGCATCTATCACCTTTGGAGAATGTTGACCCATATGCGACACTCCTAGCCATCTAGTTGTACATCTGCCGTTTTTGGGGCTTGTGGACCCACATTCATCTATCCTAGGCAGCAAGGTTTAACCATGCCACGCTTGGTTGCATGTGGACCCTTGCAAGCTATGTCTACCTACCACATTTGAGACATGTGTACTCACATGATGCAGTACTTAGATGTGTACCTAGATGGTCAGGATTGTTGAATTTGGGTCCACATGCCCCAGAGGTGGTAGGGGAAGACCTAGTTGATTAGAGGTGTTACATGTGGGTCCACATGTATGAAATGTGGTAGGGGTCAGGTGTTAGGTATACCCTCTACCACCTTTGGTATATGTGGACCCATATACAACAGTCCACCATACAATTGTGCATCTATCACCTTTGGGGCATGTGGACCCACATGCGACACTCCTAGACATCTAGTTGTACATTAATTAGTCGCATTTGGGGCTTGTGGACCCACATTCATCTATCCTAGCCAGTTAGGTTTAACCATTCCACCCTGGTTGCTTTTAGGTCCACATGCCCCAAAGGTGGTAGGGGCAGACCTAGCTAGTTGTTTAGAGGTGTTACATATGGGTCCACATGTATGAAAGGTGGTAGGGGTAAGGTGTTGTTAGGTCTACCCTATACCACCTTTGATATATGTGGACCCATATACAACACTCATAATCATAGAGTTGTACATATATCACCTTTGGGGCATGTGGAACCACATGCGACACTCCTACCCATCTAGTTGTACATCTGCCGCATTTGGGTCATGTGAACCGACATTCATCTATTCTAGCCAGCTAGGTTTACGCATGCCATCCTTCGTTCCATGTGGACCCTTGCAAGCTATGTCTACCCTAACACCTCTCACATGTGGACCCACATGTTGTAATACTTAGATGTGTACCTAGATGGTCAGGAATATTGAATCTGGGTCCACATGCCCCAAAGGTGGTAGGGACAACTTAGTTGTTTAGAGGTGTTACATGTGGGTCCACATGTATAAAAGGTGGTAGGGGTAAGGTGTTAGGTCTACCATGCACCACCTTTGATATATATGGACCCATATACAACACTGCTAACCATATAGTTGTACATCTATCACCTTTGTGCATATACACCACCCCTAGCCATTTTGACCCACCCATCGAGCCAACCGTTTCGCTCGCTGACGCAATATGACGCTGTGTATATAGCTGGGAACGGTGAGGAGCGAATACTTTTACAACCACCTCGATCGTACGAAACTGACGGGATGCATGCTATCGAGTGGGGTCGGAGCGTGGACCGGGGATGCCCAGGGCTGGGGAGATGGAGTTACTGAACTGGACCTGTACCACGGGGACGAGGCACAGCAACAAAATTGTCACGTAAAATGACAAGATATCTCTTGTGCATTCAAAATAATCTAACAATCAGTGTCGCTTGACCTATCTGTACGACACCCAAACTCTAGTGTTACCTAATCTTTTTTAGGTATCTAGCAGCATGCCAAAGTTTTTTTTGCATTATGCCGTTTGCTAGAACATATATTTCTGTACATCTAAATAGTCTAACAATTATTGCTGCATGACCTGTCAGCATGACAATCCTAACTGTACTTTTACCCAATTGCATTGGGGCGTGATGCCAACGATAAGTTAAATACGTATCCCCACGCCTACCTTTGCACAAAAACTACAGAAATGCTAAAGATTTTTCTCTTATTTAAAAAAAATCATATGCATATGTTTTTGTATGATGAGTAATTTTACTTTCAACCTCGTGAACATTTTTTTTGAACTCGTGCAAATTTTTGTGACCAGAACATTTTTCCTATGAACTCTCAAATATTTTTATAATGGCCAGAACATCATTTTGTTTTTCTTTCCATTGCTTTCTAAATTCATGGAGATTTTCATTTTCAGTTTTTCAAATTTGTGAACTTTTTGAAATTCATGATATTCTAAATTCACAAATTATTTTAAAATTCATGAACCTTTTTGCATGAACTCTTTTGATATGTGAGACATTTAAATTCACAAACAATTTTAAATTCATTAAAAATCATGAATTTTTAAATTCGAGATATTTAAACCTATGAACAATTTTACAAACTCATGAACACTTTTTGTAGTTGACACGATTATTTAGAATCTGGGAACAATTTTACAAAAGGTTGACCGCATATACGTATTTTCTCTCTAATACGTGTGTTTTTCCTCTAGATTATAAAAGAGATAGGTACATGTCTGTCGAAAAGTAAAGTTACAACACAAAAGTTATGACGAACGGCGAGATCCACTTACTTGTGAAAGTAAATTTAAAACAGTTGACCGAGTGCGACGAGTTTGATTAAATTCATCAAAATAAGTGGAAACTTCAGTCCAAAATTAAAAAAATAGACTCGATGAAACTCCAAACCAATCACAAGAATGAAATATACTCATCTACGCACATATATTCATGTATATTGTATCTCGAAACAAAACACGGTTGAGACACTTTCATTTTAACCCCCGTATTAAATGTGAAAACGAAAGTGGAAACTGTGAACCCGTCTGCTTTATGCATAGTACACATGCAGATCAGCACTAGTACTGTTTCAGCTTATTTTTCGAATTAATTTAATTCGTGATTACTTTCCAAATTAGTATTAAGAAAATCTAGCAAACTAGCCAACTTAATTCATGTCTGCGCCGGACCGAGCTGACGGGGAACATGATGTTCCTGTACGGGCACATGATGTCCGAGACAGCTTGCTGCATCACATTAAATCAAATCTCCCTACCCCACCGTAACAGCAATAAATTCTCACCTCCAACATACCATTATGTACAATGTATACGGAATTGTATATCAATATCGGGAAATAGATTCGCCAAGCATTCAATGCTCGTCCATCGCTGCTAGCACACACCAAAAAAAGGGAGCAGGCGAGCGCGAGCGCTATTCGTCCGTGCCTAAATAGCTAAATTAAAAGGTTAAGTAATGTAACTTCTCTTTCAATATCACAACCGAAGCATGGGAAAGATGGCTAGCCATCGAGACGAATCGAGCATTCGTGCAAGCTACGGTGAACAGGAATCATACTTCGCCAAATCTCGGTTGAAGCAACGTGGCACCTATTCTTGCACTTGACTCATAGTCAAACCATACGGAAAGAATCTTGTTTGAAAGGGTTGGAGCATCGGCAATAGTCTCGTCTGCGGTTTAGGTATCCAAAACAGGGGACACGGCAGCCTAACACGTACGGCAAACAGACTAGAGCGTGACTAAAGTCGGCGGCATACTTCGTGTTCCAGTGCCGACACACTGCGAATGTGGAATGATATTTTGGCTTGTTTAAATTTCGACCATTCGCTCATAACCACTTGGCCAACTTGTTACTGTCAAGGATTGGTGGTTTAGGTCGTTAATGCTCACGGCATGCCGAGGAGAGATTTAGCATCATCTATCTTGGTAGTATCTTGGATATTTGGAATGAGCGCAACGCGTGAGTGTTCCGAAAACTAAGCTCAGCAACGAACACTACTGGAAAAAATAAAAAATCAAAATGGGTGCCACAAATTGGAGGGCGAGACACTCTGGTTACATCATGCCTGTCAGAGTAGTCCCTCTTTGTTGTATTTTTCTTTCCCTTTTTGCCTTCAGTTATGGATAATATAGTGTGACATACTGATAAGCGTTGTCTCATTTCGTTGCCATATCTTGCACGTCGTGCTACTTTGCCACATTGTGAGCCAAACAAGATCTGAAGATAGGCTCTAAATTGTTAATAAAATTTGGCAATTTGTCGGAAATCCATTTTCGATTAGTAGGAGCATCTACGCCCACTGTTTGAAAATACATTTTTAAATCTCAAACAATTTCGAAAAAAAATCGGGTGTACGTGCAAACATTTTATGCTAGCACATAAAATTTCAGGTAAAGAGATTTTTTGGTGGCCTGTGTTAAAAAGATAAAAAAATATATTTTAAAAACTCATTTTGTAGCAACAAAATTTGTCTTTTATACACAAGTCACAAAAAATGTCTTTTCGCCACGAAACTTTTTATGTAAACACCATATTTTGGTACTATAGTGGGGATTTTCCCTGTTGTTTTGCCTTCAATTTTTTGACATAATCATCCTTTATTTAGACTAATCATTGAATTAAACCTGAAAATGACAAAAAATTGCAATTGGATAGGAGGGAGCAACAAACGGCTATGCGATGGTGGTGGTTCGAGAGGGGAGAAATGGTGAGGGTTTGCCGGTTGGCATGTGAGAATGTGAAAGGGAAGGGAAGAATTTAGCGCCCGAGTGCCACCGTGAGGTCGATGGCATGTTGTGCCCTCGTGTCAGAATCTTACGTGGTGAGCACGTCCGGGCTTGTCTGTCACTTGCCCACTCCTCTCCCCTCCCCCCCCCCCCCCCCCCCCCCCCCCCCCCTCCCCAAGCTGGGGACAGACAAAGATGTTGGACCGATGGAGGAGGGTGCGTTGGGACCTATTTGTATGTGCATACCGTATTGCGCCGCCCAAGTGGCATATCTTGATCGTCGATGGTAATGCTCTTATAAGAATTTTAGGAAGGAGGAGCCACTTTCCAACAATGGAAATTCGTAAAAATACCATCTTTGTGTGCTGTATGAAAATGTAGTGGGGATTTTCCCCATTGTTTTGCCTCAACTTTTGGATATAATCATCATGTACTTGGACTAACCATTGTTCAAAATTAAACCAGAAAATGACAAGCAACAAATGGATAGGAGGGAGCAATAAACGGCTACGTGGACATGGAATTATAGACACGTAGACCTGTTCCCTGACGTGGACACCAATGAAATTAGATTATAGACAATCAAACTAAATTGGAATCCCGTCTCTATCAGACTGTGGTCTCTTTGGCCTCTCCGGTAGCCGGGCGGAACTAGGCTCCCCCCCCAGAAGTGGAAGGAAGTCCTCTTTGCCTCCTCCGCCAAAGCCCCTTGCCTCTTTTCTCTCCGTCGGCCTCCTCCGCCTCCTTCTCCATTCTTCTGGTGCTGTTCCGTACGGACGTGATTCCCTTCTGTTGGAAAGAAAGAGCGGTTCGCTAGTTTTCTTTGTTTTGAAAGAATCGAATCCTATTGGTTATTGAAGATCAATCTCATTTGACCTCATCTGAAGCTGGCCAAAACTGATACTGCCCCGGTTTATTTTTCGAAATAAATCGGGGATTCCCCCATGCCCCGCGGCAAGTCCGCCTCTGGGGGCAACTTGTTCTACCGGAGGAAACAGTCATGGCGCGCCGATGAGTTTGTGAGCAGAAGCACCCTGCAGCTGGTGAGCACCTTCTTCGTCATCTTCCATCAATTGCTATCAGTTTCCACTTCCCAGTCAAAATGGTCTGGAGACATTGTTTCTTTTTGCGTATTGAGAAGGTGGCAAAATTGTAGTATTTCGCCGTTACGACACACTGATTTAGATGATTTTTGCTTGTTTTGTTTTGCGGGGGACATTTTGGTGGTATTATATAGTTTTTGATATTGCTGATAGTTTACCATGCCAGATTGCCAATACTTGTTGCGCTGGTTTACTAGTCTTAAGTTGTACACTTGTAAAAGATAGTTTTTGTTTCGCTTTATTCAGTGAAGACATCAGATTTTTTGACAGAGACAACAAATTCATCAGGGACCTCTTTTTAGTTGGAAAAGAATTACTCTTACTATTTGCTAAAGCATGTCGCATCATTCCAGGATATGATACGGATTTGTAAGATCATCATATAGTTGTGCCGAGCTGTTGTTTTTACTGGCCTCGTTATTCATATGTTTCTTATTTGATTTCGTTGGCAACAAATGTAGCTGGACTTTGATGACGGCTCACCACCAGAATATGCTTGGAGAAGAAAATTAAGTAGCCATGCTAATAGGCTGAAGGAGTTCAATGTTACATTTAGAGAAGCATTTAAAATGGTACGAATACAATGCAATTGTCAAACAGAGGTACTATCTCTGCTTTGTCATTCATCTGAAGTCTTGATGAACATGAACGATTTGTTTTTTCTGACCATCAGATGAAGCTTGGTCTCCGGCTTTGGTCATATGTTCGGGAAGAAGCTTCTTATGGAAGGGTAATACATCAGCATGCTGTTTTTTTTAACATGTATATAAATGTACTATATTTTGTATTAGAAGAAGGATGCTGAGAAGGCGCAAAATACAAACTCAAGCCAAAACCAGCAAAACAAATAAAAGAAAGCTATACAAAAGAAAGTAGAAGACTGGAGGAAAAAACAAACAATTCTGATCAGGCAAAACTGTAGAGCTGGGCCTGCTACAGGTTCCTGGTCTGGGGACCTGGTGTATCAAGAGCATGCGATTGTGCATTTCATACCACCAATTGTTCAGGGAAAACCTTGTCCCATTTGAGTGTGCTTTATCTATTGGTTCATTTTGATATGGATATTTAATTTGTCAATTTACAGAAAGCACCAATTGATCCATTCACGAGGGAGAGTGCAAGCCATCAGCCTCACAAGGAGTGCCTCTCGGTGGGATGGGGTGTGTGCCTCACGATGAAAACTTTACAAACATGCTTTCTCTGTTTTTCTTGCCAAGTTCACTCCCTGTTCATGATTTATTCCCTTTTGCAGGACTGGTAGCATATCAAGAGGTTTTAGAGGGGAATTCAAGCATTGGCAGATAACTCCTGGTTCATGTGAAATGTCACCGGTGATGGAAAACCAATTTTCGGTAACTGAGTCCTTTTTACCCTGCTTAGCATCCTATACCCACAAAATTTTCAGATCCGTGATTTTATATTTGAAATATTTACTTCTTCACAGTTTCATTCTTTTATTTTATTTTATTTTATTACTGTTGTCATGAATTCCATCTTCACAGAGCTGATATTTGAAATCCGTCTTGTCATGATATATTTTTATTTATGCGCCCAAGTTGTTTGCTAGTGTGTTTGACCAAGCAGTGCACGATTTTGCTACGAAGTATGAAGTTTCACTTAGAGCACACACCTCTTAATTATTCTTTATTTGCATTCTTTAATTACTGCAGATCTTTATAACTAGAGAAGGAGGAAGCAAAAAATACTCCTCAGTTTTGTCTCCTGGGCAGCTTGATGGTTTAAAGTATGATTCTTTGCCCTTTCAGACAACACATTCCTGATTTCGTGACATTTTTAATGTGTGACACCATCTATGGATGTTCTTGCCATACATGCATGTCTGAAATGTTGTCTTTATCTTAGTATGTAAGAATATTTATAGCAATCATTTACACAGTCTGTTAGCATAAAATATTATATAATTATTTATCGGATTTGCGGTCTTTTTCTGATCTCTCCAAGGAAAGCTGTGGTTTTTTTTCCAATACTCCCCTTTTCGATACCTAGTGCATCAGCTTTAGACTATTTCCTTTCAATTCAGTGAACTATATGACAAGCATGATCCACCTTTTGTGTGGGTTATTCTTTCTAACATCCTAATATCAGCTCTATCTTAAATGCCTGTTTGATCATTGTATGTTTCTTGATTCAGAAAATCTAGCGATGATGGTATATCATCCTGGGATTGGAAATTAAGAGGTGATCGTTCAACATACCATGCTTTGTTTCCTCGAGCATGGACTGTTTATGATGGTAATGCTACTCATTTATTTTAGTCACAAAGCACTCAAACGTTGTAAGGACTTCAACATTGCTTTAGTTTTTTTAAGCTAATTGATTTAGTTTCTTTAGGACCCGTATTAGTCAGGCATGCATAGTACTGTATATGATGTTTGAGTTTTTCACATGTTGTAGAATTATAAGGTGCTAAGTGTTTTTGTATAAATTATGAGGCACATCATCCAGATTATTCAAATATGACACTCAGACTCACAAATTCTTACCCGTTTCATTGAAAAGGTGAACCTGATCCGGAATTGAAAATATCTTGCCGTCAAATATCTCCATTTATTCCCCACAACTACGAAGAGAGTAGTCTCCCTACATCAGTTTTTGTCTACACTGTAAGTTCTTCATTACTTGTACAAACAGTGTCTATTATAGCAAACAATCACATTAATGTTTCAAATGTCTGAATTCTTTTTTATTTTTCACGGGCAAATGTCTGAATTCAAACTGGTGGCCTTTTAAGATTTTTATTAGGGAAGCCTTGTAAGATTTATATGCTTGTAAACAGTTTAGCTCGTGTATTCCTGTGGAGACCGTATATGCTACAGTAATAAACAGAGAGTATATGCTACAGTATAAAGTTGATTTGCCTACTGTGGCGCGACCACAAAAATTTCTAGTGAATTTTGATGTAGCATCATGCTTTTGTTTGTAAATAACTGCTGCCTTATGTTCTATCTGTAATCTTATGTTCGTATGGGTGTAAACATTGTGCAGCTAGTGAATACTGGAAAGGAAAGAGCAAAAGTGAGCCTAGTAATGACATGGGCGGTATTAGCTGCTACTCTTTTACTCCAATGTTCTTATACGATGTTTTCCTTCTGTTTCTTTGGCTTAATCATGTTCTATTCTTGATGCAACCCCAGAATTCTATTGGGGGCCTTTCACATCAATCTGGCGGTCATGTAAATGAGCCATTCATGTCAGTAGATCGCTTAGTGCTTACAATTTTCTCTATAATTTGTTGCCAATGTAGTGAAGTGATTTTGTTTATGTTTTTCATGCAGAGGAGAAAATGGAATTTCTGGTGTTCTCCTACATCACAAGCAAGTCATCAACTTTTTATCATTATTTTCGCTATGGTTATATGGCAGATATCCTTAAGCATTTCTGAGAAGTCCCAACTGCGTGTTCGAGAAAAGAAGTCTCAAATGGAAACTATGAGCCAATCATTGTTTGCAATAGTATTTCCGTTTTGCTCTGAATCAGTTTTGGCACTGAGATTTTTGTCAGTGACATACGTCTTCCCCTCCGTATATGTGTATTAGAAGCACCCATAAATCTCCTAAAGAAGCAATATGTTTTTGCCAGATACAAGAAAATTTTGCATAATTTTGAAATGTAGTATTTTTTTACGTATCTATCAGTAATTAGCCATTTCAAACACTGCAGGACTGCCAACGATAATCCTCCTGTAACATTTGCTGTTGCTGCATGTGAAAATCAAAATGTAGATGTCACGGTGCTGCCAGTTTTTGGGCTTTCCGGAGAAAGTTCTATCACTGCTCGGGAGATGTGGGGCACAATGGTTCAGGTGATTTTCCCCTTTTGTTCTAGTCATTTAACCTAGAATGTGCCTCCTCTTTTTGTTAGGCCTGGTATTACTGGATGCTAGTGCCAAGAAGGGAAATCTTATATGAACTGATTTTTTTGTTTGAAATAAACAAAACTTGCCAAAACTCTGCATGTCTTACCATCTGATTTTTGACAGGGTGGTTGCTTTGACCGAGATAATTTCAATGTTGGCCCCAGCATGCCTTCTTCACTGGGTGATGCAATTTGTGCAGCAGTTTCTGCTTCAACCTGGGTTGAACCACATGGAAAATGTACAGTTGTATTTGCGTTGGCTTGGTCTTCTCCTGAGGTTAAATTTAAGAAGGGAAGTACGTATCACAGGTAACTTTTTTTCCAAACTTTTATGTTTGGTGACCATAATGTCAAGTCCAAATGAGCATGGACATATTACAAGGTGCAGTCGTTTGAAAACTTTCTTGATACATTTATCTAAACTTGCAATTGTTTGACAGTTTACATGACAAGCTGTATATTCTGCACATCTCATTGGTGTTATCTTCCATCCTTACTGTAGCATAGCATTTACTACATAAAACATAGTGATATGTGATTGGAGAAACTCAAATCCAATCTCATATTTTCTATTATAAATCCTTGATAATGCTGCTACCTTTCCTTATATTTATATGGATGTATTTCTGGATCAAAATCTTCCGACCAGCTGTTTCATCTGTCCAGTAAGGCTTGATTTCGTGCTTTGTTCACAGGAGATATACAAAGTTCTACGGAACGTCTCCAAAATCGGCTATAAACCTGGTGCAAGATGCCTTGATGAGTATGTTTTCTGTACAAATTGTGCCATAAATTTTGGATATAATTATTATAGTAGTTAGTTTTATTCTCGTACATGATTTTGGTTTGATTGAGTATTCTATTGTACTGCTGTTTTATGTTGGGATTTTTTCTCAGGTTACTCTATACTTTTGAAAACCTGCCTATTGATTCTTATCTGACTGACAGAGTATAAGCATTGGGAAGAGGAAATTAATAAGTGGCAAACTCCAATTCTCTGTGACGAGAGACTTCCAGAATGGTACGATCTAATACTTGTGCATTACTTACACTTAAAACTACTTGTATGATTATTAAGGAAAAACTCCACTTTGCTGCCCTGATGAATATCCTCTTAATCCCCTAAGCTGCAGAGGTAGGCTGAGCCGTTATTGTATTTTTGTTTTGTTTGCTCTGTTCTGTAGGCTTTCTCTTAGCTTTGTTTAGCTTTCTTCCTGTACAGTTCTTTTGCTTTTGTCGGTTTCTGCCATTTTGCGCCTTCTTGGCGACATTTTGGCTGGGAGCATGAGGACAGATTTGTGGAGCCCGTTACGGGGAAGAATTCCTCGTGTGACCTCACCTCTGGGAACTCAGCCGCACAACCCTGTGAGATCTCGCACAGCCGCACATGAGCTTGTGTTCAAGCCTCCGCCACCACTCTTGTTGTCATCTGCCCACTGTTCAATAAAATGCCGACAGGAATAAAGTAAAGGGGAAAAGTTCTGATGGCAACCTGGAGTGCCAACATGGAAAAACCAACTACGTAGTCGCTACGGACGCAAAACCAGTCATGACCCATCCTCAGGGATGAATGTCATGTGCTATTAGATGTCAGGTGGTTAAATAATCAGAAAATTGTTCTGTAGTAAAGCCGAGACTCGATTTTTTGTCCTTTGGGGAGTAAGGTGGACATTTTCCAATTATTATACATGGGATTTGAGCTTTCACTTCAAATATCATTTTAAAGAGCTTACTGTTTTGTGAATGATAAATAAATTTATGTGCTATATTGTACTTAATTCTTGCAGGTATAAGATTACTCTCTTCAATGAGTTATACTTCCTTGTGGCTGGAGGAACTGTTTGGATAGGTAATCATCTCTCCAGATGGTTCTTCCTGATTTTTCGTTTTTTCCAGTCGATAGGTTTCGATATACATGTTGGAGCATGGTCAATGTTTTGTCTACTATTTTTAGAGATCATACACTATTGCATGACTTGGTAGTCTCATCTTGGAATGTCCCTGTCCAGAGCTCAACTGCATGTAAACAACTAATTATTCTAATCTTGTCAAGTGTCCCCCCTTTGAAGCACAGCATTTCTTTTCCATCGACAAAGCACAGTACATGGAAATACAAAGCTGTGTTTCATCCTCTAATCATGAATACTCTCATACAATATTCCTCATGAACTTTCTCGATTATTTCTAGTCAGTAGTCCAGAGAAATAATTCGATTGCACCTGAAGCTGTTTAGAACAAAGCAAACTTTTTCTCATGGACTTGTTCTGATTAGTTTTTAACTTTATATAGTAAATTTATGTCAAGGCTAATTTGCTTCCAGACGAAGAAATAATATTCAAAATGATTTATTCAAGAGCATATTAACATGGTCTTTGCTCTGGCATACAAAACTCCACTGTGCTGATTTTCCAACTATATTAATCTTATCATATCTAATTGTATCTATTCTCACAAATGGTGACAGTGCCATGCTTATAGAATGTAATTTTGTAATTTACTGATCTAGTGACCATTTTGTACTTTTTATGTGTGTGTTGTTACTCCCAGACAGTGAATCATTGAGTTCGGCCATTGATAAAAGTTTGAATTCAAGTCTACCTCAGGACAGTGATTTGCCACTTCACAATAGCACCTGCAACTCTGCAGTTCCACTTATTGGTTCTAGTCCACTTGATTTTGATGACAAAGAAAATGTGGGGAAGTTCTTGTACCTTGAAGGAGTGGAGTACTTCATGTGGTGCACTTACGATGTACACTTCTATGCTTCTTTTGCTCTTTTGGATCTCTTTCCTAAGATTGAGCTGAGTATACAACGTGATTTTGCTAGAGCTGTTTTGCTTGAAGATAGAAGTAGAGTCAGATTTCTTGCTGATGGTACGTGGGGCACACGTAAATTAATTGGTGCTGTTCCTCATGATCTCGGAGCACATGATCCTTGGCATGAATTGAATGCATACAATATACATGATACAAGTAGATGGAAAGATCTTAATCCGAAGTTTGTGCTCCAAGTTTACAGGGATTTTAGTGCAACCAACGACATGTCATTTGGCAAGGATGTCTGGCCTGCAGTTTGTACTGCTATGGAATACATGGAACAGTTTGATCGTGATGATGATGGTATGATTGAGAATGATGGTTTTCCTGATCAAACTTATGATGCTTGGACTGTTCTCGGTGTAAGTGCCTATTGTGGTTGTCTTTGGCTTGCTTCCCTTCAAGCCGCAGCAGCAATGGCCAGCAGCCTTGGACATGATGACTATGCTAAGAGGTGCATGGTGAAATTTGCAAAAGCTAAACAAGTGTTTGAAGCCAAGTTATGGAATGGTTCATATTTCAATTATGATAGCGGAACAAGTTACAGTAGCCGCTCCATCCAGGCAGATCAGTTAGCTGGCCAATGGTACAGTGCATCATCGGGTTTGCCACCTCTGTTCGATGAGGATAAAATAAAACGCACGCTTCAGAAAATATTTGACTATAATGTGATGAGGGTGAAAGGAGGACGTATGGGAGCGGTCAATGGCATGCATCCGAATGGAAAGGTAGACGAGACATGTATGCAGTCAAGAGAAATCTGGACTGGAGTAACATATAGTGTAGCTGCAACGATGCTGCTCCACGGAATGGAGGATCAGGCTTTCACTACAGCAGAAGGCATTTTTCTTGCAGGGTGGTCTGAAGAGGGCTATGGGTATACCTCTTGTTTCACAATTCAAGTTTTAGTCATTTGCATGTGTTTGCTTTTAATCAGGATTCATAATCATGCTTTTCCCTGCTGATGGTTGCCCTATCTTAAATATACTTCATCTGCCTACAAATTCATTAAAAACGCTTTTCACTTCTTGTTAGACATAATCATACATGGTCTTAATTTATTTGAGATAAGTTGTTGGATAGAAAGATATTTGGGACTTCCATATCACTGTACCTCATTTTTTGAGAAGGGTGTTTGGATTTGAGAACTCAATACTTAAAATTTCTGCTTGTTGGTGTGGAATCAAAATCAGAGCCATCATACGGAAACTATTAGTATTACAAAGGGAATTGATCACAATTTTTTGTTTGTTGTTCATGATAATAGATATGGATTGTTTTAGCATCACACTTTCATGGATTCTTGCAACCACCAGCTTGTTAGATGGTACCAAGAGAAAAACACCATAACACTTAATGTATCATTTTAATCAGGTATTGGTTTCAAACTCCAGAAGCATGGACAATTGATGGCCATTATAGATCTCTGATATATATGCGTCCGCTCGCGATATGGGCAATGCAGCATGCGTTATCTCCTCCAAGGGCTGTACTCGAGGCCCCAAAGGTAAATACAATGGATAGGGCCTACATTTCTCCTGGCGCGCTCCAGTTTCTCCAGGATAGCGTCAGGAAGATCACTCCCAAGAAGGGCTGTTTTTGAGCCAATGTTCCTAATTGTGATTTCTGATGTGATTAGAGATTTAGCTCAATTTTTTCTGTACATGCATACATATGTATAAGTATCTAAACCCCTTCGTAAAGAAATGCAGGGTTGTGGTTTTGGTCATGTATATTCTTCTCTATTATATTGTGATCACAGCAGTCAGCGTAACTTTGTATAGTACTGTATATAAATCAAGAAAATTGTGAAGCATTCATATGATATCGTCTTGTTAAGTAAAAATTGTGCAGTAGCATGCCATGTCTTGCAGATTCTCGTAAGAACTGACTTGGGCCACCTGGCACTACCAGAAATCAAAGTTTGTCCCGTGTGCGTTTTAACGTTTGGCACTACCAGATTCTCATAAGAATTTTGGATCCAGTTAAGTCGTAGGACCATGTGGAACAGAACTTTGGTCCCATCGTTTCAATAGCTTTTGTGGAGGTGCATAGCAACAAGAAAGGTACAAGAAGAAAAAAGTGAACGAAGCAGCTAGCTAGCCATGAGAAAGAAAAAGGTGCAAGAAGCAGGAATACGGATTTGCTGCACACCCGAGCTCGAGTGAGCTCAGTTTTTTTTTTTTTTTGAAGAAAAACTGAAAATGTACTTTTGGAGTTTCAAACATTCAAATATTTCTATATTGGTAAGTTTACGTGGTCTCTATATTTCTGCCAAGTTCCTTTAAAATATGTTCAATTTTACGCTACAGAAAAAGATAAAATTGCGCTTGTAAATACGAAAAAACAACTCGTTTTTATCCCAAATTTCTCCTTTTTGTGTAGCCAAAATACATCATTAGTTAACCGATGTGTTTAGTACACTTTATTTAATTTTTAACATATATAAATATCATTTACACATTTAAAAAAGGAAGCTCCAATGTGCTTAGGAGTTACAAGGAGTTACCCAAGAAGGAGCTGGACTTAACGTCCGTATTTTCGCAGGCCCGAATGTGTGGGGCAACACGTCTCGACATGGCCAGAATGTGCGAAGCAGCACATCTAGACATTATTACAACGAGTAAGGGGTTAGTTTTTAGTCTCACATTTGTAAACATCCTGAGAGCATCTCCACGAGGCCCCAATAGCCCTCTCATCGATCTAATGGGGTCTCGACCCTTGTCCGCCCCTACTTTCAGAACCGGCTCGAGGGTTCCGGACATATCCAGACACACATACCACGGATTTATGTGGTTAGGGGGCACCCCTGTGTCATGTGGGCTACTATAAATTAAAAAAAATTATATGTCCACAGTCAGTGAGTGGATCCTATATCGTCCACCACCTGTGGTCAATAGGAAGAGTTGGATTTGGTCCGTTACTTTCTCTCTCCTCTATCTCTCCCCAGCCGCTTGAGAGTCTCCAACGCCTGCCCGGCGCCGCGGGCCTCCTTCTGACGGCCGCGCTGGCCGGAGGGGAGCTGGAGCTGGTGGCCGTGGCCTCTTGTATAGCTTAGGACTAGTCTTCCTCGCTCGTAGATGTAGGTTTAGGGATTCCTGGTTGGTCCAGTATGGCATATGGCGAGATGCCGCAAGGCTTTTCTGGTCTGGAGCTTCTGCTTAGCTCAGGCCGGCTGGCTGCGACGCTCTCTGGCGAGCTCTCAAGGTGGGAGGTCGGCGGCGGTGGTGTGGTGGTAGATAGCCTCCTTCTCAATAAAGGCAGGTCTGGTTTTCGTCAGATTCAGTGGCGTGTTGCTGTTTCCGTCCCTCTGGCCGGCCGTGGAGGCGAGGGGAGGGGATGGGATGCTGCTCTGCTCTCTCGATCTGGAGTTGGCGCTGGGGAGTTGCTGCAGGAGTACTCGAGCTGCTCCTGGCAGTGTGCAAGGTTGGTGCCGCGGCTGTTCGAGCTCTGGAGGTCAGAGCATGCGGCTTGGTTCGGCGCCACCGTGTCGTCCTCTTCAATTAGGCTCGTTTATATCCGCGGATCCGCTAGCCAGAGCTCGCAGAGGGGAATCTTCCGCTGTGCCCACCATGGTGGCGAGGTAGAGGATGAATTTCTCTCCCTGGGCAACGGCTGGTGGCTTTCACGACAGGGGAGCTGTGTGGCTTCTCCTGGGAGTGCTCTCACGCCGGCGTCCTCGCCGTCGTCTATAATGGTCGTGTGGCAACCACTCCCGCCCCTCACGCTGGCTACGGTTCTCTCCGGCCGGCGTTTGTGGTCTATTCAACCTCCAGGCCAAGTTGCCGTTTCGGAGGCCCTCCGAGCTGCGGGCAGCGTGCTCCCGCCCCTTCTTCCCAAGTGGTTCGTCCCCTGTGAAGTGGAGGTCGGCTGCGCCGCATCTCTGTTCCGTCGTGCTAAGAAAGGAGCTGAACTTGATTGCGATTCCTATCGTACTTATCAGGTCCTTTGAGCAAAATGTAAGGTCTGGTCTATAATTTCCTTTTCTTTGGGGGCCTTATCTGTAAAATGTAATCTTAGTGTTGACTATGAATGAAGCTCTCGGTCCCGAAAGACCGATCCCCTGTTCAAAAAAAAAAAATCCTTCCCCATAGTTTTCTATGGAATTTCTATGCCCACAGAAGATTGCCCACCACCTTAAGCGATCCATCCCGAGACTTTTATGTGGTTAGGCGTGCCCTACTATAAATAAAAATTGATGGCCAAAGATGATCCAGTAAGTGGATTGAGTAGATCGCTATAGAGGGTTTTCAGTTTTAGGAGTGGCGATGAGGTGGCTATCAGTTCGGATAAATGTGTGGACGCCCCAAAAAGACTATTATATGGGTTGCCGGACACATTTTCAAATGCGTTCGTGGAGATGATCTAAGACCCAAATGCTCAATGAGTCAACGTGCACGTTGTTACGTGCGGCTCGGACAATGCATAAGGGCAGCTACATCGTTGGCTTGGCCAAATCTGACATAGAGAAGAATTTGGCATCCATGTGAAATATGGCGAGAGTTCTACATCGTGGTGGTTCCAAAAAATATTTCTGCTGTAGGTCCTACCACCGAATGAAACCACCCATAGAATAGGCATCCTCTCTCCTCTCCTCACGTATGTGAGTGCAAATTGCTGTTGTTAGTTGAATAAATCGCATTAATCTATTGCTTTGTAGAATTTGGCATCGGAGCAAGAAGTTGCTCCGGTTCCCAGTTTTTTTGGCTATGGAACTATCCCAAAGTATATGGAACTAGTTCCAAAAGCTAAAAGGTAAATTTAGAACTAGTTTTGGCACAACGGTGTGAGTGCCCTAAGTCTACATACACCCAGAAGATTTGGTCGCGGCCCAACTTGGTGATCGCACAACACGAATCGGCGAGGGTTAGTAACTACTCCCTCCGTTCCAAATTAATTGACTTCCATTTGTCCACACATGGATGTATCTAGACGTGTAACATGTCTAGATACATCCATGTGTGGACAAATGGAAGTCAATTAATTTAGAACGGAGAGAGTAGTAAGGAAGACATGAATTTTGGTGTCTGCGTTCGTCAACTCCCCTATTTACCATCTTACAAAGAGAACTCGTCTATTTACTTGTAATTTATACTCCCTCCATTTTTATTTAGTTTGCGTCCTGTGTTTAATCAAAGTCAAACTTTGCCAAGTTTGATCAAATATTGAGAAAATACTATTAACGTCTACAATATAAAATCTATAGTATTAGAATCACCATAAAGTATATTTTCATATTATATGCATTTGGTATTATGGATGTTGATATTTTTTTACTAGATTCTTGGTTAATATGCATTTGGTATTTACTTTTAACCATTAAATATAAAACCGAGGGAGTACTGTACTTTTAAACATTAATCATTGAAATGGACAAAGTACATACTGTGATATTAGCATCACCAAATTAACAACGTACACGTGCGAGCAAATCACTTCGAAACGAGAGAACCGAACAAACACAACACAACATAGTAGACTGTGCTAGGACGAATTTCCACAAGGACAATCTCCTCCATTGTACGTACTGCCCTCATCAACGGAATATTAAGATGAAAACGGAGCTCACACGAGAGAGCTGAGCCGACGAACGAACAAATATGAACATCAGTGACCGCCGCCAATGCCTCCACCGCCGCCGCCACCTTTGCCAAACCCGAACCCAAACCCGCTTCCCTTGCCAAAGCCTCCTCCAAAACCGCTGCCGCCGCCACCGCCACGGCCACCACCACCGCCCCCGCCTAGACCTCCACCGCCACCTAGTCCACCACCTTTGCCAAAGCCGCCACCAAGCCCCCCACCCTTTCCGATGCCACCACCGAACCCATTGCCAATGCCGCCTCCAAGACCGGTGCCCTTTCCGAAGCCAGCACCAATGCCGTGTCCTACACCACCACCGAGACCACTACCGCCGCCATACCCGCCACCGACACCAGTACCGATGCCCTTGCCGATGCCACCGCCAAGACCCCCGCCCTTGCCATACCCACCTCCAAGGCCTCCACCGAGACCCTTGCCGATGCCACCCCCAAGACCGCCGCCCTTGCCGTACCCACCTCCAATGCCTCCACCAAGACCCTGGCCGATGCCACCACCAAGGCCATGACCGATGCCACCACCAAGGCCTCCACCTTTGCCGATGCCACCACCAAGACCACCGCCCTTGCCATACCCACCTCCAATGCCTCCACCAAGACCCTTGCCAAATCCACCGCCAAGGCCATGACCCATGCCACCTCCAAGACCTCCACCTTTGCCGATGCCACCACCGAGACCTCCACCCTTACCAAAACCACCGCCGATGCCATGGCCTATTCCACCACCAAGATCGCCACCTTTCCCAATACCTCCGCCAAGCCCCCCACCTTGACCGATGCCACCGCCAAGACCTCCACCTTTACCAAAACCACCGCCAATGCCATGACCTATTCCACCGCCAAGACCGCCACCTTTACCAATACCTCCGCCGAGTCCACCACCTTTGCCGCCACCACCACCAAGTCCTCCACCGCCACCTCCACCGTAGCCGCCACCACCACCTCCACCAAGCCCTGCACCTTTGCCGTACCCTCCACCGAGGCCACCACCTCCTCCAAGCCCCTTGCCGAAGTGCTTCTTCAACAAGAGGAACTTCTCGTCGCCGGCGTGCTTTCCCTTGTTTGTTACGGGCCTCGCCCACGCGCCCACAGCCGCGCTGCTCAGGCAGAGGAGCAGGGTGAGCGCCACTGCCTTGCTCGACATCACTCCGCCTCCTCTCCCCATGGCTGGCTAAGAGCTACCGAAGGAAGAAGCTGCTTCTAACTTGGGTCTCCATTGTCTGCAGCAGCTCAGCATCTTAATATAGCTGCTGGAAAGCTGCGTAGCATTGATTGATGGTCAGCTGTGCACTAGACTGGCCATGTGAGAAGAAGTGGTGGGGGAGGTGCCATGGCGGGCGGTGGCGCAATGAAGGAGCACGCAGTTTGGTAGTTGGGGTGTGATGGGAGGAGTAAATAGGGTTCTGCAGCGACAGACTGGCAGATGGATGGATAGAAGAAAGAGCATAAACCGCCATTCACATGTTGCCCTATACAATATCGAATGGACGGCTCCAGTTCACCTGGACGTCGATATCGGAGAGAGAGTTCACGGTGCTGGAAATAACCATGCTTGTCAGTTTAGTTACGATCTGCAATAGGAGTAAAAAACTTTGGGCATGGTGGACGACTGGACAGAGAAGGTGGACGGGGAAATGGCAATCGATATGATTCGTGCAAGAGTCACGCAAGTCATTAATTGATGTCGATGCCTGTTGGGACATGCTATGGATGATCTGTAGTCTGGTACAGTGTGTATGGATGCACTAGGATATGTCACAAGACCATGGTACAGTGATCACGACTCATCCCATGTGCTCATGCGCTGTGAGGTAGCACAACGCAGAGAACATATCTAGGGTCCGTTGTTTTTGTTTGGGCTGCAGCTGTTGAGAAGCAGTTATACCTGTTGAGCTGTGAGAAAGCAGCTGTTGGAAGCATATGCTGGAATCAGAGATTTGATGTTTGCCAAAAGTATTCTTGGCAGCTGCTTTTATTGGTGAATTGTCTGGAATACCCCTGAGTGCTGAATATGTTATATAAGTCCTGATTTGAAACGAAATAGTTGTTTTTGACTCATTTTATTCATAATTACGATGTTTAAATTTCAAACAGTCAAACGAGTGCGAAGAATTTGACCAAATTTATCTAAAAATGATACAAACTTCAGTCTAAAATTAAGAAGGTACAGCGCACGAAACTCGAAACCGATCGCGGGAATAGAACCTACTCGTTGGCACACATATTTCATATACAAATTATTTTGAACTGAAATATATTTGTGTGAGATAAAATATATTTCTGTGAGATGTACGGAGTAGTATATATTTTAACAGCTACAGTCAACGAATGACATTTGATATGCGCATGCGAAGCTCCAGTCAACATATGACACGGTACAGGTTGATCACATGCAAAGCGAAGCGAAAGTTGAGGAAAGGCACTGACTGGGGCTCACGATTGCACTATGCTCTTAATTTCAAGCATCGGAATGGGCAATCAAGAAAACGATTCGGGACTTGAGTGAGAAAGCCGGGAAGCAGCTCCCGACCTGCTTCCGCGCTGCTTCGGTATTCCAGTGTAATTCAGCACAGCGCTTTCTGTGAAGTGCTTTTTCATCTAAGGCTGTTTGTTTGGGTTCTGCTTTGGCCCTAGTGCTCCGGGGCACTTGTGTGCTACTGGATTCCAGGAAAATCTGGGCTCTCCATTCAGATTCAAAGACCAAGATTGATTTAATGTAACCCGGACCTGCTCCCACCAGCGACAGATTTGTAAATCAGTCCTGGGCTTTTCCAAATTGTGGTGTGAGATCCCTCTCTATCTACAGAATCGCGTTCACTCCAAATCGCAGAGTTCGATCCGCCCCCAAATCGTTTCTACTTTCTAGAGGTGAGAACTCATCCCCCTACAACCGCCGTTGTCCGGTGGCCATATGCTCTCAATTCATGGCGACCTCACCAAACCAGGGCCATACGAGAGCTCAAATCCAGAGGTGACGGAGTGAAGGAAAGAAGCAAATTAGTACATCTCCAATCTCCATGGGTGATAGCGGCTGGATCTGCGTCGCAACGACGCACGTGAGGGTCTGTCCAACTCCGTGCTAGACGGCGGTTGTAGGGGGATGAGTTCTCACCTCTACAAAGTAGAAACGATTTGGGGGCGGATCGAACTCTGCGATTTGGAGTGAACGCGATTCTGTAGACAGAGAGGGATTTCACACCACAATTCGAAAAAGCACAGGGACTAATTTACAAATCTATCGTTGGTGGGAGCAGGTCCGGGTTGCATTAAATCTTGGCCTTTGAATCTGAATGGAGAGCCCAGATTTTCCTGGAATCCAGTAGCACACAAGTGCCCTGGAGCACTAGATATGTTCTCGCATAACGCATGGTGCACTGATCCACTTTGAGCTACAACCAACAAGGATGGCAGAAGCGCCGGAAGCGCCTTCTTTTTTGGATTCAGGTTCGGACATTGCACAACTCAAGATAGGTTTATACAGCTTGAGAAAGTTTACTTAGGGCATCTCCAACCCAGGCCCACATCCGGACAGGGCCAGTCCGATTCTGTCCGAACGGACAGGTGAGGAGCTCCAACGGCCCACCGCATACGGACCGTTGTCCGCGCGGACACGAGTTTTGGACCAAACCTGGCCCAAGTTTGGTCCAAGTTTGGGGAGAAACGGACAGGCTCCCGGTCCGTCCTTTGTCCTCCCTTGTCCACGTCGGGCCCAGGCGCGAGCCACACAAACCCTCCTCCATCCTTTCGTCCCCAAACCCTCCCGCGACCGCCGCCGCCCCTCGATGGAGGACGGTTTGTCCAAGTCCACGGCCACTGCCGGCGCCGCCTGTTGAAGCCGAAGAAGGAGCGGCTGCCGGAGTTGGACAAGAGAGCAGCTCGGACGGAGAAGACGCGACTCGAGGTGGCCGAGGACAAGGCTGCCAAGCAGGCGGCCGAACAGGTGGAGAGGCTCGCCGCCATCCAGGCCCGCGCCACCGCGGACCTCATCGCCACCCAGGCCGCCGCCCGAGCCGTGCTTCTCCTCAAGGGGAGGTACTTGACGGTGCTTTTGGCGCCGGCCTCATCCCCGGTGTGGTGGCCTCGGCGGGGAGCTCGGCCTTGTCAGCCAAACGGAGGCCGCCACGGTCCTCCTCGCCTGCTCTCTCGACGGCTTCGCCGCCTGTCATGTACCCCACGGGCGCGTCGCGGCTTGGGTCCCGCGAGGCGTCGCTGAAATTATTTCGGTCCCGGCGGCCCCTTTCGCGCCCCCATTGACCTCAATGTCACGCCTTCCTCGGCACGATGCGTGGCAAGACGAAGTCCCGGTCGACGTCGGCCGCGGGTACCCTACCCGATCCCCGCGTTCTGAATTTCGATGAGATGCCGCCAACGACGCCGTCGAACCCGGCCTTCTCCAACGAGTTAGACAACGGCGATCATGTCATGCAGGACAAGATCTGTGATGGAGGAGGCATGTTCACCAACATCGAAGACGCCGAGACGCAAGACCCGACCGTGGCCATGGCCGATGGAGACACTCAAGCCGAGACACAAGAAGGTGTTGACATTGATGACGAGCCGCTCGATTTTGACGAGTAGCACGCCAACCTCGTTGCCAATCTCAAGAAGAAGAACGCACGGACGGCGTCCTACACGGACAAGGAGGATCAAGTTCTATGTGAGTCTTGGATGACATGTGGGCAATCCGCCAAACACGGTGCTCAACAAAAGGGCACCGTGTTTTGCAATAGGGTGTGGAGGCATTTCCATGAGCAAAGAAAATTGCCTCCTTACAAAATCGAGAGTGATCGCAATGAGGGCTCTCTTACCAAGAGGTGGGCGCACATTCAAACCGAATGCAGCAAGTTTCAAGCCGCCTATGATCGTGTCAAGGCCCGGCCGGTGAGTGACATTGGTGTTGAGGACATTCTTCTCCAAGCATTGAAGTTCCACAAGAAGGTGTACAAGACCAAGTTTACCTTGCCCCATTGTTGGGACATGATCAAGGGATGCCTGAAGTGGATCGAGCTCTTCAACTTTTTGAAAAAAGGCAGCGATGCATCAAAGAAAAGGGCCAACGAAATTGATGATGAGGTGGAGCCTGGCCAAAGCTCTGATGGCCGGGCGGTGCGGCCGACGGGACACAAGTCCAACAAGCAAGATGCCAAGCATGAGGCGGCGACGGCTCAATTGGAGGCGACTTTGAAGGGGTTGATCGCCGGCAAGGAGGAGTCCACCGCCACAAGGTACGTGGAGAAACGCAAAGACAAGGAGGAGGCCATGGCATGCTATTTGGAGATGCAAAAGAAGAAGCTAGAGATAGAAGCAGAGCGGATCAAGAATGAGGAGAACCGCGTGAAGCTTGCGGTGATGGCCGAGGAGAACCGGATCATGATGGCCGACTTGAGCATCATGGGCCCGGAGCAAAGAGCCTGGATACTCAAGAAGCAAAAAAATGATCCGCGATCGCGACGATGCTTGATGTCCTTCTCTTCTATTTATTATCATTACATTAGAACTAATTTATATTTTGAACTATGTGTCTTTTCGAACTATGTGTAATTTCGAACATCATTTATATGTCATGCTTGAATATGTGTATTTGTGCATACCACAAGGATCACTAGCGCATCCTCGAATCACACAGTGTCACCTTCTTTTAATTATCGACATTACAGAAAATATAAAACTAATTACAATTAGGACATAGCCTAAACAATGCCTCATATATGTAGATTGGACACACAAATTTCATGGATGGAGCAAGCGAGCCAAGTAGGATGCACAAGATCGATGTATATTTGTGCATATCACATGGATCACTAGCGCCACCCCCGGATCACACGGTGTCACCTAATTTTAATCATCGACATTATAGAAACAAAGCTAAAATCTATGTCTAAACAATGCCTACTAAAAACAGAGCAAATCTATATCTAAACAATGCTTACTAAAAATAGAGCAAATCTATGTCTAAACAATTAGCTACTTACAACTAGAACAGAGCTAAAATCCATATCTAAACAATGCTTACTAAAAATAGAGCATATCTATGTCTAAACAATTAACTAATTACAACTAGAACCGAGCTAATCTTCTGAAACAAGCAAAAGTATGTGCAAAATAAAAAAACTAATCTACTGAACTGGGATCTTACATTAGGCGAGGCGGGCTCGCTTAGTGTCGCCGCCGACGACGGAGCTAGCGCTGGCCTCCCCTGGCGGTGCCTCCACCTCGAGCCCCTTGCCCTCGCCGGGGACCAAAGAGAGGGCTACGACGGCCCGGATGTCAGACTGGAAGACCACCTCCTCGGCGCATTCGACCTGGGTTGAGGCCTCGGAGAGGAGGACCGCCGCCTCCAGATCAGTCTCGCCCTGACGACGCTGGGCGTCCTGTCGCTCGAAGTCGGCGCGGGAGAGTTGGTAAGCGATCTCCAGATCAAGATCCTCCTCCTCTTCCTCGTCGTTGGAGGACGAGGACGAGGACGGCGACGAGGAGGAAGACAGATGGTTCCAAAAGCGATGAAGGGGGCCGGGGTAGCCCGCCTGGCGGATCTGTCGGTAGCTACAATGGCGACCAGTTGAGCGGCTGCGGCCGGAAGGGTGCGAAGCGCTGGAGCCTTCGGCGTGCTCTTCCTGCAGCGCTAGCGGACGTTGGCCACGACACCGTCCCGCGGGGGCCGGAGCGCCGGCGGCCTATTCCGCAAGCTCGTCCTGCAACACCAGCTGACGCTGGTGCTGCGTGAAGGCCCGGAGGGAGGGGCGGCCGCGGCCTCGGCCGCGATGGCCGGATCTACCAGCGCGGGCGGTGGAAGCCATGCGATACAGTGGAGAGAGAGGAGACTGTGTGACGGCTGGGGTTGGAACTGAGACAGTGAGAGTGAGAGTGAAGGGCGTAGGGTTCTTATAGGCCGCGTAAGCAGGCTGTCGGGCTGCTTCTGATGGCAACGGAGATTACGCGAATGTCCGTGTGCGAACATATCGGTAACAGAGGTCAAGTAATCTCCGTTGCCAACATATATTCCCTATTCACCCGTTGCCTTTGTTGTGGGTCTGCCTTACGGCCCAGTGCGGGCACGCGGGGATGTCGCGATATTCCTTCGCCTAACTCGTGCCGTTGTCATAGAGGGGTATCCGATGTGTCGTTCTGTACTAGTGAAGATCTCTACGACGACTACTTCAAATCCGATCGTGTATTCCATTTGGGCGATAAGCGCCCATTTGTTACATCGCAAAGTGGAAACTATGAACAAGTATGATGGAAAGTCCATTTTAATCACGAGCACCAGTGCTCCCTCCCGGTTAAAAAATTTGAAAATCATATTTGTGAGTTTCAAAAAAAAAACGAAAAAATTATGATGTTGCCAATGGTGCATCCCACAAACATGCAAATTTTAGTATGAAATACTTTATATTATGGGCTACACAAAAATAACAAATCTGATGAAATTTAGAGATTTGAAAATATACATACTCAGATCTACAAATTTGTCATTTTTGTATAGCTCAAAATACAAAGTTTTTGAAGTTGATATTTTGCACGTTAGAGGGATATATCATTGGCTACACTCGGATTTTTTTTCAGAATTTTTTGAAACATATAAATATGATTTTCGAATTTTTTTAAACGGGAGGGATCACTGGTACCCGGGTGCAAAAAAATCTCCACTGCAAGTATGATCCCTACTTCGCGCTGAGAAAAAATTGTTGCGGACAACTGTCGTACTCTCCTATGCACAATAAATAAAAATATGCACAAACGCATGACTGCTCTGAGGATGGTTCCGTATGGTAAAGCCACGTATGTTGTTGAAAAGTACATCCTGATCCGGTGGAGCACACGTATTGAGGTAATGGAGAAACTTTCCTACAGTGAAGGTGCCTGGACCGAAGTACTTGAGAGAACCAACTATCGGGACAATAAAAAAATCAGCCAATAGGAGAGAAGAACGAGGTTTCTTGGTATTCTCGGTTCAGTCGACTGTATGCATTAGCAAAGAAAGAATTGCCCGCCAGATTTTTGTGGACAGTACCAAGGTCACACCAAAAGGCCGACCATACATAAAGCAGTGGCATTAATATACTTGTGAATTTGTGAAGACTACAACAAATGATGTGTATTTAGACAAATACAAGCTGCTAGGAAGGACGTGTAGAGGGAATTTTGAGTGATCCAACCTGTTGGGATATTGTTCATGGAGCTTTCATGACGTGGGATTCAGAGACATTCTGGCAAGTGGTAAATTGTTGCGTAATCTTGCACAACATGATTTTGTAGGAGAGTTATGTCAGCCCATGACAATCTATTATGAAAAATCAATGTGTTTAATATGTCATTTGCCGTATAATACGGATGCATGTATATCTTCCGTACGGAGAGTTATGTCAGCCCATGACAATCCATTATGAAAAATCAATGTGTTTAATATGTCATTTTCCATATAATAAAGATGCATGTATATTCAATCATTCTTCTACGTCATCTTCAACATATAAGGGTATTCCAGACTTTTAACACCAGCTGCATATCCATCAACCATTCTAAAAGCAGGTTGCCAAACAATACTTTTGCATTCCACCAGTTGTCTAGCTCCAGCCGCTTCTCAGCTCCAGCTGCTTGTCGTTCAGCTGCAGCTAAAACATACAGGCACTTAGAGCATTTCTAGCAATCCCTTAAAGCCTCTCGGCCTAAAAATCGGCCCGGTATGCGGCATGGGGCTCTTTTTCTCCATAAACCTCATTCCCCCTCCCTCTTAGTATGCACATTTTCTCCCAAGAGATGCCGTGGACCTTTCTAGAACCATTCGCTGCCCAACGCCAAAAGATTTATGAGATAGTACCCAACTTCTTAGATTGTTTCTTCAAAAACTTGAAACAACTCATTGGATAAGTTGTAGTGGCTTGAAGAAGTGATTTTACCGGTGTTTTTCTTTCGCAACCTTCGAAAGTGTATGTCCTTTCCAGTTTACATCTTCCAACTTTGGAGCCAGCTCTCTCATTAACATACTGAGATGTGCCATCTCTTGATCTGCCTACCACAGTTGGAAGCCCTAAATATCTCTCAGCTTCTGCCTCGATGTCGACTGCTTGTTTCAACACCTCCTTTCTCTCCCCATTGCAGCCTCCTCCAAAATAAATAGTGGATTTTTGTAGATTAACTTTTGACCCGAAGCTGATTCATAAGAAAGACTTCAAGAAAGACAATCATGTCGTCAGCAAAAAGTAGATGGGTAATATAAGGCCCATCCATACCAAAATTAAAGCCCATCAGCATATTGTTGTCGCGTGCTTTCTTAAGCAACATATAAAAATCCTCCACTCAAAAGAGAAACAAGTGAGGATCTCCCTCCTGAAGTCCTCTCGACGGGGTGAAGGTATCTGAATCTCCCCCATTCAGCCGGACCAAGAACTGAACTGTGTTAACAAATCTTGTAACCATGTCAATCCAGGGTACGGAAAATCCCATATGCGACATAATCTACTCCACTCAGTCATGTCATGTGCTTTCATCATATCCAATTTCACCGCACACAAAGGTTTGTTCCTCTTCAAAATCCTGATAGAGTGAACGCATTGGTAGGCAATGAAAACATTATCCGTGATTTTGTCTTCCTGTGACGAATGCACTTGGCTCTTAAAAAATAAGAATGTGCAGAATCAGATTCGGTCTATTTGTCACCACCTTTGACGCAATTTTATACAGAACATTACACAAACAGATTGGGGGAATTAACTTTTGAAATCAGCACGATTAAATTGTTGTTAAAATCCACCGGAATATCTGCACCATTAAGAAAACTAGAAGATACCCCGCGCGTTGCGGCGGGATTTTGTTGTGGTGTTTCTAAAAGGTATTTTGTAGCTAAGAAGATCAACCCCATCCTTGCCGAATAACTTCCAACTGAGACGGCAAAATAAATTAGTCGGAAGTTATTAGTAGCTCAAGCGGAATTTCATCAAAGCTTATGTATAAATGTGCCTTTTGTCAGATTGTTTTTCATGCCTTGCTTCATTTCGTGCAGAAATAGAATGTTATCTCAGACCTAAATAATATCATCCATACAATTATGAATTGGTAGCTTAGAAAACATACCTGACTGCAAGATTCGTTGGATCTATTCATCGGAACTAATATTAATTATTTATCTTATGTCAATGCTGCTCTTTGGATCAAGTTTATAAGTCGAGCACCAAAGTTATCTATTGCCACCTCATTCTCCGAGTTAATTTGCTCCATCTTTAGAATTCCATAAATAAGAAATTTAGCCCCCAGAACACATGATTAAATGATATCGAAATTTGACTTGCTGTAATACTTTTTGGACATAAATTGTGCGATCATGAAAAAGAACACTTCGTCTGCATGCTGCTCACAAACAACTAAAGTGTGAATAGTTTGTTCGCACCAACTGAAACATTAATATTGATGGAAGTAAGAATATAAGCATCACAACGTTGAAATTACCTGGCATGCTGACTTGAGAATTAGCAATGTCAAATTCAGGTGAACAAATACACTATATAAACAATCGGACATAGATAAACCGATGATTTTAGATAGTCCGATGCCATTATATATTTCTCTTTCATTGTTGAATCCAAGGAAATTGTTGTTTCTACGGAGAAAAATCAAGACGGACATGTCTCCAACGAATATATAAAATATTATACTGATGTGAAGCATGTACAAATGTATTGGACGCCATGTGTTTTGCATAACCTGCAATCTTTAAACATGGTTTAAACCCGTAATCTTTGGGGTAACCTGCAAGTGAAATAAACCATGAAAAGCAATTTCAGGAAAGGGTCATATGTTTGCTGGTGCCAGCTCCATTGCTAAAAAAAGAGGAAAGACATAGGTGGAAGCTCTGTTAACACACAGGTGCGATTCGGTTCTACACATACTCATGGACATAATTTGACAGTAAAGAAGCTACATAGTGTAGAAGACTGGGAATGGGAAGAACCTGGAACAGAGAGGGGATTGAAACGGGCCGCGGGCGATACCAGCAGGAGATGTATGTCGACATGATGTACTTTAAATCGTTCCCATCAAGCTCATGGATTTTGCAAGGGCCAAACCCGGCGACCCTCCAGCATGGCCGCATGCCAAAACAGTTGAGACGGCGACGGGAACGGAGCAGCTCCACCCAGTATAAGGGAGAGGAAAATGACATCAGTTACCCCTACATTTGTTTAGTTGAGAAGAAGAGGATGGGGAGGAAATGCATTGGTTTCTTTTCCAAAATAGTAGTGGGTGGTAGAGGAATTGGATTTGACGCAGAAGGTGAATAGGAAAGGGAATCAATGGGAGTAATAATTAAGGAAAGGGAACTGTCACGGAGCAGGGGATGCTGGGGGAGAGCGGGGCTGAGGTCGGTACCGAACAGGGGCAGCCGAGCAGAGGCCAGAGGCGTGCCATGGGGGAGGATTGGGGGATGCGGACGCCAACGGGGAGTTGTGGCTGAGCATGGCGGTGAGCTATGCTAAAGCCAGAGGCTAGGCACGGGGGAAGTGGATGGGGAGGGAATCCCCTCGGAGGGATAGGGGAGGAGGGTGAACGGCAGAGGCCTGAGCCAATCTTGGTCGGCGGCGCGCGCCCTGGATGACCTTACCTCGCGAGGAATTTTTTAATGGCGACGAAGGTAAGTAAATGGAGGAAGGCGCGCGGTGTGTACGTGAAAATTTTGTACAAATTGCTTGGGCCTCGTCATGCTCGGCACAATAAAACCGACGGATGGAGATGAAAATCGTAGGGCTCAGATTAAATGATGACGTGGCTATGCTGCATGTTGAGATACAAAAATCATAAATGAACATAGTGGGGTTTTGCTTTATAAGCGGTATACAACCCGCAGGCCTCCACCTTCACCAACGGCGACCAGTGTCGCTGATAAAAAAGCACCGGCAGCCCATGAGGTGTGGACACCTTAGTTGGGCCCATTTGGAACAGTGCCTTTTCAGTTTCCCCATCCAAAATGAGAGCCATCAGGTCAGTGACATACATGACAACATTTTATTTAAAATAACATTTGTATTGTTCGCACCATCTGAAGAATACAAATTTGAGTAAAAAATGTGCACCAGCTCCTGCATGTCCACAACGGTAGTACACCGACTTCCATTAGCTCTCCGTAGAACAGGAATGGTGTTTTTTCTTCTCTCGTGAGACGGACGGTTTTGAAGGTGCCATATATTTCTGTCGCCCACCTTGAGCCATTCGAGGCGAGCTCGCTGCATGTACATGATCTCTTCCCTCTCGTACATTTCATGCAGTTGTCGCTAAATGTTCCAGACGCCAATGCAACCTCACCCCATGCGAACCGATTTTGCAAGCGTACGACGCAGGTTGTCAAGGATGTGGCGTCACAGTTGCCGGAGGTAATTGGAACAAAGAAAGACAAAGGTGATGAAGGGTGAGAGAGGATGTGCCTAGGCGGCTCCTGTGACGCTAGTGGCGACGGCGCCGGGGGCCTCCCGTCCTTCGCCGCGCCCACGACGGCATCTCTCCTCGGGTGGGGAAGCTCGGCTCCTTCTTTGACATCCTGGCGGAGCTCGGAGAAGACAGCGACGGCGACGTGGAGAGCGAAGGGTCGCTCTCCCCCCGCTCGGGCCCTGCGACGGCGAGCCTCGGCGATTTCCTCAGCGAAGCTCTAGGATGGCCAGGGGCGGCCAGCCCCGAGAGGACCCTGCGACATCTCACCAAGAACAGGCAACCATGTCGGTCGGCGGTGCCGGCGCGAGGGGTGTGCTGGCCGCAGATCTCACCTTCAACGAGCATAATTTCCCATCGCTACCGCTTGACGCGGCAAGGATCTCAGACATCGCTCCGCTATTGCAGCCGCTGGGGGCAGTGGTGTTGCGCGTCGGTGCGATGGATGTGGTCCTTTCCCCACCGGCGACGGCGGCGGCGCCTCCCCCAAATCTAGGGTTTCGGGGGGAGGAGATAACTTCTACTGGGCCTTCCCTTCCTGGGCCTCCGCAAGCCGGTGGGCCTGGTGCGGACCTCCAGCGCTTGTCGGGCCTATCTCCAGAACAGAGCCAGGGGGCCTGTTTCCGCCTTCACCAGAGCGAGTCATCAGTGGCCCACGGCCCGCCAGTGGCCCACGGCCTGCCAGGCCCAATAAGGCCTCTATAAATCCCTGGCGCTGGCTCCCCTCCGGAACCCTAGATCAAAACCTAGGGTTTGTTGCTCCCCCTCGCGATGTGCGCCGCAACCGCTCCAGAGCAAAGCACCTGGTCGTCCCCTCCAACCCCGACTCCCACCTCCACCTCGCGCCGATGGATCGTGACCGTGGTGACCAGGACCGGCGTGGCAAGCGCTCCTTCGATGAGTACGCCGGCGGTGGGAACCGCCGGGAACTCAACGCTCGTCTGGACCAAGAGTACACGGAGCACTGATGACGTGGAAATACACACTCGTTGGGAGACCCCAAGAGGAAGATATGATGTAGTCAGTAACAATTTTTCCCTTGATTACAAAACCAAGGTTGTCAGATCCAGTAGGAATTGGAAGAGCTTCATAAAGGTGTCAGCGGCACCGTTACCCGATCACTGACGTGGACCTGCACACACACAATCAAACTACTTTGCCCCAACAAAATAGGAAGATTGTCAATCTCCCCGGCTTGCTGAATACAAAGGATTAAACGTATGGTGTGGAATATGATGATGAACACAAAAGTAACAGCAGGAAGTAACGTAGAACATGGTGAAAACGGTGTTTGTATCAGTGTGGAATAAAGGACCGGGGTTCACAGTTCACTAGTGGTGTCTATCCATAAGACAAATAAACATACATGTTGGGTGAACGAATTACAGCTGGGCAATTGACAAATTGCAAACGCATGACAATGCAATATATGACAAGCACATGTTCATTGTTATATCTATTGGGCATTACAACAATATACGTAGACCGCTTAGTAGCTGCATCTATGACTCATAATCCACTCACAAGATAACTTCCGGGTCTCCCATGAGTATTAAGTTGCAAGCAACAGATTATAGCATTAAGCAAAGTGTGTAATGTAAACAAACGCATTAGACTTAACAGCAGTACCCTTAAGCTAAGCATCGGTTATTTTATCCCTAGTGGCAACAGCACATCTATAGACTTAGTTGTTTCTGTCTATCAAGCCCAGACTTCTAGAGGCATGAACCCATTATCTAGCATAAATACCCTCTCTTGAAGTCACTAGCATCTACTTGGCCAAAGCATCTACTAACGACGGAGAGCATGGAGGAACATAGATAAAACATAATATAGATAGATAAACAAACTTGATCATAACTTCACAATTCATCGGATCCCAGCACACACAACATGTAGCATTACATAAAGATGATCTTGATCATGTTAGGCAGCTCACAAGATCTAAACATGATATCACAAGGTGGAGAGACTACCAACTAGCTACTGCTATGGACCCGTAGTCCCGTGGAGAACTACTCACGCATCACTCCGGAGGCAGGCATGGTGGTGTAGAGCCCTCCGGTGATGATTTCACCTCCAGCAAGGTGCCGGGAAGAACTGCAGAAACCCTCCCGAACTAGGGTTGAAAACGACGGCGGCGGCGGAACTTTTCATGGATTTTTTGTTCGGGTCCCTAGGGTTTCCCGAATAGATGCAATTTATAGGCAAAAGGACGGCGTCGGTGGCCAGCCGAGGCGAGGCGGCGGCCTAGGGGCGCGGGCCCACCCTGGGCCGCGCCGTGGACCTGCCGGCCTCCCTGGTGTGGCCCTCGGCTCCGTCCCTCTGGCTGATGCTTCGTCTCGGTCCAGAAATAAATCAGTTAAATTGGCGTCCGATTCCGAGAATATTTTCAGAATAGAATTTCTGAAACAAAAAGACAGCAGAAAACAGGAACCGGCACTGTGGCATCTTGTTAATAGGTTAGTCCCAGAAAATGCATAAAAATGATATAAAGTGCAAGATAAACATGTGGTAATCAATATATAACTGGCATGGAACATCGAAAATTATAGATACATTTTGGACGTATCAAGCATCCCCAAGCTTAGTTCCTACTCGTCCTCGAGTAGGTAAACGATAACACAAAGATAATTTTTGAGGTGACATGCTACCAACATAATCTTGAACATATAGTAATGTAAAGCATGTGAGCTGAGATCAAATCATTCAAAGCAAAAGTCTACGTTTGATATTAAACACATAGATGAATAAAGCAAGACAATTAAAGAAGTAAAAACCTTTTATGGAAGATGCTATAAAGACATGAAACCGTACAAAGTTCATTATAGATGTTTTAACCATTCAGTATAGAAGTTCATCCTTCTACTCAAGCATCAAGCAATCTTCCGCAAACATAGAAAGGATCCAGTCAAGCAAAAGTATCACAAACGTAATGAATCAACTGGTTAGAAGTTTCCCTCGGTGCGGTCTCCCTCGGTGTCCCCTTTCCCCCATCCAGACTTCACTGATGAATCTTCGCTATGTGGTGAGAGGAACTCCACCCAGGGGGCGCAAATCCAGGGGAAGGTGATCCCCGAGCTAGACGTCCCAGTAACCAGAGCACCCAGAAGTGCTGCTATCCCCATCCCGACAGTGACCAAGAGGAAGAGTGTGTGTGGAGAACGACGGACGGAGGGCCCGGTGCTGGACCGCGCCGTTCAACTTGCCAAGGAGAAGAACAAGTCAGGTACCTCCATAGCTGACTTTACCGTTTTAAAGTCTCTTCCTGATTCGCATTTCTTGCAAGTTGCCCAAGATAGCAGTGTAGTGTTTCATGACGCGGCGGGTTCTGATGTAGGTTGGTCCCGATTTTCATGGATTTGTGCGGAGGGAACGATGAACACGAAGAACACGGGATGAACTCAAGAACACAAAGAGGGGAAATCAACAAAACAAGGATAACTAGCAAGTAGCAACTCAGCAAGATTCAATTGGTAACAAATCCCCTAGGGCAGCCCCCAATTGTCCTCTCCCAAGCACACCTTACTCTTAGGATTGTTTGTCCAATTGGTCAATTCAACCAATCCAATCTAGCCACTACAAGAGGGAAGATTAGCAAGTAATCGCAACTACAAGAGGAAGCCATGGTATCCACGAAGGGATCTTCTCTACAAGGGGAGGCCTTGGTTTATCTCCACAAGGGGAGACCTTGATTCATCTCCATAGGAGGAAAGAGACACTTTGAGAAGAAGGAGCAAGGCTCTACTCTAATCCCAAATGATAGTCTAACCCTAACCCTAGGAAGGAGACGCACTATTTATAGTCCAGATCCAAAAGGGGATAAGATTACAAGGCACGAGAGCCTTTTCAGTGCGCAGCTCACCCGCAGTGGTAGTACCGACTGGAGCCCGGTAGTACCGGGCCAGTACCTGGGTCACTACCGGGATGAAACTCGACGATACCCGTAGCTCCTGGGAGATCCGGTAGTAGGCGCGGTAGTGGATGCGGTAGTACCGCGCCGGCATGTGGCGGTAGTACCGGGGCGGCAAGTTGCGGTAGTACCGGCCCCGGTAGCCTCTCCGGCAGGTGACCCGTCAGGCGGCGGCGGTAGTACCGGGTCATGTCCGGTAGTACCGCCCGATGCAGTTTGGGCTTCTTCTTCTTCTCCTTGGCTGCTCTCTTGCCCATCTTCTTGTCCCATCTCGTCGTGAAGGTCATGCCTGAGGATACACAAGGTGGTGGAATGAAGTATCATACCATCCAAAGGGGTGTCGAAATCACACATAGATAGGAGTGAATTCACCTTATCATGGAGGGCTTTGACTCTTGCTCTTGTCATTGGGCCACTTGTTGTAGGAGCCGTAAGTTGGGCTACATCAGGTTCTCCCGCCAAAATTTTATCGTTGTTCCATGCCTCCGAAGTTGCTTAAGCAGAGCTTGCCCTGGCTCAGGAGAAGTTGGCATGTAACATCCCAAGTTTTTCAAAAAGTTGAAAAATCAGAAAAATTTAAAACTTTCGAAAACTATTATGTATTTTGCTTTGAAAAGAAAATTCATGCATGCATTCATCATCATATAGCTTTGTTTGCATTTGGATAATTCAAAAGTGGGAAATAAATTTCCACTTGAAAACATATTTAAGAAAATATATTAGTAGAGCAAGTTATGCTCCAAATCTCTTTTGACTTTGAACTTTTGTTCTGTTAATAGTTTCTTGTGAAGTGATTGTATTCGTTGATAAGTTTATTCAAGCCACATTTGATTTGTTTTAAAACCTATTTTAATTTTGACAACAAGTGTCATATTGTCTATTAAAACCTAGTTTGAAAATCAAAATGAGTTTCTATTAAAAAAAGTGTGTTTGGTTGTGAATTGTTTTGTTTGAACTGAGAATTATTCTAGTACTTATTTATTCTCTATTTTCAAGTTTTATAGTTTTACTTTTGAAAGAAAATATTTATTTGGATTTTTAAAATGAGTTTTGAGATCATTTTGATCTATCAAACCCCTTTTAAACTATTGGAGTTTTATGCAAAATTATTTTATTGACTGAGATAAATCAAATTACTCATATTTCGCTTTGGTTTAAATTATATTTCAAAAGGAATTTATAAAAACCCTATAGTTTTTAAATGGCATTATTATGTCCAAAAATTTGATTAAACACATTTAAAAAATTTAGTTTACAAAATGTTTGGGAAAATGTGTTTGGAAAGTTGCAAAACAAAGAGTTTGATTTTACAAAAATTTAGAAACTGGTTTGAGTCCATTTGGACATTTATTTTAAAAGATATTAAATTTTCCTTTTTAAAAAGGAAAAGTTTAGAAAGAAAAAAAAGAGACGACCTATCTACCGCACAGCGTAGTGCACAACGGCCCAACAACAGCCCAGACCCACCTAACCTTTTCTCTGACTGACATGTGGGCCCCACCGATGACGCAGGCAATGACGTCACCGGCTTCAACCTCCTGCGCAAGGAAATCGCCGGAAACCACCGGATCGAATTGGTTACGATTTGCTAGCAAATTTTCTCGTGCCTCTGCCTCCATATAAAGTCCACGACCTCCTCTCCGATTCCCCCAAACCCTAATTCCCAATACGCCTCCAGGCCGCCAAAATTCGTCGCCGGAGTTCATCCGCACCGCCACCGTGTTCCGCATTTTCCGGCGAGGTGAGCAACCCCCAGAGCACAAGACCCCGCCCATCCTCCTTCCCTGGACCTAGCTCATCTCCCTGACTCCGTGTGGATTTTTTTATGCGCAGCCAACCCGTCGAGCCCGTGCTCAACCGATCTCGCCGGCGCCCCGAGCTCTCCATCTGCGTCGCGCCGTCGTCCCAGGACGCAATTCACGACGCCACCCCCTCCACCGACTCTGCCGCATCGCGCCGCACCTCGTCATCATCTTCCGGAGCCCGGAGATCTACCGGAGGAGTCGCCCTGTCCACCGCCGGGGGCCCAACGCCACCGCAACGCCATCTACGATGACCAACCGCGCCGCCCGGTGAGTTCCATCACCTCCAGCCGTACGATCTGGATCCAACGGCCACAATTAGATCCTTTAACGAAACGGTACGGACGAATAGGAAAGCGCCACGTCATGCCCACTTGTCCGCGTACGCACCGCGTCCGTCCGCGCCCACATCTGCCCGCGAGAGGATCCGCACCAATCAGATCTAGCCACGTGGCCAAGGACTCCAGCGCGAAGATTCTTTCCGTTTTATTTACGTTTTAGCCCCTGCGCATCACAGATTAGTCCCTGTGTTTTCAATCACATATTAATTTTTACTCGTTTATCCAAAATTTATGAAATTTATATTTTTGGAAAGCTTGTCATGTGTAGAAACTTTTGGTATGCTTATTTTGCGGTTTTGTCGAAATTAATTTAGATAAATTTTAAAAGTTGTTTAATAGTATTTTGGCTATATTTTTGAATTTAAAAATAGATTTTTGAGCAAACTCTTTTGCCATAGTTTTGTATGCCTAAGTATTGGCCGTAGGAATACTCTATTATTTTTGTAAAATTATTTTCAATGATTTTTGAGTAAATATTGATTAAATGCTTTTTAGGTGTTATTTTAATAATTAAAATTTATTAAAAAATATTTTTCTTCATATATTCGAGTTATAAAATAACTTAGTCATATTTTGATGACTTTAGTCGATAAAAAGTACTTAGAACTATTTTGTCTCTCAAAACAAAACTATTTCTTCCTTAGAAAATATTTGACAAGTATTTTGACCACACTTTTCCTTAGAGAATTCTAGCCTCTCTTATGTTGATTAACTTTTACTTAGAATTTATTTGTGACTTATTGTTTGACCCTTGGTCCTTAGTTATTTTGGATCATCTTGTTTGCTTGCATTTCCTTAAGAGCATTTACATAAGCATGGCATGCATATTTAAGTCTTTAGTATTATTTTATACTTTCACATGACTTCCTCCTTAGAATTTTTGAGGATGCATGTTGGCCCTTTCGACTCTCCTAGTCAAAAACCACTAAGTTAGAAATTAGTGGAAATCAAAGAAGGACTTAGCATGAAAACAAGACTCCAGAAGCATCTCCAAGAAGAAAGGACTTAGAAGAAATCAAGAGGAAGTTCATGAAGACCAACCAGCTACAATTTCTAAGTCTTTCTTCCCATTCTCTCTTTCCTTCTCCCTATCTTAAACTTCATGGTGGGTAAGTTATATTCAAGATCAACCAGCTGCCAATATCATCAAGTCTTCAGAATCAACAAGTCCACAAATGTGCAATGAAGTCAACACATCAAGTAAAACCACAAGAAAGCAAAGAGGAGAACTTTAGAAGACCAACTACTTCTTTTCTTTCTATCTCCTTTTCTATTTTTGTCTCACTTTGGACAAAGGCCAAGTCCTTGGTGTTTAAGACTAAGTTCAGAGAGTGCTATTTGAAGATCAATGAAGATGCAAAGGAGTTGAAGATTATTTGAAGACCAAACTTGTGAAGACTTAGAGTAGCTTTACAACCTTCGAGTGGTGGTTTTACCAAATTTATTTTACTCTACCTTGACCTTGCCTTAGCTGAATAGGATAATGTTATTTTGTTATCTCTCCCTTATTATATTTTGCTTGTCTTTCATACCACATTTCTTTGTATCATCCTGCATCTCATGCATATCATATTTTTCCAAATGTTGCATTTATGATTGTATGTTTATTTGTGATTTGTTTGACTTGTTAGAAATTCCGGAGAGAGACGAAAGTGGTTGCAACTGCTACTACTACACTTCTGTTTGCCAAGGCAAGTGGCACACCCCATAAATTTCCTAAGTATTTTTATATGCATTACTTAGTGTATTTCCTTATATGCATGTGTTGGATAGTATTATTGCTATATGCTAAACCCACCATACCTTTACTCTAGTTGTGTCTAGAATCCCTTTGATAACTTAGTAGAATATTTGATGCTATGCAAATGTGTTTTCTTTAAAATTTAATTCTACTAAGTAATTTATCACCTGGGTGGACTTGGTTATGAAAAGATGATGGAAAGGTTGAGTGTCATCTCTTAGGGGTGACCTCTAAGGGATGGTCACTTGTGGTTGCCACCCAGGGTATTAAGGGGCCAATGTTTTCTCAAGTGAAGATTGCTTCCCGTGCAGCCATTAGTCATATGGGCTCTGGCTAGATGGATTAAGTTGCGTGGACTCGTCCCGACTTGACAGGTGGTGGTAGAATGGTTAGAATGGGAGCGCGTCAAGTCGGTATGGGATGGGAAAATGCTTCTGAAAAGTCTCGTCTCAACTCTCTCCTTTTCCTTAGCACAATTTGAGTGCTTGAGGATAGTTTGGGTTTGTTGGGTCTAATGGTGAAAGTGCACAACCTCTGCAGAGTTAAAAACTAAGTACTTAGCCGTGTCCCCGGTTACGGACAATTGAAGCAGCTGATCAAGGATGGCAACGGAGGCTCCCAACATCTCTTTTCTCTAAGTAAAATTTTGATGGGTGAACAAGGGTAGATGAGACTATGGTTTTCACGCCATACTTGTCTCAAATTGGAAGAAAAGTTTTACAAAGTGTTAGGCAAAAATTGGCTTTATGCAAAACAGCCTTGAACTCCACCAGCCAAATATGCATATAGGTTATTAGAGTTATTCCACTAAGTGTCCACATAGTGTCACTTGCCAGATCCATTTTTAATGGTATCTGACCCACTCTGTTGCAAAATTTTATTTTGTTGCAGATTGTTCTGACGACGAGTGAGTTTCGTTAAGGGTTTCGAGTCTGCAACCAACATGTTTTCGCCTGTGGCACATGAAGATGATGGAGACTCCATGAAGAATAAATTACCGCTGCTTTACTCTATCAAGCTAGCTTTATGCTATGCAAGTTGTAATGAACTTTATTTTACCAAGTCTGGATCATTCGTGTAATAATGATACAATGTTGTGATATTCGTCTTAAACTGTGTGTGCAAATGAAACGATCCAGGGGTTTGCACTATACACAGGGATCTTGCCAATTTTCTAAGTGCAGGTCCGTTACAGATGGTATCAGAGCACTGTGTTGCCTGTAGGTTCGAAACCCTAAGTCTGGTTAGGAATAAGAAAGCCCTAGGACAAAATTTATTTTCTCTAAGTCCAAAACTTTTCTAATGTCATTCTTTTAGCTATCTTAACTGCTTGCTTTCTGAACACCTTCTCTTGTTTTTAGATGACCAGCCTCATTGAATCAATCAAGAAAGGACCAGTGATGACCATGACTCTACAATGGGACACCGAGTTTCCAAGAGCACTTAAGGATACCATGAAGAGCTTGGGATTCGAAGGAGAAGCAATATACAAAGGATTTCCTTTCATGGATGAAGGTCAAGAGTACTGGTGGGTTCAACTCCATATATACAAGAGCAAAGACGATAACCACAGGACCAATGGTTGCTGCATGTTCACAAACCCAATACTCCACACATCATTCTTTGATTCAGCAAAAAGTGCAGCATGGGAGGCCATCAAGCACCTGGGAGAAAGACTTCGATTTAGGCTTCACAACACCCAGAAGTACTTAGGAAGAACTCAAGAAAATAGAGGAAGAACTCGACGCACTTAGGAAGGAAATAGACTAGACCCCCTTTATGTAATAGAATAATGAGAGCATGTTGATGTATTGACCTATCAAATTGTGGTATGGCGGTACTATCATATCTGTTTCTCCATACCCTTGGTGTACTTCGATCCAAAACGTTTAGTTCGTTTTTCTCAAAAGATGTTTGGATTTTTCACAAGTTTGGTTGTTTGTGACAAACTGCTTGTATGGGTAGGAATATTTCTTCTAGATCTGTCTATCTTTTACTCATCTATGCTTAAACCACAGATGCCTCCCCGTCGTGCACCTGAAAACAACAACAACAACAACAACAATGAAGCTATGATGCAACAGATGATGGCTGCCCAGACTCAACTGATGACCATGATGGCTCAATTCATGGCAAATCAACATGGACCACCACCACCACCTCCTCCCCAAGTGGACAGACTTGCCAGGTTCCTTAGGCTTA
Source organism: Poa pratensis (assembly GCA_947311845.1). Lineage (NCBI taxonomy): Eukaryota > Viridiplantae > Streptophyta > Magnoliopsida > Poales > Poaceae > Poa > Poa pratensis. Next base: position 42,737,114 of record CAMZMU010000128.1, read on the forward strand.
GGCCAAACAAGTTCTCAACTACAACTGACCCAATTGTGGCTGATGACTGGCTGTGTTCGGTGCAAAAAGATCTGGTGACAGCTGAATGTGAAGATGCTGAGAAAATTAGGTTCACCGCACATCTGCTTGAAGGACCTGCAGCCCAATGGTGGGAAACTTATCAGATTACTCATCCATTGGACACTTTGACCTGGGAGGATTTCAAGGAAGGATTCCGTAATGCTCATATCTCCACAGGCGTTATGAATCTGAAACAGGAAGAGTTCCGCAATCTGCGTCAGGGGAACAGAAGTCTTAAGGAGTACATGGATGACTTTCATGCCTTGTCTCGATATGCTCCTGAGGACATTGACACAGATGCAAAGAGGAAGGCTAAATTCCTCAAGGGACTAAGTGATGAACTGAAGATACCTTTGACTGTGGCTTATGCTCCAACCTATCAGACACTTCTTGATCAAGCAATTACCCTTGAAGATAGCATAAAGAAAGCTGAAAACAGGAAGAGGAAGGCTGGAATCAACAAACATCATGCTGAATCCTCATTCAAGAAACATTCTTCTCATGATTTACATCAACATAATGGCCACCACAAGCATCATGATCACAACGGTGGACTCAAAGGAAGCAATGGAGACCATAAGGGAAATGGACATGCTGGTAACAATAACAATGGACAACACCGCCCAAATCCTGAACCCAAGAAAGATATCAGCCACATCACCTGTTACAAGTGCAGGAATAAGGGACATTACTCAAATGAATGCCCTGAGAAGAAAGCAGAAGAAGCCACCAAGTCAAATCTTTTTGACAAAGGATATGTGAACCACATCAACGTGGAAGAAGTAAATGGTACGTTCTGAAAGTTTTCCCTACCCACAAAAATACTTTAAGGGTGGTAGTTACCCTGATATCCAGTCACAACCTTTTGCTAGCCTTCCCGAATCTCGGGACGAGATTCCTTTTAAGGGTGGTAGTATGTAACATCCCAAGTTTTTCAAAAAGTTGAAAAATCAGAAAAATTTAAAACTTTCGAAAACTATTATGTATTTTGCTTTGAAAAGAAAATTCATGCATGCATTCATCATCATATAGCTTTGTTTGCATTTGGATAATTCAAAAGTGGGAAATAAATTTCCACTTGAAAACATATTTAAGAAAATATATTAGTAGAGCAAGTTATGCTCCAAATCTCTTTTGACTTTGAACTTTTGTTCTGTTAATAGTTTCTTGTGAAGTGATTGTATTCGTTGATAAGTTTATTCAAGCCACATTTGATTTGTTTTAAAACCTATTTTAATTTTGACAACAAGTGTCATATTGTCTATTAAAACCTAGTTTGAAAATCAAAATGAGTTTCTATTAAAAAAAAGTGTGTTTGGTTGTGAATTGTTTTGTTTGAACTGAGAATTATTCTAGTACTTATTTATTCTCTATTTTCAAGTTTTATAGTTTTACTTTTGAAAGAAAATATTTATTTGGATTTTTAAAATGAGTTTTGAGATCATTTTGATCTATCAAACCCCTTTTAAACTATTGGAGTTTTATGCAAAATTATTTTATTGACTGAGATAAATCAAATTACTCATATTTCGCTTTGGTTTAAATTATATTTCAAAAGGAATTTATAAAAACCCTATAGTTTTTAAATGGCATTATTATGTCCAAAAATTTGATTAAACACATTTCAAAATTTAGTTTACAAAATGTTTGGGAAAATGTGTTTGGAAAGTTGCAAAACAAAGAGTTTGATTTTACAAAAATTTAGAAACTGGTTTGAGTCCATTTGGACATTTATTTTAAAAGATATTAAATTTTCCTTTTTAAAAAGGAAAAGTTTAGAAAGAAAAAAAAAAAGACGACCTATCTACCGCACAGCGTAGTGCACAACGGCCCAACAACAGCCCAGACCCACCTAACCTTTTCTCTGACTGACATGTGGGCCCCACCGATGACGCAGGCAATGACGTCACCGGCTTCAACCTCCTGCGCAAGGAAATCGCCGGAAACCACCGGATCGAATTGGTTACGATTTGCTAGCAAATTTTCTCGTGCCTCTGCCTCCATATAAAGTCCACGACCTCCTCTCCGATTCCCCCCAAACCCTAATTCCCAATACGCCTCCAGGCCGCCAAAATTCGTCGCCGGAGTTCATCCGCACCGCCACCGTGTTCCGCATTTTCCGGCGAGGTGAGCAACCCCCAGAGCACAAGACCCCGCCCATCCTCCTTCCCTGGACCTAGCTCATCTCCCTGACTCCGTGTGGATTTTTTTATGCGCAGCCAACCCGTCGAGCCCGTGCTCAACCGATCTCGCCGGCGCCCCGAGCTCTCCATCTGCGTCGCGCCGTCGTCCCAGGACGCAATTCACGACGCCACCCCTCCACCGACTCTGCCGCATCGCGCCGCACCTCGTCATCATCTTCCGGAGCCCGGAGATCTACCGGAGGAGTCGCCCTGTCCACCGCCGGGGGCCCGACGCCACCGCAACGCCATCTACGATGACCAACCGCGCCGCCCGGTGAGTTCCATCACCTCCAGCCGTACGATCTGGATCCAACGGCCACAATTAGATCCTTTAACGAAACGGTACGGACGAATAGGAAAGCGCCACGTCATGCCCACTTGTCCGCGTACGCACCGCGTCCGTCCGCGCCCACATCTGCCCGCGAGAGGATCCGCACCAATCAGATCTAGCCACGTGGCCAAGGACTCCAGCGCGAAGATTCTTTCCGTTTTATTTACGTTTTAGCCCCTGCGCATCACAGATTAGTCCCTGTGTTTTCAATCACATATTAATTTTTACTCGTTTATCCAAAATTTATGAAATTTATATTTTTGGAAAGCTTGTCATGTGTAGAAACTTTTGGTATGCTTATTTTGCGGTTTTGTCGAAATTAATTTAGATAAATTTTAAAAGTTGTTTAATAGTATTTTGGCTATATTTTTGAATTTAAAAATAGATTTTTGAGCAAACTCTTTTGCCATAGTTTTGTATGCCTAAGTATTGGCCGTAGGAATACTCTATTATTTTTGTAAAATTATTTTCAATGATTTTTGAGTAAATATTGATTAAATGCTTTTTAGGTGTTATTTTAATAATTAAAATTTATTAAAAAATATTTTTCTTCATATATTCGAGTTATAAAATAACTTAGTCATATTTTGATGACTTTAGTTGATAAAAAGTACTTAGAACTATTTTGTCTCTCAAAACAAAACTATTTCTTCCTTAGAAAATATTTGACAAGTATTTTGACCACACTTTTCCTTAGAGAATTCTAGCCTCTCTTATGTTGATTAACTTTTACTTAGAATTTATTTGTGACTTATTGTTTGACCCTTGGTCCTTAGTTATTTTGGATCATCTTGTTTGCTTGCATTTCCTTAAGAGCATTTACATAAGCATGGCATGCATATTTAAGTCTTTAGTATTATTTTATACTTTCACATGACTTCCTCCTTAGAATTTTTGAGGATGCATGTTGGCCCTTTCGACTCTCCTAGTCAAAAACCACTAAGTTAGAAATTAGTGGAAATCAAAGAAGGACTTAGCATGAAAACAAGACTCCAGAAGCATCTCCAAGAAGAAAGGACTTAGAAGAAATCAAGAGGAAGTTCATGAAGACCAACCAGCTACAATTTCTAAGTCTTTCTTCCCATTCTCTCTTTCCTTCTCCCTATCTTAAACTTCATGGTGGGTAAGTTATATTCAAGATCAACCAGCTGCCAATATCATCAAGTCTTCAGAATCAACAAGTCCACAAATGTGCAATGAAGTCAACACATCAAGTAAAACCACAAGAAAGCAAAGAGGAGAACTTTAGAAGACCAACTACTTCTTTTCTTTCTATCTCCTTTTCTATTTTTGTCTCACTTTGGACAAAGGCCAAGTCCTTGGTGTTTAAGACTAAGTTCAGAGAGTGCTATTTGAAGATCAATGAAGATGCAAAGGAGTTGAAGATTATTTGAAGACCAAACTTGTGAAGACTTAGAGTAGCTTTACAACCTTCGAGTGGTGGTTTTACCAAATTTATTTTACTCTACCTTGACCTTGCCTTAGCTGAATAGGATAATGTTATTTTGTTATCTCTCCCTTATTATATTTTGCTTGTCTTTCATACCACATTTCTTTGTATCATCCTGCATCTCATGCATATCATATTTTTCCAAATGTTGCATTTATGATTGTATGTTTATTTGTGATTTGTTTGACTTGTTAGAAATTCCGGAGAGAGACGAAAGTGGTTGCAACTGCTACTACTACACTTCTGTTTGCCAAGGCAAGTGGCACACCCCCATAAATTTCCTAAGTATTTTTATATGCATTACTTAGTGTATTTCCTTATATGCATGTGTTGGATAGTATTATTGCTATATGCTAAACCCACCATACCTTTACTCTAGTTGTGTCTAGAATCCCCTTTGATAACTTAGTAGAATATTTGATGCTATGCAAATGTGTTTTCTTTAAAATTTAATTCTACTAAGTAATTTATCACCTGGGTGGACTTGGTTATGAAAAGATGATGGAAAGGTTGAGTGTCATCTCTTAGGGGTGACCTCTAAGGGATGGTCACTTGTGGTTGCCACCCAGGGTATTAAGGGGCCAATGTTTTCTCCAAGTGAAGATTGCTTCCCGTGCAGCCATTAGTCATATGGGCTCTGGCTAGATGGATTAAGTTGCGTGGACTCGTCCCGACTTGACAGGTGGTGGTAGAATGGTTAGAATGGGAGCGCGTCAAGTCGGTATGGGATGGGAAAATGCTTCTGAAAAGTCTCGTCTCAACTCTCTCCTTTTCCTTAGCACAATTTGAGTGCTTGAGGATAGTTTGGGTTTGTTGGGTCTAATGGTGAAAGTGCACAACCTCTGCAGAGTTAAAAACTAAGTACTTAGCCGTGTCCCCGGTTACGGACAATTGAAGCAGCTGATCAAGGATGGCAACGGAGGCTCCCAACATCTCTTTTCTCTAAGTAAAATTTTGATGGGTGAACAAGGGTAGATGAGACTATGGTTTTCACGCCATACTTGTCTCAAAATTGGAAGAAAAGTTTTACAAAGTGTTAGGCAAAAATTGGCTTTATGCAAAACAGCCTTGAACTCCACCAGCCAAATATGCATATAGGTTATTAGAGTTATTCCACTAAGTGTCCACATAGTGTCACTTGCCAGATCCATTTTTAATGGTATCTGACCCACTCTGTTGCAAAATTTTATTTTGTTGCAGATTGTTCTGACGACGAGTGAGTTTCGTTAAGGGTTTCGAGTCTGCAACCAACATGTTTTCGCCTGTGGCACATGAAGATGATGGAGACTCCATGAAGAATAAATTACCGCTGCTTTACTCTATCAAGCTAGCTTTATGCTATGCAAGTTGTAATGAACTTTATTTTACCAAGTCTGGATCATTCGTGTAATAATGATACAATGTTGTGATATTCGTCTTAAACTGTGTGTGCAAATGAAACGATCCAGGGGTTTGCACTATACACAGGGATCTTGCCAATTTTCTAAGTGCAGGTCCGTTACATGGCAGCACAAGTTGAGGAGGAGAAACGAAAGGGGGCAGGGGCAGCAGGGACCCAAGAAAAAGTGCACTTAGAAAGATTTGCATAAAGCTTTTCATTGCGAAGAACCAAGAAAACTTGAGCAACATTGATGACTCCCAAGTGCAGGAGATCAATTGTAGTACCTTTCGAATAGAAAAGGTTGTCGAACCCACGAGGAGCTGAAGGTATTGGTTAGTAGTAATGATAAATAAAACAGTGAAAGATGCAAGTGTTTTTGGGATTTTCGGTTGTATAATTGCAGATGGTATATGTAGTAGCAGGTGGTGGTAACAATGGCAGCAAGCAAACAGACAGCAAAACTGAGAGTAAACGGTGATTCAATGCTTGGAAACAAGGCCTAGAGATCATACTTTCACTAGTGATATCTCTCAACACGTTAGCACAACTGAACGCAAATAAATGCTACTCGGGATTATTCTTGTTCTTGATGAAACAAGAGTACTATGCGTAGGGCTACAAAAGCACGCCTCAAAGTCTGAGTAAACAAACACCACAATTCCGCAAAGAATAAGACATGATAAATATCTACATTATTCATAGAGTCACACACAAGTACCCACACTGTCATCTTGATACCGTGTTGTCACAATGACTCCGGAAACTAGATAAATTCACTTGAGTAGCATAAACATTACATATGAATTCAGCGGTACGTACTAACAATGTTCATGATCACATAAAGATCACACTATGGGAGAGAGATGTATACCACATAGCTACCGTACAAGCCCTCAGCCCCGAGGGAAACTACTCACACATGGTCATGGTGATGAGGAGCTTGATGGAGAGGTTGATGAAGGGGTGCAGCCTGGAGTGGAGACGGAAGCCCGCAGCAGCCACGGCGCGGCGGCGGCGGTGGCAACCCGTGGAGGCGGCTGCCCTTGGCGGCGCGGCGGCAACTGCCCGTGGAGGCGGCTGCCCTTGGCGCGGCGGCGGCGTCCCTCGGCGTCGGCGGCTGCGAGGAGCGGCGGCGGCTCTTGGGGGCAGCGGCCCTTGGCCCCTCTTCTTCCTTGGAGATGGTGGTGGTATGGAGGAGGTTCTCCACCCCCAGACGGCTGCCTGGGAGGAGGAAATTCGTGGTATGGGGCTCCTCCCACGACCTAGGGTTTCCTCCCTTATATAGACTCTCGGATTTCCGTCATCCCATTTAGGGCTACAATAAATCGGTGATATCTCGGCCGTCCGGACTCGGAATTGGGCGAATTTTAATTCTAGATCGATTCTCGTGAAATTTCCTGCAACTTTCCTTTCGGGGAGACTTCCATTTGACGCCGTCTTGGACCCGTAACGTGACCATCTTTGAAAAACGTTTCCAGACAGATTCAGGAAAAGTCGCAATTCGATTCCAACAAGGTTTCCTTTGCCCAATTTTGATAATTCCTACACATTAAAGTGTAAAACAAGAAAATTGTGCACTTTGGCAAATATTAGTAGGTTAGCCCAATAAATGCCATAATATGATATAAAGTGTATATAAAGCATGTGACAATTAATATAAAATATGCATGAAACATCAAAAATTATAGATACGTTTTAGACGTATCAAACATGAGAAGTGTGTTATTCCAAAGATTTGCTATAGATAAGGATGTCATCAAAGTATATCACAACAAATTTGCCAATAAAATGACGCAAAACATGATTCATGAGACGCATAAAAGTAGAAGGTGCATTGGAAAGACCAAATGGCATGACAAGCCATTCATAAAGACCAAGCTTTGTTTTAAATGCGGTCTTCCATTCATCACCTTCACACATTCTTATTTGATGGTATCCACTTTTAAGATCAATTTTGGAGAATATAGCGGAACCACAAAGCTCATAAGCATATCATCAAGTCGAGGGATAGGATGGCGATACCGAACGGTGATGGCGTTGATGGGACGACAATCCATGCAAAGGCGAAGAGTGTTGTCGTGCTTGGGTACCAAGATGACGGGCACGGCGCACGGACTCAAGCTCTCGCGGATATGTCCCATGGCAAGAAGTTCTTGTATTTGCCGCTCGATCTCCTTTGTCTCCTTGGGGTTGGTGCGGTAAGGAGCGCGGTTTGGTAGCGGTGCGCCGGGAACAAGGTCGATGCGGTGCTCGATTCCGCGTAGAGGAGGTAGTCCCGGTGGCACTTCTTGAGGGAAACATCTTCAAAGTCCTTCAAAAGAGACAACAAAGAAGGAGGAAGGTTTGTGAAAGTGTTAGTCATAGAAACTTCACCCTTGCATATGAGCACATAGTGAGGGTGGATGGGTTCTCTCTCAACTCCCTCATCTCTCTTTTGGTGGCAAATAGTGTAAGTTTTGTGGGAACTCTCTTTGAAGTGTCACACTCATTTGGCTTGTGGCTCTCACTCACTTTATGGTGGGTCTCTCGCTCACCACTCATCTCACTGAGAACGATCTTGTTGTGCCCTTGCAATAGTCTTGGCGTTGTCGGCGATGACTTGACTTGGTGTCATGGGACGAAGGACGAAGGTCTTGTCGTTGTTCTTGAAGCTATAGTAATTTGTCCTTCCATCATGCATAGCACCCTTGTCAAATTGCCAGGACGTCCAAGAAGTAAGTGACAAACGTCATAGGCACAACATCACAATCACGTATCTTCATAGGCTCCAATCTTGAAGGACACTTGCACCATGTGTTGAATCTTGACGGCTCCGGTATCACTCAACCATTGCACATGGTAAGGATGTGGGTGCTTCTTGAACTTCAAGTTGAGCTTATCACAAAGTTCTTTGCTCGCTAGTTGTGGCAACTTCCACCATCTATGATGACCTTGATGGACTTTCCATTGATTCCCGCTCTTGTTTGAAACAAATTGCATCTTTGGTCTTCTTCCACTTGAACATTGGTGGTTAAAGCTCTTGCCACAACCAAGGAAGGGTTGTTGTCGCCATCACAATATATCTCACTTTCTTCTTCTTGAGCACTTTGCATTGTGGCGACCTTGTTCAAAGCATTGTACTCATCTTCACTCATAGATTCATACTCTCCCATGTCATTGATGATCATGACCTTCTTGTTGGTGCACTCAAAAGATTTGTGCCCTTGTCCCCGCACTTGTAGCATTGCAAGAGTCTTGTGCCGGACGAAGATCCTTGAGGCGCCTTGGTAGAGGGAGGTACTTTCTTGAAAGGTTGAGGCGCTTGAGGTGTCGATGTAGAGACTCTTGGAGGACCTCGTGTGTTCGCTTGAGGAAGAGCTTGTGAAGGTGTAGGAGTTGACGAAGAAGGCTTGTTGGCGAAGAATGCCTTTGTCTTGAGGTATTTGAGCTCTTCAAGCACGTGGCGCTCGGCCTTGGAAGCTTGATGTACTAGCTCAACCAAGAGGCATATGGTTGGAACTCCACGATCTTCTTGATTGGATAGTTGAGGCCATTCATGAAACGAGCCATGGATTGCTCTTCGTACTCGTTGACATTGGCTCTCATCATGGAGATTTCCATCTCCTTGTAGTACTCGTCAACCGACTTCAACCTTGCTTCAACTCTTGCAACTTCTTGTATAAGTCTCTAGTGTAATGGCTTGGCACGAAGCGCTTGTACATTGTTTCTTTCATTTCAACCCAAGTGTCGATTGGTTGTTGGTGGTTAGCGACGCGTGCATCTTGTAGTTGTTCCCACCACAAGAGGGCATACTCTTCAAACTCCATCGAGGCTAAGGCAACCTTCTTGTTGTCGGAGAAGCGTTGCACGCGGAAGATCTTGTCAACCTTGAGTACCCATGAGAAGTAAGCTTCCGGATCACTTGTGCCGTAGAACTTGGGTATGTCAAAGCGGACGTTGGTCAAGTCATCATAGTTGTCACCATGGGCACCACGTGGGAATGCACGTCCACGTCTCCTTCGATTGAGTCCATCACCATTGTGTTGGCTTGACTCGTTATCACTTGACTCGGAACTTGGTGTTGGTGACGATCATGTGGAAGCTCTTGACGAGGACGCGGATCATGTTGGGAGGTGCTCTTGTTGATGAACGGGTTGTTCGATATTGTTCGCATTGTCATGATTTTGATGGCGTGGCCTTGGAGGATGACGGGGTGACGTCCTTGTTCATCAAAGTCATTCGCACCCGGAACGCCATTGTCATTAGCCAATGGGTCATGACGATCACGTTGTTGCGGTGGTGGTGATGGTATGCGTTCGCGACGTTCAACATTTTGGTGAGGTTTTCTTGATGCGCATTGGCATTGTTCGCGTGAAGATCATGTGGTTGTTCAACGTTAGGAGGAGGTCGTTCATGGGCGTCGCGCCTTGGATTGTTGACGTTCTTGTCGAGGTTCATGACGTCCATGACGTGCTTGTGTCGACCTTGAGGTGCTTCTTGTACGGCTTGAGTGAAGAAGCTCGTTGTCGCACAAGGTTGTTGAGAGCTTCGGTCACCGCTCCATATGCTTCTTGCGCATGCATGCGTTCGTTGAAGTTGTTCTCTTGAGCTTGAAGACGGCGCTCGTAGCGTCCTAGGCCATCACGAAGAAGGTGTCGAAGACCAACAAACTCGTTTGTGTGACATAGCCATGATCACCGCGAACTCCACCATGGATTTCATCGTCCGAGCTTGAGCTTCCGTTTGTACTTCCCCTAAACATTTTCTCAAGAACAAGTGAGATGTGTGGTAAAGAAAAACCAAGACAAACTATATCCCAAGTATAATGTGGCTTGAGAGGAGAGAATCCGGTTCTAACACCCAACACACACACTTATGAGGATAGGAAGGTATGAAGTGGCAAACGAAACAAGCAAACCCGACGACAAGTATATTGTCAAAGGTAGAGAAAATCCACAATGATCAAATTACCAAAGAAACTCCAACCACAAATGATGAAGAAACACACAAAAGCGAATGATGGGGTTGGGCGACCAAAGGGCGAGCACTCGAAGATAGACAACCTAACGAAGACTACGTGCTCAAATGTCACCCAACACAAGAGGACGCTAGCTCAATTGCCTTTTGATGGGCAACGGATTTGCACAAGTGTTACACACTCACTCACTTTGGCGGTTAAGCTTTGTCGCAACCTACAAGAGATGATACTTGGCACTACTCATGTTCTTTTCTTTTCTCTTCTCTTTTTTTTTTTGATTTTTGCTTTTTGATGATGATTCCTTCTCTTTTGCTAGTGCCAAGATCTCTAACGATACACACTCGCCAATACTTTAAGACAATCACTCAACAAGTGCAATGCCCGCAATATCAAAGAGCTAGTCCGATAGGTCAAGGTACACGAAAGGAAGAAGGGCTCACAACGGATTATGATGATGGGGAAATGTCGAGTCCTTGGTGGCGTCGTCGCTTGGCGTTGAAGATGCGTGGTTGCGGAAGCTTGTCGATGTCGTAGACGTAGGGCACACCAAGAAAGGACTCAAACCAAAGAGGAATGCCAAAACGAACCGAGGAAAAAAAAAAAATTCGGCCAAATTTTGAAAACCCGGTAGTACCGGCCTGGGCCCGGTAGTACCGACCTGCCCGATTTCTGAAGGTTGACTTTCGATTTTGGGCGGAAATTGGACTCAAAAAATCCTCAAATTCGTGGGAAATTGGCAAAATTAAGGCTAGGGAACGCAAACAAAGTGGAGGGGGTCCTAAAGCAACAGATCCATGGACAAAAACTACCAAAAACGCAACAAATCGACAGATCGGCTCGAATCAAGGAAAGGCTATTTTTGGTGGAAATTTTCGAATTTCTCAAAAACAAAGAAAAATTTGGTGGATTTTGGTGGAAACACAAATCAATCCGTGTCAACCTAGAGCTCTGATACCATATGATGTACGTTGGTCCCGATTTTCACGGATTTGTGCGGAGGGAACGATGAACACGAAGAACATGGGATGAACTCAAGAACACAAAGAGGGGAAATCAACAAAACAAGGATAACTAGCAAGTAGCAACTCAACAAGATTAAATTGGTAACAAATCCCCTAGGGCAGCCCCCAATTCTCCTCTCCCAAGCACACCTAACTCTTAGGATTGTTTGTCCAATTGGTCAATCCAACCAATCCAATCTAGCCACTACAAGAGGGAAGATTAGCAAGTAATCGCAACTACAAGAGGAAGCCTTGGTATCCACGAAGGGATCTTCTCCACAAGGGGAGGCCTTGGTTCATCTCCACAAGGGGAGGCTTGATTCATCTCCATAGGAGGAAAGAGACACTTTGAGAAGAAGGAGCAAGGCTCTACTCTAATCCCAAATCATAGTCTAACCCTAACCCTAGGAAGGGGACGCACTATTTATAGTCTAGATCCAAAAGGGGATAAGATTACAAGGCACGAGAGCCTTTTCAGCGCGCAGGCTTGCCCGCAGTGGTAGTACTGGCTGGAGCCTGGTAGTATCGGCCGTGCGGTAGTACCGGGCCAGTACCAGGGTCACTACCGGGATGAAACTCGACGATACCCGTAGCTCCTGGGAGATCCGGTAGTAGGCGCGGTAGTGGACGCGGTAGTACCGCGCCGGCATGTGGCGGTAGTACCGGGGCGGCAAGGTGCGGTAGTACCGGCCCCGGTAGCCTCTCCGGCAGGTGACCCGTCAGGCGGCGGCGGTAGTATCGGGTCATGTCCGGTAGTACCGCCCGATGCAGTTTGGGCTTCTTCTTCTTCTCCTTGGCTACTCTCTTGCCCATCTTCTTGTCCCATCTCGTCGTGAGGGTCATGCCTGAGGATACACAAGGTGGTGGAATGAAGTAGCATACCATCCAAAGGGGTGTCGAAATCACACATAGATAGGAGTGAATTCACCTTATCATGGAGGGCTTTGACTCTTGCTCTTGTCATTGGGCCACTTGTTGTAGGAGCCGTAGGTTGGGCTACATCAGGTTCTCCCGCCAAAATTTTATCGTTGTTCCGTGCCTCCGAAGTTGCTCAAGCAGAGCTTGCCCTGGCCCTAGAGAAGTTGGCAGCACAAGTTGAGGAGGAGATACAAAAGGAGGCAGGGGCAGCAGGGCTGCTTTTGTCCCAGAGGCAGAGACCACAGTTGGGACCATGTCGGCAAGGAGGAAGAAAACCGACAAAGGCGAGGGGCCGACCTCGGGTCCGATTCAGAAAACTAGGGGCCGCAAGAAACAATACGAGCCCTCCGCGAGAAAGCCATACACCCGCCAAGCACGGGCTAAAGGAGGGGTTCTTTAATGCGGTGCCTGTTTTTGAACATCCGCGGGTTTGGGGTGCCAGGACGCCGAACCTTGCTCAAAGAGTACTTCCGGAAACATAAGATTAATGTAGTCTGCCTTCAAGAGACGATTAAACAAGATTTTAATGACCAGGAACTTAGAAGCCTAGAAGTGGGGGACAGATTTTTCTGAGCTGGCTTCTTGCGAGCGGGCACTCGGGGGGGGCCTGCTACTGGGAGTCAGGGATAGCCTGTTCGAGGTTGGAAATGTTGACAAGGGGCAACATTTCCTCAGTTTTACTATGCTGCATAGACCCTCAAAACGCTTTCTTACCTTCATTGGGGTCTATGGTGCAGTGGACCACTCCAAATCTGCCGCCTTCCTTGATGAAATCTCGGCGAAAATTGCCCGATGTCTTCGATCATTAGCTGGTAGCTAAGATGCTGAGACGAGTCTTGGAGCTTTGCACCTGGTAGCTGAGACGAGTCTTGGATCCGATCACACACCGCTTATTCTAGGCACAGGCGAGGGCGCCCCTGTCGGGAGTAATCGGTTCTTTTTCGAAACAGGGTGGTTTGAACTACCTGAATTTCAGCAAGTCATGCTTAACTCTTGGGAGAGCCTAGCGCATAAGGTGTGAGGTAGAGATATTATAGATTGGTGGAACTTTATGTCCGGGGGACTAGACAAAAACTGAGAGGGTGGAGCCGAAACCTGGGAAAAGACTCCAGACAAAAAAAGGAAATGCTCCTCTCGGCTATACAAGACATTGATAGGAAAGGGGATTCCAATGGCCTCGATGATGAGGAGTGGGCTTACCGCTACCATTTAGACGATCAGCTGCTCCAAATCTATAGGCTCGAAGAGGAGTACTGGAGACAACGGGGTCGCATTAGATGGGCGCTCCAGGGGGACGCCGACACTCCATATTTCCATGCCATTGCAAATGGAAAGAGACGTAGATGCAATATTTCCTCCCTTACCAAAGCAGATGGTACTGTGATCTCCGGGAAGGTGGAGTTACAGGAACACATCTATGACTTCCACGGGGAGTTGCTGCGCTCTTCTACCCCGCGCCATTGCGGGCTGGCGCATAACACCTGGGGGTGAACATGCAGGCCTCCCAAGCAGAGAATGATCTGCTTGCAATCACCTTCACCGAAAATGAGCCAGAAAATATAGTGAAGGAAATGTAATTGGACACCGCTCCGGGTCCGGATGGGTTCCCGGTGTCGTTTTTCAAGAAATGCTGGCCGCTAATTAAACATGGGCTCCTCCACATCCTTAACGATTTCATCCTGGGGAGGATCGACATCTCTCGGCTCAACTTTGGGGTGTTGACGTTGATTCCAAAAGTGCAAGGGGCGGAGAGTATTACCCAGTTCCCCCAATTGCCCTCATTAACGTGGTTTTCAAGGTCATCGCCATGGCCTTTGCGACTAGGCTAGATCCTATTGCGCACATAATCATTAGCCCCAATCAGACTGCCTTCATCAAGGGGCGCTTTATCTTAGATGGGACTCTAACACTTCACGAGATCGTCCACGAGCTAAAAAGCAAGAAGCTGGGGGGCATCTTGCTCAAGTTGGACTTCGAAAAAGCCTACGATAGGGTTAACTGGGACTTTCTGGTCGAGGTTCTCCCCAGGAAAGGTTTCGGCGCTGGTTTTGTGCATCGGATCTTCCAGCTCATCTCGGGCGGACAAACGGCTATTTCGATTAACGGGAAATGGGTCCTTTCTTCCGTAACAAGTGCGGGGTATGCCAAGGGGACCCCCTGTCGCCGCTGCTGTTTAACTTCATTGCAAAGGGCCTCTCCGCTATGCTCTCGGCCGCCAATTCTGTGGGACATATTCACGGGGTAGTGTCACATCTCCTTCCGGGGGAATTACTCACCTACAATATGCGGACGATACCATAATTTTGATTCAGAACAGTGACCTGGACATAGCCGACCTTAAATTCTTGCTCATGTGCTTTGAAAACATGTCCGGGCTGAAGGTAAACTACCACAAAAGTGAAGTCTTTGTTGGATCAACAGCCTGAAAATTGTCTCAGAGTGGCACGGCAGCTGAACTGCACGTTGGGCACCTTCCCCTTCATTTACCTTGGGTTGCCTATCTCTGACAAAAAGATCTCAGCTGAACAATGGGCCTTTTTAGTACAGAAACTTGCGGACAGAGTCGAACCCTGGATTGGGGTAGACTGATTCTTTCTAACTCCTGCCTTGCTAGCCTGCCTATGTTTGCCATGGGCCTCTTCCTCCTTGGTGAAGGGGTCCATGCCCAGTTTGATTCGCACAGATCTCGCTTCTTTTGGGTGGGAGCGGGGACGAAGAGAAAATACCATATGGTCAATTGGCCAGCTATGTGCAGACCAAAAGATTGCAGGGGTCTCGGCCTGCTGAACTCTAGAAAGATGAATGTAGCTCTAATGCTTAAGTGGATTTGGAAGATTTATCAAATGGACAACTCAATTTGGGCACAAATCATTCGTGCCAAATATACGCAGTCGGGAGACATTTTCTCGAGCTCGGACCGCGGGGTTCGCAGTTCTGGAAAAGCCTCGACAAGATTAAACAACTCTTCAAACTTGGAGCTAGACATAGGGTGCACAATGGGCAGAGAACACAATTCCAGAGAGACCGGTGGATTGGGGAGGGACCCCTGAGCCTTAGGTTCCCTCTTCTCTACAATGTGTGTGAGGACGAAACAATCTCGGTTGCTCAGGCTATCAATGGCGGCTGCCACTTTAGACGCTCCCTGGATGAGGCTGGTTTTAACCAATGGACGGAGCTGGCGGAAATCATCAACTCCATTAACCTTGATGACGAGCATGATAAGGTGTCTTGCACATTGGAGGCGACGGGCGCCTACTCTGTCAACTCCATGTACAGAAAACTGACTCAAGGCGCCACAGTGGCTCACTTCCAAGAAATTTGGAAGGCTAGAATTCCGCTCAAAATTAGAATTTTCTCGTGGCAGCTTATACTTGATCGCTTACCCTCAGGTTCGCAACTGGCAACAAGGCAGGGGCCTTCGGATGGCATATGCGCCCTATGTGGGGAAGTAGAAGATGCTTCCCGTATCTTCTTCCGCTGCTCGTCAGCGGGGGGTTTATGTGGGCAGTCCTACGCCCAGGTCCTAGGGTGTGCTTGGTGCCCGAAATTTTTTGCTCAATTTTTTGCTATTCTGGCCAACTTTTCAGGCCGAGCACGTAGACTTGTTTGGCTTGTTTTCCTGGCTCAAGCTTGGGCGCTTTGGTCTGTGAGAAACAAACTTGCTATTGAGCGGAAAATGATTAACCATCCAGCTGACATTATCTTCAAAACCATGCTCTTCTTGCAGGCGTGGCTTCCTCCTCTCAAGTCGCACGACAAGGAGGGCGCAAGATGGCTGGTCGCAAGGCTTAGGGAGCTCCACTCTAGCTGCCTCCCTAGTAGGAATTAATGCTTCCTAGCATAGTTTTAGCTCTTGTTTCTTGTTAGCTAAGCTGTACACCGCAACATTTCTTTCAGTTGGCTAAGCTGTATGCCGCAACATTGTATCCGTATGAACCTTGCTGGGTTTGTTAATTCAAAGTTGGGCACCTGCCTTTTATCTAAAAAAACCTCACCCGATGCACCCAACTTATCACTGAGTCTTTTAGTCTCCTTTCTTCGTGAACCAGCAGCCTCTACAGCCACCTTGATAAGCAAATCAAGGTGATCAGACTCCTCAGTGTTGATATGTTCAAACGAGTGGCAGGGAAGAGATGAGCAAAGCTATTATATGACACTAATTGTATATATAGTAGCATAGACTAGTAACATGGATATGTGGAAAGTGTGTTTTGATCCCGAGCACTAGTGCTCTCTCCTATTTAAAAAATTCCAAAATCATATTTGTGAGTTTTAAGAAAATCTGAAAAAAAAATCGAATGTAACCAATGGTGTATCATACAAACGTGTAAAATTTTAGTTTAAAATACTTTATATTATGGGCTACACAAAAATAACAAATCTAAAAAAAACTTAGAGATTTGAAAATGTACATACTCAGATCTACATATTTGTTATTTTTGTGTAACTTAGAATACAAAGTTTTTGAAGTTGATATTTTGCATGTTAGTGGGATATATCGTTGGCTACATTCGGATTTATTTTCAGAATTTTTTAAAACATAGAAATATGATTTTCGATTTTTTTAACAAGAAGGAGCACAGGTGCCTGAGATCAAAAAATCTCCACACCATGGATATGTTACTAGTCTATTCTACTCCCACTATGGCCAGGCTTATACTGTTGAAGTCACGTGTTGATGCGTGTAGTCATATTACTTTTTTTTGAAACGAAGGCTTTGCCCCATCTATTAATTAAGAAGAAAGGTGCCCAGTTTATTTGCGGGAGAAACCGGGCGAAACCAATACAACGAACACCAACACCACGGGGCGGAGACCACACAACCTCAAAACACCTAGAGTCAAGCTCAAACCACCACTCCGCAAAGATCTGGTCAACCTTCCACCCTCGCCGGAGAGAAGAAGCCGTAACTGCTATGGGAGGAGCAGATACGGGACACTCAAATGCAAATAAAGAGACCAACCCTCCGGGGCGCTCCGCCGCCTATCGCCCGTCATCGTACACTGTAGCTTCGACTTCGCAGCAACAAACAAGCCGAGACGAACCCACTGACACGCCCGACAAGAGCCGACAACCTCAACCTCGCCTCCACAGAAGCCGCAAAGCTCTCGGGGCCGCCGCCCCGACATCCACCGCTCCAGTGTGCGCTGCACACTCAGCCGACACCACCTTCCGGGGCCGCCACCCCGACATAACACCGCTCGTCCTCGATCTGCAACGCCGCACGATCCAGATGCCTGTAGCCTGAGCTACATAGGACCACTGCCCGCAGACCACGGCCGTCACACCATGCTCGGGGCCACCACCCCGACATACCGTCCCACCATCCCCGCTGGGATGCGCCGACCGAGCCGACAACCCGGCCGCCCCTGCCACTCAAGTTCACCACCCAAAATTGTACCAAGTCACAGCCCTGCCTCATAGAGCTACAACTGCACCGCTGCCCGAGGCCGCCTTGTCGGCGCACATCCACCATCTCGGGGCCGCTACCCCGACATCCTCGATCCCAGAAGAGATGGAAAGCCCATGCTGCGACATTGGACTCACCCTCCAAACTGACGCCTCCAAGAAGGTCACGACATGACGCCGTCGCCCGCTCCAGAATGGAGCTTGGATTTTCATCTGGAGGCTCCAAACCCCTTGAATGGAGAGGAAAATGAGCTCCACGACAACACCTTCAATAAGGTAAACGACGCCCGAAAGCGACACTGCTGCCAGCACCAACCAAAGTTGGGCAAAGCTTTCGCCGGAGGCTCTCTCCTTCCATCGAGAGGTTGCAGATCTGAGTACACGAAGGCACCCCGATCACTAAGCAGAACGCGCTGCATAGTTGGCCGTCGCCACTGTCCGCCAAACTCCACTGCTCTCGGCTCCACGCCAACACCGCTGCACGTACCAACGCGCAACCAGAAACTTCCTGTGCGAGCACATCAAGCCCAGCGTCAGCGCCAAAACACCACCGTCGGCAGCTCCTCCGAGCCAGCCATGACAGAGGCCCTCCTGACCTAGATCGGGCTCAGAATGGGCCCATATCGAGCCTGCGCGTCGCGCCCCACTCCAGCCGTCGCACACGGGGCCGCCAGCATCTCCCGCTCGGCCCGCACGCCCTCATCGTAGGCCCCGCACTCCACCGAGCCCCTCCACCAACGCAGCACCTCCACGCGCAACAAGGACGTCGCCGCCGCCCCGCTCGCAGGACGCCGACATGGTTCGCCAACTGAGCCCTCCGTCTTTGACGGGACAGGCGCCGCCACGCCGCCGGCGTGGGCGGCGGCAGCGGCCAGGGCAGCACGACGCGAAGGTTGAGTTTGGCTAGGATTCCGGGCACCTCCAGAGCCGCTCGAGGGGGAGCAGCCCGGGAGGAGAAAAAAATTCTGGACTTTTTAGTCATATTACTACTCTCCTCGCGATTCCCCCATACAGTTCCTCACGGATACCACGAATGATTCGTCCAATCGCTAACATGTAATTGACATGGAATACATAATGTGCCAAAGGCGCGATCTGGTGGATCAGGCAGTTTGACAGCTAGGGTTTTTGTCTCACAAAAGCATTCGCCTTTTCCTAATGTTACTCGCTCCTCATTTATATAGACCACATAATTGACTTTTATCTTTATCCCCATTAGTCCTTCAGTATATGCCATGCCGAGTTGCCAACCCCCCCACCTGCACCACTTAAACTGTTAAACATTGCCGTCCAAAAGGAAAAAGGAACATGGACATACGAACAGATTAACTGCAAGGAGAACAAAACGCAAGTTCTCCATGCAGGCATGCACCACTTCAAGATACGAAAATTCACCATAGTCGAATATGCAATCATCCCATAATATGCGACTACGCATGGCAGAGATCACTATGTCACGTGATTCTGGATATCCCCCCTCGCCACCAGGCATATTTACATATCAAATATAGCAAGTTTACGCCAGCAACATCTATTGGTGTCACGAAAATTTGGAATATTCGTTCCCCCAAAAATTATGGTCACAAAGTTAGCAGACTCCGTGCTCAAGCTCAAGGATCTCATGATGATCAAACAATCTTCTGGGTCAAGTCAATGAGTGCGGCTAAGGCTAATTGTGCCTGATCGGGCGTTCCAGATATCACAATAATGCTACTGTCGCTGGTCTTTGGATCGTAGACGGTAATGTCTGCACCAGAGATCTGAATATTCACAAAAAAGTAAATGTTGAGATCCAACAAATATTACTTGTAGGATGGTAACATATGTCTTCTGGTTCCTTACAAATTATGTACTCCCTCCATCCCAAAATAAGTGTCTCAAGTTTGTCCAAAAGTGGATGTATCTAGACATGTTTCATGTATAGATACATCCATTTTTTGAGAAACTTGAGACACTTATTTTTGGACAGAGGAAGTACTATAAAATCCAGTACTATTGTAACTTACAGGACAGCATGAAGAAACCCAGAATAATGAAATAGGTGGGATAGGAAAACAAATAATAAATTTGACAACAGTATGGAAAGGGTAATTGCAGTAAGCCTTTTCATAATAGAACAGACATAGTATTAGTAACTGGCTAACATACGTAATTCAAAATTCTAAGAGATCACAACTTTTAGTAAGGCCTTGTTTACTTCCACTGTGTTTGAAGTGTATTCAAGGGGATTATACCAGATCCCGAAAAATCCCCCATAATTCGGGCCGGCTTTGGATGGGTTAATCCCAAGATATCCCCACAAACCCCCTCATTTCTGTGTAGATTAAAAACACTCAACCATACTAGTGGAATTGGATGGAAGAGTATTTGAGAGGATTGGGTGAAAGGAAGGGTTTCACCAATCCCCTCCAATCCTCAATCCCCTTGGGGATGAAATTACACCCATAGTAAACAAGGCCTAAGAGACGGACTAGATGTAGTAAGTCTAGGAAGACCCAAAGCATCATAATAGTTCATAGTGTTCCACAAGTTGAAATTAAGAAGTGTCAGTTATTGCCAAAGCAAATAAGTAAGACATGGTCAAACATGAATTTTGAACAAGAAATATGAAGTGTGTTGTCTTAGGCCATGTACAATGGGGAGTGCTTAGAGAGGTGATTACAAAAATAAACCAGACTTTTTGTTAAGCACTAGTGCTTATTTGTATATGAGCAGTGGCGGAGCTGCTGTGTAGGCATTGGGTTCAGATGAACCCAATAAATTATGTAATATCCTTCACTAATTTGATCGTTGTCATTGTTTATTATTTGAAAATCTATACCTAATAATAAAAGCATTAAGGTTTCTTGTGGTACGTCATTTTTTTGGACGATTTTACCCTCCCACAAATCACATATTTACCCACCAATGCCACCGGTAAGTGAAAGAAAACGATTCAAGTTTTTTTATTTCATCCCGTGTCTCTTCCACGTCCTTCCTCACGCCGATATCGGTGATGTACCTACCGGCGCAGTACATCCCCGCCGTGACGGCGACCATGCCCAGCGGGCCGGCCAACATGAGCCTGAACGGGGTCGAGAAGAGCGCGGCCAGCGGCACGCCGACCGCGGAGGCGGCCTGCCCACTCCTCCCGATGCCCGGCTCGGGCGGCAGGATCAGGCCGGTCTTGCAGTAGAGCGCGAAGTCCTCGCAGTTGTTCTCGAACACGCCGTAGCTGCCGAACCCGTTCTGGAGCAGGTACATGGCCCGGTGCACCACGGCGTCCGGCGGGTCAGAGGCGGCGGTGGTGCAGGTGCCGCCGCGGAGCTTGGCGCGAGGAACACGGCGGGCGGCACGCCGTACTCGAAGCCGTGGAGGGAGCCGTCGCGGAGGAAGCAGTCGAAGCAGGTGAGGATGACGCCGCTGTCTGGGAGCTGGAAGCCGCAGTCCGGGAAGGTCGGGCACTCCGGTGAGCCGGCGGACATGAGGCTAGAGATGGCGACGGCGGAGTCCAGGCCTGCCGTTCCGGCCTCTTTCTTCCCGTGTGAAGCCGCGCGCCCGCACATGGAGCTGGACGCCATCCGTGGTCCGTGGAGACCGCTGGCGATCGAGGCCGCCGTGCTGCTTTGGCCAAACGCTTCTCTGTCCGCATCGAGTTCATTGGGCACATCTTGACCAGCAGCAATTAAACTACTCCCAAATGGATGCATGGCCAGTACAAACCGTGTGAGCCAATTCACCCCCAAATCGTGTCTCTATCGGTGTGATTATATCATATGCGCGGAGAGTTCTTCCAATTCACTGAATATGCATATTCAGTCTTCTGATTGACTTTATGTCCAGACCACGTGCAACATCAGTTGCAACAAGAACAAGGTAAATCCAAGACTGAACTTCTGCAGTCCTTCAATCAGATTAAAATCCTGGACTAAGCTTTCAAATTAAAATCGGTTTGGTGACAAGATGTCCGGGTTCTCATTTGGTCTTAACCATGGCCAGATATATATCAGTCTCATTTGGTACTTATGTTGCTTTTTTCTTATAACTAAGTTAGGTCACATAATGCACTAGCGACAAAAGCGTCTTCTTAGTTCCCAAGTTTCTTTCATCTGTCGCGTTCGCCGTCCCCCTATTCGTGTATGCTGCTGATGAGTATTTGAGTAGCATATGCCAGCCCGGCCCGTTGCAACATCGCCTTACAGCCGAGCGCGAGTAAAAACGATATCAATTGTAGCTAGATAGTTCATGGTCGTGTACTTGCTTTCTATAAATCAAATGTACGCAATTTGCGTGCTCTCTCAAAAAAAAAAAAGAGGTCATGGTCAAGACTCAAGAGACATGCGTAGGGATGCGACCCACTCATCGGGGGCACATGCAAAGCAGGCCAAAGAAGAACACACCTGCAGCAACCTATCGTCGACCTGCTGCAGGGCAACATGCACCAGTCTACAAACCTGACCGATGACCGCCAACTGTGCAACATGATGTTATTCTATGTATCAGCAACCCCATCAAACACACTTCGTCTCATCAACAAATACCGATTTTCAGCAGTGAGTAGTGAATATTCTATGGGCTTAAAAATATCCAATATAGAAAAATCACACCGTAACAAACGCACGGCATTTCTGTTATGGTCACTCAATATCAGAATTTTTCTTTAGGTGGGAAAGTGCAGAGGAAAATAGCGCGTCACCCTAATGGTACCTTAGCAAGAGAAAACTTGAAGGCTGTGGTCTCACTTATTTTAAATCTGCGAGTTAATTATTTTCAACAATTATTTGTATAGCTTTATGCAATGAGATTTATGTTGTGTGATTTGACGGAAGAATTTTTCTTTTCTTTTGATCGTGTATTTTTCTCTCCCGTTGCAACGCACGTGCATGTTTCCTAGTTACACTATAAACAAGAGATGAACCCAACAGATTTATGCGCCGGCTTCGCCACTGGGAGAGGTGCCTAGTTAAGCATCTTTCTTCTATAAATAAGCACCAATGCTTAGACAAGAACCGGTTTATTTCCTTAAGCATCTCCCTAAGCACTCCCCATTGTACATGCCCCTTAATGCTTGGCTATTCAGTTGTTGAATCACAACTAAACTCACAAACACCAATCAGATTTTAGCCAAATTGATAAACTGAATCTAATGCAGTGATGATAAGACATATAAAGTTCCATCATTCAGTAGCAATACCTGTCTGAGCTGGGCCAGGTAGTATCCGTTATCTCCATAGAGAACACATAAAACTCTCCCACAAGCAGCAACCTCATATGTCGTTCTAATTACAATGGGATCCTTGATTCTCTGGTGACTAGAAGCACGAGTTATGACAGTGAGATGTCAAACAGAAATAATTAATTTGTGCGTGGTAGTAACATAGAAAACGTGCACAGCACAAAGAACCAAAGGACAGGTAGTTTGAACATTGATGCAACCTGTGGTTTGTTGATCAGTTCAGCTAAGGTATGTATGCTATTGCTTTTTTAGGAATGGACGGCATTTTATTAATAATCAAGCAGAGTTTATTACAAATAATAGTCTAGATTGCATCTGGAACCCACACTAACCCACAGTGTAAGAAACATGTTCAGCCACACGAGGTAGACCACAGACGGCCAGGACGAGTAATTCTGCTCATGGCTGTAAATTCATCACTGTAGTAAGAACTTCCTTTTTTTTTAATCTTTAACATCAAATGATAAGTAGAAAAGTTGACACAGAGAAACATGGATAGCACATTCAACAGTTAAAATTTGTTCACCACCATAAGGTTACCAGAACATTAAGTGAATGCTATTCTTTTTATTTTACCAGGGTATCTCATCTGCAAAATGTTTGATGATTTGTTTGAAGTTTAGAGCCTTATGTTTACTGGACAACATTTAACCAAGAGTAGAAATGGCACAGATTTCTAATACAGTGTAAATAAGAGAGCTACGGAATATTTGAAAAGAGCAATTACTAACTGCTTTAGGTTTTTATATGCTGCTGGAAAGTATTGGTAGTCAGCCGCAGCTGGAAATTCCGTAGACTACCACGTGATTATTACTAACAAGAATGCAATCCCAGATGATTCTCGATTTATAAGCAATATTGATGTAGCATAGACCCATTTCACAAATAAAATAATCGCACCCTCCTTGCAGAGACCAAATTCTAAAGGCGAAGGTAGACTAGCACGTAGTGAAAAAACAGTTAAACTATCACCTCGAAAATTTGTTTTCCTCCGGAGATGTATTCCCAGTACATGAATTGTTAATTCTGTCGCCATCCCCATGAGCAGGTTCCTGCACCCCAATGATAACAGCACCACTCCCGGCAGCAGATTTCTGTACCTCATTTATTGAATTAATGATTCCATCGTCATTCGCATTAGCAGGTTTCTGCATCCAAACACTTATTCAGTACCACATAAGAGAAAAGGCGAATCAGAACTTAAATCTGCAAAGAGATTATAGGTGATTTAAGTTCCTCCCAAATTACGAACATTAAAATACATATATTGTCTCAAACAAACTCATAAAGGAACCAGTACGAATATGAACATGTACAAGCAATAGTTAAACCACAGATAAGCAGATAGGCATAAACAATGGGTAATAGATGACCTCGAGTTCTGCAGAACCAGGAGAACCCAAGTGAAAGGCACGGAAGGAGTTCTCTACTGAGTCCATTTGATTTAAAGAGGGTCCATGATCAATCCTTGGGAAATTTTCAGTTGAACTGTAGCCAATTGAAGAAATTTTGGCCTGTCTGCTTGGAGTTGATTCAGTGATATCTGAAGATGTAGCATTAACATCATCGTACATGGTGCTCTTAGGAGAGAAAGCATGATTACGAAGTTTGTCGCTAACAACCAATAAAGTATTTCTGACGTCCACTAGGTCCCCAGTGATCTGTAATATAAGATAATCTAAATAAGCATGGAGCTATCCAACACAACCATGAGAACAGCAGCATCAGAAAACAACAGTAAAATCATGAGTCCAAGATAACTAAGGGTGACAACATGAAGCATAGACTGGACCAAGTACTCTAGCAATATTGTTCTTCAAGTCTGAGAGAAGATTCCAGGGCCATTATGATAAGTAGTAGTACATGAGCTGCAAAGCATTTGGTATCTAATGAAATGGAAAACAAAAGGAAGAACGAGTTCTAAGTAGCATTTCTTAGGAACACAGATTAACCACCACGAAAGTAAACACAGGGTAGGGAAACTACGTCGAAGAAATAACAAACAGATACAACTCAGAATCAAAAGGTTAGGGTCACATGGATCAGGCTAATACTGGTTTGTGACTTGTTTCTTTACAGATCAAAGAAATGCATCAAAACGGAAACAAGTACAAGAAAGCATACAAATCTTATAGTTTATGTCTTTATGATGCCTTTTCGTTGAAGAAAAATACTTGCCTGCAGAACACGTTCACAGTGTGAGGCACAAGCTGGAATATCTGTCTCATCCAATATCTCAATTCCTGCTCCCGTTGACTTCACCATTTCCTTGATTACAGCACCACCTAAACCAATTAAACAACAAGATTGGTTTTTTCGTACAAGCACTCTGGTTGAGCATCCTGGCTTGTCGAACGTCGAGCGCCCATTTCTTTTCAGCTCCTCCATTCTTTCGAAGATACAAAGGATTGCCCTCTTCACTTTAGAGTCTTGTCCTGGTCGCTGCATGAGGCAATAGAAACAAAAAATATAATGGGTGGACTGCATAACATGATTAACCAAAATATAAGCACGCACATGTATGGTTACGAATCTCAAAATAAAAATCTAAGATAAATTACAAGCAAAGGGTTCCTAGACTCATGAAGAGATATAGAAAAAACAATGGAGAAGTGCTAATTCTAATGTTCAAACCTCTATGGCGGAAATTGTTACCACACGTTCCATGCACCCAGTCAAAGGATTGCTGACGTCAATAGAAACTCCAGTTTCATCTTCCAAGCTTTTGATAAGCATGCCCTTCGTGCCAATCAAACCTCCAGCGAGATTGACATGACAGAGAAATCTAAACGAAATCTGCTGTTGGTCTTTCCTTTCGACATCTCCAGTAACACCTTGTGGACTATCAATCCTAGGGATACTGCTGTTTGCACACTCAGTGGAGCCCCCTGAGTGTAAAGCTCGGAAATTCGTCTCAGGCACTTGAAAAGATGTCCTTGGGAGCTTTGGGCTTGCTTTCGTAACAGAAGTTGTTAAGCTGCCAGCATGTAAATCACCTTGAACATAGCTAGACAAAGCAACAATTGCTTTCCTTATGGTGGGTCTATCTCCAGTTATCTGCAATTTTCAAAAAGGAAGGCATGAAGTATTTTTTAAGGAAAATCATAGGGCGATTTAGAAAGTGCGCAGGACAAAGAGAAACATGTTTAATGCCTCATTAAGTTTTTCGTTTTTATCCTAATCAAATTTCCCACGACTTTATATACGAAGTGTCCAGTTAAACAAAATTGGACATGGTCAAAGTTAAGAATCATGTAAGGTCCTCCAGACCCTGTATTCACTTTAGAAACCGCTGAGTGTATGCCATTCATTTCACATTTTGGTTGAATACATGGAAATAGAGAGGCAGATATCACTTATTATGAACTACTTGGCTGTGAACCTAAGTAGCCCTACGGAACCATGAGGCAGACGCAACATAGGCAGGGAGGCAGCAAGATAGACCAGGAACTTGGTATAATTATTGCTTAATCTCTACAAAGCATTCAGGAGCAGATATACATAGACAGGTATTCTTCCTAAGAACTTGAACCAACTTGGAAAAGTTTATAATATTCAAGCATATCATGTCTGTGTCTTCCTAATCAACTTCATCTTTCTAAAATAAATGGAAATTTGAGAAACCAAAAATTGCTCTCTTCCTTGCGTTCTACAATACCATGCGGTTCTGTTATATTAATTTTACAAAACTTGCCTTGCTTCACATAAAAATACTTGGATTAGCTTATTGTTGAAGCATTATGCCGGTGAGAGAAAGTTTGTTATGCACATACTCATAAGGGCATGTACAATGGTCTTATCTTAGCAATGCACCATAAGATGAGTGCTCAGTTGGAAGAGAGAGAAACGAGAAAAAGAGGTTTGTCTTCTCTTCTCTTAGCAAAAATATCTCCCACCACATATTTAGGGATATCTGGTTATAAGACTAAAAGTAACCCATTGTACATCATGTTTTATTGCCATATCTAAATTACGTGACAGATTTAAGATAGCACGGTCGTATCAACCATTGTACATGCCCTAACTAAAACAAACGCTCACCATTTATGTTCCAAAAGATAAGACATGCACCACAGAAGGGTACAACAAAAGATCAGAAAAAAATATCTAAAGAGTAATTGATAACTCAATTATTCTGGTGAGAACGATGAACAGGGTTGTGATGCAAATATTCAGAAGTGGAACAGAAAAGCAGCATAACCAACTTCATCTTTCTGAAATAAACGGAAACCTGAGAAACCGCAAGGTTCTCTCTTGCTTGCGTTCTACAATACCGTGTGGTTCTGTTATATGAATTTTACAAAACTTGCCTTGCTTCACATAACACTACTTGGATTAGCTTATTGTTGAATCATTATGCTGGGCAGAGGGATGGAAAAGTTTGCCATGCACATACTCAGAACTAAAACAAAAATGAACCCTGGCATTTATGTTCCAGAAGATAAGACATGCACCCCAAAAGGGTACAACTTTTTTTTTTTTAGCAACCGGCAGGAGCTCTGCCTATTCATTACGAAGAAAAGAGAATTGGCCAGTTTATAAGGGAAACTGGCCGAAAACCGAACAACAAAATATCTGAAAACAATATCTAAAGAGAATTGAGTACTCAATTATTGTGGTAAGAACGATGAACAGGTTTGTGATGCAAATATTCAGAAGTGGAACAGAAATGCACCATAACAAATACAAGAGCACATGTCAAATAATTTTCACACCATGTAACTACACAAATCCTCCCCTAATGCTCATGCATTGGGTTGCCTCGACCTGCAGTTCCCCCTGAAATGGCAGTAGAACTACACTTGTAGAGCAATTAGCACTCGCAAATTTAGAATTGTGTCTCCCTTGAAACGCCCCCTTTACATAAACAAGGCAAGACCACAAAGTATTGTTCAGCACAGTACGCGATAGCTAGCAGATGAAGCATCAAGGCTAATAGAGAGAGCTGTATACCTCAACGACCTCCTCGGTAGAATGAAGGTTCGGCTTTGCGTCCCCCGCCAACGAATAGACGCGAATCGCAGCGCCAGAGTCGCTGGAGATTGCCCTCAGAGTCAACCTCCCGAGGGCGTCGAGTCGGGCGGCCTCGACCAGGAACACGCATGCCACGTACTCAGGGTCCCGGCCCACGACACGGTGGAGGACCCCGGCGACGTCGACGAGGGCGACGAGGGCCTCCTGCACGGGTGAGAGCTGGAGGGGCTGAGCGGAGGAGGAGGATGCCTCGACGCGGCGGCTTGGAGAGGTGGGCCCGAGGACGACCGCGACGCGGCTGGCGGAGTCTTCGGGGTAACCCTCGAGGGCATCGACGCGGACCTGCAGCGCGGCTGTGTGGCGGCGGAGAGGGGCGATGGCGGCATAGAGGTGGAAGGCGTCTTCGTCGCCGAAGGTCCGGGGCAGGAGGAGGCGGAAGACGATGACGTCAGCGTCGGCGTCGGCGCTTGCGGTGGAGTCGGAAGAGGTGGAATCGGAGGCGGAGGCGGAGGCGGGGGCGGGGGAAGAGGCGGAGGCGGAGGCGGAGGCGGTGTAGGCGGCGTGCGGTGCGTAGTGGGGTTTCGCCCCGGCGGCCATTTCGTCGCCGCGGCGGAAGCAAGGACGGTGGCAGTGGAGGAGCCGGTGGGGTTTTGCCGTTTTGGGGCGGGTTTGTAGGGGTATCCTGGGGTTTTCGCGTGGGCGGTCTTTTCATTGTGGCTTTTTTCTTGACCTCGTGACTCCTGGTTTTCTTTTTTTTTGAAAATTTACCACGTATATTAGGTCAGCAAGCCGTCTCATTAAAATCCTGCTAGTCTCTTTCGGCACCCTGGTTAGGAAAAGAATGCGTCTGAAACTTGCTGCCTCCAACATCGACAAAAGTTACATTGTTACATCACTCACCAAGCTACTAGTTAACCAGCCCGGAGGCTCATCAACCCAACTACACGTAATTTTATTACAAAAACTATGACTAGCTAGCTCATGGGCCACACCGTTAGCAGTGCAGTAACAATGCATATAATTGACCTTTCCAATTGCCAAATCAACACATTCCGAGAAGATTGCCGCTGCCGCATCCCACCATTGATTTCTGCCTGTGCAACAATTGATAACCTCCAGAGAATCAGATTCCGCTTCTATATTATGGAAGCCGAGAGAATTAACAAACAGCAGTCCATCTCTCATAGCCATAGCCTCCATAGCGACAACATTTAGTCCCCTATCCACAAACCGACATTGTGCTGCCATAAAATTGCCTCGATCATCCCTTAACACTGCAGCAGTAGGTCTTTGGTCCATGGACCAGAGTAGAATATGTGTTTTATACCTCGCGGGGGCTTCTCAGCATTTAGCCCGTTTCGGCCGTTGGATCGAGATGTCACAGCGAATCTGAACCATTCAAGTTTTCTACCTCTCCCTGTCCCGCTCTTCCTCCTCCCTCCCTTCGGGTCGCCGGCTCAGCCTTCTCCCCACGCCTTCTCCTCTCTCTCCGTGCAGCACCCCGACAGGAACGGCTGGTGGCCAGCGGGAGCAACGCAGTCGGTGCTCGCACAGCCGTGCCATCACCGGGAGAAGCAGCTGCTGGCCGGCAGGACCTGTGCAGGCGGCCTCTCGCACCGCCGCCACGCGCCGTCTCGTCGACTGGAGGAGCGGCTGGTGGAGCTTCGTCCGTCCTGCACGTCTCCGGTGTGCTGCGCTGGACTGTCTGGCCTCCTCTGCCTCTTCATGGTCACGGAGGACCCCGACCAGCAGCGCAGCAACATGCCCTGCGACGTCTCATCTTCGAAAAGACCTACAGGTTGTTCCTTCACTTTCTCTATTCACCTTCCCCATCCTCAGCAATATCTAGATCCATCGTCTTAAAGCAAGGCCTGAAGTGACCGGGTATGGATGCATCCAGATTTGAAGGGTTTTTTCTCGTGTTCATTTCATGTGAACGGACAATTCATATGTTGAATGTTTCCATTTTTCGTTGGAATTAATCTAGATCTGAGAGGAGCATTTTTCTTTAGAATTGGTCCTGAGAAGGGGACGTTTTGATTCCAGACTATGCAGGTGTGGGCTGGTGACAGCAAGGTTCGTAAGGAGCGTGCCATGTCCAGCTCCTGGAGGAGCGTCGTCGCCATGGCCAGGTGGCTATTCTAGCATCGACAATTGGCATGTCGTTGCCGAGATTTTTATGGAAGTGTGTGTTTGTCATTTTTATTGCTTATTATTAAGATTCACGAGCCAGTAAATTATTCTTGCATTAAACCTGAGTGTGCACTTGACCATTTACATCCATTTGATGGTTTTTAGTGAAAATTTGTTATTACGCCTACAGATTGCAGCATCAAACTTGACTACGCATTTGGCCATTTACATCTTTGGATGGTTTTTAGTGAAAATTTGTTATTATGCCTGCAGATTTGTCGCTTATAAAAAATGCATGTATTATGCATCTGGGCATGGAAGGAATAGTACAGCCGCGACTCGCGGGATAAGGGGTTGCCAAATTTGAAACTTGATTGGTGAGCTTGACATCTTGGAAAGTTTGCATTATATGATGTGAGTGTTACAATTCTAAATTGAATACTAATTCTAGGCACATTTATCTACCTTCATAGTAGTAAAAGACCAAAGGAAAAATTCTATGTCTTGTGACATTTTAATTTCAGGCACCACTATAGTTTTGCAGCTAATAACATTAGTACTATATTCTTATGGCTTAAATCTCTCGAATATTTTTGGGCTTTGTTGGTAAATGCTGCAACCAGTTTGATTTCTAAGTATACAAGAGATTTGAAATTATTACTTGCATTTCTAACACATGGAAAGTTCCTTTTTTTTAGATTTTCCTTTTCTTCCAAATATTATTGTACTGTCTCTGTCCTTCTAAACTGTTCTTCTAAATATTTTGCTGTTGTGTTTATTCATAATGTGTTTTTCAAATCTGGTTGTTTCTTCCCTGTGGTGTTTTTAGGTGAGGTGATCAAGCCTAATTTTGCTCTGCAGCTAAAGTATTGGTCCCCAGTTGAAACATATATATCAGGTGAGCCAATTAGTTCAATAGTGTAATTATACTGTAAACTGGATAAATTTAGTGGTATTTTTATTATCCAGGCATGGCCATGTGTTGCTTTGGAGATTTGCATGTAGCTCCATAACCAATTCGTTGTTGTGTCTTTGTGGTAGATATAAATGCTGCATAAAAGATTATAGATTTGTCACTTATGTAATCGTTACTTTTAACCTATTAGAATACAAGTACAAATTCATTAATCCTCTTAACTGATTAATATTCAATGTAAATGCTTATATTTTCCTATTTCAATATACAAGAGGTCGGTGTGCATGAAAAAATTGATTTCGTATTTGACCGGCATTTTTAAATTTTGCTCGAGTTCTTGGTTTGCATATGGGGTTTGAATTGATAGTTATTCAGTCATGCAGTCTATCGTTAATTTCTTTCCAATATCTTTCTTCTATGTAGTGAGTCGTCCCACTGCACATCACAGCCCAGTCTTATTTCTCAGTTTTCCTTCATGTGCACATGATCCTTGAATTGATAAAATATTTGCGATTACATACTGAAGACACTGACCAACAGAGCAATGGACTGCCCTCCGCTGCCTTTTCTTTGTCAGGGATCTATAGGTTCTTCTCTCTCTCTGGACGTACACCATAATGCTTTCCTCCCAGATATGGAGATGGTGTACGTCTCTGCCAAAAGGTCACCATGAGACGTACACCATCTCCATCTCTGGGAGGAGAGCACGCTGCCGCTCGCGCCTCTCCCACTTCGAGGTTTCTGACAAGAGGTGGTCAGTGCTGGTTTGTCAGAGACGACACTGGTCGGTACTAGGAGCGTGCCCCTGTTCATAGGTTTGTGTTGTTCCTTGCTTGGTTGGACGTTTCTCCTTCCTCTTATTTGAAGCTTCGTTCTTGTGTGAGATTTAGAAAGTTGGATGGTAGGGTCATGCTGGTTGAGGGGATTGCGCAAAATTAATTGGGAATTACGTTGTTGATACAATATATGAAATTTGGGTTCATGCTGACTTTAGTCCTCAGGGTTTGGACATTTCTTAGTGATATTGATGTCCTTTTATGCTGCAAATAAGAAGCATGCTCAATCGGTCGCTTTAGGTTTGCGCGTGCATACTCTCAACTGATTTTACATCATAGTATATGTATCATATCGTTGCTGATTTCAACCTATATGTTTTTTCCTGCGTTGCAATTTTTTTGTCCCGTTTACACAAATTATGTGATGGAAACTACAACCCAGATGTGCACCATTGGTACAGAACAATTTACAGTACTTTTTGGGTTAATTTATGATCTGTATACGATTAGTGATTATTAATTCAAGGACAATTATAAGTATCGATGATGCATAGGCTAGGTTAAGTATGAGGTGAGGAACCGAGGATTGTGCTGATCTGGGTAACTTTTTCCCAAATTGTCTGTCAGCTTCATGATTCTGTTTTGTCCTGGTTTCAGATGATCTTATGTTCCACCATTGGACCATTGGTACCGGCAGGAGGGCCATGGCGGAATGGATAGAACGAAGGAGGCAGCCAGTGATGTAAAATCATCAACTATCACCGCCCATGGAAACTAAGGTACTTTTCTAAATTTGAGGTGCCATTTTAGATATGAGATGAATTTTTTTCACATATGGTACTTTTTGGTTTGGCAATGTAGAGTTAGTGAGAGGTGTATGAATGTGATTCCTACTACTAAAATTGTGAGAGACGTGAAGGTTCTCAAGTTCAATGGTATTGTGTTTTGTGAAATTTATCTTTGCCAACTTATGATTGGATACTTACTATGATTTGTTTCCATTATTCACGAAGTTAAGCTTTTTAACTCTTCCACGAACTATTTTTCTCGACTTATTCGGGCGATGTCAAATGCTTAATGTTGGACACTGGAAATGTGATGATCTGGTTGGTTCCTAGAGTGTCAAGTTTTCTCCAATGTACAAACTACGAGGAGCAAAGGTTGCTCAAGGTAAATCAGCTCAGAAGATTTAGTAGCTCTAGATGTGTTCCACCTACATGATACTAATTTTTTAGTTGTACTATCTTTAACTATTCTGTTAATGCAAGAATTATTTTTGTAATTGTGCATATTTTGGAATTCTAGGCCCCTTGATCCCATTTTCCTTGATGTTGTACAGAGTTGTTTCTTAGTTTTCCCTTGGTCCAGTTCACAAATCATGACTATGTCCATAAAACATTATATAAATAGTACAGTGATGAAATTACATATGTTGCTTCATATTATTGTTGGTACATGCGATTTTCCCTTTTAATGTACAAGAAGTGAGAAGTGTCAGGTGGACATAAACCTTCATTTTGTATTGCTTACGTGTCAGACTTCAGTTTAATTGTTTTCATTTTGGTTGAGAACAATGATATCTTTAGTTTGACGAATAGATATGTTAGATTAGATAGCCCAAATCAGTGTGCATATGGATTTTCTTTCTACCCAGTAGTTTCCATTATTATTTTTGCCTTCTACTGTATATAAAAGAGTGAGGCCTTATGCCGAATGTGCATATGTGTATTGCTTACATGTGTCATTTATCTAATCTCCGGGCAAGTGTTACCCTGTGCGGTTTAGTAAATAAAGCCCATTATTTGAAGAAGTATTTCAATCTAGATTTGAGAAATCTGCTAATTCTTCTGTCTTGGGTGCTTTAGCTTTTGTGTTTGTGGCAATTAGCAAGTTTCAGAACTATCCAGTTTTTTTTCAGGAAGTCATATGGCGGACTTCAGTTAATTATTTTCATTTTGGCTGAGAGCAAGGATATCTTTAGTTTGACGAATAGATATGTTAGATTGGATAGCGGAATAAGTGTGCATACGGATTTTCTTTCTGCCCAGTAGTTTTTCAATAGTATTTTTGCCCTTTACTGTAAGTAAAATAGTGAGACCTTATTCTTAATGTGCAGATGCCATGAATTCACTTAGGGTCATTTAGATTTGCATGTTGTGTTACTGCAGTATAATTAGTTTGATAGTAATGCTGCAATGAACTGGCAACCATAAGATTTTTTATCATTTATTTTCCTTTACAATTGATTTGCTAATTACAATTGATTTATTTGCTAGCCCTCTATCCAGTCCTACTTAGATTGATATACAGTTTGTCCAGGGGATGGTTTCCATACCAGGAGGAGCATTTTGGGTAGAAATTTCTTTTAGTTGTTTTTCTCTGGCTGTGCACACACGGAATATTCTTGGAGCATCGGTTCTTATGCGGCACTATTCTTATTCTGGACCTGTTAAATAGTTTCGTTTTTCTAGACCTGGAACTTCATGTGAGATTCGTACTCGTGTATAGCATGGAAGGTTTCTATCGAGGCTGGTCCAAAGTAATGGCCATCCTCTTGGTGCTTTGTTCAAACTGAGGGCATACTTAGGCTAAGCAAGTACTTAAATAGGCTTCCATATATTTACCATTTGTTATAATTGAGCTTTTGAACTAATGTATGTGTGATTTCGTCAGGTATACTTGGTTGCAGTTCTTTCTCTTGGTGCTTTGTTCAAACTGAGGGCATACTTAGGCTAAGCAAGTACTTAAATAGGCTTCCATATATTTACCATTTGTTATTGTCTTTCATAATTGAGCTTTTGAACTAATGTATGTGTGATTTCGTCAGGTATACTTGGTTGCAGTTCTTTCTCTTGGTGCTTTGTTCAAACTGAGGGCATACTTAGGCTAAGCAAGTACTTAAATAGGCTTCCATATATTTACCATTTGTTATTGTCTTTCATAATTGAGCTTTTGAACTAATGTATGTGTGATTTCGTCAGGTATACTTGGGTTGCAGTTCTTTCTTTGGTGTTTGAGTTGCAGTGGGATGGTTTTCTCTTTTCTGACTATGTTTTGCTATTCATGCATGTCTCTGTGATAGTTCATGGACGTTGTATTGAAAGACCTATTTATACTATTGACATTCATATCCTGAATACTTATGTAAACTTCGTGTATGTGAGAGAGCATTGTGCTTTGCTGTAAAATTAAGTTTCCACTGCTCTGTATAGTAATTGATGATTACCATGTCATATTAAGAATGCTTATCATACCGTTTTAGCAATCAATTACCATTGTCAAAGGTGGGTGGCGTGCTTAAGCCGTGCCAGGTCTTCCCTCCTAAAAATGCATCAAATAGTCTGCCATTTGTGGCTCTGTGCCACCCTCTACCCTCTGTAATGTAGTTCCTCGAAATAAGCACTTTTGTTTAATATTGATCTTCATCTGATTTCTTTTCATAGAAATAAGCACTTCTATTGTATTTTGATCTTAATCTGATTTCTATTCTGAAACATGTGCTACTACTACTGATAAACATAATGTAGTTCCTCGAAATAAGCACTTTTGTTTAATATTGATCTCTTTTCATAGAAATAAGCACTTCTGTTGTATTTTGATCTTAATCTGATTTCTATTCTGAAACATGTGCTGCTACCACTGATAAACATAATGTTTTCCCCAGCAATAACAATCTTTGAAATAGTTTGTATGTTTCGTAGCAAGGAATTGCCTGGAGACTCATGTCTTCAAAACTTATTTATGGAAGGACGATTTGCTTTCCATCAGCCGTCCCTACCAGTAGTATATATGTATCAATGTGTGATTATCGAACTAGTTAACATATGTCTGCTCCCGCTATCTAAGTTTAATGATCTATGTGATGATTGTTGATGCTTTAATGAAGACCTTTCTATCTATCTTGGAGACTTATTGATGTAGAATCTATGTGTAAGGAGGATTGTGCTCTGCTCTAAACCTCTAATGCCAGTGCAATGTATAATAGTCATTGATGACCCTGTAATATTAAGAATGTTTATCAGAATGTTTTGCAAATTGAAAACCAATGTCAACGGCGGGTGGCGCGTGGCAAGCCGCGCCAGGGGATCTAGTTAGTTTTAAACAGCGGGCTGGAAGATTAAAATGCATGTACCGGTCACTGTACTTGAGTAGAAATCTCGTCATTGTACTTAAGTAGTTTTTTTTAATGGAAACGTTTGACCTTTATTCAGCAACAGCTCCTGCATCATCAGCGATAACGCTGGTGACGAGGAAACTAGGGGAGTTGCATCCAACAACCGGTAACATCCGGTGCGCAAGCATGCATGCTTAGCGCAAAGGTGTGCCGACACGTTGGCTGATCTCATTACATGCTTAATAAAAAGAAATAAACGATGAAGCTAGCTCTTCAATTTCTAAGAAGATCGGTGCCACAACGGACCGAGAAACCGCGCGCGAGGCCTAGAGGTTCACCACTTCCAAGCAATCCATTTTCATCACCACTCGCGAATAACCACGAAGCTTCGCAAAGATCACACCATCCTGCAGCGATAGAGCTTCCGCAATCATGGGGTTAGTGACGCCCATATACGGCTTACTCCATGCTCCAATAAACCCTGCGGAAGATCGTGCAATCCCTCCTGCTCCACCTTTCAGCGCATCAGCAGAGATGCCTGCATCAGTATTGATTTTCACCCAATCTGTCTCGGGCGGCCTCCAGCCATGACCTGGCAACACTCGAGCATGGCGTTCCGGTATCTCCAATAGAGCAATAGTCTCCCGTACGCTCTTCATAGACTGTGTCGGATCAAGACTCCCCTTCTCGTTTGTCAAATTGTTTCGAAAAGTCCAGATCACCCACATGACCGTAATAATTTTCTGTCTATCAACATCGGCAATCAAAGTGTCACGCGTCCACGTCTCTGGGTCCAGATCAGGCAGTTTCAAATCCAACCAGCTCCTTGCCTCTAACCAGAACGCTTTTGCATGTGAACACTTGATTAGTGCATGCATCATGTCCTCATTTGCTGCTAGACATACCTTGCACAATGCCCTTTCAGCAATATGTCGATAATGCAGAGTCTTCTCAACCGGCAAGATGCCACACAAAACTCGCCACCAGAAGACACGCACCTTGGGGAGCAACTGGAGCTTCCAAAGTCTGGACCATAACTGTTTATCCGTATCTGAGGATTCGGTTACCGTCCCTTCAGCTAGAGCTAAATGCTCGTCATGCATCATTAGAGACCGGTACGCTGATTTTACAGTGTAATTGCCCATCTTCTCAAGCCCCAATGCCCAAAAATCTTCACCGCCACCATTACGAATCGGAATATTCAAAATAGCATCCGCTCTGGTGCAATAAAATTCCTTCTTATACCTGCCGACTTCCAAGACCAATTATCCATATCAATTAGATCAGAAACTTTATTTATAACATCTCTCTCGCTGTCCCCCTCTCTTTCCAATTGAACAGAAGGCTTCAGAGATTTTATGCCCGGTATCCAGTTATCTGTCCAAACTAATACAGAAGTACCATCACCAATTCGCTTGAGCAAACCATGTGATAACGCCTCACGCCCAGCTACAATAGCACGCCATGTGGCTGATGAGCATCTAGGAACTGTAGCTTGCATAAACTCCCCCTTCAGAAAATACTTGGTTCTTAACACCCGAGCACATAACGTGTTCGGCTGGGTAATCAAGCGCCAACCATGTTTTCCAAGTAGTGCTAAATTGAACAATTCCAAATTGCGAAACCCCATACCTCCTTTACATTTTGGAGCAGAAAGCCTCTCCCATGCAAGCTAGTGCAATGATCGCCGATCAATAGAACTGCTCCACCAATATTTAGCCATGTAAGAAGATAATTGTTTGCACACCTTCTTTGTGAGGAGAAAACACCCCATATTGAAATTAGGGATTGCCTGGATAATGGCCTTTATAAAGACTTCTCTCCATGCACAAGAAACCATTCTCTCCGATCCACCTTGTACTTTGCTTCGTATTCTTTCCCCAAGGTGGTCGAAAGTACCACTTGTGATACGTCCAACTGT
Organism: Poa pratensis; assembly: GCA_947311845.1. Taxonomy (NCBI): domain Eukaryota; kingdom Viridiplantae; phylum Streptophyta; class Magnoliopsida; order Poales; family Poaceae; genus Poa; species Poa pratensis. The sequence continues at coordinate 42,774,853 of CAMZMU010000128.1, forward strand.
CGTCAGAAGCCCCAAGTATCGTTCACTGAACGCCTCCAACGGAATACCCAACCTGGTCTTCAACAATTAACGAATCTGAACTGGAGTGTTTGGACTAAAATAAACCAAGCTCTTATCACGGTTGACACACTGACCAGAGCATTCCTCATATATTTGTAAAACCTCATTTAACCTCTGAACACTTTGCTCGTTTACCTTCAGAAAAATTAAGCTGTCATCAGCAAATAGCAAATGATTCACCCACAGAGATCTCGGACTCACTCTTATTCCTCTATCAACATGAGCTCCTCCGTACTAGTTTAGAAGAGTTGTAAAACCCTCTCCACACATCAAGAATAAATATGGTGACATAGGGTCTCCTTGACGTAAGCCCCGGGATGGGGTAAAATACGGTAAAAGTTCCCCATTCACACGCACCGTGAACCTAACTGACGTGATGCACTTCTGAATTAGCCTGACCAAACTCAAACTATATATATATACTATAAAAGTTCCCCATTTTTGGAACCCAATCGCGATCTCTCTGCCCAGCAAACTCTGCAACAAACATGTTCTCACCTACCGATCTGAAGAACAGCCCTTTTGGATTCCCCCATGCAGGCCTGAGGGCACTCGAGATGGTCTGGATATGAAAAATTGTACGATGCATGACCTTCCCAGCCAGCAACCACTTCGGCTGCTTGTCCTCCTCCAGATCATCCACGATCAAAGGAATAGCCTCCACCTCCGAGATGTCCAGCTTCCCCAATTCCTCCTCCAACCTTGTCCTAGCCGCGCGTGGCGACAGGGTCTCCTTTCCCTTCTCCTTACCACGCACAGACGAAGCCATGTCTGCGCCGGCGATCTGAGTTCACCTCGCCGATCGGAATCAACACGCACCGTCAAGCTCCACAAACCCTAATCGCCTCTAACGAGAGCTCTGAGAGTTACTTGTAATTAAGAAGTTGGCCATTACGGGGATGTGATTATACGGTCACTGTGTGTCGTATCTGACGCGTACAGCCACGTGTTCACCGGTCAGCGGAGCCAATTCTCTTGTTTCCGCAGTCGTTTTTGCAAAAAACCCCTAGACGAGGAAATCCCGGATGCCCTCCTCCTCCACTAACACAGCTCCCTGTCTGCGTCTTCTTTATCGACTAAATCAGAGTAGACACTAGTAGGAAAATCCTTATAGACAACATTTTGTTTGCGACGTGTCAAAAAATAGGTACGTTGCTAGTAAGTCTTAGCAACGTACGAAGAAGGGACGTGTTGCCACTAGAGCTGCACTGGCGACGTGCGCTGGCGCACAAACGTTGCTAGTATTATTTGGCTGCCCGCGGGCTTCAGTTAAACGTAGTGGCAACATGCACCTAAGTTGTACACTGCTAGTACTTTTCGTCTGGCAATGTGCTATGTGACCGCACGGCAGTACTTTAATAATGGCAACGTGCGCCTCGGTACTTCAACAAGGACACTGGCAACGTGCATGAAGGGAACACGTTGCCACTACTAAGTCTACTGGCAACGTACACAAAATGCATGTTGGCAGTAAAAATAGCAGCGGTGTGACACTAGCAACGTGCCACCACACGTTGCGAATGGGCAAAAGTGACACGTTACCAGAAGGCTTTTTCCCTACTTGTGAGAGGAGGCGGAGAGCTCGACGTAGCACTCGAGGTCGGTGATCGCTGGCAGGTTTGTCCTCATCGGCCGCCATCGCCGCGTAGTGACAGGAGGCTACGGGGCGAAGAGGGGCGGCGGCGCCATGTCTCCTATACGTCGTCTCGAAGAAGACCCCCTCCCCCGCTATAGTAAGGCCTTCTCCGCCATGAAATTGCTCTCTCAATGTCGAGCCCCTTCTTCGTCTATCATGTACGCGTAGTTGCACATGTAGTGATTGTTTCCTTCTGGGGTAGTTTTTGCCCGTAGTTGGAAACTTTCCTTCCGTTGATGTCGTTAGGGTTTCAGTCCAGAAATTGGGGGTTTGTGAATGGGGTTTAAGATCTAGTAAAAGAGCATTTTTTTGGCCAATTCTTAGTGATATATGAATGGTTTTGTCACAGGACGACGGGAAGGCAAGTTCTTTGTGGAGTTTAACCATGGCAGTTATTGTGTTGGGGAAGGTAGCGACTGATCATATGTGGATGCATGGCCATGTTGTGTGGTATGATCAAGTAGTTAAGTTGACATGGTCTCCAATTATGGTAGATCATCTGGTGGAGGAGATTGGATGGGAAATGGCAGGCAGAGTTAAGGTCTACTATTGTGTTCCTATACTTTCTTTGGATAGGAATGAGCTGAGAGAGATCAAAAGTGATGATCATATTGATCGGATGCTCAACTTCCTAGCACTTGGCCACCATTTTTTCGGTCTGTATGTGGACCATGATAACAGTTAGATAGTTAACCTAAATGCTGATGACGTTCTCAATTTTCCAACAGCCAAGCTTCCTCCTCTTATCAGTACTAAGAAGGTAGTGTAGAGGGCAGGTGATGCGGAAGATCGACAGCCTGGACAACAAGATGAAGATTAACAGCCTGGACAAGAAAAGGATGGTCTTGCTCCATTGCAGGTTGTATATCCAGAGGTTGAAGTAAGCAGATCTTTGATACGTCTCAAACGTATATATATTTTTTTATGTTTCATGCTTGTTTATAACAAATGCTACATGTTTTATTTGCATTATATATCATTTTTATGCATTTTTTGGGACTAACCTATTAACAAGATGCCACAGTGACAGTTCCTGTTTTCTGCTGTCTTTTTGTTTCAGAAAGGAAATATTCTCGGAATTGGACGAAATTTTACGGGGATAAGTTTTATGAGGATACGAAGACAGAGTCCAAAGGGAAGCTGAGGAGGCGACCCAGGGGGCCCAGACGCCACCTCGGCGCGTCAGAAGGTGGGGCCACGCCGAGGGGTCGTCTCGTGCCCTCGGGTGGCCCCTCGCACCGCCTCTTCACCTATATATTTCCCCTCGCCCTGAAAACCCTAAACACCCGAACACAATTCCACAAAAAGTTCCGCCACCGCCATCGTCGTCAACCCTAGTTCGGGATGGTTCTGAAGCTCTTCCCGACACTCTGCCGGATGGGGAGATCATCACCGGAGGGCTCTACACCGCCATGCCCGCCTCCAGACTGATGCGTGAGTAGTTCTCCATTGGACTACAGGTCAATAGCAGTAGCTGGTTGGTAGTCTCTCCACTTTGTGCTATCATGTTTAGATCTTGTGAGCTCCCTAACATGATCAAGATCATCTTTATGTAATGCTACATGTTGTGTTTGCTGGGATCCGATGAATTGTGAAGTTATGATCAAGTTGTCATCTATCTATATGTTTTATTTATGATCTTGCATGCTCTCCGATGCTAGTAGATGCTTTGGCCCAGTAGATGCGTGTATCTCCAAGAGGGGGTATTTATGCTAGATAGTGGGTTCATGTCTCCGGTAGATTGGGCTTGAGATGACAGAAACGACTAAGGCTCTGGATGTGCTGTTGCCACTAGGGAGAAAACAATGTTCTATGTCTACGTGTCATTTTCATTGTTTACATTACACACTTTGCTTATTGCAATTATCTGTTGCTTGCAACTTAATACTTTCAGGAGACACATATGTTATCCTGGGCAGTGGTGGAGCTAGCTCCCGGCGACCCTGGGCAGCTGCCCGGGCTCAACCGTGGAAGCTCCGCTGCAATTTGACCAAAACATGAAGAATAGTGAGGATAATAATGGGCAAACACTAAGCTCTAGCTCATTGTATTTGTTCCCTGCCCAGGCTCTACAATCTGTCTCGCTCCGCCGCTGATCCTTTGGGTGGATTATTAGTCATACATGCAGCTAGCAAGCAGTCTATGTATCATGTTGTAATGCCCAATTAAATAATACAGTGAAGTTTATCTTGTCATAATATGCATTGTCATGCCCTTGTCATTTTTCAATTGCCCAGCAGTAATTTGTTTACCTAGCATGTTTGTTTATCTGTTTATGGAGAGATACCACTAGTGAACTATGGACCCTGGTCCATTCTTTTACACTGATAAAAACACCATTTCCACTGTTTCCTACACTCATTTGTTCTCTGATCATTTTTGCATCCACACTCATTTTCCACACCATACGTTTAATCCTTTGTATTTAGCAAGCCATGGAGATTGACAACCTTCCTGTTTCGTTGGGGCAAAGTCGTTTGATTGTGTTGTGTGCAGGTCCACGTCAACAACATCTCAATGGCGTTGTTGTTGACACCGTGTTGAAGCTCTTCCAACTCCTACTGGTTCAATAACCTTGGTTTTGTTCTCAAGGGAAAACTGTTGCTGCACTACTTCATTCCTTCCTCTTGGGGTTCCCCAATGAACGTGTGTTCCACGTCATCAAGCACTTTTCTAGCGCCGTTGCCGGGGAGTTGGAATCTCCAGCAAGGGGAGTTATACGCCACCATTCTCCTTACTTTGTTTTTGTCTTGCTTAGTTTATTTTTGTTTAGTCTTGTTTGCTTTTAAAATTAAAAACTTCAAAAAAAATAGAATTTCAGCTTTTAGTCTTTTTCCCCGTTTTACCTAGTTTTATCTCTTGTTTAGTTATCATGGCTAGTTCTACTCCTTATGTTATGTCACCTAAAGATGAGGTTCTCACTTTCAAGAAGGGAAGTGAGGAAAGCTTTAAAGATGCTTGGACTAGAATTTTGGAATCTTATGAAAAAACTGAACCTAGAATCACCTTGAGCCTGTTTATTAGCAGTTTTTATTTTGGCCTTATTCTTTGCTATAGGTATGCTTTGGATACTATAGTGGGGGGAGATTTCCTTCTTCATGATGGAGATCAAGCCTTCAACGCTATAAAAAGATTAATAGCATCATCTTCTTCAACAACTAGCAAAATAGATTCAACTCTAGAAAATATTGCTAATAGGTTGGATACCCTTGAAACCAATATGTCTAGCATGGAAGAAATTCATAGCATGGTTCGTGAACTTCATGAAGCTGCCCTTTAAGCATCTCGAATTAATTTTCATAAATCCTCACTAAAATGGGCTCCCTCTATTAAAATTGAAATCAATGGGAAGCATTTTCATGCTTTCTGTGATACCATGAAAGAGTTCCCTTGATGCCTAGGTCTATTTATGATTCTTTAATTTTGTGGGGACTCTCTGAATGTGGGATTCATCTAATTCTTGCTGATAATTCCATCAAAATTCATTTGGCAATTGTAGTAGATATCCATACAAAACTATTTGGTGCTTTCATTCCTATTGATTATTATGTTATTGAATGTGAAGGTGAAGGACAAATTATACTTGGGAGATCATTTTTGAAGCTTGTTGGAGCTATCATAGACATGAATGAAGGAACTGTGAGATTCCACTCTACAGCAAAAGGCCATCATATTTTTCCTAAGAGTAAGGGTAAGAGATCCAAGGGTAAACGTTTCGGTCCTATTAATCTTGATAATCCTTTGTTCTTGCTTTGTGCCTAGGTAAAAGGGTTTAAAGAGAAGCGCTTATGGGAGGCAACCCATTTTTATTTGGGTCATTTTTTTGTGCCCCATTTGGCTTAGCTTTCCTCAGTTGTGCCCTACTCGCTTAACTTTCCTCGTATGTGCCCTACTTGTCTCTTTCGAGGCTGCTGCTGGCCAAACGGGGTGTTTCCGTCTAGTCAACCTAGTTTGACCGTTACTTGGCTGAGTTGACAAGTGGGACCGCTCAAGTGGGGCCGTTCAAGTGGGACAGGAAGGTGGGGATGGCGTGCAAGTAATTGATTATAACGCCCAGGTTGGGATATTTAGTCCCACCTCGCTAGTTTGGAGGGTGAAGCACTGGCTTATAAGCAGGACTACGCCGCATGTAACAAAAAGAATGTTTAATTTGGGGCTTTTCTAAAGTCATAGACATCTCAGAAATGCCTACTTGACTTCAGAATGGCCCCAAAATTAAATATTTAATTTTTAAACTTAATTACAAATATTCTGATGAATTTTTTTTTGTCTAAATCATGCTCAACATTTATTTATTCATTGTTTAGTGAGAATTCGTTGATTAGTACGTTGTTAACACTGAAGTTAAATTTGCACATTTAATTTCGAGGATTATAAGACTTAAATTTAATTTATAAACTGATTAGGAAGTAGAAACTGAATTGAACTTAGTGCTAATCAACGAATTAGGACACTGAAATTTATAAACTGATTTTCACATTCGTTCATTACTAGTACAAAATATTTTCATTACAAAAGATCTATAACTAATTACACTAACTACTAATTAGTGCTAATACTACTACTAGTACTACTCCTCCTACTCCTACTGCTACTATTGCTTCTTCTTCGCCGACGGTGGGCTCTACTTCCTCCGTCTCTTCGCCGGCGGTGTGGGCTCCTACTTCCTCCGCCTCTTCGCTGGCGGTGCTGCGCCACCATCATCGTCGGAGTCAGAGTCATCCTCATCATCGGACTCCTCGCCGGAGTCCTCCTCCTCCTCATCGGAGGAGTCAATCGGCGGCTCCTCCTCCTCGTCCTTCTCCTCCTCCTCGTTGCCGGAGTCATCGTCGTCGTCGTCATCGTCACCGCCATGGCCCTCGCCTTGGCCATCGTCGTCGCTATCCAGGGCCTCCTACCACGGGGTCCTGGCCCTCCTCCGACCACACGTTTGGGTTGCCCTGGCTGTCCTTGTCGCTAGGAACGAGGTCGCTGCGCCACCACTCGTCATCCGACATGACGACGATTGATCGGGGTTGTTTGGGCGAGAAGAGGAAGTGGAAGAGAATTGGGTTTTTTGGCAGAGAAGAGAGAAGAACTGCATTGGAACCGCCTACGCATTGGGGTTTTTATCTTTGAGAGGAATTAAGTGCGACGGCGTGTCCATCGATAACCGTATGCGGAAATGTACATACGATCTCTTCGTATTTTGCCAAAACCAGTGTGACAAGACTGCACATTACGGCTATATTCACACTTGATGGCGTTCAGTTGAAATGACAGGACAGTAATCGTTCGCCACGTCATCTAGAGCGTCTAGACGCGTGTTGTACATCTGTCGAACAGTTGTCGTGCATGGACGTGTTGGTCAAATTGACCGCAATTGGGAATGTTTTGATCCATCTAGACATGTCTAGACATGTTGCGACAATGTTTTGCGTGAACTGACGCGATCACCCTTTATGCTTACGTGCCAACCTGCATACGTGCATTCGTGTCATGCCACCGAGCGCGAACTGGACGCTCTGGGACACGAAAAAAAAACGAAAACTGTTGTATTGCAAGTCTATGATTTTCCCTGTTACTAGTACACTAGAAAGGTAGACTCCCCTAAGTTTTCCATTTTTTTGATTGTTTCTCGATTTATGTGATTTTTTCATCGGTAAATGCTACTAAACTCATTTAATGCGTGGAATATAACTAAAAATATAAAAAATTCAAGATATTCATGGATTATTCCTCCCACATGATATACTTATTGTGAAAATTGTAAGATGGCAATTTTCAATCTTATTTATGGTATCTAATTTGACAATGTTGTTTCCAATGTCGTGGCAATGCTGCAGAAAATATAACAATAACATTTAGAAAAATCTTGGAATTGCTTTGGCAATGTCGTTTACAATGTCAATGGACATGTTTGTGCCGAGTTTGGTCATCATAACAAGAAGATAGCCACGACCTTGGTTATTGGCTTGAAAGCCGTAAATCTCATAATTAAGGGGCAGACAAAGACGTTTAAAATATGAAAATGAAAAACTAAGTTCAGATCCTTATTATTTACCCCAAAATGAAGCTTTGGTGAATTTATAGATTTTTTATTTTCCAAAAAACCCTACCTCACTTTCCTTGAACTCTATACAAGTTTGTTCAAGGTAGCTCATTTCTGTGAAGGTTTGTTCAATAAAATATCCGGGGACCAAGTTTATATTTTTTTATGGTGACTATGTCACAAAATACGACAATGTGCGCAGGTTTCATTTTTTTTGATTTTTTTAATTAGTTGTGCTCATTTGAACTCGATCTTGGTAGCTCACCCATGCTACAGCTTTTTTCATGAAAATATTCGTATACCAAGTTTATATTTTTTTATGGTTACTATGTCGCATAAAACATCAACGTGCGTAGGTTTCATATTTTTTTGATTTTTTTGAATTACTTGTGCTCATTTGAATGTTGGTCAAACCTCAGATATCCCCGTTGACCCGCTCAAAACCCCGCAGTCCTCTCCAAACCCTAGCGGCGATCCCTCACCGTTCGATCATACCCTAGCGCCGAACAGCGGCCGTCAGATGGGTCGTATGTGATGGGCCGCGCGCGTAGGACTAGGCAAATCTCTCTGTCACCCAAAGCATGTGACCGTTACCCGCTGACGAGTGGACCGCGGCATACCCAATGACAGGTGGGTCTGTAAGCTCGCCCACCTTTTGCCTCATCTTACCCGAACAGAATCAATCAGTCACACAAAATGGGGATTTTCACACATAATGTTTTTTTTAAATCCAACAAATTGGAAACTTGTTCACAATGTCCATGCACATTTTTGTGCCGAGTTGGAATCTCCGAGTTGACAAGTTCAAAACAAGGCCAAATTGGAAACTTGTTCACAAGTTCAAAACAAGGCCAAATTCCACTAGACCAACAACTAAAATGGACCAACAACTAAAATGTACCCAATACATAATTATACAGTAGACCAACAACTGAAATGGACTACCACTCGTCCTCGTCGTCAGAAACCTCCACCGGCTTGGCCTTGCCCTTGCCCTTGCCGTCGACCTCCATTGGGACGTTGCCCTTGCTCTCCGAGTTGTTCAGAGCCTTCTACTGGTCGTCCGCATACTTCTCGGCTCTTGCCTTCTCCGCGGCTTCTTCTTCGACCACAGAAGTGACCAGAGTATCCATGAGCTGTTGCTGCTCGGCGGAATGCCTGGCCTGCTCCGTGGCTTGATAGTCGGCCCTGGCCCAGGCCATACCCGGGTCCACGACCTTCTGCTCCTCTTCCCCCTCCTCCTCCTCCTCCTCCTCATCAGACAGATCGATGAAGGGAATAGGATCGGGAGCAATGGCCCTGCCCCTGCCCCTACTCGAGCTTGGAGGAGACATACTCCAGCATGAAGAAATCCTGCTCGAGCTTGGCCGAGTCCTGAACGAGCTCGGAGGAGTGCTGCTCAAGCGCCCACGCCCACGGGTCCTTCTACTGCCGCTGCCCTCGCTCGACTCAAGAAACCAAGGATAGCGGACATGGCGGCGGCGGTTCGAGCTGCGAGTTGAGCGGCCACCATTATGAGCCATCGAAAGATGAGGGACTGGGCGACGGTGTCAAGGAGAGGAAGAGGTATCACTGGGCGGCGCGGGCGCAATGGGAGAGTAAATGACTCCTTTTCTAGCCATCTGCGGTTTGGACGGCGTCGCGTCTGGACCGTCAGTAATGGTGACCGGACATTGATTTGGCTCGCCAGAATGCTCAGCTTGCGGCGGGACAGACTAGGCAAGAGAGACGCGAAGACGGCGGAGCAGATGCGCGGCCAGGCATGCAGCGTAGGCGGTGAGGCAGCTTTTTGCCGGCCAAGGGGGGCACGCCATTGAAGGAGGGAAAATTCAGGGACGACAAGTAGGCATGGACGCGCTCATATGGCTGCATGCAAGCACTCCTCCTCCCCTGGCCCCACTTGTAAGCTTTGAGTGGGGATGGCCCCACTTGTAAGCTTTAAGTGGGGACAACGAGCAGTATGGGTGCGGACGGGTGCATGCACTTCGCGGGGCCCATGTCACACCTTCGTTAACGGTCAAAGGGTTTGACCAGATGGAAACACCCCATTTGGCCATGTGTGAGCCTCTAAAGAGGCAAGTAGGGCACAGACAAGGAAAGTTAAGCGACTAGGGCACAAACGAGGAAAACTAAGCGAAGCAGGGCACAGAAATAAAAAACATTTTTTATTTTCTGTTGTTTTCTTGTTTCTTGAGTCAAGGAGTTTGCTACTTCTGTAACAACTCACTTGTATCTTTTTGTTTTCATTTTTGTGCCAAGAAGAGCCTCTAATGGCAAGAAATTGTTAAAGTTTGGTTTGCTGTCTAGAAACAGATTTTTGTGCTCTACCGTAAAATCCATGAAAAATTCACAGAACGTCCTATTGATCTGAATTTTTTTGTGAAGAAGCCTGAGATTATATCTATCTTTCGTTATATTATCATTTTCTGTTTTGGGCAACGTAAGTGACTCAAAAAAATAGTCTTTACGGATTGTTCTGGTTTTGACAGATTATGTCTTTATTTTCGCATTCTCTCTTTTACCAGTGTTGAGTGAGGTTCTCTATGGTGGAGAGCATCACATAAAGCTAGTAACAGTAGCTAATGTTTAAAATGAGCTTTTCAATGTGTCTTTACAGAACCAAGTGGATGTTGAGTATATAAGCAATTGTTCGATTAAATTAATCCAATAATAAATCATGAGCATGACGTAAAGAGTGCTAAAGACATACTGAAACTTGATGATATAAACATGTACTAGACAGATAGTAGAAACATCTACACAAATCACTACTATTGCAGACATGGAAATAAACAGGAGAGGGATAAACGTGTTATACCCTCCAATAGGCCAGTTGGCCGCAGCAGCGGAGGCGGTCGCCTCGTCGGCGATCCTCTTGTCAGCAGCAACCTTCTCGTTGGCGAGTCTCTCGGCGTTGGTGGACATGATGATGATGAAGACGACGCGGACGTAGTTGATGCAGACGAACGGAAGCGAGCAGTCGCGTAAGAGACGCTCCCCAAAAACCTAGTCGCCCCTCTCCCGTACAGGATGTGGAGAGGCGGGGTTTTGGAGGCCTTCTCTCACGGCAACCGTGTACGCGGTGGATGGGACGGGTTCACCGGTGGCAGCAACAGTGAGAGGAACGACAGTGGCGGCGTGGAGCAGATGTGATCTGTTCTGTATCCCTTCTGGAGAGGAGCGACCTCTCTTATAAGTTCAGAGGAGGAGACCAGAGGTCGAACAGAAATGCCTGTAATTAATCACAATGAATTTTGAAACATACATACTTAAGAGGACTTAAGACAAAACGTTTCAACTCGTATTCATTTTCCATTAAGAAAAATGTTTCAGTTGATCGGTTATACTCCATTCCTCCATGACAAAAAGAACACATCGGCTCGGCGAGATTCCCGCAACCACGGTGCGCGCGCGTGTCGTGATGAGGCGAGGCGGGCAGCGGAGGAGGAGGAGTGCGCGTGTGGACCGCTTCCCTTCACTTCACAACCAACTCATACCTGTGGGAGTAGAGCTCACCTTATAAGGTGGTGTACATCTCTCCCAACTAGCCATGTATGACTAAACTCCCACCACTTGCCATGACAACATGGGCCTTTAGGGATTTTCCTGAAATTGTTAGATGGGCCTAAAGCCCACCCCAATATTTCAACAATCCCCCACCAGATCCCAAAGACCCATGATGTCGTCCTCTTTTCCAAACACTGTTTTGATATGTATTTTCAGTGGAGACCCGTTAATAAGGTTGAACATCCACCTAGAGCAAATAGCTGCACTCCTTCACAACTGACAATGGACTATGCCTTGAATTGTCAGTTTGGGGTAAAGTAGTTTCACCAAATATCATACCAGTACCAGGCTACCGAAAGCTGACCCCTCGGGTGGAGCATATTAGTCACACTTCTAGCCTATTCATGAACTTACTAGAGATCAACCCAATCTCACAGATTGTGACTAGCAGTCAGGCTCATATAGGTGTGTTCCTCCAAAGATCGCTCGGTAGGATAGTATCTTGCTTATATAAGCCTTGGAACACATTAAGACAAGAGTCAACCTGCCATACCGAGAGTATTGCATCTCCAACGGAGTGGGTTAGTAAAGTTACTCTCCTCAGTTAACCACTAGCTTGTTTTCCCAGGTCCTACTTCACGGGAAGTCCGATCACATAGGTTGGGTTACTACTATGGCAACTCATATGGGTCTCATACCCATCTCCCTCGATGCACTTTCTATCACAACACGTGATAGCCCTTTAGTAAAGGGATCTGACAGATTCTTAGCCGACTGGATATAATCCAACGCTATTACTGCGGAGTTTCATAAATGTCTGACAACTTTTAATCTCATTCTTATGTGTTTGTTGGACTGCATGTTGTCCTTTGAACTCTTTACCATAACAATGACTGTTTGATTGTCACAGTTTATAAGGATAGTCGGTACTGGATTTTCAACCACTAGCAAGTCCATCAAAAGATCTCGAAGCCATCCTGCTTCGACACCAGATGTGTCCAAAGTTGTTAATTCTGCTTCCATTCTCGATCTCATTAGGATCGTTTGCTTGCAAGACTTCTAGGAAACAGCACCACCTCTAAGGGTAAACACATAACCCATTGTGGCTTTCATCTCATCGGCATCAGAGATCCAATTCGCATCACAATACCCTTCAAGCAATGACGGGCTTCCGGTATAGTGAAGTCCATAGTTCATAGTACCTTTCAGGTAGTGCATAGTTCTGTCAACAGCTTGCCAATGCACATCACCCGGATTGGAAACAAACCGGCTCAGTTTGCACACAGCAAACATGATGTCAGGCCTTGTAGCGCTCGCCAGGTACATGAGTGAACTAATTACTTGAGAGTATCTCAGTTGATCCTTAGCTGTGCCTTTAAATTTTCGAATCTGCACACTAGGATCATATGGTGTTGGATAAATTTTGCAGTCCGAATATCCAAAACGACTCAAAATCTTCTCAACATAATGGGATTGCAAAAGAGTAATCCCACCCTCATTATCTCTCAATAGCTTGATGTTCAAAATAACATCAGCCACACCAAGATCCTTCATCTCAAAGTTCTGAGATAGAAATGACTTCACCTCCTAAATGACTTTGAGGTTGGTCCCAAATATCAGTATGTCATCAACATACAAGCACAGTATAACTCCTTCGCCCCCATCATGGTGATAGTATACGCATTTGTCAGCTTCATTAACAACCACCTGGTGGACGAGAAGACCATGTGAGGCCGCCAACGAGAGTAATACTCGTATGGTGGCCAGTCTAGCCACAGGTGAATAAGTATTGAAGAAATCTTCCTCTTCTTTCTGGGAATAACACTTGGCCACAAGCCTAGCCTTGTACTTTTCAATCGTACCATTGGGCCTAAGCTTCTTTTTGAACACCCACTTACATCCCAATGGTTTACAACCATAGGGACGTTCAGTAATTTTCCATGTTTCGTTAGCCATGATGGAGTCCATCTCGCTATGGACTGCTTCTTTCCAATAATCAGCATCTGGAGGCGCATACGCCTCGGAAATAGAAGTGGGAGTATCATCCACAAGGTACAGAAGGAAATCATCACCAAAGGACTTTGCAGTTCTTTGTCTCTTGCCCCTACCAAGGGGTTCCTTTTCATCATCCTCAGGATGTTCCATGCATTTGTTCATAAAATTCCATAGGAATGGCAGGTTCATGAGTCTCCTCAGATTCCTGTCTAGAAGTGCTTTGCATATCTCTCATAGGAAAAATATCCTCAAAGAATGTAGCATATTTAGACTCCAGAATTGTACCGACCTTCACGTCAGGTATCTGAGATTTCACTACTAGAAATCTATAGCCGACGCTATTCTTAGCGTAGCCCAAATTAACACAGTCCATGGTCTTTGGTCCAAGCTTATGCTTTTTGGGGATCAGCACGTTGACTTTCACCAAGCAGTCCCAAGTACGTAAGTATGAGAGTGTCATACTTCTCTTCTCCCATTTATCATAGGGAGTGATTTCGTTGCCTTTTGTCGGAACTTTATTCAGGGCATGACATGACATTAATATAGCCTCCCCCACCATGCCTTGGATAAACCCGATGTATCTAACATGGCGTTAACCAAATCTGTGCGGTGACCCAGCACACCACTGCATGTTGTAGTGTACAAGTCGTTGATGTAAGACGCACGGAAGGACCTCTCCGCAAATATTACATCCCTCAGAGTAGTACAACAGAAACATAGCCGGTCCAAGGTAACACTATAGGGTTACAACACTATTCAATACAAAATCTCGAGACCCTTCTTTTTATATTGAAGCAAGTCTCCTGCAAATGAAATACAGAAAGATCCAAATCGTAACTCTAAGCTGGATATCAGCTCTAGCTCTAATTCCTCATCCACTACTGCTGTTGTCACAGCCCTAATCTATTCCATCTGGAATATCTTTATCCAGGGTTGTCTCCTCCTTCCAATAGTTGTTGTCTCCTTCATTGGCAAAGTGGTCGTCATGTATGCCATTGACAATATTGTTGTTGCTCCACCATTGTTACTGTTGTCATCGTTCTTCTGTTGATGAAGTAGCAGTTGATTCCTTCAACGTTCACCAGGTAGACTTGACTCCTCATAGAAGATCTCCTCGACGTCGTGATGGATAAATGTCAACTCCTTTGCTGGTTCCAAAAATCTAAGCAGGGGGTCAACGGGGAAAGGGTGAGCAACTCGAGCGTTACTCAGCAAGTTCAAATAATATAGGAAAGAGTTTTTGGTTTGAATGCACTAGCTACTGCCATGACCAACAGTCATAGGCATAATGCAATTTTTGGAAAACATTTCTTCAAAAGGTCAAGTTTTATTTCAGAAAACTATGCTCACAACCTCCACGGGTCTTGCGAATCAAACATGGGATTCCTTTCCCGCCACGACCTGTAGTTCCTTCCGGGAACACGGATGTGACAGTCACAATTTCTTGTTGGTTAACTCTGCAGAGCTGCGTAACTTTACCCATGAGAGATCAAGATCATATTGCACAACCTGGCGTACTTGCCTGTCCACACTTCCTATGGTGTGGGGCCCGATTGATGATCCAAGACATTCGCCGTGCTTCTCCAACAACCCCGCATGCCCACCTTTTTGTAGGTTTGTCCTCCCATTTATCTTTTGGTAAACTGTTCCGGACCAAAGTCCTCCCCTATACCATAAAGATAGACTGTTCCAGACAACCCCTACAATCCATCATAGACACCAGAAACCGTGGGAATTAAGGGATCCCACCCATGTGCATGTAGTCCTGCAAGATCTACAGTGATATAGGTTGGTCCCGATTTTCACGGATTTGTGCGGAGGGAACGATGAACACGAAGAACACGGATGAACTCAAGAACACAAAGGGGGGAAATCAACAAAACAAGGATAACTAGCAAGTAGCAACTCAGCAAGATTCAATTGGTAACAAATCCCCTAGGGTAGCCCCCAATTCTCCTCTCCCAAGCACACCTTACTCTTAGGATTGTTTGTCCAATTGGTCAATCCAACCAACCCAATCTAGCCACTCTAAGAGGGAAGATTAGCAAGTAATCGCAACTACAAGAGAAAGCCTTTGTATCCACGAAGAGATCTTCTCCACAAGGGGAGGCCTTGGTTCATCTCCACAAGGGGAGGCCTTGATTCATCTCCATAGGAGGAAAGAGACGCTTTGAGAAGAAGGGGCAAGGCTCTACTTTAGTTCCCAAATCATAGTCTAACCCTAGATCTGAAGGGGTGGGGGTCTATTTATAGTCTGGGTGAGATAGGGGTGGATAAGTGAGGGGACACGGGTCCTCAACCCGACAGGTTCCCGTCGCAGCGGTACTACCACTGGAGCCAGCGGTAGTACCGCTGGGCAGTCTTTCGTAGCAGCTTCAGGAATTACTCAGGCGGTAGTACCGCTACCCCCAGTGGTAGTACCGCTGCGGTACCGCTGGCGCTACCGGCAGATCAAACAGAGACCCATTTTCGGCGGTAGCTTCAGCGGTAGTGCCGCTGGCCGGCGGTAGTACCGCTGCGGTACCGCTGGCGCTACCGGCAGATCAAACAGAGGCCCATTTTCGGCGGTAGCTTCGGTGGTAGTACCGCCTGGGCGAGGGCGCGTCTGGCTCGGCTGGACCCGGGGCAGTAGTACCGCTGCCATCGGCGGTAGTACCGCCGCCTGGGATTTCTTCCCAATATTCTCTCCTTCTCCTTCGTCTTCTTGACTCGATTCTTGTCCAACTTCTACACTTTCTTGGAGATCTTCATGAGGGTCATGCCTGAGTATACACAAGGTATCGGAATGAAGTAGCAAGCCATTCAAAGGAGTATCGAGATCACACATAGATAGGAGTGAGTTCACCTTATCATGAAGTGCCTTGACTCTTGCTCTTGTCATTGGTCCACTTGGTGGTGTGTGCCTAGGTTGCACTACATCATCTCCCCCCTTGGAAAAGAGTCGTCCTCGACTCTTCGTCCTCATCATCACTTGGGTTTCCAAGGTAAGGCGAGATGTCGGCGACGTTGAAGGTGTCATGGACGCCGTACTTGGACTTTGGTATGTCGATCTTGTATGCATTGTCGTTGATGCGCTTGAGAACCTTGAAAGGCCATCTCCTCTTGGCGCGAGCTTAGACTTTCTCTCATCGGGGAAGCGGTCTTTGCGTAGATGTAGCCAAACAAGGTCTCCTTCTTCAAAGATCATGGGGCGCTTGTTCTTGTTCATCTTCGTAGCATGGTCTTCGTTGTGCTTCTCAAGCGTGGCCCTTGTGTCTTCATGTAGTTTCTTCATGTAAGCGGCGCTTGTCGAAGTCCATGTTGACTTGTTCTCGGAGTGGAAGTGGTAGCATGTCGAGCGCGGTGTAGGGGTTGGACCATAGACGACCTCGAAGGGTGTTCTCTTTGTTGCGCGATGTAGTGCTCGATTGTAGGCGAACTCGGCGTGTGGGATGCACTCTTCCCAATTCTTCAAGTTAGGCTTGATCAACACACGAAGGAGTGTGGATAGGCTTCGGTTCACCACTTCGGTTTGGCCATCGGTTTGAGGGTGGTATGCGGTGGAGAATAGTTGCTTGATTCCCATCTTGGCCATCAAAGTCTTCCAAAAATAGCTCACGAACTTGACGTCACGATCCGACACAATGGTCTTGGGCACTCCATGAAGACGGACGATTTCCCTGAAAAACAAAGTAGCAATGTGTGAAGCATCGTCGCTCTTGTTGCAAGGTATAAAGTGTGCCATTTTAGAGAAGCGATCAATGACGACAAAGATGGAATCCTTGTTTGTTTTAGTGCGTGGGAGTCCTAAGACAAAATCCATAGCATGTCGGACCATGGGTGATGTGGAATAGGCAAAGGTGTGTATAAGCCATGAGAGTTTAGAGTAGACTTAGCTTTGAGACATGTTGAACATCGTCGCACCAAGCGGTCCACATCCCGGTACATCCTTGGCCAATAGTAGTTTGTGGAGAGCATGCAAAGGTCTTGTCACGTCCAAAGTGTCCCATTAAGACGCCTCCATGATTCCTTCAAAAGGACCAAACGAAGCGAAGACTCGGGTATACATAGTTTGTTAGCCTTAAACAAGAAACCTTGTGCAAATAGAAATCACCAATTCCTTTGTGCTCCGAACATTGAGCGAAAATGTCTCCAAAGAAAGCATCGGTAGCATACAACTCTTTATCTCATCCAAACCCAAGACACTAATGTCAAGACGTGTAAGTAGGTTGGCCTTGCGGGATAGAGCATCCGCGACCACATTGTCTTTACCTTTCTTGTATTTGATTACAAAGTGAAAGACTCAATGAACTCAACCCACTTAGCATGTCTTTTGTTCAAATTTGTTTGACTTTTCAAATATTTCAAGGATTCATGGTCGGAATGAATGACAAATTCCTTAGGACGAAGGTAATGTTGCCACACATCCAAAACACGAACCAAAGCAAATAACTCTTTGTCATAAATGGGGTAATTCAAGCGAGCTCCATCTAGTTTCTCACTATGGTATGCGATGGGTCTACCATTTTGCATAAGCACTCCACCAATGCCCAATCCACTTGCATCGCATTCAATCTCAAATGTCTTAGAGAAATCCGGAAGGGCAAGGAGTGGTGCTTCGGTTAATAACCGTTTGAGCTCATTGAAAGCAAAATCATGTGCATTGCCCCAAATGAAAGGTACATTTTCTTTGTAAGTTCATGGAGGGGGCAAGCAATTGTGGAAAAATCCTTGATGAAACGGCGGTAAAATCCGGCAAAACCAAGAAAACGTCTCAACTCCTCAAGTGACATCGGAAAAGGCCAAGTCCGAATTGCTTGTATCTTTGCTTCATCAACTTCGACTCCATCCGAAGAAACAACAAAACCCAAGAAAACAAGTTTGTTGGTGGCAAAAGTGCACTTAGAAAGATTTGCATAAAGCTTTTCATTGCGAAGAACCAACAAAACTTGAGCAACATGAGAAGTGTGCTCTTCCAAAGATTTGCTATAGATAAGGATGTCGTCAAAGTATACCACAACAAATTTCCAATGAAAGGACGCAAAACATGATTCATGAGACGCATAAAAGTAGAAGGTGCATTGGAAAGACCAAATGGCATGACAGCCACTCATAAAGACCAAGCTTTGTTTTAAATGCGGTCTTCCATTCATCACCTTCACACATGCTTATTTGGTGATATCCACTTTTAAGATCAATTTTGGAGAATATAGCGGAACCACAAAGCTCATCAAGCATATCATCAAGTCGAGGGATAGGATGGCGATACCGAACGGTGATGGCGTTGATGGGGCGACAATCCATGCAAAGGCGAAGAGTGTTGTCGTGCTTGGGTACCAAGATGACGGGCACGGCACGGACTCAAGCTCTCGCGGATATGTCCCATGGCAAGAAGTTCTTGTATTTGCCGCTCGATCTCCTTTGTCTCTCGGGGTTGGTGCGGTAAGGAGCGCGGTTTGGTAGCGGTGCGCCGGGAACAAGGTCGATGCGGTGCTCGATTCCGCGTAGAGGAGGTAGTCCCGGTGGCACTCTTGAGGGAAGACATCTTCAAAGTCCTTCAAAAGAGACAACAAAGAAGGAGGAAGGTTTGTGAAAGTGTTAGTCATAGAAACTTCACCCTTGCATATGAGCACATAGTGGAGGGTGGATGGGTTCTCTCTCAACTCCCTCATCTCTCTCTTTGTGGCAAATAGTGTAAGTTTTGTGGGAACTCTCTTTGAAGTGTCACACTCATTTGGCTTGTGGCTCTCACTCACTTTATGGTGGGTCTCTCGCTCACCACTCATCTCACTAGACGAACGATCTTGTTGTGCCCTTGCAATAGTCTTGGCGTTGTCGGCGATGACTTGACTTGGTGTCATGGGACGAAGGACGAAGGTCTTGTCGTTGTTCTTGAAGCTATAGTAATTTGTCCTTCCATCATGCATAGCACCCTTGTCAAATTGCCATGGACGCCCAAGGAGTAAGTGACAAACGTTCATAGGCACAACATCACAATCAACCGTATCTTCATAGGCTCCAATCTTGAAGGACACTTGCACCATGTGTTGAATCTTGACGGCTCCGGTATCACTCAACCATTGCACATGGTAAGGATGTGGGTGCTTCTTGAACTTCAAGTTGAGCTTATCACAAAGTTCTTTGCTCGCTAGTTGTGGCAACTTCCACCATCTATGATGACCTTGATGGACTTTCCATTGATTCCCGCTCTTGTTTGAAACAAGTTGCATCTTTGGTCTTCTTCCACTTGAACATTGGTGGTTAAGCTCTTGCCACAACCAAGGAAGGGTTGTTGTCGCCATCACAATATATCTCACTTTCTTCTTCTTGAGCACTTTGCATTGTGGCGACCTTGTTCAAAGCATTGTACTCATCTTCACTCATAGATTCATACTCTCCCATGTCATTGATGATCATGACCTTCTTGTTGGTGCACTCAAAAGATTTGTGCCCTTGTCCGCCGCACTTGTAGCATTGCAAGAGTCTTGTGCCGGACGAAGATCCTTGAGGCGCCTTGGTAGGGGGGTACTTTCTTGAAAGGTTGAGGCGCTTGAGGTGTCGAAGTAGAGACTCTTGGAGGACCTCGAGTGTTCGCTTGAGGAAGAGCTTGTGAAGGTGTAGGAGTTGACGAAGAAGGCTTGTTGGCGAAGAATGCCTTTGTCTTGAGGTATTTGAGCTCTTCAAGCACGTGGCGCTCGGCCTTGGAAGCTTGATGTACTAGCTCAACCAAAGAGGCATATGGTTGGAACTCCACGATCTTCTTGATTGGATAGTTGAGGCCATTCATGAAACGAGCCATGGATTGCTCTTCGTACTCGTTGACATTGGCTCTCATCATGGAGATTTCCATCTCCTTGTAGTACTCGTCAACCGACTTCAACCTTGCTTCAACTCTTGCAACTTCTTGTATAAGTCTCTAGTGTAATGGCTTGGCACGAAGCGCTTGTACATTGTTTCTTTCATTTCAACCCAAGTGTCGATTGGTAGTTGTTGGTGGTTAGCGACGCGTGCATCTTGTAGTTGTTCCCACCACAAGAGGGCATACTCTTCAAACTCCATCGAGGCTAAGGCAACCTTCTTGTTGTCGGAGAAGCGTTGCATGCGGAAGATCTTGTCAACCTTGAGTACCCATGAGAAGTAAGCTTCCGGATCACTTGTGCCGTAGAACTTGGGTATGTCAAAGCGGACGTTGGTCAAATCATCATAGTCGTCACGATGGCCACCACGTGGGAATGCATGTCCACGTCTCCTTCGATTGAGTCCATCACCATTGTGTTGGCTTGACTCGTTATCACTTGACTCAGAACGATGGTTTTGTTGACGGTCATGTGGAAGCTCTTGACGAGGACGAGGATCATGTGGAAGTGGTTGCTCTTGTCGATGAACGGGTTGTTCGTTATTGTTCGCATTGACATGATTTTGATGACGTGGCTTGGAGGATGACGTGGGTGACGTGCTTGTTCATCAAAGTCATTCGCACCCGGTACGCCATTGTCATTAGCCAATGGGTCATGACGATCACGTTGTTGCGGTGGTGGTGATGGTATGCGTTCATGACGTTCATCATTTTGGTGAGGTTGCTCTTGATGCGCATTGGCATTGTTCGCGTGAAGATCATGTGGTTGTTCAACGTTATGAGGAGGTCATTCATGGGCGTCGCGCCTTGGATCATGTTGACGTTCTTTTCGAGGTTCATGACGACCATGACGTGCTTGTGTCGACCTTTAGGTGCTTCTTGTACGGCTTGAGCGTCAAGAAGCTCGTTGTCGCACAAGGTTGTTGAGAGCTTCGGTCACCCGCTCCATAGATGCTTCTTGCGCATGCATGCGTTCGTTGAAGTTGTTCTCTTGAGCTTGAAGACGGCGCTCGTAGCGTCCTAAGCCATCACGAAGAAGGTGTCGAAGACCCACAAACTCCATTTGGGTGACATATCCATGATCACCGCGAACTCCACCATGGATTTCATCATCCGAGCTTGAACTTCCGTTTGTACTTCCCCTAAACATTTTTCTCAAGAACAAGTGAGATGTGCGGTAAAGAAAAACCAGACAAACTATATCCCAAGTATAATGTGGCTTGAGAGGAGATAATCCGGTTCTAACACCCAACACACACACTTATGAGGATAGGATGGTATGTAGTGGCAAACGAAACAAGCAAACCCGATGACAAGTATATTGTCAAAGGTAGAAAAAATCCACAATGATCAAATTACCAAAGAAACTCCAACCACAAATGATGAAGACACACACACAAAAGCGAATGATGGGGTTGGGCGACCAAAGGGCGAGCACTCGAAGATAGACAGCCTAACGAAGACTACGTGCTCAAATGTCACCCAACACAAGAGGGACGCTAGCTGAATTGCTCTTGTATGGGCAATGGATTTGCACAAGTGTTACACACTCACTCAATTTGGCGGTATAAGCTTTGTCGCAACCTACAAGAGATGATACTTGGCACTACTAATTATGATGGTGGGGAATTGTTGAGTCCTTGGTGGCATCGTCGCTTGGCATTGATGATGCGTTGCTGCGGAAGCTTGTCGATGTCGTAGTCGTAGGGCACACAAAGAAAGGACTCAAACCAAAGAGGAAATGCCAAAACGAACCGAGGAAAAGAAAATTTTGCTGAAAATCAGCCCTGGCGGTAGTACCGCTGCACGGCGGTAGTACCGCCCGATACCGCTGTGCACGGATCTGCGTGAGTTTGACTCGAAATTGGGCGGATTTGGGCTCCAAAAATTCCTCGAATTCATGGAAATCGGCAAAATTGAGGTTAGGGAACACAAACAAAGGTGGAAGGGTCCTAAAGCAACAGATCCATGGACAAAAACTACCAAAAATGCAACGAATCGACAGATCGGCTCGAATCAAGGCAATGCTATTTTTGGTGGAAAATTTTGAATTTCTCAGAAACAAAGAAAAATTTGGTGGATTTTGGTGGAAACACAAATCAAATCCGTGTCAACCTAGAGCTCTGATACCATATGATGTAGGTTGGTCCCGATTTTCACAGATTTGTGCGGAGGGAACGATGAACACGAAGAACACGGGATGAACTCAAGAACACAAAGAGGGGAAATCAACAAAACAAAGATAACTAGCAAGTAGCAACTCAGCAAGATTCAATTGGTAACAAATCCCCTAGGGTAGCCCCCAATTCTCCTCTCCCAAGCACACATTACTCTTAGGATTGTTTGTCCAATTGGTCAATCCAACCAACCCAATCTACCCACTCTAAGAGGTAAGATTAGCAAGTAATCGCAACTACAAGAGGAAGCCTTGGTATCCACGAAGGGATCTTCTCCACAAGGGGAGGCCTTGGTTCATCTCCACAATGGGAGGTCCCGATTCATCTCCATAGGAGGAAAGAGACGCTTTGAGAAGAAGGAGCAAGACTCTACTTTAGTTCCCAAATCATAGTCTAACCCTAGATCTGAAGGGGAGGGGGTATATTTATAGTCTAGGTGAGATAGGGGTGGATAAGTGAGGGGACACGGGTCCTCAACCCGACAGGTTCCCGTTGCAGCGGTACTACCGCTGGAGCCAGCGGTAGTACCGCTGGGCAGGCCTTCGTAGCAGCTTCAGGAATCACTCGGGCGGTAGTACTGCTACCCCTAGCGGTAGTACCGCTGGCCGGCGGTAGTACCGCTGCGGTACCGCTGGCGCTACCAGAGATCAAACAGAGATCCATTTTCGGCGGTAGCTTCAGCGGTAGTGCCGCTGGCACCGGCGGTAGTACCGCTGCGGTACCGCTGGCACTACCAGCAGATCAAACAGAGGCCCATTTTCGGCGGTAGCTTCGGCGGTAGTACCGCCCGGGCGGGGGTGCGTCTGGCTCGGCTGGACCCGGGCGGTAGTACCGCTGCCACCGGCGGTAGTACCACCGCCTGGGATTTCTTCCCAATCTTCTCTCCTTCTCCTTCATCTTCTTGACTCGATTCTTGTCCAACTTCTACACTTTTTTGGAGATCTTCATGAGGGTCATGCCTGAGTATACACAAGGTATCGGAATGAAGTAGCAAGCCATTCAAAGGAGTATCGAGATCACACATAGATAGGAGCGAGTTCACCTTATCATGAAGTGCCTTGACTCTTGCTCTTGTCATTCGTCCACTTGGTGGTGTGTGCCTAGGTTGCACTACATCGCCTTCGGAACTAGCTGTCCGTTGACATGCGAAAGGGAAAAGGTCACAGATGACTTTACCGTCCATAGCAGATCTCATGGTAAATGCGTCGATACGACACATAAGGATCACTGTGACATTGGTAATTAATCCTAGATATATACTTTCCCGTACAATGGAACCTCCACCACAATATCAAACCGTGGTTCCATTGCTAGCCAACAATAATATATAGCAATTCACATCATTCAAAAATAGTTTTTTTTCTTTTTTCAATGCAGTGATAATAATATGTTTTTGAAAATAGTTTTTATAAAAATAGTTCAATAAGGATATGCAAGAATGAACTTGCCTGTGGTAGAAATGGCCATTCAACTCTTCGGGGTTCTAGGGTTTGCGGTAAAACCCCGAATCTGAAAATAGCAAGTTAATCCCGATAAGGATTACTGAAAACTCTAGCTGCATGCTATTATGCATAATCATGAAACGCAACGTCACCCCAAAATTCCCAAGCACATAGGTGTAAGCTACGTCTTATGCGAAACATGGATAACTTACTTGATTTAGGGTTTAAGGATTATTTAGGTTTTATAATTTTGTTTGTTTGTTACTCACTTTGAATTGTTATAACTTTCAGACTTAAGTGTTACCACTTTTGGTGAAGTAACAAATCATTATCACATTTAATAATAGTACTTAAGTGAAATGGAATAATTCAAGTATTTAATTTTATCAAACAAGATTAGATAAGAATACTAAAACAAGTGATCAACTTTTATTGAGTATAGGTTTTATTTATTTGAATGACTTATCAAAATTTAAATATTACATGTTTAATATTTTCATTTGGAAATAAATATTATATAAAGAAAACTTTGATACAAAGATATTTTATTTAAAGAAAATCCTTTTAAGGACAGTAGTTTTGATCTTAAAACTATAATAACAATTATTTTGAATTAAACCATGAGTATTATTTTAGAACACTTAATGAATATTAATACCAAATCCTTTATTTCCAAGTATTTATTTGTTTGAAAATATCATTTCAATTAGGAATTTAGGTCAATCCCAAAAAAATTATTTTGAAATAATTATCACTCAAATTTTTACCATGAGGTAAAACCATCAAAAATTCTATTAAAAATTACTTTCGAAAACTAGAAGAAATATAGATGTTACCTAATTTTAATTAATTTTTCAGAATTCAGGTGAGGATTGAAAATTGTTTGAATTTGGATAAATTTTAGGAATGATTGGTTAAATTACCAAAGTGCCCCTGTGGGTCGTTTTGGTTGGAGTGGGTCGAACCCAGCCCAAATCGGTACTGGGTCGAACCCAACCCAGTCACCCTCTCGCTCTCTCTTCCTCCTCTCTCTCCCGTGATTCCCCAATCGCCTCTGGCGATGCCGCCGTCGTCGCCCACGGCTCCGGCCGTTACCAGCCGGCTTCGGCGCCTCCACGACATGGCGCTGCTCCGCCACCACCTTCTCCGCCGATTCCAGGCCGCCGATAAGCCGCTCCGCTCCCGAGCGCGATGCCGCGGCTAACCCTAGCCGTGCCGCTTGCCTCCGGGTCGATCTCCTCCGCCGGCTTCCTCCGCCGCCACCCCTGCTGTCACGCACTGGCCACGCCTCCTCCAACTCTCCCTCAAGCTCCTGACCATCTTCCCCGACACCCTCGAGCCCCTACTCCTTCACCTCCATGAGCATGGCTCACCGGCGCTGTTCTCTGGACTCCGCGCCTCCTCGAGCTACAGCGTCTCGACCACGAGCTCCTGCTCGAATCCCCTGCTCGTCTACCACGACGCTGACACCGGCGAGATGGTGCCCTGGTGCAACCCCGGCTCCCCGGTTAGGTGGTGTGGTGCGGTGGTGATGTGTATGGTGGTGCGATGGTGGTGATGCCTATTGGATGGTGGTGCTTCTACTGCTGCTTCTGCTGCTGTTCGAGACCTCCTTCAACTACGGCGCCCGTGGATGGCAGTGACTGCAACCTCGGCGTCGCCTTGTTCGACTACTACCTCAACACCATCTTCGCCAAGCTCTGCCTCGACTACATTGCTCAAGGTGAGCTCTCTTCTGTGACCGGCTGTGTGCCGATGAACTACTGGTCTGAGGTGCTCGTGTGGTGCTCCAGTTCATCCTAGTAATGAACCTATGTGTGTAGTGGTGCTGTGCTAGATGTGTGATCGCTGGCCCTTCTGTTAATTAATTTTAGCGAAGAAGTTTAGATGATTTGATCCTCTAATAGTGCAAGATTAAATACCAAGCCCTTCTTAATTACTTCAGACGCATTACTAAATGATTTACCTATAAAAAAATTGATTTTTCATATACTTTAGCTTGCTTTTTTAGATACTTCAGATGATTTTCTTGCTTTTCCTTGTAAATAATACCCATGTATTGATTATAGTGTTCTTGTGTAAATATATGATGGATTTTCTGAGATATACATGCTGCAATATTATCTAAGGATGTTTAAGTGATGTGTTTATAATCCTGTACATGTTCTTTAGTGCTCCTAGTGAAAGCAAGACCCTCCAGATGTACAAGATAAAAGCTGGATTAAGTATATGTTGGCTTGTCGATTTCTGGTGCTTTTCATGTGTTAAAGTAATTTGAAGATGTGTTTCTGGACAGATTTAGCTAGTTGAAAGGATAAGGATGTTGCCTAGAGGGGGGGTGAATAGGCGATTAAAACTTTTCCGGTTTAGGCTTGATAATTGCGGAATAAAACTATGTGTTTAAATTAACAAGCCAACAACTTAAATAAACTAGGCTCACCTATGTGCACCAACAACTTATGCTAAGCAAGACAAGCAACAAGGTGATAGCAATAGAATACTTCAAGCATGAAGGCTATCACAATGTAAAGTGCATAAGTAAAAGGCTCAGGTATAGAAATAACCGAGGCATGTGGAGACGAGGATGTATTCCCGAGTTCCACCTTGTTAAGGGAGTACGTCTCGTTGGAGAGGTGTGAACCAACACAATGGTTCAACAACCACAAAGGTTTCACCTTCTTCTCTGATGAACCGCACCACAAAGGTTTGGTTCACCTTCCACTATCGGAATCCTTCAAGGCGGCAATCCGGAGCCTTTCAACAACGATCCGGGGCACAACCCACAACGGGATTGGGGGCTCCCGAATAGCTACAAGTGACCACCAAGGGTCTCAACCACCACACGGGCGTCTAGGTTCCAAAGACCAAAGAGTAACAAGTTCACAAGCTTTCAACTTCCACGAATCTTCGTGGAGAGCACACCGATGCACCAAATGCAAAAGGCAAGAGCACAAGTGCTCAAATCCTTCACTCTCAAATCCCACCACAAGCAACTAATGCTTATGGGGGGAGAAGAGAGGAAGAACAAAGTAGGAGAAACACCAAGCACTCCAAGAACAAGATCTACTAGTGTCGGAACAGTGGAACATGGGGTTCCCCTAGTACTGCCAAAGTGGGTCCACCCCATGTGGGCCCAAGATGAAGATGGACAAGACCACGACTCAAGCCAAACTGGCGGGTTCACCGCCAGGACACGCATGGCCTACGACGACTAAGGGCTCCGGTCCTGGGGACCTTCTGGGTCCCCGAATCAAGCAAGAAGGCCAGGAAGGACCCGAGAGCCCGAGTTCCCGGCAGGAGGCCAGGCTCCCTCCCGGGTACTTCCTACGTTCCTGTGGATAAGCACTCCACCTCACCACGGAAGACTTAGGAAGCAAGGCGAAGGCAGCACGGGCGGGAAGCACGTCCCGTGGTGGTGTCAGCTCCTGTCCACCCCAAGGCGGACGCTCCCACCTAACCCATAGGAGACGCTAGGCTGAGGAGAGGCCGCGTCTCCCCCTAAACTAGATGAGGAGGGTCCTTCACCCCGAAGATCCCTCATGCTCCTCACGTGACCCTGTGGCAACCCCTTAGCCTATAAAAGGAGGACCAAGGCACGGAGGAAGGAGGACGGGATGAGAGCAAGGACGAACACAAGCTAGAACCAGAGCAAGACTAGACTAGGGCTGCGGAGGTAGAGAGGAAGGTGATCTCCTCTGGGTCAGGATCTGTCCTTCTTCTACCTCGAGCCAAAACCCTTCCGGGTACCCTGTCCGGGAGGTTCCATTGTAAGCCACACTATGAAGAACTCATCAATCCAAACATGTAGGAGTAGGGCTTTTAGCCTCCAGGCGGCCTGAATCTGGGTAGCTCCTTGTGTCCCTTTGGTTGCATGCTTTGATCGTGGAGAGGAGAGCTTGATCTAGACTCCGTCCAAGAAGATGATTCTTAGCCTCCTTCGCGCCCCGTGCCGAACCTAAAAGGGGGTATCCTATACTCCCGATGTTCGTGCAACGAGACACGACATCTGGTGCGCCAGGTAGGGGCGCAAGTGCTGGATTCATCTTCATCAAGTTCATCGGCAAGTTCTTTGTCAAGCATGCCTCCAAGGAAGAAGGGAGATCCTGCGGCGTCCAAGCCGGTCTCTCCCTCGCACACCCAAGCCTCAGCTGAACGTCGTGCTTCTAGCACACGGCGGAGCACCTCTCCGTCCCCGCCTCCCATGGAGAGGGTGGCGCCGGACGAAGTGGACGGTCACGACAAGGACAACGGCCCTGGCGGTGCGGCGGCTCCAAAGGGCGTCACAATGCCTCCTCCTCGCTCAGGGGAGAAGAGCGTCTGCAACGACACCGGCAAGGAGCCCACCGCTGGAGGAGGGAACCACGGCGTTCGCCCCAGCGGGGATCCATGAGCATCCAAGAGCAAGACCTCCGCGCACTCGCCTTCGGACGTGCAAGCTCGCCATGATGCTCTAGTCGCTGCTAGGGCACTGATGCAGTTCCCTCCAAGCAGCGGCGACCCCAAGGTCTACCAAGAATGGAGGACTCACGTCGAGAGGCTCCTCGACTTTGCCGATGGTGGTCCGTGGGTCGAACCCACTCAAGCCCCCACCGTCGACAACCCCGGAGCAGCACAAGACAAAACACGTGATCCGCGAGGCCAGCCTCGTGGTGAACGTCAAGCCAAGAGGGCGCCTCCTCGCACCGCGCCACCGATGGCTGATCGGCTAAACCGCGATCACGGTGAGGCCATCTCCATCGGGTCGTCTACCTCGCACAACCCAGATCTTCGGGACGAGCTCAACAGCCGTCAGAACGAGGATATGCGCACCCGCATCGAGCGTCGCCGAGAACGTCACCGCCGGGAAGATCGGGGCATCGACCTCGCCGAAGGCTGCCTCGCCCTCGCTCCTGAGTTCCGCCACTTCAACTGGCCCAAGAAATTCAAGATCGACGTTCTCCGCTACGACGGCACCACGAACCCCCGAGACTTTCTGCAGATCTACTCTCTTGCTGCGATGGTTGCCGGGGCCGACGAGGTCATGATGGCCAACTTGTTCCCGTTGGCCCTGAAGGGAGATGCCCAGACTTGTCTTCTCAACCTTCCCAAGTGCTCCATCCGTTCCTGGCGGGCACTGAAGGAGCAGTTTCTGGGGGCTTTCCTTGGCGGGTACGAGCGTCCGGGGGCTCCCAGTGATCTCCACGACTTCAAGTAGTTGCCGGGTGAAACTCTCCGCTAGTTCATCCAGCGCTTGACCCAGAAGATGAACACCATCCCGTGCACGGAGAACGACTTCCACCCCGGACCCAGAAGCAGGGCGCCTTCAGTGGTGCGCTTCGCCATGGCCCAGGAGGGGCCATTGGGGCAGCCTTCCTCCTGCAGCCAGAAGCCGGAGGGTCCGATGTCCTCCGTCCCCATCGCGAAGGAATCCGGCAGGAGAAGCCGGCTGCGAGGCCTGCGGTTCAGATCCACGGCGAACTCGAACGGCGCCAAGCTGGTATGAACCATGCTCCTAGGAAGAGGGGCAGCGGTGCCGCGGCCACCATGGCCACCGCGACCGCGAATCCCACGACATCGCGGAACAACTCGACCATGAGTGGAGGGGCCACTCTCCGCAGCATCTGAAGAAGTACGAGGGCGTCCAACTCCTCTCTTCGCTCTCGCCATTGGCGCTGGTAGCTTGTGGGGAGGCCTGGAGTTGGACCAAGGAAGAAGATGACCGAAAAGGCCAGGGGTGCGCCTCGCTTTTATAGCCGCGGCAGTGCCTCTGCCAAGCGTCTCCTCGGTTCTTCCGTTAGTGGGAATCGAGGGGGCCCTCGCAGTTATTCCCCCGAGCGGAGTAACTCCAAGACCTTCAAGGCCATCAGTGAAGCGAAGCTGAGAAGACCAGGTACCCGAGACCCACTTTGACCTATCTTTAGGCCATGGCCCCGGCAGCTGGAGCAAGAGCCGTCGGGACCATGCCCGGGGGCTACTGTCGCAACAGTGGAACATGGCGTTCCCCTAGTACTGCCAAAGTGGGTCCACCCCATGTGGGCCCAAGATGAAGATGGACAAGACCAAGACTTAAGCCAAACTGGCGGGTTCACCGCCAGGACACGCATGGCCTACGACGACTAAGGGCTCCGGTCCTGGGGACCTTCCGGGTCCCCGAATCAAGCAAGAAGGCCAGGAAGGACCCGAGAGCCCGAGTTCACGGCAGGAGGCCAGGCTCCCTCCCGGGTACTTCCTACGTTCCTGTCGATAAGCACTCCACCTCACCACGGAAGACTTGGGAAGCAAGGCGAAGGCAGCGCGGGCGGGAAGCATGTCCCGTGGTGGTGTCAGCTCCTGTCCACCCCAAGGCCGACGCTCCCACCTAACCCAGAGGAGACACTAGGATGAGGAGAGGCCACATCTCCCCCTAAACTAGATGAGGAGGGTCCTTCACCCTGAAGGTTCCTCATGCTCCTCACGTGACCCTGTGGCAACCCCTTAGCCTATAAAAGGCGGACCAAGGCACGGGAGGAAGGAGAACGGGACGGGAGCAAGATAGAGCAAGGACGAACACAAGCTAGAACCAGAGCAAGACAAGACTAGGGCTGCGGAGGTAGAGAGGAAGTTGATCTCCTCTGGGTCAGGATCTGTCCTTCTTCTACCTCGAGCCAAAACCCTTCCGGGTACCCTGTCCGGGAGGTTCCATTGTAAGCCACACTATGAAGAACTCATCAATCCAGACATGCAGGAGTAGGGCTTTTAGCCTCTGGGCGGCCTGAACCTGGGTAGCTCCTTGTGTCCCTTTGGTTGCATGCTTTGATCGTGGAGAGGAGAGCTTGATCTAGACTCCGCCCAAGAAGACGATTCTCAGCCTCCTTCGCGCCTCGTGCCGAACCTAAAAGGGGGTATCCTATACTCCCGATGTCCGTGCAACGAGACACGACAACTAGGTTCCCCTCACTTAGAGGAGAGATGGATTGGTGGAAATGTAGATCTAGATCTCCTCTCTCAAATCCCTCAAAGATATGCAAGGATCATGGGAGTAATTGGGAGAGGGGCAAGCTTTCCAAGGTCAACAATGGAGGAGAGAGAGAGGGGGAAAACGTGCTTGGAAAAGCTAAGTGGCTGAAGGTAGGTGGAGGGGTATTTATACCCCTCCCAGAAAAAGAGCCGTTGCAGCCACTTAGTCCGGAGACTCCGGTCTGGGAGGTCGGAGACTCCGGACGCAGAAAGTCAGGAAAAAGCCGATGCAGAAAAACTCATACCGGAGACTCCGGACCACGAAGGCCGGAGACTCCAGCCGGGCGGAGACTCCGGGTATACTCCGGACCAACTCCGGACGCTATACCGCAAGCGCCGTCCGCGGGGCACTTCGCTCGAAAACCAGGGAGGCCGGAGACTCCGGCCCTGAGGCCGGAGACTCCGGACAGGAAAAACAACAGCAGAACAGCAAAGCCTGAAATGCAATAACTTTTGCAAGGAAGCTCCAAACGAGATGAAACCAACGAGGTTGGAAAGGTAGCGACAAGAGCTTTCCTACAAATTAAGGGTCACAAATATGGATGAGATATCACACATGGGAGGTGTGGACCTTATCACGAGGAGGACCGGTAATTTTTCCAATACCGAGAACGCAACAAGTTTTCCATCCGGACTCCGTTTTCAATGATCTTGGGCTTGCTCCGAAGATAATCACAAGAACAACAAGATCATGCATATACATATCATAGTCCATCATGTGAGGAGGATAACACAAGAGGAGAGTTTGACCTCTCTACAAGAGACGAACCGGAAAAACCTCCAACATCAAAAACACCACTAGATATCCAAATGAAATCCGTTTTTGATGAACTAGAGCTTGGTATGGAGATGAACACAAGCTCTAAATTCTCACATGGATAAAAGCCAAATAAGAACCAAGAAAGATGATATGCCAAATATGCAAAGGTTTGAGCTCTCCATAAAGATGCGATCAAGTTACTCACTTGAGAGCCCCTCTTGATAGTACGCCGTCTATCCTATAACCCGGTCTCCAAACTAACAACATGAGACCGGTAAAATAGAAACCCTATCAAGATCATACCTTTGCCTTGCGCATTCCACTTGAGCTAGATGATGACGATCTTGACTCTCTCAAGTTGGACAACCTTTCTTGATTGCGCTTGCTAGCACATGCTTGATGAAGACTTCTCCAAATACTCCCCCATACACCATTATGGGAGAGCCTCGCTTAGCTCCGTCTTCATGTAACCACTTGCGCTTCATATTCTTCTCTTGATATAGATGATGGCTTGGAGATAACATGAAGTTCACTCAATCTTCTTTTCCAAGCCATGCTTGCAATAAGCTCAACTCTACACATGACCATTCTTCATATAAACCTTTGGATAGAACCTTGGTCACCATGTAATCTTCTAGAGTCCAACAAATGAACTCCAATCTTTTCCTATGGACAAGATCTACAAGTATATCTCAACGCAAACATTAGTCCATAAGGATTGTCATTAATTACCAAAACCACGCATGGGGCAACACATGCCCTTTCACTAGGTAACCGATAAGAACAGATGTGTTGCCTTTCTCTCCTCTCTTTCCCTCTCCTCTAATGATATGAATAGATGCTGCACAAGATTTGGCCTAGTAATCAACCTGCTGCATGAAGATAAGCTTGGTCTTCTGGAAAATGGTGAAAACTTTCTTCTTGTGGCTAGCCTGCTCCTCCTCTTGTAGATAGCCTGCTCCTCCTCGTTGCTTGACCTATTTCCTAGTTGATCTAAAGATTTACCAAGATTTGGTAGTGTTCTTGGTGTTCTTCAGCTGTTCTAGCCGATCTGGAAATAGGATTTAGTTGCTAGATTAATTGTTGGTGTATTTGTGTTGATGAAAGAAACATATGGTGCGGTTTGCAAAGGTTTTGGCTGCTGTATAGAACTTGTAGTAGGGCTGGTTGTTTACTGGAATTGTGTTTGTGAGCAAATGAATCTGTTAGGAGGCTGTTGTGGTGTTTATATACTGCTGGCTATTTGTTGGGGTGGTGACACACAACTAGATGACTCCTCATTTGCATGGGTGAGTAAGAGGCTTGGTGTCAAGCTCTCACACATATGCATTACTTGGGGTTCAAGTTAAACTAGATATTTTGCTTGTGGATAACACTCATATGTGGCAAGCTCATCCACTCAAGCTTGGTCTTATCTCCTTGTAGGATTAATTCTTGAGCTAGACAAGTGGCTTTGGTCACTAGATGGGCTGGTTGGCTTCTCTCTTATGTGGGCTTTGCAAATATATGGATGGTGATCATGTGGGCTTTACAATTTCAGATTTGTGACTTAGCATTTGGCTTATTTTCTTCATTGGTGATTAATACCATTGGAGAAACAATTTAATTTTTCCTGTGGGCTTTCTTTGATGAACTTGACTAGATTAGAGGGATTGACTAATTGCCTTTGTTGCCTAAGATAATTGGATCAATAATAATTGCCTTTGTCCCATGTTGCCTTTGTATCTTGTTCAAATAGATCATGTCCCTTGTTGCCTTCTTGATGCCTAGTTGATCCATGTTGCCTCGAATGATCCAAATTGATTCACAAGTACCTATTATTGCCTAAGATAAAGTTGATCCCTCTAGTCATCCTTTGGATATTAGGACAAGTTCCTAATGTCCCTTAGTTAAGTTCCAAAACCAAATTGCCTCACCCTTGTGGTGAAGACAAACATTTTAATAACAACACACATTCCTTTTGTCCTTGTTGTTTATTTTGAAGGAATAAAGATCGAGAAGATAGAAAATAAGATGATCAAGATGATGATGGGAAGATCAAGATTTAGTTTTAGGATTCTTTATTCATTTGTAATTTTCTTTTCATTTGGATGAGATATGTACTTATTCGATTAATGATGTGTTATGATTTATTATTTCAACTTCCACTTGTGGAGTTTGTGTAAATGTCACATTTGTATGGAATGTAGCTTATGGAACTATGGACATTCAAGTTTTAAATTTGTAATTTGATATGTGTATAAAAATGTGATAAGATGAGGATTTGAGATAATAACTTGATGTATTTGAATTCTTTTATGGATACTTCTATGATCATATATGCATATGGATGATGATTTGAGATGATATACTATCTTGATGTGTTGAATTCCTATTTGTTCATATATAAGTGTGTTATTATTGAATTGTGCTCAAAATGTTAGAGATTTAGGAAAGGTCATGTCCAATCCTGGAATGACTCGACAAAAGATCCTAGTTCCTACTTAGTTGTTATAAAGATCATGTCAAAGTTCTTAGCACTCAACACAATGATCTAAATCCTAACTCATCGAGTCGAGAGAAACATCGATCACTTTGCATCGTTTAATTTAACGCGCCAAAATTTCTCGCATTTTCAGATGCATGCAATGCAAATGCACAAATCATATTTCTACCCTTCTGACTCTCTAAACTGTGGGGTATTACATCCTCTCCCCCTTAAACTAAACTTCGTCCCGAAGTTTCGATTTCTCTTGCGTAGAGTAGAAAAGAAAGAACTTCCACAGATACTGATTCTCTCAAATTCCTTGCTGACATGGACATAGATTAGGTGATCCCTTGTCCAAAATCCTTAGGTCTAACCTTCATTGGTCCATACTATCCATTTGTCTACTTTCGTCACTTCTCAAGTGAAATCCAATGATCTTACTGCTCTTTCATATTTCTCTAATTATCCAATTCAAACTCCTTGCATTACGGTTGCTTATAGCCTTCTGTCGAAGATCCTCTTCCATATCCTTATAAGATCTTAAGATATGATCGTTTGTACACTTCCTTATAATCAGGAGGCTAAGATAACTTTGTTTCTGATGGTAAGCTAATTGCCCTTTGCTCCCGAATCTCTGTGATAACTGTCCTTCACCAACTATATAAACATAATTCTTCCTTAGTAGTTTGCTTGCTCAGAATGGATTAGACATCAGTAGTCCATCCAACCATTAATACTATATCTCACAGTATTCCTCCCATCACTTGTAGTCAGGATGAACAATCCTTTCAATGTCAATCTACTCATATCCTAGTACTGATACGTTAGACTTTCTCATGCTTGACTCTAGTTTCTTTCATTCCATCCCCTTTTGATTCTCTGATCATAGCTCCTATGACCTTTGGATTCCTTTTGACTTCCAACCTTAAAATCTCAACTACCTCTTTGACTCCGGAATCTAGTAAATATTGTTGATAATGCTCTTTTATTTTGAAGATCTAGTGGAATATATATAGCCACTTCTGCATTATCCCAGTCAAGGTATTCCTTTTGAATTTCATGTCATCTTCTGCCAAGTACTATCTAATACACTTGGTCACTCTTCCCCTTGGAATTCCCTAAGACCTCCTCCGCTCCGACCTTCTGCCAGTCGAGCTTCATTCTGTTGGCTCCATTCAGTCAAGCTTCATAACCCTTCTTTCTGCTTGAACTTGCAATGTCTCTACCTCATGGTCTCACGAAGAACACGTGGTATATTCACCAGGTTGTGAATCCCCAGTATCATCCTCCGGAAATAGATACTGACTATTACGAGGTTTCCAACAGTTTCCCAAAGAATACGTGGTATGTCCACCATATTGTGAACAACCCGAGTAATCTCCGATAAATTGGATTCCTACTATGGCTAGAATTCCAGTTGGCTCATCCGATGGTATCAAGAAAAGAATTGCACACCTAAATTTGTGCATTGGATGCTATCTTAACTTCAAACTTGAATAGGATGTTGGTCATCAAAGTAAAGTTCAGCTGACGTATCATTTCCTTCAGGTCTGGTACTAAAGACTGATTCTATACCGTCATGTCTTGTTTAACCATGTAACTCATCAATCTCATCTTGATGTGTCCTCCATCTGAGTGGTTATCTCTCGGATGTCAATCCTCTTGATAATAACTCTTTCTCCACAGTTGCTCTATATGTAACTGTGACTTTAGTACCTTGGCATCATATATTTAAGATACTTTTTTCCAAATTGGTCCATCTTCTTGGGTTGTCGACAAATCACGACAAAATGAACTCTTCTCACGTAATTCTGATATTCTCTTGAACATTGGACTCTGTAATTGCACTTCTTGACATGGTTGAGATGTCATCTCTGGTATATAATCGTGCTTTCATCCAAGTATTTCACTTACCTTGCTGACTTATCATCATTTGTCAGATGACTTTCTCATCCACGCCTTGTAATCTATTTGTGTATCCGGCATAAAGTTATCTCCATTTAAATGTCTGAGATCTAATCATGAACTCTTATATGGCGATTAATTTCACCGCTTCCTTCTCTAGTAATGCCTTTCAATAGATGATCAACTTCTCGTTTATTCTATTAGTACTGGAAATATCCATGTTCTTCCAGTCTTCATACTCCTTTAGCTTCAACCTTATGACACTCTTAGACACATAAGTGTTGCTAATCATCTTCTAGAACTCAATCCAAGTATAATCAATATCTCTGTATTACTCCAATATTAATCTCTTCCACCAAGTTATGACAACTCCATATGTATCCTCCATATTTTCCTTCTTCCTTCTTGATCTTGGACTTCCATGGATAAACTTCATGCCTTAATATGCAAAAACTTCATAACTTTCCTTCTGGGACATATCTTATGGCACCCCAATTCAAATGATCGAGTTACCCCATATACCAGCCGCAGAAACACTGGATATATGACAACTTGATAAACAAAGACATAACCAAATATATTTATGGCTCCGAGTTCGGATGATTACAATATTACAACACGGGGAGAGGCTCCATCGATCGCGCAACAGGCGCACACAACAGTATGTACATTATTTTTCTAACATTGAGCCTCTATCAGAGATCGCAGCGGGTACGTAGGTAGTAGCGTGGCAACGTCGGCCTTATTCCAAGGGGTTCTGCCTGGGATACGAATTCCTAGTTCTCGTACAGCGGTTACTCGGCGACGGGTGTAGCGGAGTCTAGCCACATGAAAAGCCAGGTGAGTACATTGAATGTACTCGCAAGACATTAGCCCAAAATCAAACAAGGCCTATCAATATGGCATGGCATAAGTTCAGAAAGTAGCATGGCATGAGTTCAGGTATTTAAGTGCGAGTCCAAGTTTAATGGTTGGACTTAACTTACCTACTTACCTTAGTAGGGACGTTTCGTGTTATCAAGTGAGATCACGTTTCTCACTCAAAAACTCGTAACCACAACTAGGCTTCCAAGCCTCTAGCCAACTCTGGCTTATTTCTCGATTCTCAAGTCCTTGGCCAACTCTGGCTAGACTCTCAAATTTCCACGTGTTCGTTGGGTTTCACATTAATTATTTCTCCAAGTTCGACTAGACTGACTCATAGCGTGACTTGACCCAAACATTGTCCCATAACCTAGGGACAAGGCTAGATTCTAGATTTTCACTCTCGAGAGGTTGCAACTTTTATCCACACGCTGAAGTCTAGGCTTGTACCGCCGGTACCAAAGTACTAGAACCGATCATGGCGACAGTACAAACCCACACTTCCACAACCGTTTATTCTACCCGGACACTCCCTATGTAGCCACCTACACGTCCAAGGGACCAAGTCTTATGACGAAGTGAATCCGGCACGCCCCCAACAGATGAGCGACGCCTAGCTCCGGAACCTTCGCAAGACTAGCCCCGACCACAAAGGTAACCGACTAGACTTGCCAAATGGGTGGCGTCAAAGGAGGCTTGATTGAATGCTCGGTCATGGTCCGCCCATATGAACGACGCATGGTTGTGCTGGTTGTGCTTGGTGAGTGGCACTATGCGACACAATCTAGTCGAGGGAGGTGGTTATCTTCTTAGTCAAATTTTATTCCAGCCTTCCAAGCAACACATGATACTCATATGGTAATTCAAGCAGTAAATAAAAAACATATTAACCTCCACATAACAATGTCCAGAAAATAAAATGGCGTCAACCGGATGACTGTGGCGGAGCTACCTCCGACCAGCGCCTTCTCGTTCGACAAAAGAAAAAGAAACATCAACCAGATGACTGTGGCGGTCGACAAAAGAAAAGAAACGTCAACCGGATGACTGTGGCGGAGCTACCTCCGACCAACGCCTTCTCGTTCGACAAAAGAAAAAGAAACTTCAACCGGATGACTGTGGCAGAGCTACCTCCGACCAGCGCCTTCTCGTTCGACAAAAGAAGAAGAAACGTCAACCAGATGACTGTGGCGGAGCTACCTCCAACCAGCGCCTTCTCGTTCGACAAAAGAAGAAGAAACGTCAACCGGATGACTGTGGCGGAGCTACCTCTGACCAGTGCCTTCTCGTTCGACAAAAGAAAAAGAAACGTCAACCGGATGACTGTGGCGGAGCTACCTCCGACCAGCGCCTTCTCGTTTGACCATAAAAGAAAGCACAGTTGCATCGTTCCTCCATTCCTTCGACTGTGGCGGTTCCCCAACCCATCGTCTCGAGAATGGGGAGTGACGCGTAAGATATTGAAGATAAACAAATATTCAGCAATGCGACAATATTTAATGCAATATGGCATGTGAGATGCAACAGAAACCAATTTAAACAACCACGGAAATTCCTAAAGTTCGACCGAGCTTGAGATCGGGTTAATGGCTTGCCTTCAGCAGTGGGGTAGGATTCGGGAATAACTTCCACTTCGTCGGAGAGGGTTAAATCCATTAAAGGAATGAAAATATGCATCAAATACCCCTCCTAGGTCATTGAATAAAAATGCCAAAAAAATAAATTCCAAATAAATCCCTTCTGGTTCCATTGGAAAGACAATTTTAAAACAAAGCCAGCAAAATTTGTTTCATATTTTTCTGACCATTTTTGAGAGAGATATTGCCTTTCAAAATTTGGTTTGTTTACTGCCTTTTTTAAACAGAAAAATAAAACAGAAAACGTTTCAGAGAAAACATTAAAAATCTGATGGGCGGGACCCACCTGTCAGTGGCACAGTATTTAAACCGTTATCTCGTGCGAAATTAGGGGAGGGTACTATGCTGCTCTGGCAAGCTCTCCGGCAGCGATTTCCCGCGGCTAGGGCGACGGGGAGGTGAGGGAGAGCGAGCAGGGCGGCTCGGGAGGCGTGGCGCAGCTCGTCTGCGCACTCACGGTTGCCGGAGAGGTCGGACAGAAGCGGAGCTTCCTCTCCCGCGGCGACGGTGACCTGTCGAGGAAGGATACGACGACTCCGGCCACCAATCAACCAGGGGGAGGTGTCTGGGGTTCATGGTGGTCTGTGGTGGTGGTGTGGGCGAGGAATCGACGGGGGAGGTGCTGGTGGCAAAGAAATCAGGCGGAGGCCATGCGGCTAGGGCTAGCTCGCCGACGACAATGTGGTGCTCCAGTGGCTCGGGTACTGCGGTGGTGGATGATTGGGAGGGGGAGGCTGGTGGTGCGAGGCTCGGAGGTTGCTGGGGTGGCTTCTTATAGCCATCCCGAGAGGTGACCGCCATGGACGGCTCGGCGAGGTATCGAGCGCTGGGTGTCGTGGGTTTGTCACGTCAGATGTCATGGTTGACTTCGTAGGTGTGGGATTTGCGCGAGTCAATCGTCTCCGAGCTTGGGATCGCAGGAACAAGGACGAACACAGATTTACGCAGGTTTGGCCCCTCGATGTGAGGTAAAGACCTACTTCCTGCCTACCCTAGATTGGTATTGATATGATATATGTGGTGTTACAATGGAGGCGATCCGATCTGGGAACTCGCCGTAAGAGCTAGGGTTTTTGGAGCTTGATAGCTTGTCCCCGTCTAAGTCCTGCGAGTCCTCTTTATATACACAGAGGCTCGCTAGGTTACAAATGAAACTTCCTCCACAAGGAATACATCAACTGGAACCTACTCGGAGACTAACTCCCCCCCCCCCACGTCTTCCAGGATATGCCTTCTAGATCCTTCTCCTTCTGGCGGTACGATGCTGGGCTTGCTTTCACGCAGGCCTTTATTGTGCGAGTAAGATGAGTCGCACTTTATCAAATATGGGCCGCGGGTTAATCTACAAAGTATTCCCCCGACATTAGCCCCCAAGTTCTGCTTGGACTTCAGATGAAGGCTTCTTTGTCTTATTGAACTGCTGAACCGTTCTCATGAATGTCCCAGCTGAAATCCAATTTTTGCGTCGCCACTTGCGACTTGTAACCTTCTTAGCGGCTCAAGGGTACGACTCATCTGGCCGTGCCTGTTGGTTTTCGAATCTGAACGCCTTCCATGCCTGGGCTTTTTAGTTTGGCCCATCGGCCTCCCTGGTGCTCTACTTCCATTACGCCGCCGCTACTCTTCTCCGCCGCCTTTGGTTCCGCTTCTTGCGCTTGCAATCTTCTGGCGGAAATCCCCTTGGTTGAAAGAGATGTCTCGCCGTAGCTGTAACTGGGAAGGCTCGTGGATTGATGATGTATTTTTGGAATCTTTGGCCGCTCGCGGCCTTCTTCCTCCGAGGGATCAATGCGAATGGCGCGCCGCTGGCGAGGAGATAATTCCCGATCCGCAGCCAGGAGAAGTGGTGATTTTTGCGGAACACGTCGAACGCGGATTCAAACCCCCTGGTTCTCTCTTCTTTCGCTCCCTGATGCAGCGGCTGGGTCTTCGCCTTCATGACATCGGCCCCAATTCAATATTGCAATTGAGTAACTTCCACGTCCTTTACGAAGATTATTTAGGCGTCCCTCCTTCAATAGACTTCTGGCTCGCTCTCTTTGGCTGCAATAGTAAAAAAGAAGCAATAGATGTGTGTTTCCTCCAATGTGGCGCCATATCTTTCCAACGCCGTAAGGGCAGTATTTTCCCAAAGCTAGCTCTTGCCAAAAAAGTTAAGGACTGGCAAAGAACTTTCTTTTACTGCAAAGATACTTCTCCTGAGGGCGAAATTCATCTCCCCCTTGGTCTCCTCTTCCTTTCGAGGCTACTTCTGCTTTGTCTTCCAAGCCCGATCCTTCTTCGTTGCCCTCCATCGAGATTCTTTTAGATAAGGTGAGGGCGTTGACGCTCCATGGCCTTACCGGATTGGATCTTATATCTTGCGGGACCAAATGGCGAATTCAGCCCGTGAGTCGCCATCTGCGAGTTATGGTGGACTTCACCTGCCATGCCGATGACGTTGACCGCACTTGCCCTGAAGATTGGGACAAAGGGGAGTGGATAAACTTCATTCGCCAAGTGACGAACGAAGACATTGACTCATCGATCTTGCTCCTTTCTGGGCTGAACACAAGCCTTTTGTGATAATTACTCTTGTAACTTTTTCCCTTTAGGACTCCTCCTTCAAAGTTGACTATCTCTAACGTTGATTCTCTTTCAGATCGATCCCTACTTTTGGATTCTCCCATCCGAAGAGGAGACCGGCTCAGGCCAAGAAACCACTGCCAAGTCACCAGAAGAAGTCGTTGATCCAGGCGAGGAAATGATTGCACACGGTACTGCTTCTGAACCTGGTGGTAGCGCATCTAAAGAGGAGCAACAAATGGCCAACGCTCTTTTGTTCGCGGCTCCAGGCACATCTTTCCTAGCGCTTCCTGAAGTACCTCGCAGGTCCTCTAAGCGTCTTCTATCTGAGAGCTCAGAAGATTCCTCGCAACCTGAAAAACGTCGCATGGCCTTGGCGTTGCTTGTGGATATCAAAGCTGCCAGATCTTTAAAGCTTGTTAAGCCTGACAGCACTGTACTTTCCTGACAAGTTCGAGTATTTCCTTGTGACATTCTTTTCTTTGTATTCATGTGTCTCCCTGAAGGGTTGTTCATTTACTGCTGTCTTTTCCATCCCGTAGGTACGGACCTGCAAGATTTGTCTTCTCCATCTTCTGGTTGCCTGATGAAGAGCGTCCGTATTGCTCCTGGGTAAGACTTGCTTTCCTTTTATAACTGTTGCGCTGCCATTTTGGTCTATAACCATCAATATCTTGCAGGGCCATGGTTGGAGGAGATACAAAGTCTACCTCCTCCACTGATCTTTCTCAGCCAACCACGAGCGAAGATGATGTTGCTGGCGAGAACATGAGAACTAGCGATGGCGCGACGTATCCGAAGCCTTCTTTAGAAGAGGGTATTGCCGATGCGACTCTTGCCGTGGTTCCAGTCGCAGCGCCGTCTGCGACTCCTAGTGTTGATGGGATGCCCTTCAGGTTGGAGCTCCAATTTCTGAAGCGGCTGAACTTCCAAGCGCTAGTATTTCCAGATCAATTGCAGATGCCATAATCGATGCTGGAGATAAGCACACTGCTTTACTGCGCGACCTGGTTAAGCAATTTTCTTCAAGTCGCCAGGTACGCATACTGTAGCCCCCAAGGATGAAGACCTTGTGTCAGTTGACAGGGTGTTGATTCTTTCTTTTCTCCAAGTTTTGAGCCCCCAAGTACCTTTCTGGATTGCTTATATTTTTCCTCTGTTTACTCGCAGCTTGAGCTTTCTTCGCTTGCTGCCTCTGATGCAATGAAAGTCAAGGGCATTTTCTTAGATAAGCCTGAAATGACGCAATCTGCCTTGGGACATCATAGTGAGATCATTAAGAACGAAGTGCAAGAAATAAAGATACTCAAAGATCAACTTGACTCCTGTGAAGAGCAATTTAAAGAGCTCGAAGCAGATTCCAAGCAGCGACTTATGGAGAAGGATGAAGTGATAAAATCTTTGCGAGAGGGGCTGAATCTCAAATCTGAGCTGCTTGATCGACTGAAAGGAGATCATGCGAGGGAACTCGCCACGCGAGATGAAAAATATAACTCGCTGCTCAAGGCTTTTGTGGGTTTCGGATCTGCTGTTAAATTAGCCATTCTGCAACTCGCCGGTACATCCCTAGTCCTTTGTCTCTTGATCATTTACATCTGGGTGACCATCATGCGTTGCTGATCTGAATAATATCTTGTTTTTTGATGCTGGGCCTAGTGCTCCAGTGTACTGCTCCAATTTGAAGGATCAACTGGAATATCTTCAAGATTTTACCCTGCGCCTTCTTAAAGTAACCAAAGAGGTTATGACAAAAATCGCCCCTGCGGCTGATGCTCCAGATTCATGTGAGTTTTGGCTGAACAGGCTATTTAAGGCTCCTCACTATGTCTCTGACTGGAAGGGGTCTTCTGCTCGCTCCGGAGCTGCTCATGTGTTAACATTACTCTGGGCATATTATCGAGAGATAGAGGTAGGCAAGATTGCTCTTCATGACCGGGCGAAGCGCGCGGATGGTACTGAGCTTCCAATGAGTGAATACTTCGATATCTGGAAGGGTATGCGTGGATACGCCACATTACTTGTTAAGAATTTAGACTTGGGCTCTTATCTGGGGAAGTTCAATCCTGATGGTAGCAAAGCTACGAAGGAGAAATCCACTGAGGTTGAATCATCTCGAGCTTCCAATCCATCCTCAGGATCTGATGGCCCTTCTACTTCATCTGGTGGTGCCTTGGTGATAAGGACACCTGCTGCTCCAACCTCAAGATAAGCCGCGAAGGCTTCTGTTCCTGCGACTCGAAAGCAGAAATAAACATCCAATAGTAATGTCGGGCTCGCCAATATTGACTTGCCCGTTAGTCTGTAAACAATTTGTGTACTATAAGCAGTACTTTTTGTGACCTATAAGCAGGTTCTTTTATGATACTTCCATTAAGTAGACGCTCGCGTGGCTCAGTATTTCCTAGGAACATGTGTGTTCAGGGTCGAGAGCGGCCATGATAGGCAATCAAGCTCGATTGACGCCACACCCCAGTACTTTGGCCGCATAATGCAAGACGCTTCTAGCTTAAGGACTGCCACTCGGTTGGCAAAGGTTGAGGTAGCGAGCACAGCTCGCTGCGCTTTAAAAAAAAGCCCTCAGGGTTGGTGATGTATGAAATTCAAAAGACTCAGCGACTCAATGATAGTTAAGGCGAAACGACGAACCCTTGAATGTCAAGGGCGCCGGCTTTATTTCATAATCACTCAATTTATTACAGGGTGAGACAAAGACGATGCAGACCCTTTAATACGAGTTTTCTGTTCCTCGCAGGTCATGCATACTTGATACTCATCGCACTCATTTCCGAAATAATACTCCTGACGGAGTGGGGTTGACCTAGTTGGTTCATGTTTGAGTCGCTGAAAGCGACTCGGGTCGAGCATGATAGCTCCGATGTTTTCGTGCCAAAGTGAGGGTCGAATCTTTCAATAGAGTAGTCGCACTGAGTTGCGACTTATGCTGATTCACGTCCTTGGAGGATGAGTCGCAGGGGGTAAGATCTTATAATAGTTGGGCCTCTTTGACTTGGGTTGTTGATCGATATTGGATCTATGCATGTCGTGGTGGGATCATGGCAGATGCCATAGGTATGGTTAAAATGGGGCCGAAAGTGCGTTGGGGGAACCGGGGAGGGTTTATGCACTCAAGAAGTGCACAAGCAAGAACACACAAGAAACCGCAAGAACATGAACAAGAAAACAAGAAACCAAAAACACAAAGCACACCACGATGTACCCTGCTTTGGGGCCCTCTTGTGGAGGTAACACCCCTACTGCAGCACTAGCCTACTCTCTTTATATCTCAATGGGAACAAGTACAAAGTGCTCCTCGAGCTGTATGAAGCAACAATGGTGAGAGCTCTCGGAGGAAGATGGGACAGGGGGAAATGAGGCTTCTCTCTTCGTCCTCCCCTGCACTGGAGGATGTGCTGGTCTACTTATACACTAACCGGTTTACCTTTTTGCCCCTGGCCGGAGATGATAATGGCATGGACAAGAGGAAAAGGACAAGCCTCTGCCCCCTATCATTCCAACGGCCGCACTGTCAGGCCTAGCAGGTCTATCTTGCCCCTTCTGGCAATGGCACCTGTAGCCCACCGGGTCTAGGTCACATCCTCTTTCCCGAATTGGCCGAGTCAGCTCCTAGGTTGCTGCACTCCCAGGAATCCCGTGTCTTCTGAGCCCCGGGCAGGAGGCCTGCAGTACTCGTGAACTTTCTGACATTACTCGGCCCTTGTGCTTTGTCCGACATTGCTGGTAAGCCGGGTTCTTCCAGGCCACCCGGCTAGCTGAGCCGGATCACTTCCTAGGCAACCCGGCTAGTCGAGCCGGATCTCTTCCTCCGATTCGGCAAGACTTTGCCTGATGCCTCTTGGTCTCTTCCTGTATTTAAACATGATCCGGTCCGAGTGATCCGGTTTGCGAGACCCGGATTGACCTTCCTTTCCACTTCATATCTCCCAACACTACCTCTTTGCCCTACCCGGGGGCAACCCCCCGACAGTAGTCCCCAAAGCTGGTGCGGTCCTACAGCCTCGGATGAAGGGCCGTAGCAGGTTAAAAACCAACGTCTTTAACCGAATCCCATATCACCTAATCTTTCCTCAGGATT
Organism: Poa pratensis; assembly: GCA_947311845.1. NCBI lineage: Eukaryota > Viridiplantae > Streptophyta > Magnoliopsida > Poales > Poaceae > Poa > Poa pratensis. Next base: position 42,819,802 of record CAMZMU010000128.1, read on the forward strand.
TTTCGGGACACTTGGCAGGGAATCTCTGCGCAAAGCCTCATAATCCGGGTCTCTGATTTGACATGTCACTGACAGCACACTATCCGGATCCATCAGGTACTTGAGTGCATTTGACTAGATGACCGCGTCTCCTCGGTTTCTGTGCTGACCGGCACACTTGATCCGCACCACCGCTTCCAATTCTATGACCCACCATGTGCTTGAAATACACTACCACATTAGGGACCGCAGAGTTTCAGGGCACTCTTCATCCGCCCATGCCCCGAAAACCGCACGGTAGTGCGCCGGTTACCAGCTAGGGGCTATATATGGGGTGCGGGGTTCCTCTTCTTCCCCGCACCTCCCACTTCGAGAACTCCAACCGCGCCATTGACGCCGCTGCGATCTCGCCCTTCGACCTCGCCGCGCCGGAGACCTCGACAACGCTGAAGAAAACTCGCCGGAGCCGCGCACCGCGCTCTGCGCCGCCGTTTCTTCACCAATCCGCTTCCTCGCCGTACTGCAACCGTGAGTTCTTCATCCTAGCCATGGCGACCTGAGCGAGTTCATCTTCCGCCATGAACTTGCGCTTGCTTTCCCTAGATTCACTAGCAAACGAGTCCATTGCCGCGCCTTAGTGCATTCCCTAGATCTCCTTTCTAGGTTTTGCACTAGATTGCCCCAGATTGGCTTGCCACTTCATGAACAGTTCAGCCATATTTTTACTCGGGATTTCTTCTCTATTTTACTGCTGCGGTAGATCTTGCGTAACCCTAGATTCTCACGAAAAGGTGTTTGTAGTTACTAGCCGAATCACTTTTCCGCAGTAATTAGACCACGTTATCCGGGTTAGCCTCTACCGAATCCTTAACAGCTGATTCGGTTACACCTTATTCGATTCGTTCTGGATTAGAGATTCCGCATCTTCTAACTCGGCTAAATCTGACCTTTTGCAGGACTGATTCGGATATGCCGAAGCTGCCCCCCGGCAGTTGGGAGGGTTCCGACGTTACAAATGATGATCTGGAATGGCTGCTGAGCACCCGGCGTATAACACCTAAAGTTATATGCCGAAAACCGGGGAAGGAACTCGAACCGGTCACCCAACCGGGTGAGCGCGTTGTATTTCTAGCGCACTTCGAGCGCGGATTCGGACTCCCAGCGAGTGACTTCTTCCGGAGATTCCTAGATTTCTTCGGCCTGCAGCCTCACCACCTTCCGGCTAACTCCTTTGTCCCCTGTCGCTTTTACCTCCTTTATGGAGGGATATCTCGGTCTCTGGCCGACTATCGAAACCTGGGCGAAGTACTTCCACCTCCGGAAACATACGATCCCGGGTAGTGACCCGAAGGTGATGACCGCCTGTGGTGCGTCCAGCATTACCCCGAGGGCGGGCTCCATCTTTCCCCGGATCACTGGCCTGGATACTTGCAAGAAATGGCAAAGGTCCTTCTTCTACGTGAAGAGCGTTGAAGGCCATGATGCTCTCAACTTGCCCGAGTTCAGGATCGAGCCCCCACAGCCGAACTGAACTTCAGATATGATCCGGCTGACACTCTTGCGGAGCTTCAAATCATACACCAAACTCTAGAGGATTTTCTGGAGAAGGGCCTGCTCTCGGACGATCTCCTCCGAGCCTTCGTCTCTCGCCGGGTCAGTCCTTTACAACAACGTCAGCACAAGATTTGCCATATGGCGGTCTGCTAGATCCTACCGGATCAGCAAACATGACCTCACCAGAGCTTCCGTCAAGAGACGGGTAAACGCCATTGCCTACACCGAGATGTCGGATAAGTGGAAATGGGGCGTGGAGCCATTCCACCGAGATGCACTTCCACCACAGGTTAGTTCATCTTCCCGGATTAACCATCTCCACCAAAATGACATTGGACTAATCCGGATTTGCCTTGACTCTACTGCAGCTGTTCGACCGCCAGATCACCGAAGATGGAGATCTCTCCACCAAGTGTGGGCCGGATCGCAGCCCGCTGCGCGAGGCGAAGAGGATGCGGATACGGACGATTATTTGCCGATTCCGCGCGCCAAGCCCATTCGCAAGGGTAAGCAACCGACTATTTACAACCTTTCCGAGGATGAAGATGATGATTGCTGGATCCTAGATCCTATTGATGCCATTCCGATTTCATGGTCACAACCTTGTGTTCCAGCCAAACCGGATGCTCAAGGGACATCTCGGAAACCCTGACGCGTCCGGATCAGATGCCCCTCCAGCCAAGAGAATGAAGAAAACTGTCTCCAAACCGAATCGGCTGAAGGCCATGCCTACTACCAAGGGGTAATGCCAATTTCATTTGCTTTCTTCTTTTATTAACCGAGTCATCTTTATCCGAGTTAACTGTTTACTTTGCTCTATGCAGTGACGTCCTCGTCACCGAGCAAACTCATTCATCCATTCTTTCTCCCATTCCTCCACTGGATACGGCCATGGAGCACCAGTCTCCTAAAAAGGCTGTCCCTCTCCCGCGCGTGCCACAACCGCCAAACTCCTCCGCCGACTCTCGTCCAGAGTCGGTTATTGACTGGAGAATGAGGAAATCTCGGGTCCTACCCGAGATTCAACTTGGCCACGTCCTCTGAAGGAGTTGGAGAAGGAAAAAGCTAAGACTTCGGCTAAGTCTTTGACTAAGCCGGATCCTCGCCTACCACCAAGGCTCAAGAGCAGCAGAAGAAGAAAAAGCAGCAGCAGCAGCAACCTCTCGAGAAGCAGCAGAAGCAGCAACAGGAAGTATCTAAACCACCCAGCAAGCGTCGCAGAACCAACCGAAACAGCCAGATCCAGCCAAGACCCGGGCGCATCACCTCTACCTAAGCCGACTCAGGTCTCCTTTGGCACAACTCCAACAACCTCGGATAAGCAGATGGTTGCTAGCAAGCCGGTTTCCGCCGCTCCATCAGCGACTCGGGTGCATGATCAACTCTCTGAGGCGATCACTCGCGCCCGCCTTAGTGGCCAGGTTCTGCCGAATCTCCGCACTCCGAGCGGCGACAACCTCGGCTCCGCAGAGCAATTTGTTAAAGCTTGGAACGCTGCGGACCTTGCCGAAGGCTCGACCACTTCAGCGTCGCCACATCCGGCTGGTCCTAGCCGGATGTTTCAATCACTACATTCTGTGCAGGCCTCGGTCACTGAAGCTAACCGGGTCTTCGAGGTAACATTGCCGAATCTACTCTTATTTCATCATGATCAATCTACATTCCCCAGTCCCCGAGATTCGGGTCGAACGACTGATACTCCTCCGAGTAAGAAAGTCATTCGGCTTGAATCTCTAACACTTGATCATAATTTTGTCTTAGCTGAACAAAAATCGTGGGACTCCCAGTCCCCGAGTCTCTTTCAATTGATTCGGTCAACTTTCTTTTTTATTAATCTCGGGCCTCCAGTCCCCGAGATTCGTTTTGGCTCATGCTGCTAGTCTCGGGTGCCAGTCCCCGAGACTCTTTTTACGCCATTAACTCCTTTTCTTTCAGGAAACCACGACTGCTCGCAGCCGGATCTTTAAGCAGCTAGTCCTGCAGCACCAGGCCCTCCAAGCTTCCTTTGATGCGCAAAGTGAGGAGATGAAAAAGAAAGATCAGGAGCACAAGCGCGCTTTATCGGAGGAAAAGTCAGAAGTGACCCGGCTCCTGCGGGAGCTTGACCGGGTTGAAAAGTGAAGGAGAAGGTCAAGAAAGACCGGGACACGCTGCAGAGGGAGAAAGACTCGATCCAGAAGGAGCGAGACACTTTCAAAGCCGGGCTTGAGAAGCGGGCTGAATTGGACAAGAAAATCCAAACGCACGTTGCAGACGCTGAAGCCGAAGCTAAAGCGGCAAAAGATGATCTGGCTGCTCACAAGGCGATCAGCGCGAAATGGCTTGCTGATCTTGCTAGCCTCAATGAAGACATGGATCGTAAGTTTGCCGAATCTCTTCTCTCCTCTGCTCTTATCCGACTCATAATTTTTGTTCCTCTCGTTTAACTCAGTGTTAGCTATCTATATGTAGGAGAGTTTACCAGCATCCGGTTCAAGCCGCCAAAGCTGTGAGATGCCCGAGCTGAGAGAGCTAAGTTAGCTGGGCTCCCTACCAGAGACGTGGGATATCGAAGATCACATTACTGCACTAAAGCTCGGATTGCTCCTTTAAGAGGTCCCACATGATCTGTTCAATGCAGTCTAAAGCCACCAGTCTTGTTTCCTGAAGTCGGCAAGTCCGTCTGCGGACGAGCTAATCAAAGACCTGGATCAGGCAGAGACCCGGCTAAAGCAGTGGAGATCTTCGTCCGCCCGCGCTGGTGCTGACGCAGGTTTGCTATTCATCATGTCTTGGTATGAGCTGATTGATCTCGCCAAAGTGCGCTCCCTTCGCGAGGGTTCTTCATGGGCTTCAGATCCGGACCGGATCAAGATCCGCGAGGAAGCTGCCAATTTATGGCCGAATTTGCAAACACCAAGCATCTTGATCTGAAAGCTCCGGTCTACTCGGATGGGGAAGAATCTGAAGAGGAGGAATCAGATGATGCCTCACTTGACGACTACGCCGAGTCTGAGGGCGACTCTGGTGATTCGGCTGACTCCGCCGAACAACCTGCAGCTTGTGACTCGGCCAAGACCTCCAAGATGCCAGCCACTGACTCGGCTGAAACTGCCGAACAAGCTGTAATCCGAACTTCCAAGACGCCAGCCACTGATTCGGCTAAGGCCACAGAGCAAATCACCGCCAAGACGTCAGTTGATCCGGATGCTTCCGAATCTGCCAAGCTCTCCGTCCAAGGTCATTCCTGCAAGTGAGGGCCCTCTTTCAACCGAGGTTCCTCCATCATCCGAGTCCATCCCTGCAACCGAGTCTCCTGCAGCCTAGGCTCCTTCCTGAATTATCTTAATGAAAAACATTAAATCCCCGGTATGCCGGGAGCAGATGTAATATACAATTTAAGTTCCTTCGAGACTATTTTATTTTGCTTAATGTGATCCGGAAGGTTTATGTTGGATCATTTAAACCGAGTCCCCGAGTCTGTTTTCTTGTTTACTATTTTTAATCTGCTCTTGTCTACCTTTTAGGTGTTTGACAGTCGAGTCACAAGATAGGAATCATAGCATACAATACTTGAAACATGCGAGTTGTGGTTTAGAATCATCTAACATAAACAAAAAGAAATAACAGGGTTAGTAAACGACATGTGCCGAATCGGTTTTGGACCGAGTCCCCGAGTCCATTTTCATGTTTCCCATATTCCCACCTCTGCTCTTGACTACCATTTTGGTGTTTGTCAGTCGAGTCACGAGATCAACAACACAGCATACATTACTTGAATTTTGGGACGAGGTTCAAAACAATCGACACATGAACGGTATGGACAAAACAGTAATAAAAAACACATGCATAAGACGAGGCAGTCCCCGAGTCCAGACTCGGATTGCCGAAATTTCATTTATGATAAACTGAGATACATACATTGCGCCCTTAAGAGTAAAAGGGTCGAAGCAGAGCTACATTCCAGGGTCGCTTGGTTTCTCTCCGGGTCTGTCCAGGCCATCCTTCCTTTGTTCCTGTGCATCTACAAGGTAGTACGAGTCATTGTGCATAGCCTTGCTCACAATGAATGGTCCCTCCCATGGAGGTGATAACTTATGTCGGCCTTTGCTGCGCTGCACCAGCCTTAGTACTAGATCTCCTTCATGAAACACTCGAGGGCTGATCTTCCGACTATGATAACGTCGGAGACCCTGCTGATATACTGCTGTCCGAGACAGGGCCAATTCCCTTGCTTCCTCTAGCAGATCCACTGCATCTTCCCGGGCCTCTTTTGCCTCGGTTTCCGTATACATTGTCACCCTTGGTGCATCATATTCTATGTCAGTGGGTAGCACTGCTTCTGCCCCATATACCAAAAAAATGGCGTATAGCCAGTTGACCGATTCGGCGTGGTCCTTAGACCCCATAGTACTGATGGTATCATCTATCCAGCACCCCGGAGTCTTTACCAGGTTCTATTAACCGGGCTTTTATCCCAGCTAATACCAAAGCATTTGATCTTTCCACCTGTCCATTGGACTCTGGGTGTGCCACTGAGGCTATGTCTAACCGGATCCCCTTATTCATGCAGAATCGGGCAAACTCTCCCACAGCAAAGTTCGTGCCATTATCCGAGATGATGCTATGGGGGTAACCGTATCTCAAAATGATTTCTTTCAGGAAAGTTACAGCCGAATGACCATCCACTTTCCGGATCGGTTTCACCTCTATCCACTTGGTGAACTTATCCACCATCACCAGCATATGTGTCATGTTACCCTAGCCGGCTTGAATTCTCCACCATATCCAAACACCACACAGCAAACGGCCAAGTGATAGGAATTGTTTTGAGCGCCGATGCGGGTAGGTGTGTCTGCTTGGCAAACCTTTGGCATCCTTCACATTTTCGGACTATGTCCTCTGCATCTGCATGAGCAGTGGGCCAGTAAAACCCATGCCGGAATACTTTAGCCACCAGGGCTCTTGTACTGCAATGATGCCCACATTCTCCTTGATGTATCTCCAGGAGCATCTCCTTGCCCTCGGCTGGCTCCACGCAACGTTGTAGCACCTCGGTTGCACTCCTTTTGTATAACTCCTTATTTATGATGGTGTAACCCTTGGACCTCCTCTGCACTCGCCTAGCTTCGGTTTCATCATTTGGCAAACTCCCCTCCGACATGAACTTCATGATTTCTTCAGCCCATTCCGGTACTGGATGCAAAGGGAATAAGTGCTCATCTATTTCCACTGGTTCGGCCGCCATTATCTCTTCTATCAGTTCTGTCCATTCCCTAAGATTCGGTTAGCACCATCTTCCTCTCTTCCCCTCTTCCCTAAGATTTGGGTAGCATTCCCGAGTCTCGGTGCGCAGTCCCCGAGTCCTCCCCAAATGTACCCGACATCAACATTCATAGGAACAGCTTCAGATTCTTGCTTTGGGATAAAAATCGACTCGGAATCAGGTGAAGGTTTGATTGAAGGGATCCTTAGGTGATTCAAGGATATCCCGGGTGGGATTGCATCCCTAGACGACCCGAGTTTTGACAAGATATCAGCAGCTTCGTTCTCCAGCCGAGGTATGTGCTTGTACTCGCAGCCTTCAAAAAATCCTGAAATTTTCTGGACATGAAATCGATATAGTGCCATATTGGCATCAAGGGCATCCCAATTTCCAGAAGACTGCTGCACCACTAAATCTGAATCACCAAAACATTCTATCCGGCGGATGCCGATGTCCTTAGCCACATTAAGCCCATGGATCAGTGCCTCATATTCGGCCACATTGTTTGATGCTGAGAAATGAATCTGCAACACATATCGCAACTGATCTTGCTTCGGTGATGTGAGTACTATCCCAGCACCCAGTCCGATTTTGGTTTTGGAGCCATCAAAGTGCAACTTCCAGTAATTGTAATCCGGCTTGGGTGGCTCATACTGCATCTCGGCCCAGTCACAAAGGAAATCCGGTAAAGCTTGAGACTTGATAGCATCTCTTCTCTCATAATGCGGGGTGTAAGGAGACACTTCTATTGCCCATTTGGCAACTCGGCCAGTCGCATCTTTGCACCCAATGATCTCCGAGATTGGAGCTTCACATACTACGGTGATCGGGTGCTCCTGGAAGTAATGTTTCAACTTCTTGGCCGCCAGGTATACACCATATGTCATCTTCTGGTAGTGAGGATAATTTTGCTTTGAGGTTGAGATCACCTCGCTTAAATAGTACACCGGTCCTGCACGGATTTACCCTCCTCTTCTCGCTCTACCACACACCACACTTACGACCCGGTTAGTGGCCGCAATGTAAAGTAGCATTGGCTCATTCGGCAAAGGTGATGCCAAAATTGGTGCAGTGGACAACATCTTTTTTAATTCATTGAAAGCCGAGTCTGCCTGCGGGGTCCATGTGAACCCGGTGCTCTTTTTCATCATTGATACAAGGGCAAGGCTTTTTCTCCTAGCCGACTCACAAACCGACTCAACGAGGCTAGACACCCGGTGAACTTTTGTACATCTTTTAGACATTTAGGCAATTTCATGTTTTCTATGGCTCGGATCTTAGCCGGATTCACTTCAATACCTCGGCTCGATACAAGGAAACCGAGCAACTTTCCAGCCGGGACACCAAAGGTACATTTATCCGGATTCAATTTTAACCGATACTTTCTCAAGTTCACAAATGTTTCCTCGAGATCCTCGAGGAGAGTGCGTTTTTCTTTAGTTTTGATGACGATATCATCGACATACACTTGCACATTTTTGCCCATTTGGAGTGTAAGCATTTCTGCATACATCTCTGATAAGTTGCACCGGCATTTCTCAAACCGAAACACATGACACGATAGCAATACGCCCCATACGGGGTAATAAAAGCAGTCTTTATTTGATCTTTGGGGTTCAGTGGTATCTGGTGAAAACCAGAGTACGCATCAATAAAAGACAACAACTCACACCCAGCAGTAGAATCGATCACTTGATCAATCCGAGGTAAAGGAAAGGGATCCTTCGGGCACGCCTTGTTCAGGTTGGTGAAGTCGATGCACATACGCCACACCTTGACCACCGCTGGTTCGTCCTTCTTCTTCTCTACCAGAACCGGATTGGATATCCAGTCTGGATGCAACACCTCCATAATGAATCCGGCTGCAAGTAGCTTAGCCAGCTCATCAAGCACCACTTTTCTTCGATCGTCTGAAAGACGCCGAGTCGGTTGCCTCACCGGCTTCACATCCGGCCTGACAAATAAAGAGTGCTCTGCCAACTCCCTCGGAACACCAGGCAGGTCCTTAGCCGACCATGCAAAGATATCCCGATTCTCACGGAGGAAGTGACAGAGCGCGCTTTCCTATTTCTCGCCCAACCCGGCACCAATGATGGCCATGCGCTCCGGATTCTCCGGGTCAATGGGGATCTTCTTTGTCTCCTTGGGCACCTCAAATGTTGCACCTGCATCCGGATTGGTCATGGCCAGCATGCCGAGCTGAGCTGACTTCGCCATCGCCACTACTTCATGCATCTTGCTCTTCTCAGCTTGGATCACCAACGACTCGGCTAAGGTGGAACCAACCGTGGCACACTGTATGGCCTTCTTGTAATCTCCCGCAACGTGATGATACCATTCGGGCCAGGCATCTTCATCTTGAGGTAGGCAACATGAGTGGATATCATGAACTTGGCTAATGCCGGCCTGCCGAGCAGAGCATGGTATGGGCTCTCCAGGTCTACCACCTCGAATTCGAGACTCTCAAGTCGTGATTGTCCTTGGTACCAAACAGCACATCTACCCAGATCTTACCCATTGGGGAACAAGACACCCCGGGTACTATACCATGGAAGTGCAACTGCTCTGCTGCAACTGATTCGGCGAATAACCCAACTTGACCATTGTGTCCCGATACATGATGTTTATAGCACTGCCATTGTCAACCAAGACTCGAGTGAATCCACCACCAGTGCGTAGTTTCCTGGGCTTGGCATAACCCTGGGATTATCAGCCCTGCTCCAAGTGATCTCCTGCTCGGACCAGTTCAGGTATTTTGGGACTGCTGGTGTGACTGCATTCACCTCCTTCGCCCTTCGCAGCTGACTTTTCTTGTCAGTTGGCTCGGTCACAAAAATCACATAACTTTGATGAGCCTCCTTGTATCATTTCCGGGGTATCCACCTTGCCGACTCGGACCAGCATTGTTGTTGTTGCCTCCCATATTTACCAGGTTAACCGGCTTTGGAGCTCCTGCGTTCACCGGGGTTGCGTTGGCTCCGGATAAAGGGTATTTGGCCTGAAATTCGGTCTAGGAGCACCTTCTGAGGTGGCCCTCTCTGACCTTCCGCCTGGATACGATGATGCCAGCTACAATTCCGAGTTGAATGATTGGCCGGCTTGCGTGGGTCTGTTGTGTGATAACGGCAAGGCCCATCTATCATTGCCTCAAAAGTTAGAGGTGGACTCGGTCCATCCCACACTTTCTTTGCCCAGGCACCTTGATTCGGCCTCCAAGCTGGACCCTCGTTTTTTGGTCTCTGGCTATCAGGATGATCCATATTTACTGCTGCAACCTGGTCTAAGCCGTATCTGTAATCCGGATCTCTCCTTTTATACCGAACTCATGTCGGTCATTGGGCCTCAATGGTCCAGCTCGGTTATTAACCGGTTGCCTCCTGCTGTTCCCACCGCATCCAACGCTGGCTGCGTCGGATCGCCAAGAGCATATGTATCTGCTATCCGATCATTTCCGCCAGGGTCTTTGGCATATCCCTCTGGAGCTTCTGCCAAAGCGGGGTGCCGTGCCGGCAACCCTGCGCAACCAAGAAATGGCCTGCTCCTCCATGACACCTTCACAAGAATTGCGAATGTTGCTCCGCCGAGTCAAAAATTCTCGGTCTATCTCCCGCTCTTCCTGCCTGCACGCAGACAAGAGCTGAGGTCGGTTTGGCCTCTTGTAAGTGCTGGAGAAGTTGCTGTAAAACGCCTGCTCCAAATCCATCCAAGAGTTGATACTACCCTCTGGTAGGTTATTCAGCCAAATCCGGGCTGGCCCTTCCAACATATGTGGGAGATACCGGACCGCCCATCGGCGATTGCCCCCCGCAATGTGCACCGAGGATACATAGTCTATCAGCCAATCCTGTGGCTTAGTGCTGCCGTTATATGGTTTTGTGATTCGGCCAAGCTGAAACAACTGCACATTCGGCTCGTTCATGATCCTAGGCCTAAAGCATGGAGGACCTGGTGGGCCTTGCTCTTCCAGCCTCTCGGATTGATAAATCCTATCCAACCTGAGACGCTGATCATCCGAAGCCAATGTCCGAGGTCCCAGCCTGGATGCAAGTGCATTATCATACGTTTGGTATCCGGCTCGCGCCATAGCCGAATTACCATCATCATAGCGGTTGCCCGCCTGGCCACCACCTTGCTGCTGCGCTTGCACCATTACTTGCTGCTCTTGCCGGGGTTGATTCTGCCCGGGAAGACGAGGTGGTTGACCTCGGCCAGCCGAATTATCCCTTCCGCCTCCTAGATTACCTTGTCCGCCATTGTTTCCGCTCTGGCCACCTCTTCCTTGAGCAGCTTGCTGCTTGCCGGCATTCTTATCATCATAGATTTACAGCTGTTTGCTCTTGCCCGAATTCACGCTCTGGGCCCGGTCAGCTCCGACATGCGGAGATGACGCTTGCCCCTTAGATCTCTGGCTAACAGCCTTAGCCGACACTACCACTCGAGAACCACCAGCGTCCGGATTAGCTTTTCGGAAAGCCTCATTCTGCCGGTTACACACATCAACCAGCTCATTGACTCTTTCTGCCTGCTTGCGCCAAGCATCTCCGGTTAAAGTGGTCAACTCGGCTCGCGCTGCCGCTGCAGCCCTAAGATTTTTGGCCGGGGAGCTATACACCGGCTTGCCTGTACCCGATCTATGACTAGTAGCCTTACTCGAGCTTGACCTTGCAGCTCTAGCTAATTCATCATTGAGGTCCTTACCCCTGTTGCGCAAATCTGCTCTCTTGCGTGGGTGAGACACTACCGGAGTGAAACCATCGGTGATTCCATTGGCAGCATTATATTCTCTCATATCTCTATCAAATGCTTGCCTAGACTCTACCACCAACCGGGCTTCTCTTTGCAGAGTGAAACCATCGGTGATTCCATTGGCAGCATTATATTCTCTCATATCTCTATCAAATGCTTGCCTAGACTCTACCACCAACCGGGCTTCTCTTTGCAACCTCAGGCGCTGTGCCTCTAACTGAGCTATAGTAAGCTCTACATTTGCCCCAGGTGCCACTGGCCGAGCTAACTTTTCCAGGACATCCTCTAAGGGAGCCTCCCTACTTGACATGCCAAGTGGGCCAACCGGATCTGGTTTCTCCTTTGGGAACTTTGCAGTTCGAGTCGGCTTGTCAACCGGATCGGTTGGCGTGATCAGCTCCTCGGGTATGCTATTACCGGCATCTCCTTTGCCAGCTCCAGCATTTGCTCCGGTCATCATTACTTCCACGCTACTCCCGGGGCGAGCGCTACGCCGTCCGAGAGCTGCGCGGTGAGAAGGAGGGTCCTCGACCACGAGCACCTGCGCCGGGTACTCGCGAACTGCCTCGACAGCAACATAGGTGACGAAGCTACCAAGCATCATCAGGAAGCCATGCTCGGGGAAGGGCTTGCTGGCGAAACATCCTGCATTGTCGCTGACGAAGGTGAATTCGCCGATCTTGGCGATAAGCCCAGAAAGAACACGCTCGCCTGAGCCCGTTCGGATGTAAACTCCCTTCAACGCCTCAATCTGCCCCACGGTGGGCGCCAACTGTCATGGTGGGATCACGACAGATGCCATAGGTATGGCTAAAATGGGGCCGAAAGTGCGTTGGGGGAACCGGGGAGGGTTTATGCACTCAAGAAGTGCACAAGCAAGAACAGACAAGAAACCGCAAGAACATGAACAAGAAAACAAGAAACCAAAAGCACAAAGCACACCACGATGTACCCTGCTTCGGGGCTCTCTTGTGGAGGTAACACCCCTACTACAGCACTAGCCTACTCTCTTTATATCTCAATGGGAACAAGTACAAAGTGCTCCTCGAGCTGTATGAAGCAACAATGGTGAGAGCTCTCGGAGGAAGATGGGACAGGGGGGAAATGAGGCTTCTCTCTTCATCCTCCCCTGCACTGGAGGATGTGCTGGTCTACTTATACACTAACCGGTTTACCTTTTTGCCCCTGGCCGGAGATGATAATGGCATGGATAAGAGGAAAACGACAAGCCTCTGCCCCCTGTCATTCCAACGGCCGCACTGTCAGGCCTAGCAGGCCTATCTTGCCCCTTCTGGCAATGGCAGCTGTAGCCCACCGGGTCTAGGTCACATCCTCTTTCTCGAATTGGCAGAGTCAGCTCCTAGGTTGCTGCGCTCCCAGGAATCCCGTGTCTTGACCTGGCCATCAAGCCCTAGCAGGCCTATCTTGCCCCTTCGGGCAATGGCAGGCATAGCCGACCGGGTCTAGGCCATAGCCCCTTTCCTGAATTGGCCGAGTCAGCTCCTTGGTTGCTGCGCTCCCAGAAATCCCGTGTCTTCTGAGCCCCGGGCAGGAGGCCTGCAGTACTCGTGAACTTTCTGACATTACTCGGCCCTTGCGCATTGTCCGACATTGCTGGTAAGCCGGGTTCTTCCCAGGCCACCCGGCTAGCTGAGCCGGATCACTTCCTAGGCAACCCGGCTAGTCGAGCCGGATCTCTTCCTCCGATCCGGCTAGACTTTGCCTGATGCCTCTTGGTCTCTTCCTGTATTTAAACATGATCTGGTCCGAGTGATCCGGTTTGCGAGACTCGGATTGACCTTCCTTTCCACTTCATATCTCCCAACACTACCTCTTTGCCCTACCCTGGGGCAACCCCCCGACAATGCATATACGCCATCTCTTGTTTTGTTTTTGTATCAAAGCGGTTCCTGGAGTATTATCTTCCTGATTCGCGACTGTATGGTTAGAGTTCACCATCTGGTGAGCGCGTCCTGCCGTCCGTCGATTCTGAGTCCCCAAGGCGACTCGCTTTGGGCTGCGGAGGTTCACTGATGGCCTGAGTCCGTGTGAGGAGTTGGCGATGCAATCTTCTTCTGCGATTACTGCTACCTCGCATTCTAGCGCTCTCTGTCTGTCTCCATGTATCATGATCACGCCGTTTGGTCCTGGTATCTTTAACTGCAGGTATATGTAGCAGGGGCGGGCAGTGAATTTGACGTAAGCTTCTCTCCCGAAGATCGCGTGGTATGGGCTTTTGACTGCTACGACCTCGAAGCTCAGGAACTCTGTGCGGAAGTTTCGCTCGGTCCCGAAGCTGACTTCGAGGGTAATTTTTCCTATAGGTCGAGTGATTATTCCTAGAATTATGCCTTGGATATCCTTCCTTGTTGGTTGTAGCTGCTGCTCGGGTATGTTCATTCGACGGAGCGTGTCTTGGTATAGGATGTTTACTCTTCCTCCTCCATCCATGAGGACTTTGTTCAACTTGTATCCCGCGACTTGCGGTGTGACAACGAGAGCCAACTGTCCTAGATCTTTTACTTCTGGGGGATGATCATCGCGACTCCAAACAACCGATCGCTCTGTCCAACGGCGGTGTCTTTCCAACATTGGGACTAAGTCGCGGCTCCATCTGCTATTCATTTGCCTTCTGTTGCTCGCTGCTTGTACATCCACTGTATGAAATTGCCCTATGTTTCTTCTTACTGAAGTTTTAGGCTTTTGAAAGGAGTTCTCCTTGTCCCTATGCTGCATTGGTCCGCTGTGAGTCGCGATTAATGAATCGCCTTCTTTCCACCGTCTGTAGTAGTGACACTGCACCTTTGTGTGGCCCGCGGGTCTCCCATCTCTTCTGCGGTGTAAGTCGCAAGGAATATCAAAAATCCCTTTGGCGCTATTGGGAAGTGACTCCTTGTCTCTTTTCTGCTCCCTTCGTTGATACTTACAGTGTTCGGTTTCCTTTGAGATTGGCGATGAGCCGCTTGCCATCTTGTCTGTCTCTGCGTGCTTGTTAGTAGTCGCCGAGAGTTGGCCGAAAGTATTGATCTTATGTCCAGTGCGGCTTAAAGCATGCACCGGCGGCTCAAACCTACAGTTCTTTCTCATAACTTGCACTTCAGATTGCGCCGTGGTATCTTTTCAAAGTCAAGGATCCCTGTGACTTGTTTTATCCACTCGCTGGTTGATTCGTTCTCCTTCTGGATCCACTGCCTGAGGTTCTTCACGCCCTCTATTTGGAACCTTTTGATGAACTTATCCTTCAATTCTTCCCATGAGTTTATTGACTTTGGTGGCAACCTTAGTAGCCAATCTCTGGCTTCTCCCTGTAGTACCAAGTGAAAATACTTTGCGAGCACTTCCTGAGTTACACAGATTCCTGTCATGTTCATTTCATAATCCTCTATCCATAGGACAGGGTCCAGATCATTATAGTAGGTGGTGACTTGCTGTGACTCGCCAAAGTTCGGTGGGAAACGAGTGAGCTGTATTTCCTCCCCGAAACATGCTGGTCCTTTCAATAACGATAGGAGCTCACAGGTGCCGTATCTTCATCTGAATCAGTTTCAAGCTGGGTTGGTTGAGTCGCGTCGAGCGTTTGCGACTTACCGTTAGTCTTACTCTCTCTATCTGGTGATATTTGCAGACCTGCTAGCTGGTTGTCTAATTCTTCCACGTTGCATCTTTCCTCGCCCCACGATACCTCGTGTTGCGGCTCGCTAGGCGTGACTCCATACATGTTTGCTTGCTGTAGGGCGGCAGTCTGTAGCAGATCAATCGCATGACGAGCTTCCTTATCAACTCGCGTATCTCCGACTGGTGCTATTTTTGATAATATCCCGATCGCGTCATGCATATTGCTCTCCGGTGTGGAACTTCTGTTTCATCTCTTGCCTCCCTTTGTCAGTCTTGGTGCAAATTGCCTGCTGCTTTTGCTGCCAACGCCTCAGTCGCCGATCTTCTTCCTGGAGTTTTTTGCGCTCTGCCGCGAGCCTTTGCGCTTCTTCACAAAGTTCCGCCCTGACGGCTTCGATTTCTTCAATTTTGGGATTTTTCTCCCGGCTAGGCAGAGGTTCCCAGATTGGTTTTGACGGGACAGAGGCAGATGTTTTTGCTCTGGCTTGTTGCAGTTCTTCTAGCACGCGGACCCTAACCGACCGCAGTTCCTCTCCTGATTCATCCCCTTGAGTCGCGTCTGAAGATCTGCGACTGACGGACCCAACGAAGATTTTCACAGACCCGACGGGAACAATATACCCAAATTCAACGTGATCTGCCTCTGGTCCCCACTCTGAGTCGTCGATGAAGGGAACACCGTTGATATCTTCCACTTGGCCGATGGCGATGTCCTTGAACCCTGATTCCGATCCTGCGCGGAACGTGACGCTCTTGACCGTAGGCCCCACGGTGGGCGCCAACTGTCGTGGGTTTGTCACGTCAGATGTCATGGTTGACTTCGTAGGTGTGGGATTTGCGCGAGTCAATCGTCTCCGAGCTTAGGATCGCAGGAACAAGGACGAACACAGATTTACCCAGGTTCGGCCCTCGATGTGAGGTAAAGACCTACTTCCTACCTACCCTAGATTGGTATTGATATGATATATGTGGTATTACAATGGAGGCGATCCGATCTGGGAACTCGCCGTAAGAGCTAGGGTTTTTGGGGCTTGATAGCTTGTCCCCGTCTAAGTCCTGCGAGTCCTCTTTATATACACAGAGGCTCGCTAGGTTACAAAGGAAACTTCCTCCACAAGGAATACATCAACTAGAACCTACTCGGAGACTAACTCCCCCTCACGTCTTCCAGGATATGTCATCTAGATCCTTCTCCTTGTGGCGGTACGATGCTGGGCTTGCTTTCACGCAGGCCTTTATTGTGCGAGTAAGATGAGTCGCACTTTATCAAATATGGGCCGCGGGTTAATCTACAAAGTATTCCCCCGACACTGGGCTTTGGTGCTGTTCGTGCGGCGCGTCGCGTAGCTGGCGGCGGAGGGTCTCACGAGCTCACAGGGAAGGGGGTGGATAGGCACGGGGCATGGCGGAGTGGCTGACAAGCGGGGTCACGGTGGCGCTGTTCTGGACGGCGCATCGGGACTCGTCGGTGGCGAGCGGGACTGGCTACTCCGGCGACGCGTGGTTGCTGGACGGTGGAGAGGGTGGAGGGGGGCCCGTTGGGCACGGTCTGGGAAGAGGGGAGGCAGAACGGCGTCGACCAGGAACGGGCGGCGCCGCCTGGCACGGCCACGTCGGCGGTGACCACGGTGCTTTGTATGCCAGAAGCGGCATCCGCACATTTCTTTCAGCTCAGAGCTGAAAATGAGATGAGGTTTGAACCACTGTGCGCCAAATTCAAAAACCTACCACTTTGCTGACTAAAGTTTTTGCAAATTCGAAACTTGGTGCGACTAGCACTTTTGAAAAACAGTACTGGTCAAAAAGGAATTTAATTGTTTGAAGGGGTAGATGGAGTTGGATGGAGATGCCCTTTTGTCCTGAGGTAGGAGTGATGAAGAGGAGCTTATCCCTGCCATGGATTCATCCAGGGGAATTGTTTTTGATAGATCTAAAAATACTTTGAGGAAATAGGCAGATTGTAAAAAGAAATGTGGAGGGAAATTTTCCTAAGTCATGACACTATATTTTTTTATAAATGATATCCACATCAACTAGGGAAAGTTCCCTAATTTTTGCAGAATTTTTAAGGACATAAAAATAGGGGTTCCTTTGGAAGGCCAAATAAAAGGGTAAGTTTTAAATGAGAAAAGGAATTTCTCAAATCAATATTTGTCCAAGGCAAAACCACAGATACAAGTACCAAGTGGGAGGGGAATGGAAGGCACAAGATCCCAACTTGAGGTTTAAGATTTACAATGATTTTTTTCTTGAGGTTTAATTCTAGATGCATTTAAATAAATAGAAATAATGTATTTTGGAAAAAAATTAAAAAGGCCAAAAATCCAGGTTGTTACAAACCTTCCCCCTTAGGATGAATCTCGTCCCGAGATTCCTGCGGCTCGTTGAACAGATACGGATACTCAGTCCTTAGCAAATCTTCACGTTCCCAGGTGGCCTCTTCTTCTGTGTCTCTGTCCCATTGTACCTTGTAGAACTTTGTGACCTTGTTGCGGGTGCGGCGTTCTGACTCATCCAAGATCCTGACGGGGTGTTCCTCGTAAGTCAGCTCGCTGCTCAACTTCAATTCCGTAAAGTCGGCCTGTTTGGTTGGGGGTGAGATGCACTTCCTCAGCTGGGATATGTGGAAGACGTCGTGCACTCCAGTCAATTCCTCTGGTAGTTCCAGCTGGTAGGCTACCGACCCTTTTCTTGCCAAGATCTTGAAGGGTCCAATAAATCTCGGGGCCAGCTTCCCTTTCATGTGGAACCTTTTCAGGCCCTTGAGGGGTGTTACCCGAAAATAGACATAGTCGTTTTCTTCGAAGTGTATCTGACGGTGCCGTCGATCGTAATAACTTTTCTAGTGAGACTGAGCTGCCTTGAGCCGATCTCGGATCAGATGTACTTGCTTTTCGGCTTCCAACAAAACATCGGGCCCAAATATCTTACTGTCTCCAGCTTCGGACCAGTTGAGTGGGGTCCGACACTTCCTCCCATACAATGCTTCAAATGGTGACATTTTCAAGCTGCCCTGGTAGCTGTTGTTGTACGAGAACTCCGCATAGGGTAAACTATCTTCCCATCCTGCTCCATAGGCGAGCACACATGAGCGGAGCATCTTATATTTACTAATTGGAGGCACCATACGAGAATCCACGTTAATCCTCAAGTTTTAGAAAATTTAGTCCATCCGATCTAACCATAATCAATCTAAAGCCATTGGATTAAGAGTCCAAGCCGCACGCGCGCGTGAGGCGTGACTATTCTGGAGTACCTTTCTGGGCTCGAGTTCGAATCTCGCAACCATCCTCGAGGAGTTCTTAATTAAGAGTAAAATGCATCCACGGTCACTGAACTTGTCTCGAAAGCTCACTTTGGTCACTGTACTTAAGAATACGGTCAGTACGGTCACTATACTCACATGGAGGTGATTATACGGTCACTGGGCAAAATTGTATAGCTCCGTATGTGACTAAGTTGACCAGTCAAGACCCTAGACTTACGTGCGGGCCCATCTGTCAGTGGGTGGAAAGAAATCAAGGGATTAAAAATGATGCAGACGCGAGGACTCGAACCTGAGATCACGGGGAATAACCGGCGCGTGCTAACCAATAAAGCAGGACGTCGTTCATGATTGACATTATTGTACTTCCATCTTTATAAAGAGGCGCATGCACTGCACAGACACGTACGTGTTCTTTTTTCCGAGAGCACACACATGTACGTGCTTCATCAGTGACCAACTAATATATTCGTTAAATCAAATGAACGAAAATAGTGTTGTGCTGTACAAAAGAATACTCGTTTTTTATATATTTGAGTATATGCTATGGAAATTGCTAGTGGCTCCCGAGCTCACTGGAGCTCGATTTTTTAAAATTTGAAAATCATACTTCTAGGTCTCACAATAATCTGAAACATTGCTATACAAATACATATATACATTTGTACGTATGCAAAAGAAAAAGAATGTAAAAAACAATAACCGATATTCATGGTGCCGCCACGTCCACGGCTAGATGCCTTACACCGTTACACGCATGACGTATACCTGCACGCTGGCACGCTCTAGCAGGCATGCACACACGTACACTAGCACATAGCCACGCTAGTTGTGTACCTGTGCGTGTCCCTGTTTATAAAAGAAAGTCAGTATGCCTCCGATAAAAGTAAAGCAACGTTTGCCTGAGTGGTTAGTTCGCGCTTGCTAAAGCCTTTGATCTCAAGATCGAGTCCCGCTTCCGCATGATTTTGACTCGTTGATTTTTTTCCGGCCACTCACAGATGGGGCCCGCACATAAGTCTGGGGGTGTTGACTCAACTTAGTCACATACGGAGCTATACAATTGCCCAGTGACCGTATAATCACCTCTATGTGAGTATAGTGACCGTATTCTTAAGTACAGTGACCAAAGTGAGCTTTCGAGACAAGTTCAGTGACCATGGATGCATTTTACTCCTTAATTAATCAGTCACATGCACGCAAAGCATCTTCCCCTTTGTCAGTCTATCATACAGATTGCACCCCGGTGATGGCAGGCGTCGATCCATCACGGACGGCCGGAGGTCACTATGAGGCACCCATCAGCGGAAGCAGTTTCCGCTCCAGGACCAATCTCGCTGGATTTCAGGTAAGGTCCCAGCAGCAGAAACGTTTCATAGTTAGTTCCGTCCAAATCTTTGATCCATAAAATTCAAGAGAAGTGGTTCGGTTTGTTCATGGATGCATTGGTCCGATCCTATTGGTGCAAGCGTATGGCCTATTCTGTAGTTTGCACTTGCCTACCTGTGGAAGTTCCATGTCAAATTTCTCCTCTACTCAATCCTATGCCCTTGCTTCGTTTTAGCTTCTTCAGAATCAAATATGGTTATTTAATTTCGGTGCTTCTCATCTCATCTAATTTTCAATCTTCTAATCGTCAAGACCTACAGACCTAGCCTGGACGACGACGTTGTCTCCTGATGGTGCACAAGCACGCCATGCCCGCAGATCTTCATGCAGGAGTAGACTGACTAAACACAATTTAAATTTGCGGTAGATCTATACTAGCAGCTGTCCGACTAACTACCGTAATTTTGTTAACTGACATGGAAAGGGAAGTAGATATATATTATCTATACCTAATAATAAAAGTATTAAGACTTCTTCTCATACGTCATTTTTTTTTCCGATTTTCTCCTCCCACCAATTTACATATTACCCACCACTGTCACCCATAAGTGGAAAAAACGGTTCGGGTTATAATCCCAGGGGATCGCGGTGCTCGCATCCTCCTCCTCCTTATCCCTTCGCGTCAACTACTCGTTTCCTCTTTCCTCTCGCGTTCCTTCTCTTCTTCCCCAACTCCGATCTCCTCCTAGCGTTGTGTTGCCGTTGGTTGCCCCCGCCTCCACGACACCGATGTCCCAGACCGCCAGCCAAGCCCTCTTTCTTCTCTCCTTTCCCTCCATCTCTCTCCCCTTATTTGGGACCGAGCGTTGCTTCAAGTCAACGTCGCGGTGCGGCCTGCCGAACGTCGTCGCCGTTGCGCTGCTGCCAGTGGGACGCCGCCAACGGCTACTTCTGCTAGCGTTGGGTACGGATGCTGCGGGCGTGAAGACGCGGTGCTCGTGGTTCGTGAGGCGGCGGAGGAAGGGAGACACAGGAGGGCGGCGGAGAGACGCATGAGCAGAGGGCCAGATCGCATGAGGGCGGCAGAGGAAGCGAGGCGCAGGAGATAGGGCGCGCGGCGGCGCAGGAGAGAAGTACGGCCGCGGCGGCGCAGGAGATCGAGATTGGTTGTGGCGTTGAGCTCCAGGGAGAGAGAAAGCAGATCGTGGGCGTGGTGTGCGTGGGCCGTGTGCGTGCGTGGACCCCGGTGTGGGCTGTGTGCGTGGACGGATGCGTGGTGTGTCAGGGTGTGTTGCGTGCGTGGGAGTGGATCGGTGATGGTGTGAGAGTAGCTATAGATCTAACAGTGACAGCGGGCAAAAAAAGCTCAAAGATGTGTGAATCGAGTGCTAATGGAGAAAGTGCTACAACATTTTTTCCCGGTAGAAAGAAGTAAGGGGATCTTAAGACCAGAAGCATGTGCGTTTTCAGTGTACACCTTCGCAGGCAGTATGTGAGGACGAGTCAACGGATAGTTCTATCAAAAAAGTGAATTGATAATTCTTCTTGTCTATGGATTATTGTTTCAGGTGTGGCTGAGTTGATTTTCTAAACAATAAGAACTTATTTCGTGCATCTTCAAAGCGGATTTGTTTCTCCCGTTGCAACGCACGGGTACGTTTCCTAGTCAATACGTATTTTAAATACTCAGTTAGTTGAGTGTACTATTAACTACAGGGTTGTAGTTCAATTCCTTAATTATATAGCCCTTTTTTGCAGGTGAATGTAAATAATAATTTGTAGTTTTGGCTTAATTTGTCTTTCCGCTATAATCATGTGACGAATTTTCTATGTATACCGTAGCCTGGACTATTGATGCGTATTAAGTTGGAGCAAGGAATATATTTGGCTGATGTACAAGTGAAACCGAACCTGCTGCCATTTGGTCTTGCTCACTGGACAGGTACCAAATAGTTGTAAAAAATCTATATTTTCGTCCTGCTATCCAGAATATTTAGGCACGGCTGCCGAGTTTCTACAAACATCATACTATTGACAGAAAACATTTTACTGTGTGGTTCACATCTTACTTATCTCACCATAGAAAAACATATATCAACACGATTTTCTTCTTCTGAGATGACATATAATGTTTGGTAGAAAGATTCGTAGAGGCGTGTGTGACTAATAATCCACATACCATGTTTCTTAGCCAGTATCTAACACCTCTATTCCCCATGAAAAAATTAAGGTGGGTTTCTCTTGATCAGTTTCACTTTTTCCATGTGCATTGCCATTTGCTCAAATCCGCGTGAAAATGAAAGTCACATTTTCGTCCAGCTAGATCTTGACTAGCGTAGATGATTCACCCATATAAATCAGCATGTTTCGAAGGCACGTTCTTATAGGAAAATTTTCGCATGCATATTTTTTGTGTGTCTCAGGTATGCAAAAATATCATGAAATAATAACCGCCAATCTGAACCTGTAAGAATTAAAATTCAAAAGAACTCCAGGTAACCAATGAATCAATAATCTATTAATAGTCCCACATGAAATAAATGTTGTGCGACTCAGGTCGAAGTGTTAAAAATGGAATTCACATGGGTAAATATTGGGAGAGAACGGTTTTTGACACATCCTTTTGCTGACTTATGTAACAGATTTATCTGCAGCCTGCAGGTTGACAAATATGGGAAAACAAGCACATACTTTGATTGCTCATCCTTTTGAGTGTCTTCCACAGTTATACCTGTCAAGATGGTTCCAACATTCAAAGTTATAAATGATACTAATGGTTCTTTCTCTGACTTATGTAACAGATTTACGTCAAAATTACTCGGTTCCTTTTTATGACGTTCAGTATTGATATCCACTATCGAGCATCATCCTGAGTCGCCAACAATGCAAGCATACAAATGCATGTAAGGCCTACTCCAATTACTTTTTATTCAATTTTAACATGACATTACATATATAACATACCCCAAGTGTCTGATAGTAAACCATCCATAATGGGAGGAAATTCCTTGGGTATTCGAATTGTCCAATTTTTATTGTAAATTCATCATTTCTAATATGCTAATAGTGTCTAACACTAATCGCTACTATACGGACCATGCATGTGATTGTTGTAGACAAGCGATTCACGGTCAGGTTTGGCTAACTCAATCATCGGGATTGAGCTACATCGTTTTTAGAAAATAGTGGTGATTTTCTTCAAGAACATTGCATGCATAGACATAATTTCCCATTAGTCGAACGCAAGTTCTAATTGTTATCCAGGACAGTAGTACTTAAATTCATTCAAATCATCATCCCAACCATAATAAGATGAGCTAGCAAAATTAAAAATGTATATGTAAACTAAACTTTAAAGTTTATAAAAATACAAATTTAGGGTTAGCTAATGCAACCCCTACAACCTGTAAAAGAACCCATGTGTTCAAAATTTAGTCACAAAATACACAACGGTGTGTCTAAAGCAATAACACTTCACAATTCTACTTCAACGTAGTACATTTGAGAAAAAAATATGTTTGACATTCCGAATGTATGAAAGGAATAATGGAAATTTGTATAGAAGTATCCATTGTTAACCAAGTAGCTTCTCCTCTTCTAACACTTTTCACATATTTGAATAAATATTCGGAAGTATACTATTCTAAAATGTTTATAAGGATTTCATCTAATCGACTAATTTCTTACTTACAGTATTTTTATAATTGTGCATGGAAGTACGTCGAGATATATGATATTCTTTTGTTTTGGGTTTGAAAGCTAGAATTAAGTTGGAAGTTGCCCAACGTATAAAACACATGCATAATTTTGAAGTAGTATTTTAATATTTTTACAAAAATAAATAAATATATGACAATAAGTTAGTAGCCTGTGCGAATGCACGGGTTGACGACTAGTGTCTTCTAATATTTGGTTGACTCGCTCTGTTTGCCCGTCGGTCTGGGGATGATACGCGGTACTGAAAGATAGTGTTGTCCCCATGGCATGTTGCAGGCTTGTCCAAAATTTGGAAGTAAACTGTGTGCCTCTGTCTGACACGATGGTCTTCGGAACCCCATGGAGTTTGACAATCCTGTTCACATAGAGCTGTGCTAGCTGGTCCGAACGGTACGTTGACTTGACGGGAATAAAGTGAGACACCTTCGTCAAACGGTCGACAATTACCCAGATGGAGTCATTTCCTCGGCTGGACTTGGGAAGTCCGACGATGAAATCCATACATATGTTGTCCTATTTCCACTCGGGCACTTTAAGGGGTTGGAGAAATCCCGCGGGTTTTTGGTGCTCGGCTTTCACTAGATTGCATACGTTGCAACACGCGACATAGTAGGCGATCTCCTTCTTCATACCGGCCCACCGGAATATTTGTTTCAAATCTTGGTACATCTTGGTACTTCCTGGGTGGATAGAATAGGCAGACTCGTGGGCTTCCCTAAGGATTTGCTGTTTTAGCGCGGCCTTGTCGGGTACACAAAGGCGGTTACCGTAGCGGAGCACTCCTTGATTGTCGAAGGAAAATTCTTTGGCCTTACCCATGGGTATTTTGACCTTGATTCCTTTTATGCCAGGGTCGTTGGCCTGCTCGGTTTTTATCTCTTCCTCCAGGTTTGGTTTCACCTCCAAGGTGCTCAAATAGGCCCTACTTCCCACGCACAAATTTAGCTTTGCGAACTCTTTCTATAAACTTGGTCGCATCTTTGGGGGCTTCCTGCTTAGGGCATCTGCTACCACGTTGGCCTTCTCTGGATGGTAATGAATTCCAAGGTCGTAGTCCTTGATCACTTCCAGCCACCTTCTTTGCCTCAGGTTAAGGTCAGGCTGGGTGAAAATGTATTTCAAGCTTTTGTGATCCGTGTAGATCTCGCATCTTCGACCAATGAGGTAATGTCGCCAAGTTTTCAGGGCGAGTATGACGGCGGCCAATTCCAAGTCGTTGGTGGTGTAATTGAGTTCGTGGGTCTTGAGTTGCCTTGATACATATGCGATGACCTTCCCTTCTTGCATGAGTACGGCCCCTAGTTCATTCCTACATGCGTCACAGTACACGGTAAAATCTTTGCCGTCATCAGGTAACACTAGTATTGAGGCTGTGGTTAACCGGGTCTTCAACTCGTTGAATCTTTCTTCACACTCGTCTGTCTAGGCATACTTGTGATTCTTCTTTAACAAATCCGTCATGGGCGTGGCTATCTTGGAAAAGTTTTCAATGAACCTTCGGTAGTAACCAGCCAATCCTAGGAAACTTCTGATTTCCGACACATTGGTGGGGGTTTTCCAGTTCAGCACATTAGAGATCTTGTTGGGGTTTATAGCCACACCGGCTCCAGACAATACATGTCCTAGGAACTCCACTTCCTTTAACCAGAACTCGCATTTGCTGTACTTGGCATAAAGTTGTTGCTCCCGTAGTCTTCCGAGAACCAACCTGAGGTGTTCGGCGTGCTCCTCCTCATTTTTGGAGTAGATCAGGATGTCGTCGATAAACACTACAACAAACTTGTCGAGATATTCCATGAATACCTTGTTCATCATGCCCATGAAGTAGGCAGGAGCATTTGTTAGGCCAAAGGACATAACAGTGCACTCATATAGTCCATATCTGGTGGTAAAAGCGGTCTTGGGAATATCACTTTCTCGAATCTTCAGCTGATAGTATCCCGTGCGGAGATCAATCTTGGAGAACACTCGGGCACCACGGAGTTGGTCAAAGAGATCATTGATCCTTGGGAGGGGGTACTTGTTCTTGATGGTGACATCATTGAAAGCACGATAGTCAATGCATAATCGGAGTGTACCATCGCTCTTCTTTGCAAATATAACTGGTGATCCCCAGGGTGAAATGCTCGGGCGAATGAACTTCTTCCGGATCAGTTCATCAAGCTGTTTCTTCGGTTCCACTAGCTCGGGACGTCATACGGTAATGTTTCTTGAATATTGGGTTTGTTCCGGTACAACTTCAATGGCACATTCAATATCACGGTCAGTGGGCATTCCGGGTAGCTCATCTGGGAACACATCTGGATATTCGCTGACCACATATACTTGTCCTATTTCCGGGGCTTGGACAAGAAACATCTTTGCATTTATCTGGTAGGGTTTATTCAGCAAGTAGGTGGTGCGTATGCCTTTCGGGTTGGTAAGAGTAACTGCTCTAGTTGCACAGTCAATCTGGGCTGCATGCTGGACCAACCAATCCATACCAAGGATGGCGTCGAGACCAGGCACGTTGAGAGTGTTGAGCTGAGCTGGGAATTTCACTCGGTTGATGCTGATTGTCAGGTCTTGACAGACGGTGTTTGTTTTCATCTCTGAGGCGGGGGTTTGTATCACCAAAAGATGGCCCAAAGGGGAAACGGGAAAACGGTGTTTGGCAACAAAATTCTTCGAGATGAAAGAGTGGGAAGCTCCAGAATCAAATAAAATCAGTGCGGGTTTAGTCTTGATTGTACACGTACCAAGCACTACATCCGAAGCTCCGTAGGCTTCCTCTGCGGACATGTGGTGGACACGGGCAACTTGAGGGGGCTTGACTGCACCGGCAGGGTGGTTGTTGTTGGAGTTGTTGTTGTTGTCGTGGCTGTTGTGAAGGGGGCAATCCTTGATGTAGTGTCCTGTCTTGCCGCACTTGAAGCAGGAGTTTTCCCTCTTGCAGTTATCCACTAGGGGACGCTTGTGATAGAATCCTTCACGGGGATGTCCATCCTTCCTGGGTTGATTCCAAGTGTTCTGAGGTGTTGGGTATGGTTGTTGGGCTGCCATGTACGTGGCTTTGAAGTAGTTCCTTCATGCTGGTTCTTGCGTGGCTCGAACTTCCGCTTGTGAGAGTCATAAATTGTGCGGTGCTCCTTTTCTGAAATCAGTGCAGTATTGATCATGGCCCGAAAATCTGGAAACTGTAGAACGCTGAGCTGAGTCTTTATGGCCTGATGCATTCCATGAAGGAATCTGTCTTTCTTCTTTTCCTCTGTGTTGGTGTCCTCGGGTGCATAGCGAACAAGGTTGTTGAACTTGGTCAGATATTCGCTGATGGATTTGCTGCCCTGAGTGAGTGCCAAAAATTCCTGCTGTTTCATCTTTATGAGACTTGAGGGAATGTAGGCTCTGCGGTAGGCTTCCTGAAATTCTGTCCAAGTGACAGCGGGTCCATCGCCCCTGGCGTCCTTTTGATTGTCCCAGCAAACGCCGGCAGGGCCCTCAAGGTAGTGGGCGGCGAAGGGCACCTTGTCCTGCTCGTCCACGCGAGCGAGCTCCAGTTTCTTTCCCATAGTACGGAGCCAATCGTCAGCCTCAAGTGGGTCGTCAGCATATGAGAACTTTGGGGGTTGAGTACGCTGGAAGTCTTGCAGCTTTGAGCGGCCTGCGTGTGGGGCACCTTGGGCTTGCATGTACGTGCCAAACTCTCTCATGATCTGAGTCAGATGCTGGTTGTGACGTTCATCCATCATCATCATGAACTGACTTGGGCTTGGTTCCTGGGTTGGTGGAGGAGGAGGTGGTTGTGGGGGCACGGGATCCTCGCCCGCTTGTCGTGCGGAACGATGAACCGGGGTTCCTTGGCTGTCACTTGCACCGCTATTGGGCCTCATCCTGGATGGTTTAATGTGGTGACGCGTATCATGAGCATCCATATGGGGGAAAAGTGTAACATCCAAGAAAAAACCAAATGGGAACACGGTTTGCAAAGACAACAAGCATGGTGTTATACAATGGCTGGCGGAATTACAAGGTTTTTGTTACATGCTACATTACACGGGATACAAGATAAGGATGCAAGCTACTCGGTACAAGATACACGATACAAGGTACATGATACAAGGTACAAGATACAAGGTGCCGAGTACAACTCTACCACTACATTATTCAAGCGCGCGATACAGCGGAAAGGTATAATACACGAAGCGATACTGTCTCCGAGCGTCTAGAACTCCATCTCAAGGGGTGTCGCCGGTGGGATGATGTCCTCCCTCGCGGGGCTGTAGTCTGGTGAAGGGCGGCCATCTCGGGAGTCTCCGGAGTAAGACGGTGGGTCGGCACGGACGCGACGACGCTGAGACCGTACAGGGGTGAAGCACGAGTAGTAGTTAGCGGCGCTACTACGAGTGCGGGGAGGTGGTGACGGAACGTGAGGTGCGGAAAACGGGCTATTCCCCTCCTGATCTGCTCGAGGGAGCTGTGGGTAAAGGTGGGGAGCCAAGGTGGGGGGCAAGAAGTACCAGCTCCAAAGGCTCGCGTCATCTCGGCCAAGGCAACGTTGGCGCGAAGTGAGGCAAACTGGAGGAGGGTGATGTGGAGATACTGGTGGAGAAAGGTGGTGTACTGAAGGAGGGCGGTGAGGGGTGAGCTGGGGTCACCAGGGTTGGGAAAAAGGATGTCCCCGTTGTCTAAATTCAACCTTGGGAAGTAGGCGTAACGGGTGCACTGCTTCATGATGGGATCGAAGGTGCGAAGGAAGAGGATGGCATCTCCTACAGCCTCCTATATGGCTCGAGTCGCCTGAGTAGAGACACCGGAAGTGAGGGCGTGGGAGATCCCAGCGGCCACTGGCTCTGGGCGTAAGTGGATGGTGGCGGTGAACTCCGAGGTGGACCTGTCGAGACGGTTGTAGTACACGCGGTAGGTCGGGGGAGGTGTGCCTGGGTAGAGGTGGTCCAAGACCTCACGGAGAAACTGCGAAAAGCCGGGAATGTGTGCGGCGGTAGTCTCGGCGAACAACTCTGCCATCTGTACCAGGGACATAATTCAAAAAGGTGAGCGTTAAGTTTTAAAAGCACAAACATGCAGCGAAACAGTGAAGAAGTAGGCAACACAACAAGCTCTACCCTACGTCGTCCAGGGAACTAGGGTATCCTACAGGCAGTTAGGCTCTGATACCAAGCTCTGTGGCACCCTGATCCAGATGATCGAGTTACCCCATATACCAGCCCCATAAACACTGGATATATGACAACTTGGTAAACAAAGACATAACCAAATATTTTTATGGCTCCGAGTTCGGATGATTACAATATTACAACACGGGGAGAGGCTCCAGCGATCGCGCAACAGGCGCACACAACAGTATGTACATTATTTTTCTAACATTGAGCCTCTATCAGAGATCGCAGCGGGTACGTAGGTAGTAGCGTGGCAATGTCGGCCTTATTCTACAGGATTCTGCCTGGGATACGGATTCCTAGTTCTCGTACAGCGGGTACTCGGCGACGGGTGCAGCGGAGTCTGGCCACATGAAAAGCCAGGTGAGTACATTGAATGTACTCGCAAGACATTAGCCCAAAATCAAACTTACCTTAGTAGGGACGTTTCGTGTTATCAAGTGAGATCACGTTTCTCACTCAACAACTCGTAACCACAACTAGGCTTCCAAGCCTCTAGCCAACTCTGGCTTATTTCTCGATTCTCAAGTCCTTAGCCAACTCTGGCTAGACTATCAAATTTCCACGTGTTCATTGGGTTTCACATTAATTATTTCTCCAAGTTCGACTGGACTGACTCATAGCGTGACTTGACCCAAACATCGTCCCATAACCTAGGGACAAGGCTAGATTCTAGATTTTCACTCTCGAGAGGTTGCAACTTTTATCCACACGCTGAAGTCTAGGCTTGTACCACCGGTACCGAAGTACTAGAACCGATCATGGCGATAGTACAAACCCACACTTCCACAACCGTTTATTCTACCCGGACACTCCCTATGTAGCCACCGACACGTCCAAGGGACCAAGTCTTATGACGAAGTGAATCCGGCACGCCCCCAACAGATGAGCGACGCCTAGCTCCGGAACCTTCGCAAGACTAGCCCCGATCACAAAGGTAACCGACTAGACTTGCCAAATGGGTGGCGTCAAAGGAGGCTTGATAGAATACTCGGTCATGGTCCGCCCATATGAACGACGCATGGTTGTGCTGGTTGTGCTTGGTGAGTGGCACTATGCGACACAATCTAGTCGAGGGAGGTGGTTATCTTCTTAGTCAAATTTTATTCCAGCCTTCCAAGCAACACACGATACTCATATGGTAATTCAAGCAGTAAATAAAACATATTAACCTCCACATAACAATGTCCAGAAAATAAAATGGCGTCAACCGGATGACTGTGGCGGAGCTACCTCCGACCAGCGCCTTCTCATTCGACAAAAGAAAAAGAAACGTCAACCGGATGACTGTGGCGGAGCTACCTCCGACCAGCGCCTTCTCGTTCGACAAAAGAAAAGAAACGTCAACCGGATGACTGTGGCGGAGCTACCTCTGACCAGCGCCTTCTCGTTCGACAAAAGAAAAAGAAACGTCAACCGGATGACTGTGGCGGAGCTACCTCCGACCAGCGCCTTCTTGTTCGACAAAAGAAGAAGAAACGTCAACCGGATGACTGTGGTGGAGCTACCTCCGACCAGCGCCTTCTCGTTCGACAAAAGAAAAAGAAACGTCAACCGGATGACTGTGGCGGAGCTACCTCCGACAAGCGCCTTCTCGTTTGACCATAAAAGAAAGCACAGTTGCATCGTTCCTCCATTCCTTCGACTGTGGCGGTTCCCCCAGCCCATCGTCTCGAGAATGGGGAGTGACGTGCAAGATATTGAAGATAAACAAATATTCAGCAATGCGACAATATTTAATGCAATATGGCATGTGAGATGCAACAGCAAACAATTTAAACAACCACGGAAATTCCTAAAGTTCAACTGAGCTTGAGATCGGGTTAATGGCTTGCCTTCAGCAGTGGGGTAGGATTTGGGAACAACTTCCACTTCGTCGAAGAGGGTTAAATCTATTAAAGGAATGAAAATATGCATCAAATACCCCTCCTAGGTCATTAAAAAAAATGCCAAAATAAGAATTTCCAAATAAATCCCTTCTGGTTCCATTGGAAAGACAATTTTAAAACAAAGCCAGCTAAATTTGTTTCACATTTTTCTGACCATTTTTGAGAGAGATATTGCCTTTCAAAGTTTGGTTTATTTCCTGCCTTTTTTAAACAGAAAAATAAAACAGAAAACGTTTCAGTAAAAACATTAAAAATCTAACGAGCGGGACCCACCTGTCAGTGGCACAGTATTTAAACCGTTATCTCGCGCGAAATTAGGGGAGGGTACTGTGCTGCTCCGGCGAGCTCTCCGGCGGCGATTTCCCGCGGCTAGGGCGACGGGGAGGTGAGGGAGAGGGAGCAGGGCGGCTCGGGGAGGCGTGGCACAGCTCGTCTGCGCACTCGCGGTTTCCGGAGAGGTCGGACGGAAGCGGAGCTTCCTCTCCCGCAGCGATGGCGACCTGTCGAGGAAGGATACGACGACTCCGGCCACCAATCAACTAGGGGGAGGTGTCTGGGGGTTCATGGTGGTCTGTGGTGGTGGTGTGGGCGAGGAATCGACGGGGGAGGTGCTGGTGGCGAAGAAATCGGGCGGAGGCCATGCGGCTAGGGCTAGCTCGCCGACGGCGATGTGGTGCTCCACTGGCTCGGGTACTGCGGTGGAGGATGATTGGGAGGGGGAGAGTGGAGGTGCGAGGCTCGGAGGTTGCTGGGGTGGCTTCTTATAGCCATCCCGAGAGGTGGCCACCATGGACGGCTCGACGAGGTGTCGAGCACTGGGCTTGGGTGCTGTTCGTGTGGCGCGTCACGTAGCTGACGGCGGAGGGTCTCACGAGCTCACAGGGAAGGGGTTGGATAGGCACGGGGCACGGCGGAGTGGCTGACAAGCGGGGTCACGGTGGCGCTGTTCTGGACGGCGCATCGGGACTCGTCGGTGGCGAGGGGGGACTAGCTTCTCCGGCGACGCGTGGTTGCTGGACGGTGGAGTGGGTGGAGGGGGCCCGTTGGGCACAGTCTGGGAAGAGGGGAGGCAGAACGGCGTCGACCAGGAACGGGCGGCGCCGCCTGGCACGGCCACGTCGGCGGTGACCACGGTGCTGTGTATGCCAGAAGCGGCATCCGCACGTTTCTCTCAGCTCAGAGATCCAAATGAGATGAGGTTTGAACCACTGTGCGCTAAATTCAAAAACCTACCACTTTGCTGACTAAAGTTTTTGCAAATTCGAAACTTGGTGCGACTAGAACTTTTGAAAAATAGTACTGGTCAAAAAGGAATTTAATTGTTTGGAGGGGTAGATGGTGTTGGATGGAGATGCCCTTTTGTCCTGAGGTAGGAGTGATGAAGAGGAGCTTATCCCTGCCATGGATTCATCCAGGGGAATTGTTTTTGATAGATCTAAAAATACTTTGAGGAAATAGGCAGATTGTAAAAAGAAATGCGGAGGTAAATTTTCCTAAGTCATGGCACTATATTTTTTTATAAATGATATCCACATCAACTAGGGAAGGTTCCCTAATTTTTGCAGAATTTTTTAGGACATAAAAATAGGGGTTCCTTTGGAAGGCCAAATAAAAGGGTAAATTTTAAATGAGAAAAGGAATTTCTCAAATCAATATTTGTCCAAGGCAAAACCACAGATACAAGTACCAAGTGGGAGGGAAATGGAAGGCACAAGATCCCAACTTGATTTATCAGTGTTGAAAGGTTTAAGATTTACAATGATTTTTTTCCTGAGGTTTAAATCCAGATGCTTTTAAATAAATAGAAATAATGTATTTTGGAAAACAATTAAAAAGGCCAAAAATCCAGGGTGTTACATATCTCCTCAAGTGATTTTTCTGGCATCCTCCTTGATAGATCTTTGTCCAAATGGTGGTGATAATCTTTACTGAACTTACTTCGTTCCTCCTCCCTTCCATGGACTGGTGAAATATGTCTCCAAGAACTAAATATGGTATAGAATGTGGTCCATCACCATCAGTGGCTTCATTGACTTCTGTCTTCTCGACTTCCTTCTCTTCATGAGCCTGCTTTGCTGACTCATTGTTGTCTCAAACTTCTGGGAACACGCCTCTCCCTCACATGAATACTATCTACCTCTAGATCAGTAACATCAAGAAAAGAACTTAATGTGACAATCATGCAATTGTACATCAAATCCTAACTTCATGTACCAACCTAGCCAATCAAAAATCCAATAACATCCAATAAATCCGAATGCAGTTATATAGCAAACAAGCAACATAAGCCCGTAAATTAAATAGTACTTTGAGTAAAAACATCTCAAAGGTACCCAGGCTTAGATGCTATACACTACAAGATAGGTTTATATCACCTTGTAGTCCTATTCTAACAACTCTTTGACTCAGTAGTTACCCCAACTGCCCATTTGCAAAGGGATAATGCAAAGACAAAGTACTCAAAGAGTAGTTGTGGGCTGACTTGGTTACGTAGAGAACTAAACTTCTTATAGATTGAATCCTCCATTTGACTTGAACAAACATCTCTTGACATCTCTGGATCCTTCATGGAATTGCTGATTGTACACCATAAGTAGTATTGTAACTTCCTTCATTGTTTATGCCATCTCCTAATTTCTTAAGAATCTATACTATACTAAGGAGAATCTCCTTTGAAATGAAACTTAAGGGTATTGGAATCCTCTCCATAGTTACCATACTTGATTATCTTCGATTCTTCACCATCATCAGACTTCTCCTCACTTCTTGCCTTCAGAAACTTACGATAGGGTTCTACTTCAGCATATGTCTTCATAGGATGGTGTTATCAATGATACCACATAGGTAACACTGACTTGAATATGACTCTATTGGAATACCAGCTGGTAGAAGATAATTTCAAACTTGTCATACCAAGTTGAAAAGAAATAAGATAAGTAAGTATTAAACCTATAAAAGAATAGATAAGTGGTTTTACTCTGGTTGAGTAAGAAAAATCTATACAAGTATGACAGTATCATTCTCAAGTGAATAACCATCATAGTTGTAGAATATATGGTTTAGACAAGATAACTTCCTATAGTCTTACCAACCTACAAGTCTCCTAAAAGGGTTTTAATCCTAAGGTCGTTTTGCTCTGATACCATCTACGGTGACCCAGCACACCACTGCATGTTGTAGTGTACAAGTCGTTGATGTAACACGCATAGAAGGACCTCTCCGCAAATATTACATCCCTCAGAGTAGTACAACAGAAACATAGCCGGTCCAAGGTAACACTATAGGGTTACAACACTATTCAATACAAAATCTCGAGACCCTTCTTTTTATATTGAAGCAAGTCTCCTGCAAATGAAATACAGAAGGATCCAAATCGTAACTCTAAGCTGGATATCAGCTCTAGCTCTAATTCCTCATCCACTACTGCTGTTGTCATCTGGAATATCTTTATCCAGGGTTGTCTCGTCCTTCCAATAGTTGTTGTCTCCTTCATTGGCAAAGTGGTCGTCATGTATGCCATTGACAATATTGTTGTTGCTCCACCATTGTCACTGTTGTCATCGTTCTTCTGTTGATGAAGTAGCAGTTGATTCCTTCAAGGTTCACCAGGTAGACTTGACTCCTCGTAGAAGATCTCCTCGACGTCATGATGGATAACTGTCAACTCCTTTGCTGGTTCCAAAAATCTAAGCAGTGGGTCAACGGGGAAAGGGTGAGCAACTCGAGCGTTACTCAGCAAGTTCAAATAATATAGGAAAGAGTTTTTGTTTTGAATGCACTAGCTACTGCCATGACCAACGGTCATAGGCATAATGCAATTTTTGGAAAACATT
This sequence comes from Poa pratensis, assembly GCA_947311845.1. Classification (NCBI taxonomy): domain Eukaryota; kingdom Viridiplantae; phylum Streptophyta; class Magnoliopsida; order Poales; family Poaceae; genus Poa; species Poa pratensis. The sequence goes on from CAMZMU010000128.1 coordinate 42,854,130, forward strand.
TCTTCAAAAGGTCAAGTTTTATTTCAGAAAACTATGCTCACAGCCTCCTCGGGTCTTGCGAATCAAACATGGGATTCCTTTCCCGCCGCGACCTGTAGTTCCTTCCGGGAACACGGATGTGACAGTCACAATTTCTTGTTGGTTGACTCTGCAGAGCTGCGTAACTTTACCCATGAGAGATCAAGATCATGTTGCACAACCAGGCGTACTTTCCTGTCCACACTTCCTATGGTGTGGGGCCCGACTGATGATCCAAGCCATTCGCCGTGCTTCTCCAACAACCCCGCATGCCCACCCTTTTATAGGTTTGTCCTCCCCTTTATCTTTTGGTAGACTGTTCCGGACCAAAGTCCTCCCCTATATCATAAAGATAGACTGTTCTAGACAACCCCTACAATCCATCATAGACACCAGAAACCGTGGGAATTAAGGGATGCCACCCATGTGCATGTAGTCCTGCAAGATCTACAGCCTACGGAACTGGCTGTCCGTTGACATGCGAAAGGGAAAAGGTCACAGATGACTTTACCGTCCATAGCGGATCTCATGGTAAACGCGTCGATACGGCACGAAAGTATCACTGTGACATTGGTAATTAATCCTAGATATATACTTTCCCGTACAATGGAACCTCCACCACAAGATCAAACCGTGGTTCCATTTCCAGCCAACAATAATATATATAGCAATTCACATCATTCGAAAATAGTTTTTTTTCTTTTTTCAATGCTGTGAAAATAATATGTTTTTGAAAATAGTGTTTATAAAAATAGTTCAATAAGGATATGCAAGAATGAACTTGCCTGTGGTAGAAATGGCCGTTCAACTCTTCGGGGTTCTAGGGTTTGCGGTAAAACCCCGAATCTGAAAATAGCAAGGTAATCCCGATAAGGATTACTGAAAACTCTAGCAGCATGCTATTATGCATAATCATGAAACGCAACGTCACCCCAAAATTCCCAAGCTCATAGGTGTAAGCTACGTCTTATGCGAAACATGGATAACTTACTTGATTTAGGGTTTAAGGATTATTTAGGTTTTATAATTTTGTTTGTTTGTTACTCACTTTGAATTGTTATAACTTTCAGACTTAAGTGTTACCACTTTTGGTGAAGTAACAAATCATTATCACATTTAAGAATAGTATTTAAGTGAAATGGAATAATTCAAGTATTTAATTTTATCAAACAAGATTAGATAAGAATACTAAAACAAGTGATCAACTTTTATTGAGTATAGGTTTTATTTATTTGAATGACTTATCAAAATTTAAATATTACATGTTTAATATTTTCATTTGGAAATAAATATTATATAAAGAAAACTTTGATACAAAGATATTTTATTTAAAGAAAATCCTTTTAAGGACACTAGTTTTGATCTTAAAACTATAATAACAATTATTTTGAATTAAACCATGAGTATTATTTTAGAACACTTAATGAATATTAATACCAAATCCTTTATTTCCAAGTATTTATTTGTTTGAAAATATCATTTCAATTAGGATTTTAGGTCAATCCCAAAAAAATATTTTGAAATAATTATCACTCAAATTTTTACCATGAGGTAAAACCATCAAAAATTCTATTAAAAATTACTTTCGAAAACTAGAAGAAATATAGATGTTTAAACCTAATTTTAATTGATTTTTTAGAATTCAGGTGAGGATTGAAAATTGTTTGAATTCGGATAAATTTTACGAATTACTTGTTAAATTACCAAAGTGCCCATGTGGGTCTTTTTGGTTGGAGTGGGTCGAACCCAGCCCAAATCGGTACTGGGTCGAACCCAACCCAGTCACCCTCTCGCTCTCTCTTCCTCCTCTCTCTCCCGTGATTCCCCAATCGCCTCTGGCGATGCCGCCGTCGTCGCCCACGGCTCTGGCAGTTACCGGCCGGCTCCGGCGCCTCCACGACCTGGCGCTGCTCCGCCGCCGCCTTCTCCACCGATTCCAGGCCACCGATAAGCCGCTCCGCTCCCGAGCACGATGCCGCGGCTAACCCTAGCCGTGCCGCTTGCCTCCAGCTCGATCTCCTCCGCACTGGCCACGCCTCCTCCAACTCTCCCTCGAGCTCCTGGCCATCTTCCCCGACACCCTCGAGCCCCTGCTCCTTCACCTCCACGAGCATGGCTCACCGGCGCTGTTCTCTGGACTCTGCGCCTCCTCGAGCTGCAGTGTCTCGACCACGAGCTCCTGCTCGAATCCCCTGCTCGTCTACCACGACGCTGATGCTGGCGGGACGGTGCCCTGGTGCAACCCCGGCTCCCGGTTAGGTGGTGTGGTGCGGTGGTGATGTGTATGGTGGTGCGATAGTGGTGATTCCTATTGGACGGTGGTGCTTCTACTGTTGCTGCTGTCCGAGACCTCCTTCAACTACGGCACCGGTGGGATGGCAGTGACCGCAACCTCGGCGTCGCCTTCTTCGGCTACTACCTCAACACCATCTTCGCCAAGCTCTGCCTCGACTACACTGCTCAAAGTGAGCTCTCTTTCGTGACCGGCTGTGTGCCGATGAACTACTGGTCTGAGGTGCTCGTGTGGTGCTCCAGTTCATCCTAGTAATGAACCTATGTGTGTAGTGGTGTTGTGCTAGATGTGTGATCACTGGCCCTTCTGTTAATTAATTTTAGGGAAGAAGTTTAGATGATTTGATCCTCTAATAGTGCAAGATTAAATACCAAGCCCTTCTTAATTACTTCAGACGCATTACTAAATGATTTACCTATAAAGAAATTGATTTTACATATACTTTAGCTTGCTGTTTTAGATACTTCAGATGATTTTCTTGCTTTTCCTTGTAAATAATACCCATGTATTGATTATAGTGTTCTTGTGTAAGTATATGATGGATTTTCTGAGATATACATGCTGCAATATTATCTAAGCATGTTTAAGTGATGTTTTATAATCCTGTACATGTTCTTTAGTGCTCCTAGTGAAAGCAAGACCCTCCAGATGTACAAGATAAAAGCTGGATTAAGTATATGATTGGCTTGTCGATTTCTGGTGCTTTTCATCTGTTAAAGTAATTTGAAGATGTGTTTCTGGACAGATTTAGCTAGGTAACCGACAAGAACAGATGTGTTGCCTTTCTCTCCTCTCTTTCCCTCTCCTCTAATGATATGAATAGATGTTGCACAAGATTTGGCCTTGTAATCAACCTGCTGCATAAAGAGAAGCTTGGTCTTCTGGAAAATGGTGAAAACCTTCTTCTTGTGGCTAGCCTGCTCCTCCTCTTGTGGATCACCAGCTCCTCCTCTTGTAGATAGCCTGCTTGTGGGGACCCCGGACTAGCTGTCCGAAATACCCGATTATGCTTAACACAACGATCCCGTGATCAGTCTGTCGTTGCACATAATCCGAATTGGATACCAAAGTTTACATCCATTACAATACCGAATAAAAGTCTTACATAAATGGTCATTTAGACCAAGTTCTTAATAGGTGCCTTCATGGGCCAAACCAAATATCAGCGGAAGCTACGACGTAGTAGACATCATTATCTAACGACGACAACCCGACAGGCAGCTGACTTGTGGAGATCCTTAGTTGGCGTAGAAGTCGCCATACTCCTGCTCGGCGTAGTGTTCCTCCTCGTAGTCTGGCTAGGTCAATAGCCAGGGACGAAACCAATATGAGTACATTTGAATGTACTCGCAAACTACCCCAACATGAGTATGCACTAGTTTTATTTTAGTTGACAACTTTTCTTATTTAAAACATCTCTATATCTTTATTGAAAAAGGTAAGAAGAGTTTTTTTAACTATCCTTTAAAGAAGTCACCATTTTCATCTGTTTTTCCAAAACTCCCCCTTTTTCCGACCATAGCCTGTCATGGTCCACTTTCATCCAACCACCTCATACCGATCCGTTGGTATAGGGGTAGGAAACAATCTCCACTTCATTTTTCTTTTAAAACTCAAAGTCTTTTTAAAAACTTGCACATGGTCTTAGGACAGTCTCCCAATTGTCCATATCCGAGGACTCGGCTATTCGAATAGTTTTAAACACTCTGCAGAGGTAGCACGCTTTTAAACCACATCCATCCGGCAACTCATCGTGTCTGCCACGTCTCGCCATACCAGGTGTATGCGAAGTAAGCCGCCGGCCATAGCCTCTTATTTGCTCATGCTAGTATAGGATCCTTCCCATATGACACTTTCCATCGACACCCAGTCCGGTTTCCCGTCAGAAACCCTAAGTGTGAGGACTCATAGTTTTGTCCGGCGGTTTATGGTGGAACCTTCTATCCTCCCCACCAACTTGTGTGAGGACCCGGGTCAGGGGGTAGATCCTCGGACCATCCCCTCATGCATAACGGAGTCATCTCCGTCGATGAGGTATCCCATACTAATAAGAGCAAACTACATGACTACGCCTTTTCCCATATGTGGTAAATGTGGTCGCACAGGGTAGGATTGGTTTCCATAGTACTAGGACACTGTGCATTTTTCATAAACATCACCATTTTCCACTTTTCCAATACAACACCGACATCTCGGCATTCCATAAACTCTCAAGAAATTCAAAGGAGTTTTGAATAAACAACATTGTTTTCCCATCCTAAAGTTTTATATAAACTACTACATAGGGTGGCAAAATAATATCCATATATTTTGAAATGGGTTTTATAAATCTTGCTTTGAGAGTAAACATGTTATGAAAGTAGATGCATATGTTGTAGTGCAAGCTCAGAGAATAGCTTGCCTTGCTTGGCAAAGTGATCTTGCTCTTGTTCTTCAAATTCAGCAAACTCTCCTTCCTCGATATATCCGACAACGTTCTCGTCTAATTAATAAACAAACAATGCAAACAATCACTAAGCTATACAAGCAATCATCTCAACATAACCATCATCAACATCACAATTAGCTACTGCACACATCAAACCACACAATTTGATTTTCAAATAAAATTGAATTAAACACTATTTAATTACTTCTAAATTATGGCAGAACTAGTTATTCATGTTTAATTCCACAACTTGAGTTCTGTTGGTCACAAAAATACAAACTAAAATTCTATGGAAAGCTACTGATGTGTGAATACAACCCAATTTGAATTGGATCATTTGGAGTTACCAAACTCCCTACACATTGGATTGAATCCAGTAGCTTAATAATCAAGTTTTAGCTACCATTAAATTCTATTGTTCCAAAAATTAAACCCTTTTAGGGTAACTAAACATGGCTATAGTGAGCTAACAAAATTGGTCCTAACTCATTTGGATCAACCAATAAACATATTTGTTTGTTTTAGTCCAGAAGGGTTTATCTTAAGTCAACAATTCATACTACTTAATTAATTCTACCAAAATTAGGGGAGCTAACACAAGGCAGTACTAAGCTAGAAAATGGTTTGGAATTATTTGGACTCACAGAGCATCAGAAAAAACAAGTTTAGAATTTAAACCTTCTGTAGCATTTTCAATAATACTTTTTACTTATTTAATTAAATGACATGAGACCAATTGTGTTGGTTAAACAATTTCATAAGCTTTCCAGAACAGTTGAGTTTGATTTATTTGGATTCCTAAATCTCGAGATATTGAATTTTAAAGTTGGATCCAGTACTGATTCTCAGAGAAGTTTGAAATTCGAAAATTCCCTCCTCTGGATAATGTTCAAAATTCTGACTAGTGGGGCCTACATGGCAGCGGCGCATCGCGCGCGGGGAAATGATTTAAAACCTGACGAGCGGGGCCCACCCGTCAGTCTCTCTCTCTCTTTCATTTCTAAACGAAGCGGTACGCAACCGTTGGATTTAGATCCAACGGCCCACGTTTGCCCACGTCGACGGCAAACGTCGGCGACCTAAAACGAGCGGCGCTGCCGCGCCGGCGACGGCGAGGTGGATGAATCTCTCACCTAGAGGGCTCGGGAGGTCGCGGAGATGATGCAGATCGACGGCGGTGGTGAGGTGGAAGCTTCTGGCCGAGTTACACTTGCTGGGGTGGGCTGGTTCGTCGGCGGCGCGCTCTCGCTCTTCCACGGCCACGGCAGCAACTCCGGCGAGGTTCCACGGCCGCGTCTGGGCACTGATCAAAGGGAAAAAGGGTGCGGTGAGTGCGGTGAAGCAGAGGGAAGCAAGTGCAGGCCAAAGAGGGAAGAATGGGGCAGTGTGGCGTCGTGGCCACGACGGACCTCGACGGCGGCAGTGGCTACGGCACAGCACGCCCTCCTGGCGGTGCACGGCGAATTGAGAGGGGTCAGTGAGGGAGTGGGGTGGTGTGGTGTTCGCAGAGGGTGCGGGGGTGGTTTTATAGCGCGGGATGCGGCGTACGGTGGACGGAGTGCACGGCGACGTCCACGGCGACACGGCGGAGATATTTCTCCCCAATCCGACGCGGCGGTGCGAGGGACGTGGAGACAAGGCGTTCACCGGGGTCCGGACGTGTTCTAGAAGATCTCGGCCAAGCGCGGCGTGTCGGGGAGCAGCGAGCTGGGCCAATTTGGTCGACGACGGCGAGCTCGCCACGGCGACGCTGGAGGGAAATCGAGGCGAGGGGCGGCGTAACTGCTCTCCTCTGCGGCGCCGCGGCTGCAGAGGCACGGGGGCGAGGGGGTGCGCGGCCAGGGGGGCCTGGGGAGCGCGGAAACGGCGAGCACGGTCGCGGCGACACGGCGATGGTCGTCGGGGCTGGAGTCGACGACGGTTTTGCAGAAAACCCCCTGCTTCTTCTTTTCTGTATCACAACTAGGTCCTTCTCTGTTTCTTTTTAAAACCAGAAGGTTTTCTAGGATTTAATTAGGGCACTTAAACATTTTAGAAAAATTTGCAAAAATTTGTGGGGCCTTCCCATAACATGTAGAAGCTCCACAAAAATTGGCATAAAATAATAAAATGTTTTGAAACATTTTCTTTTATAGTACTTTGTTTATGTTATTTTAATTTATTTCAATTTGTTTTTATTTTTGAATTTTAAAACTAATTCAAAAATAATATTTGAGAGGGGAAAGTGGTAGGAACAAAATGGGGAGTGTTTACATTACAACTCCACTGACTTTGGTTTGAAAATAATTGAGTTTGTCACTTGGAGATTTTCATGTGACAACTTGTCACTTTTATTTTTCTTGCTTTGATTTTATATTTTGCTTTCTTTCTTTCTAGTGTTTACTAGAGCAAACACTCACACAAACAGCAAGAACAACATCTCAAGTAACAAAAGCAATTAACATACAATAAACAACAAAAGTTTTTGTTGGCTCTCATTTTTGGAATATAATCCTGATAATAATTTTGGGATGTTACAATCCTTCCCCCCTTAAAATAAATCTCGTCCCGAGATTTGCTAGGCTGGGTTAAAGAGGTCTGGAAATTCGCTTCGAAGATAATCTTCGCGTTCCCAAGTTGCTTCTTCTTCAGAGTGGTTAGTCCACTGGACTTTGTAAAACTTGATCGCACGTCTTCGGGTAACACGAACATCTTCTTCGAGAATTTTGAGGGGTCTCTCACGATAAGTCAGGTCTTGGTTCAGGTCGATGGAGAGGTGGTCGATGTTTTTGAAAACATCAGGCTGGTCAGGAACTTCAAGACACTTCCGGAGCAAGGAAATGTGGAAGACATCATGATAATCTCCTAACTCCTGGGGTAACTCCAGCTGATAGGATACTTCTCCTCGACGAGCAATGACCTTGAAGGGTCCAATATACCTTGGCGCTAATTTTCCTTTGACATGGAAACGCTGCATTCCCTTGAGGGGTGTCACTCGGAGATAAACATGATCTCCGACGTTGAAGGTGAGGTCACGGCGCTTGGTGTCAGCGTAACTCTTCTGACGGGATTGGGCAGTTTTGAGGCGTTCACGAATAAGCTGAACTTGCTCTTCAGCTTCACGGAGGGTATCTGGTCCGAACAATTTGCTTTCTCCGGTATCGGACCAATTCAGGGGTGTACGACACTTCTTGCCGTAAAGGGCTTCAAAAGGGGCCATTTGCAGACTAGACTGATAACTGTTGTTGTATGAAAAACTCTGCAAATGGAACACATGCGCGAAGCATGTCCTCCAATATCTGGTTCACTCGCTCAGTTTGGCCATCGGTCTGGGGATGATAAGCTGTGCTAAATGCTAACTTGGTTCCGAGGGCTTCATGAAGGGATTTCCAGAATCTTGAGGTGAATTGCGTGCCTCTATCAGATACAATCTTCTTAGGCACACCATGCAGGCTCACTATTCTGGAAATATACAGGTCTGCTAACTGAGCTCCGGTATGAGTGGTCTTGACAGGAACAAAGTGGGCAACCTTGGTCAGTCGATCAACGATGACCCAGATTGAATCATGGCCTCGGTTGGATCTTGGAAGTCCGGTAATAAAATCCATTCCAATCTCATCCCACTTCCACTCGGGAATTTTCAAAGGTTGAAGCAATCCAGCGGGTCGCTGATGTTCAGCCTTGACTCGCTGACAGATATCACACTTGGCTACGAATGAACCAATCTCTCGCTTCATTCCATGCCACCAAAATCTTTCTCGAAGGTCTTGGTACATTTTGGTTCCGCCGGGGTGGATTGAATAAGGGGTCTCATGGGCCTCCTTCAGGATTAACTCCTTAAGTTCCGTGACATTGGGCACACAGATACGGTCATTGAATTTCAGCACTCCTTCAGCATCTTCGGTAAAACCGGGTGCTTTGCCGAGGGAAATTTTCTTCCTAATCCCCTCTATGCTTTCATGACCTTTTGGGCTTCTTTGATTTGATCCATCAGGGTTGGGGTTAACTCTAATTGGCGAGATAACCATGGCTAACAAGCTCTAGTCCAAAATCTTGGAAGTCTTTGAACAAGGCTGGCTGTTCGGCTTGGATCAGGGCATTCAGGGTGCAAGGTTTGCGACTAAGGGCATCGGCAACTACATTAGCCTTTCCGGGGTGATAATGGATTCCAATATCATAATCCTTGATTAATTCCATCCATCTCCTCTGTCGCAGGTTCAGATCTTTCTGGGTGAAAATATACTTCAAGCTTTTGTGATCTGTATAGACCTCACAGCGATGTCCCGCAAGATAGGGACGCCACTTCTTAAGAGCAAAGACTACAGCAGCTAACTCCAAGTCATGGGTTGGGTAATTCTCTTCATGCGGTCGCAACTGCCGGGACAGATACGACACAACTTTGCCTTCTTGCATCAGAACGCAACCAAGTCCGAGGCGTGATGCATCGCAATACACGTCGAAACTCTGGGTGACGTCTGGCATGATCAGGATTGGGGCTGAGGTTAGTCTCTTCTTCAGTTCTTGGAAACTATCCTCACACTTCTGAGTCCATTCAAATTTCTTGTCCTTCTTCAACAGTTGGGTCAGAGGTTTGGCTATACTGGAAAATCCTTCAACGAACTTGCGGTAATAACCGGCAAGTCCGAGAAAGCTTCGGATTTCAAAAACATTGGTTGGGGATAACCAGTCAAGAATGGCTTGTATCTTCTCAGGGTCAACAGAAATTCCTCCGCGGACACAATATGTCCGAGAAATGCCACTTCACTGAGCCAAAACTCACACTTGCTAAGTTTGGCATACAGCTGGTGCTCTTGGAGGGTCTCCAAAACTAGACGCAGGTGTTCAGCATGCTCTTCTTCGGTCTTGGAATAAATAAGGATGTCATCAAGGAAAACTACCACGAACTTGTCGAGGTACTCCATGAAAATCTTGTTCATGAGATTCATGAAATAGGCTGGGGCATTGGTCAGACCAAAAGACATCACGGTGTATTCAAACAAACCGTAACGAGTGGTGAAGGCGGTCTTGGGAATATCTGTCTCTCGGATCTTCAACTGATGGTAACCTGTCCGAAGATCGATCTTTGAAAAGACTCGGGCTCCGTTCATTTGATCGAACAGATCCTCGATCTTGGGAAGAGGGTACTTATTTTTAATGGTCACGTCATTCAGCTTGCGATAATCCACACACAGGCGTGTGGTACCGTCTCTCTTGTCCACAATATAATGGGTGATCCCCATGGTGAAGCGCTTGGGCGGACAAGACCTTTGCTTAGCATATCAGCCAACTGCTTCTTCAACTCAACCAGTTCTTCCGGATTCATCCGATAAGGCTTTTGGGATATGGGGATGTTCCTGGGATAAGCTCAATTATGAACTCAATATCCCTCTGGCGGCATACCAGGCAATTCTTCTGGGAAAACATCCTTGAACAGATGAACAACACGGATCTCATCTAGGGCGGGTCGAGCTATGCTCTCATGGCAGCCTGGGTGAGGTTGACTAGTTTCAGACACATACTCCACTTCTACTTCTTTGTCGGTGGTGATGGATACAGCTCTTCTGGCACAGTCAATTCGACCATGGTACTTGGCTAACCAATTCATACCGAGTATAACATCGATGCCTTGGGTTCCCAGAACAATTAAGTTAACTGGAAACTTTTCTCCTTTGATCTCAAGGGGTACATCGGAGCAAAACATCTTGGTCTCTACGGTGGATTCTGGGATTTGGATGACCATGGGTTTGGGTAAGAGGCTCTTAACTAAACCTCCCTTAGCAACAAATTCTTGGGTAACAAATGAATGGGTAGCACCAGAATCAAACAGAACAGTTGCAGGTACTGAGTTGACAAGGAACGTACCCAGCACAACATCCGGAGCATCCTGAGCTTCTTCAGCATTGATGTGGTGCAGACGACCCTTGGCAACAGCAGCATTTCCGCGAGGTGCGGCATTCTTGCCATTTCCATTTCCATTGCGGCCTTGACCATTGTTCTGTGCCGGCGCATTGGGGCGCTGGACATTCCTCTTGGGATTGGGACATTCTTTGGAGTAGTGACCCTTGTTGCCGCATTCAAAGCAGATCACATTGGGATTGCGGGTGAAGTTGTTGAAGTTTCCTCCGGGACGGTTATTGTCATTGGGGCGGTTGAAGTTGTTTGGGCGGTTAGGGTAATTGGGGCGTGGAGCTTGGGGTGGACGATAGGCAGGCCTGGTGTTCTGCTGAAAGATACGAGGTTTCTGGCTGCTCGACCTTCCTGAGCATTCATCCTCCTCTTGCGACCTTCATACATCGACTTGCGCTTGGTCTCCAGCTGGATGGCTTTGTCCACAAGTGACTCCAGATCACGGAAGTCATGGATAACCAAAGCACACTGAATCATGAAGTCCACTCATGAAACGCTCCATCTTCTTCTCTTCTTGTCGGTGTCATCAGGAGCATACCGAGATAAGTCGGTAAACTCCTCAAGATAACCGACCACATCTCTACTTCCCTGCCTCAGCTTGCGGAACTCATCCTTCTTCCTCTCAATAAGTCCACTGGGAATATGCTTCTTGCGGAACTTCTCCTGGAACTCAGCCCAGTTGATGACATGACCAGCTGGCTGGAGAGTCTTGGTAGTTTCCCACCAAGCTCTTGCAGGTCCAGCGAGATAGTGGGTTGCATACAACACTTTCTCATTTTCTCCCACAGCAGCAACTTCAGATTATTGTCGATGGTGCGAAGCCAATCATCGGCTTCTAGTGGGTGAAGTCCCTTGGAGTAGGTGGGTGGGTTGGTCTTCTGAAAATCGCCTAAGGTGGATCGCTGGTTCTCATTGCCATTGCCACCATTGTTGTTGTTGTTGTTGTTGTTGTTGTTGTTGTTGTTGTTGTAAGGCTGCGAGTTGTTGTAAGGCAGCGAGATGAGCTTGGCGCTCTTGCCGGGCATTTTCACGCTCCTCCATGATAAGTGCGAGAAGTTGGGTGGGGGTTGGGTCCGGTGGTGGTGGTGCTGATCCTGATCCTTCCGCATTGCTGCGACGGGGCGGCATCCTGAAGCACACCGGGTATAAGAGACAAGGCAAGAAAAGTTCGACTAAGGGAAAAGACGATCTCTCAAGTGGTTGATTAATCCTAAGATTTATATGAAAATAGTTCACACAGATTTAAACAAGACAAACATACTTATATTTCACAAACAACACATCAAGGAGTTCACATCAACATCAAGCTTACAACATCACCTTACATCTAGGATACATAACATCTGGTTTCCAAAAGAACCACTACTACTACTCGACTAGCTATAGGGGTCAACCTAATCCTGCGGTAGTGATCAAGTCACTCGCCTACTGAGGTGGAACCTCCAGCTCTAACACGTCAGCATCTGACTGGTAGGCTGGCTCCTCGGGATCCTCCTCCTCGTCCTCGAGAACTGGCTCGAGTGGCTCCTCCTCCTCGTCAACTAACTCCTCCTCATCATCCTCCTCCTCACAGTCCATCTCCTCCACGAAGTCATCATCGTCACTGAGGAAAGCGTCGTTCTCCTTGCGGAGATCCTCGCCCTCCTCCTCCATCTCGTCAGTATGGTGCTCTAGATCCTCAATCAGTCCATCCTGCTCTGCCACCTTCGTGCGGAGCTTCACGATAGTCTTCCTCAGCTGGGCCCTCTTCCTGAGAAGAGCAACCTTCTCCACCATCAGCTTCATCTCGTTCTCGCGAAGCTCAACGAGCGACTCGCGGTCAAAGTGAGCTGAATCCTAGTGCGCAACAGATCATCCTGAGTGCACTGAAGTAAGATCTCCATGTCCATGATGTAGCTCCCAAACATCGGGTGGTAAGGTGAAGGAGTAGGGTGTCCATCACAGTTGCGCCTCCCGTAGAACCGGAAACGGGAGTCTACTAACTCCGCCTTGTGCTCCTCACAAAGTCGGGCTAGCATCCTCTGTGTAGCAGTACAGAGACCATCAACCCAGGTGGCCTCCTTGGTGGTGAAGATGAGCGTCCGGAACTGGGAGACTTGATGTTCCTGCGAACTGACGATCTGATGAGCCAGCTCAGCCTTCCAACACCGTGAACATCAATCTGAGCTCCCTCAAACTCTGGAGCGGGGCGACCTAACAGCTTGGTCAACTCGAACAAGTCCCTCTCAAACGTCAGCTTGCTGTCCTTCTCCAGCTGAACGAACTCGGTCCAGTGGAGTGCCATCTACAGTTTTTAAGCAAAATTTTAAGTTAGTTAGGTGACAAGTATATCAAAATTTTAATATAGTAGGGCAACAAGTGAGTCAAATTTTAAGCTTAATGAGAGGTGTACAAAATTTTAGGGATACAAGGAAAATGTAACATTTAATGAGAGTAAAATTTTGCATAAGTAAGAGGATTGGAGATAAGCAGTTTTCGAAAATACTTCATGTAACACCCCGAAAATTTAGACCGGATTTTAAATTTATTTTGGACGCCGAAAAAAAAAACTTTTCGGATTTCTAAATGTTTTCTTCGAACCCGTTGGTCTTTGATTTGACCTTGGTTTCGCTCTCTCAGAAAATTCCCAACCATCCTCGATCTTGTCAACCTCCACCATAATTCCAGGACATCGTTTTATCTGTTAAACGGTGATTCCAAAATCCTTCCGGTCTATCCCACAAAAGTCTCCACCGCAATTTTAGCTTGGAATATATTCTACCAAGCTACCATATGGTTCCCCCATACATAGTGATCACTTCCACGAAATAATACTTCCTAGTCCCATGCAATATTCCAAAGATTATTCATATTCTCTTTTATGTCGTTTTCGATCCAGAAATTATCCAGACACCTTCCACTCCTCCAAAAATTATGCAATTTTGGGGAGATGCATGATTCCACCTCCTGAACATTTCATTCCACTGTCCCAACCTCACTTGAGCAATATTTGAGGTACGTCCTTTGTAATGCTCATTTCCTGCCTATTAGCAAATCCCAAAGGAACCCCTCTTTGTATGTCTCTACAAATTCCACCAAAAATACCAGAGGACCCCATGTCCATATATAGACCATCCATGTAAAAATATGGCATACTCCAATGCAATATTTCCAAGTTATCCCATAATTTCAAAACTGCCATTTCTAGTCCAGAAATGTTTTAACCAAGCTAGGAACCTCCAATAATTCTGATAAATTCAGGGAAGGCATATTTTGGCATTCCCTACATTCATCCTTTGGAACCAAACCCATTTGAGCAATATTTACACCACTTCCTTTGTAAGCCCAATTTAGTGCCATTTCAAGATCTTCAAACAAACCTAGACCTAGAGAATTCCAATGACCATGATGCTTTGTGATCTTGACCACATGGTCCTTAGACACACAAAACCAGGAGGCCACCCCAAGGGGAATTGTAGAAATCTCTTTTTCATAAATCATGCCATTATGGCCATTTTAGGCCATCTTATGGAAAACCAATTTCCCATCATCCAAATGACCCCAAACTCCTTGTACACTCTCCCCTGACCAAAACAACCCATGCCTAATTTTTGGGAATTTATTTGAGTGGTGTAAGACCAAGAACATTTCATCGAACACTTTCTGCAGTTTTGGTTTTCTAAAATTTTTACTCTGCAAAGTTGCAGCTCTTTGATGGTTTCTTGTTTGAGTGTGTTCGTTTTGTTCTTGTGAGCGCCGTAGTGTCTCTAGTCTTGCGTTTGGACCATTGGTTTGGCGGGAACGTGGCGATGCCGATCATGGCGCGCTCTGGGCGCCCTGGACGCGCATGTAGGCATGCCCATGTCCTCTGCCCTTGTCCACTGCCTCGCTGTCCTGCGGAGCGACACCGCAGCCGAGCCCTCCCCCTCCCCTCGCTGCACGTAGCTCTGGCGAGCCAGCCCTGCCCAGGCCCGCGCACCCCCAGCTCGACACCTCGCCGCCGACAACCACAAGACGCCGCACCGCCGCACAGTGCTCCATCAAGAGCAACCAGACGCCAAGCTAGAGGACGCACCGCCCACTCCAGTAACCCTCGTGCTCCCCCTGTCGCTCTAGCTCACCGTGCTTATCCTCCCCCCCCTCCTCCCTAGTGACCACCCGAGCCCGACGCGTCGCCATGCCGACCACCCCGTGGCCCTGCCCTCTGCCTCCCCCCCCAGGCTATAAAAGGGGAGCACCCCGAGCCTTTCAGCTGCACCCCATTCCCCTCTCACTCCCCTGGGCCTCTCTGTTCAGTTAGCTGGCGAATGGAGCTCGTTTTCGACCGTGGTGGCCGAAATCGTGGCCGCGGATCCTCGGATCACCGCGAGCTATCCCGAGCTTCATTCACCAATTAAATGGGGGGAGAGGCTCCTCTGGATCCCCTCATTCTCCCAGTGCAATCCATTCGCGAAATAATGCACCGTAGCCACGGCACCATCCTCGACCGCCGGCGGCGAGCTCGCTGGTCGTGCACCGCGGCGTTGCCCCCTGGCTTCCCCGTGGCCGTGGTCTCCATCTTCGGACGCGGTGCGGCGGGACGGTTCTCTCCCTGCCCTCTGTGGCCAGCGGCGTCCACCGGAGCGGCGGCGGCAGGCGGCGGCCGAGCCGGTCGTGCAGCGTCGTGCTCACCCGCGCGGGAAGAAGAAAGATAGCCAGCGTGGCGCCAGCGTGGCGTGCTGGTGTCGCCGACAGGCGGGCCCGGCGTGGCCCAGCTGCCACGTCAGTCAAGTGGAAGCGTATTCCGCGCTTTACGCTTTCCCGCAGAGAAGACGTCTTTTCAGTAAAGCACGCGATCAGCCCAGCCCGGTCAGATTCGGCCCGCTCTGTTTTTTTTTCCCCGATGGGCAGCAGATAGCTATCGCTCGCTCGCTCGTTTCTCTCAAACCGTAGCTCCGTTTAAGGCGATTCAAATTCCTAAATTCTCGTCTCGACACAACCTTTCCAGTGGCCCAAATCCCATCTTGTTCCAAGGAAGTTCCTGAGGTGCCCCTTTTGTGGGTACATTCCGGAGTTTCCGGAGAAGCGGCTTTCGACCCCGACGCCGCGAAACCACCCCGACCCTTTCGAGAAAAATGGATCCCCGCTTTCAGGCAAGCTAACCCTTGCTGTGATCAGTCCTGCAATGTTTGTTTGTTAGCTTAATATCATGCCTGTGTTATGTATGTCTACTGTTATATTGCTATGTCTGTCTGTTATTATTATTGCATGTCTGTTTATTGTCTGTATTTTTATATGAGCATTGTATTGCTGCATTTGTCATACTGCATGTTATATTATTGCACTACTTTATATTGCTTATCTGTGCAACACTCACATTCTCGGGGCAATGGCCGGGTCTCCCGCCTCAGTCAAGGGAATGGGGAAATTATTACAACTGTGCGTCTCCCGTTTGCGGGGCTTTGTTTGGTTCTTTCCTCTTCGCCGAGGTGAGGAGCGGACAAATGTTGTCTTATGATCCTCGGGGTTGGGGGCATTCGCCAAAAGAGTTAGTTGCCTTGTCCCCTCCGTCAAATATGGTTGGCATAGACCAACCGGACTGCGACGCTGGGGAGCCGACTTTTTCGTGGTTCTTTTGCTGAGATTGCTGACACCACGTCGGGGTAACCCTTGAGTGGAATGGAGGCTCTCTCATTTTTATGAGTGCTTTTCGGTTCATTCTTTTACGGTGACACCGGCCGGGTCTCCCGCCACCGTCATCCGTTGAAATATTATGCTATTATCCTGTGAACACTAACCCCCGAGTTACACCGGCCGGGTTGCCCGCCACCGTCACCCGGGTATTATTATTATTGTTATGTTGATATCTATACCTGCAAATGTTATGTTGCTAATGCCTTGTTGTTTGATGTTATATGATTCTGTTGTTGTGATTGTTGTGTTGGACTAATCCCCTGTTGTTTGGACTGGTTATGATGAAACTTGATTAAATGAAACACCCCTCCAAACTTCGATAGGGTCAGTCCATAGTGCCACTAATCTGAACATCGAAAGCACTGCCACTGTCGCTCACATGGGCGGGCCTTGGCCTACGTAACCTATTGAGCCTCCTTTGACGCCACCCTTTTGGCAAGTCTAGTCGGTTACCATAGTTGGTCGGGGCTAGTCTTGTGAAGGTTCCGGAGCTAGGCGTCGCTCATCTGTTGGGGACGTGCCGGATTCACTTCTGCATAAGGCATAGAGCTATGTCGGTGGCTATACAGGGAGTGTCTTGGTAGCGTGAACGGTCAGGTGAGTGTATCTTGCTGAGTTCGCCTTAAGGATGTTGTCCTAAAGTACCGGCTCAGTGTGGTGCACTTAGGTGGGTGGTAATTGCAACCTCTCGAGAGTGTCAAATCTGGATGTCTAGCCTCGTTCCAAGGTTATGGAACAACAGTTCAGTGTCGGTCACACTATTGTCTTTGTCGAGTCAGGAGGTTAAACATAAGTTCTGTTTGAAAGAAAGATGAACAACCTGATTTCACTAAATGAACAAATAAGATGATGCAGGGAATGTTGCTTTGAGATGTGATTGTGAACCAAGTTTAGGGATGGCGGTGTGATGCGTTGGGAAGCCTATAGTTAGGCCAGAGCCCACATCAACCGTGCATGCCCAGAGTTGAAAGATGAGGCCAGTGGGCCTAGCAGTGATCACAGGTGTTGTTGTGTATTATTTTGTACCAACTGGAACACTCGTTTACTCGTCACAGGTAAGTCCTTGTATGATTGCCGGTGCACGATCCAACCCCACCTGGCTTGGACTCTGTACTGGTAATACCCCCGTTGCTTGCTTACGACATGTTTGGTTGTTAATGCCATGCTACTTTTATATCATGTATCTAGATTACACTTGACATGTTGTAGGAGTTTGTTTCCAATATATATCTTGTTGCATGATTGTTGGATGGTTTGTGGTGAGTGGCGATTCTTGCTGAGTGCATATTAATGTACTCACGGGCCTTGTGATTGTGGCCAGGTTTTGTCGAGGATTCATCTTCCACCTTAGTAAGGATTTGAAGCAAGAGCGTGCTAGGATCAGTAGCCCAGCCAGAACCTGTGGAGTGGAGCCGCTCCAAGCCGTAGCCTCTCATATGTCTTCCGCTGCCAGTTAAAACTCTGTATCGTGCCATGCTGGGATTGATATTTTGTCATTCCTTGATGGCCTTGTAAACCATTTGTAGCACTGATGTGCCTGATTGTGTAATGATTTCCATTATGTTACACTGTTGTGACGTGCGGCCAGTTATCTTGGGATGGCGCACGGGACGACTGCCTCCCTGGTGATATGTGCCAGGGAGGGGTGTCACACTTCATTCCTTTCTTTTTAGAAATTTATCTTTTGTAACCTCTGGCAAACGACCATGCTAACTAAGGTTTCCTAAAGTCAGGATGGCTCTGATACCAAGTCTGTGGGGACCCCGGACTAGCTGTCCGAAATACCCGATTATGCTTAACACAACGATCCCGTGATCAGTCTGTCGTTGCACATAATCCGAATTGGATACCAAAGTTTACATCCATTACAATACCGAATAAAAAGTCTTACATAAATGGTCATTTAGACCAAGTTCTTACATAGGTGCCTTCATGGGCCAAACCAAAATATCAGCGGAAGCTACGGCGTAGTAGACATCATTTTCTAACGACGACAACCCGACAGGCAGCTGACTTGTGGAGATCCTTAGTTGGCGTAGAAGTCGCCATACTCCTGCTCAGCGTAGTGTTCCTCCTCGTAGTCTGGCTAGGTCAATAGCCAGGGACGAAACCAATATGAGTACATTTGAATGTACTCGCAAACTACCCCAACATGAGTATGCACTAGTTTTATTTTAGTTGACAACTTTTCTTATTTAAAACATCTCTATATCTTTATTGAAAAAGGTAAGAAGAGTTTTTTTAACTATCCTTTAAAGAAGTCACCATTTTCATCTGTTTTTCCAAAACTCCCCCTTTTTCCGACCATAGCCTGTCATGGTCCACTTTCATCGAACCACCTCATACCGATCCGTTGGTATAGGGGTAGGAAACAATCTCCACTTCATTTTTCTTTTAAAACTCAAAGTCTTTTTAAAAAAACTTGCACATGGTCTTAGGACAGTCTCCCAATTGTCCATATCCGAGGACTCGGCTATTCGAATAGTTTTAAACACTCTGCAGAGGTAGCACGCTTTTAAACCCACATCCATCCGGCAACTCATCGTGTCTGCCACGTCTCGCCATACCAGGTGTATGCGAAGTAAGCCGTCGGCCCTAGCCTCTTATTTGCTCATGATAGTATAGGATCCTTCCCATATGACACTTTCCATCAACACCCAGTCCGGTTTCCCGTCAGAAACCCTAAGTGTGAGGACTCATAGTTTTGTCCGGCGGTTTATGGTGGAACCTTCTATCCTCCCCACCAACTTGTGTGAGGACCCGGGTCAGGGGGTAGGTCCTCGGACCATCCCCTCATGCATAACGGAGTCATCTCCGTTGATGAGTTATCCCATACTAATAAGAGCAAACTACATGACTAAGCCTTTTCCCATATGTGGTAAATGTGGTCGCACAAGGTAAGATTGGTCGTCATAGTACTAGGACACTGTGCATTTTTCATAAACATCACCACTTTTCCACTTTTCCAATACAACACCGACATCTCGGCATTCCACAAACTCTCAAGAAATATCAAAGGAGTTTTGAATAAACAACATTGTTTTCCCATCCTAAAGTTTTATATAAACTACTACATAGGGTGGCAAAATAATATCCATATACTTTTGAAACGGGTTTTATAAATCTTGCTTTGAGAGTAAAACATGTTCTGAAAGTAGATGCATATATTTGTAGTGCAAGCTCAGAGAATAGCTTGCCTTGCTTGGCAAAGTGATCTTGCTCTTGTTCTTCAAATTCAGCAAACTCTCCTTCCTCGATATATCCGACAACGTTCTCGTCTAATTAGTAAACAAACAATGCAAACAATCACTAAGCTATACAAGCAATCATCTCAACATAACCATCATCAACATCACAATTAGCTACTGCACACATCAAACCACACAATTTGATTTTCAAATAAAATTGAATTAAACACTATTTAATTACTTCTAAATTATGGCAGAACTGGTTATTTATGTTAAAATCCACAACTTGAGTTCTGTTGGTCACAAAAATACAAACTAAATTTCTATAGAAAGCTACTGATGTGTGGAAGACAACCCAATTTGAATTGGATCATTTGGAGTTACCAAACTCCCTACACATTGGACTGAATCCAGTAGCTTAATAATCAAGTTTTAGCTACCATTTAAATTCTATTGTTCCAAAAATTAAACCCTTTTAGGCGTAACTAAACATGGCTATAGGTGAGCTAACAAAATTGGTCCTAACTCATTTGGATCAACCAATAAACATATTTGTTTGTTTTAGTCCAGAAGGGTTTATCTTGAAGTCAACAATTAATACTGCCTAATTAATTCTACGAAAATTAGGGAAGCTAACACAAGGCAGTACTAAGCTATCAAAACTGGTTTGGAATTATTTGGACTCACAGAGCATCACAAACAAACAATTTTAGAATTTAAACCTTCTGTAGCATTTTCAATAATACTTTTTACTTATTTAATTAAATGACATGAGACCAATTGTGTTGGTTAAACAATTTCATAAGCTTTCCAGAACAGTTGAGTTTGATTTATTTGGATTCCTAAATCTCGAGATATTGAATTTTAAAGTTGGATCCAGTACTGACTTCTCAGAGAAGTTTGAAATTCGAAAATTCCCTCCTCTGGATAATGTTCAAAATTCTGACTAGTGGGGCCTACATGGCAGCGGCGCATCGCGCGCGGGGAAATGATTTAAAACCTGATGAGTAGGGCCCACCCGTCAGTCTCTCTCTCTCTTTCATTTCTAAACGAAGCGGTACGCAACCGTTGGATTTAGATCCAACGGCCCACGTTTGCCCACGTCGACGGCAAACGTCGGCGACCTAAAACGAGCGGCGCTGCCGCGCCGGCGATGGCGAGGTGGATGAATCTCTCACCTAGAGGGCTCGGGAGGTCGCGGAGATGATGCAGATCGACGGCGGTGGTGAGGTGGAAGCTTCTGGCCGAGTTACACTTGCTGGGGTGGGCTGGTTCGTCGGCGGCACGCTCTCGCTCTTCCACGGCCACGGGCAGCAACTCCGGCGAGGTTCCACGGCCGCGTCTGGGCACTGATCAAAGGGAAAAAGGGTGCGGTGAGTGCGGTGAAGCAGAGGGAAGCAAGTGCAGGCCAAAGAGGGAAGAATGGGGCAGTGTGGCGTCGTGGCCACGACGGACCTCGACGGCGGCAGTGGCTACGGCACAGCACGCCCTCCTGGCGGTGCACGACGAATTGAGAGGGGTCAGTGAGGGAGTGGGGTGGTGTGGTGTTCGCAGAGGGTGCGGGGGTGGTTTTATAGCGCGGGATGTGGCGTACGGTGGACGGAGTGCACGGCGACGTCCACGGCGACACGGCGGAGATATTTCTCCCCAATCCGACGCGGCGGTGCGAGGGACGTGGAGACAAGGCGTTCACCGGGGTCCGGACGTGTTCTAGAAGATTCGGCCAAGCGCGGCATGTCGGGGAGCAGCGAACTGGGCCAATTTGGTCGACGACGGTGAGCTCGCCACGGCGACGCTGAAGGGAAATCGAGGCGAGGGGCGGCGTAACTGCTCTCCTCTGCGGCGCCGCGGCTGCAGAGGCACGGGGCGAGGGGGTGCGCGGCCAGGGGGGCCTGGGGAGCGCGGAAACGGCGAGCACGGTCGCGGCGACACGGCGATGGTCGTCGGGGCTGGAGTCGACGACGGTTTTGCAGAAAACCCCCTGCTTCTTCTTTTCTGCTATCACAACTAGGTCCTTCTCTGTTACTTTTTAAAACCAGAAGGTTTTCTAGGATTTAATTAGGGCACTTAAACATTTTAGAAAAATTTACAAAAATTTGTGGGGCCTTCCCATAACATGTAGAAGCTCCACAAAAATTGGCATAAAATAATAAAATGTTTTGAAACATTTTCTTTTATAGTACTTTGTTTATGTTATTTTAATTTATTTCAATTTGTTTTTATTTTTGAATTTTAAACTAATTCAAAAATAATATTTGAGAGGGGAAAAGTGGTTGGAACAAAATGGGGAGGGTTTACATTACAACTCCACTGACTTTGGTTTGAAAATAATTGAGTTTGTCACTTGGAGATTTTCATGTGACAACTTGTCACTTTTATTTTTCTTGCTTTGATTTTATATTTTGCTTTCTTTCTTTCTTACTAGTGTTTACTAGAGCAAACACTCACACAAACAGCAAGAACAACATCTCAAGTAACAAAAGGCAATTAACATACAATAAACAACAAAAGTTTTTGTTGGCTCTCATTTTTGGAATATAATCCCTGATAATAATTTTGGGATGTTACACTGCTCCTCCTCGCTGCTTGACCTATTTCCTAGTTGATCTAAAGATTTACCAAGATTTGGTAGTGCTCTTGGTGTTATTGAGCTGTTCTAGCTGATCTAGAAATAGGATTTAGTTGCTAGATTAATTGTTGGTGTATTTGTGTTGATGAAAGAAACATATGGTGCGGTTTGTAAAAGTTTTGGCTGCTGTATAGAACTTGTAGTGGGGCTGGTTGTTTGCTGGAATTGGGTTTGTGAGCAAATGAATCTGTTAGGAGGCTGTTGTGGTGTTTATATACTGCTGGCTGTTTGTTGGGGTGGTGACACACAACTAGATGACTCCTCATTTGCATGGGTGAGTAAGAGGCTTGGTGTCAAGCTCTCACACATATGCATTACTTGGGGTTCAAGTTAAACTAGATATTTTGCTTCTGGATAACTCTCATATGTGGCAAGCTCATCCACTCAAGCTTGGTCTTATCTCCTTGTAGGATTAATTCTTGAGCTAGACAAGTGGCTTTTGTCACTAGATGGCTGGTTGGCTTCTCTCTTATGTGGGCTTTGCAAATATATGGATGGTGATCATGTGGGCTTTACAATTTCAGATTTGTGACTTAGCATTTGGCTTATTTTCTTCCTTGGTGATTAATACCATTGGAGAAACAATTTAATTTTCCCTGTGGGCTTTCTTTGATGAACTTGACTAGATTAGAGGGATTGACTAATTGCCTTTGTTGCCTAAGATAATTGGATCAATAATAATTGCCTTTGTCCCATGTTGCCTTTGTATCTTGTTCAAATGGATCATGTCCCTTGTTGCCTTCTTGATGCCTAGTTGATCCATGTTGCCTCGAATGATCCAAATTGATTCACAAGTACCTATTGTTGCCTAAGATAAAGTTGATCCCTCTAGTCATCCTTTGGATATTAGGATAAGTTCCTAATGTCCCTTAGTTAAGTTCCAAAACCAAATTGCC
Source organism: Poa pratensis (assembly GCA_947311845.1). Taxonomy (NCBI): domain Eukaryota; kingdom Viridiplantae; phylum Streptophyta; class Magnoliopsida; order Poales; family Poaceae; genus Poa; species Poa pratensis. The sequence goes on from CAMZMU010000128.1 coordinate 42,877,120, forward strand.
TCACCCTTGTGGTGAAGGCAAACATTTTAATAACAACACACATTCCTTTTGTCTTTGTTGTTTGTTTTGCAGGAATAAAGATCGAGAAGATAGAAAATAAGATGATCAAGATGATGATTTGAAGATCAAGATTTAGTTTTAGGATTCTTTATTCATTTGTAATTTTCTTTTCATTTGGATGAGATATGTACTTATTCGATTAATGATGTGTTATGATTTATTATTTCAACTTCCAGTTGTGGAGTTTGTGCAAATGTCACATTTGTATGGAATGTAGCTTATGGAACTATGGACATTCAAGTTTTAAATTTTTAATTTGATATGTGTATAAAAATGTGATAAGATGAGGATTTGAGATAATCACTTGATGTATTTGAATTCTTTTATGGATACTTCTATGAGCATATATGTATATGGATGATGATTTGAGATGATATACTATCTTGATGTGATGAATTCCTATTTGTTCATATATAAGTGTGTTATTATTGAATTGTGCTCAAAATGTTAGACATTTAGGAATGGTCATGTCCAATCTTGGAATGACTCGACAAAAGATCCTAGTTCCTACTTAGTTGTTATAAAGATCATGTCGAAGTTCTTAGCACTCAACACAATGATCTAAATCCTAACTCATAGAGTCGAGAGAAACATCGATCACTTTGCATCGTTTAATTTAATGCGCCAAAATTTCCCGCATTTTCAGATGCATGCTATGCAAATGCACAAATCATATTTCTACCCTTCCGACTCTCTAAACTGTGGGGTATTACAATCTGTTAGAATACAGTTTTTTCGTTCGGCAACCCCATTTGACTGGGGTGAATAGGGAGGTGTCCTCTCATGAATAAAGCGTGTTCCGCACAGAAAGAATCAAACTTATTGGAGAAGTACTCTCCACCACGACCTAACAAGATTCGTTTAATTTTCTTTTCAAGTTGATTCTCAACTTCTGCCTAATAGATTTTAAAGTAGTGTAGAGCCTCATCTTTAGTGCTTAACAAATATACATAGCAATATCTAGTGGAATCATCTATCAACGTCATGAAATATCTCTTTCCACCTTTAGTCAACACACCATTCATCTCACAGAGATCAGAATGTATGAGTTCTAATGGTGCCAAGTGTCTCTCCTCCGCAGCCTTATGGGGCTTGTGAGGTTGCTTTGCTTGCACACCCAAATGGCACTTAGAACCTTTGGCTAAAGTGAAACTCGGGATTTAATTCGATTTTGCTAACCACGTCATACAACCGAAACGAATGTGACAAAGACGTGAATGCCAAACTTCTGTTTCATTAACATTCGAATGAATATTGTTCACGACTTTATTACAATAATCAGCGAGGGAAAAGTGGAACAAGCCTCCGCATTCACATTCTTTTCCAACAAATAGTTCATATTTCGTAACAACTACTTTATTAGACTCGAAGAACAACTTAAACCCTTCTCTACATAGAAGGAGCCACTAACGAGATTCTTCTTGATGGCGGGGACATGCTGCACGTTCTTGAGCTGCACGATCCTTCCCGAAGTAAACTTCAGATCGACTATGCCAACACCATGAACAGAAGCACTCGTGCCATTCCCCATCAGTACGACCCTTTGCTTGTGACCTGATAAGAAGAAAACAATGAAACGTCAGCACATACATGAATATTTGCACCGTGTCAATCCACCAATCGTTAGATTGACAAATTGAAAATACAGTAAACAAATTACTGTACCCGGATGCCCCATTCTCATTTTTGCTCACAATCATGTTGACGGACTTGGAGTCCTATCCTGGCTTGAACTTGTTTGGGCACTTGTGAGCCCAATATTCCTCTGAACCACAAGTGAAGCGGCCACCTTTCTTCTTATCCTTCTTGAAGGTCTTCTTACCCTTCTTCTTGAAGTCTGTATTCCCTTGGACAGAAGGTTTCCCCTTGGGCTCATGGAAGTTGGAGTTCTTCTGTACCATATTGGCGACAGAAGTCCCTTACCCTTTTCCGTGTGAGTCCTTTGCTCTCAAATTCTGCTCAACACTCATATGGCCGATGACATCCTCAACTGAGAATTCACGCCTCTGATGTTTCAGAGTAGTAGCAAAGTTCCTCCAGGAATTGGGAAGCTTAGCGATTATGCATCCCACGACAAATTTGCCCAGTAAATCACACTTGAGAAGCTCAAGCTCCTTTGCGATGCACTGTATCTCATGAGCCAGTTCCAATACAGAACGGTTTTCAACCATCTTGTAATCGTGGAACTGCTCGATGGTATACATCTCGCTCCCAGCATCGGTTGCGCCGAATTTAGATTCGAGCGGCTCCCACAAGTACTTGGCAACCCACACATGAAAATATGCATCAACCAGCTTATCTCCGATTATGCTCAGAACGACTCCAACAAAGACGACGGTGGCCTCCCTAAACGCCTTCTCCTGTTCAGGAGCAATCGTTCTCGTGGGAGTGACACCGGTGACCCAGAACACGTTCATTGCCGTAAGCCATAAGGTGGTTTTGGTCTACCAACGCTTAAAGTATGTCCCCGTAAACGGGGTTGGTTTCAGTGCAGCAGCAAAACCTTGGATCAAAAATTGCCTACACATATTGGGTTTTTGGATTGTTGAGTATATAAGCAATTGTTTGATTAAATTAATCCAAGCAGAAATCATGAGCATGACGTAAACAGTGCTAAAGACATACTGAAACTTGATGATATAAGCATGTACTAGACAGATAGTAGAAACATCTATACAAATCACTAGTATTGCAGACATGGAAATAAACAGGAGAGGGATAAACGTGTTATACCCTCCAATAGGTTAGTTGGCCGCAGCAGCGGAGGTGGTCGCCTCGTCGGCGATCCTATTGTCAGCAGCAGCCTTCTCGTTGGCTAGTCTCTCGGCGTCGGTGTACATGATGATGATGAAGACGACACGGACGTAGTTGATGCAGACAAACGGAAGCGAGCAGTCGCGTAAGAGACGCTCCCCAAAAACCTAATCGCCCCTCTCCCGTACAGGATGTGGAGAGGCGGGGTTTTGGAGGACTGCTCTCCCGGCAACCGTGTACGCGGTGGATGGGACGGGATCACCGGTGGCAGCAACGGCGAGAGGAACGACAGTGGCGGCGTGGAGCAGATGTGATCTGTTCTATATCCCTTCTGGAGAGGAGACCTCTCTTATAAGTTCAGAGGAGGAGACAAGAGGTCCAATAGAAACGCCCGTAATTAAACACAATGAATTTTGAAACGTACGTGCTTAAGAGCGCTTAAGACAAAACATTTCAACTCGTATTCATTTTCCATTAAGAAAAACATTTCAGTTGACCGGTTATACTCCATTCCTGCGTGACAAAAAGAACACATCGGCTCGGCGAGATTCCCGCAACCCGCGGCGTGAACGCGCATCGTGACGAGGCGAGGCGGGCGGCGGAGAAGGAAGAGCGCGCGTGTGGACCGCTTCCCTTCACTTCACAACCAACTCATATCTGTGGGAGCAGAGCCCACCTTATAAGTTGTTGTACATCTCTCCCAACTAGCCATGTGGGGCTGAACTCCCACCACTTGCCATAACAACATGGGCCTTTAGGGATTTTCCTGAAATTGGTAGATGGGCCTAAAGCCCACCAAATATTTCAACAGTGGATTTAAGTTTTGATGCACTAACCCTCTAATGAAGTTTATGAGAAGTTTTGTGTGAAGTAAGTTTTCAAGTATTAAGAGAGAATGATGATAGAAGAAGATCAAGAAGTGAGAAAAGCATAAGCTTGGGGAGGCCCCCATGGACCTCCTCTGCAAATTTCAAGAGGACTCAAGCATCTAAGCTTGGGGTTGCCCAAGGCATCCCCTTCTTCATCAACAATTATCAAGGTCATCTCTAGTGAGACTTTATTTTTATTGCTTCACGCTTTAACTGTTGTTCTTGGAGCATCTGTGTGTTTTTATTTTCAGTTTTTTTATTTTTTTATCTGGTCATAACTATGTTGGATCCTAGCATTCTTGTTTGGGAGAGAGACACGCTCCGCTTTTTCCTAGAATACTCCTGTTCTTCTCTTATACCTATTGAGTATTCAGTTTTTGCCCTGCTAGCTTCTAGCTCTTGTTTTATATGTATCTCTTGTTCAGAGCTATTAGTTTCTTTTATATAAAGTACTCTCTTGCTTCACTTATATTTGTTTGGAGAGTTGTTCAAATAAGTTGATTGGTGTTTGGTTGGAACAGAAAATGCTATGCATGTGGTAGTGGTATAAACAGAAGCTTACATGTCTTGTAGATCATTTGTCTTGAGTAACTTGATACTTGTCAGTTGTTTTGAGTTATCGAGTAAGTAATTTTTAAACTTGGGTATCATGTAAGTAAAGGCTCACTAGTGAATAACTACCGTTAAAGCTTGAAGTTGTTTGGTTTGTCATACTTGGTAGTTCCAAAGTCTAGATATTTTCTTGTTAAAAAGATGTTTTGGTTAACAAGGAAGACAGTGTGGAGTCTTATGGTTTTCTTAATGTTATGGTTGTTTTTGTACCGGTTGACGTCATGTGTTTGCTTAAAAAACCTTGCTAGCCTAAAACTTTGTACTAAGCGGAAATGCTGCTTGTGCATCCAAAAGCTTGAGCCAAAATCCGTGCCATCTGTGTCCATCATACCAACCTATATGTTGTATTTTCCTGCCACTCCAAGTAAATTTGTCATGTGCTACCTTTAAAATATTCAAACTTGTTACTACTTCTTATTTGTGTCTCTGTTTCAAGCTCATGAGGAAGTAATAGATGATCTTTATTACACTTGTCAAACAGACTTTACTCTTGACTTGCATGCTTCATCTGCTTGTCTATAATTTTGCAAAAAGAGCTGGCAACGGGGTGCCCAGCCCATAAAATATATTTTACAACATTCACCAAAAACTCTCCTCGCATTTTGTTCCTGAGCATTCAGTCAAATATTTGCATGTGTAAACAAAGGAGAAAAGAGGTGATATGCTAGCTGCAGAAATAACGTTCCTCAATGGGAGCCGCTCTTAAAAAATCTGGTTGGCATGGGTAATACTATATTGTTTGCTACCATTCGTTGACCATAACATGCACCTATCAAAATATTTTTACTCTCTATGTGTTTTCAAAAACTAAAAAGCTCTAGCACATGATATAATCCCTACTTTCCTCTGCGAAGGGCCTTTCTTTTATTTTTATGTTGAGTCAGTTTTCCTACTCATACCTTTTTCTCCACAAGCAAACACTAGTGTCAACTTTGGTACAAGAATGGTTATATGTTAGCATTATGATTTACCATGATTTTTTGTGCTGACAATATCCATGAGATAAATATGTTGAAAGTTGAAGCAAATGTTGAAACTTAAATCTTCCTTTGTGTTGGTCAAACACTTTTGATTGGAAAATGTTACTTGGTGAGCTAACTTTATGTCAAGTCTTATAGCTCTTTGTCTCCAAAGTACTATTCATGAAAGGTTTTTATTTGTATGATGCATCTTGCTTGCTCATTGTTTACTTTATAGCAACTATAGACTATTGACTTGGATCACTTCATTTAGTTCATGTGCTTTACATCACTATTTGATCAAGATTATGTTGGTAGCATGTCACTTCAAAAATTATCTTTGTATCGTTTACCTACTCGAGGACGAGTAGGAACTAAGCTTGGGGATGCTGATACGTCTCAAACATATCTATAATTTTTGATGTTCCATGCTTGTTTTATAACAAATGCTACATGTTTTATTTGCATTATATATCATTTTTATGCATTTTCTGAGACTAACCTATTACCAAGATGCCACATTGCGAGTTCCTGTTTTCTGCTATCTTTTTGTTTCAGAAAAGCTAGTAAGGAAATATTCTCGGAATTGGACGACATTTTACGGGGATAAGTTTTATGAAGATACGAAGACGGAGTCCAAAGGGCAGCCGAGGAGGTGACCCAGGGGGCCCAGACGCCACCTTGGCGCGACAGAAGGTGGGGCCGCGCCGAGGGGTTGTATGGCGCCCTCGGGTGGCCCTCGCACCGCCTCTTTACCCATATATTCCCCTCGTCCCGAAAACCCTAAACACCCGAACACAATTCCACGTAAAGTTCCGTCGTCGCCGTCATCGTCAACCCTAGTTCGGGAGGGTTCTGAAGCTCTTCCCGGCACTCTGACGAAGGGGGAGATCATCACCGGAGGGCTCTACACCACCATGCCGGCCTCCGGACTGATGCGTGAGTAGTTCTCCGTTGGACTACGGGTCAATAGCAGTAGCTAGTTGGTAGTCTCCCCACTTTGTGCTATCATGTTTAGATCTTGTGAGTTGCCTAACATGATCAAGGTCATATTTATGTAATGCTACATGTTGTGTTTGCTGGGATCCGATGAATTGTGATGTTATGATCAAGTTGTTCATCTATCTATATGTTTTATTTATGATCTTGCATGCTCTCCGATGCTAGTAGATGATTTGGCCAAGTAGATGCTTGTATCTCCAAGAGGGGGTATTTATGCTAGATAGTGGGTTCATGTCACCGGTAGCCTGGGCTCGAGATTACAACAACGACTAAGGCTCTGGATGTGCTGTTGCCACTAGTGAGAAAACAACAGTGTTATGTCTATGTGTCATTTGCATTGTTTACATTACACACTTTGCTTATTGCAATTATCTGTTGCTTGCAACTTAAAACTTTCAGAAGACACGAATGTTATCCCGGGGGTGGATTATTAGCCATTGATGCATCTAGCAAGCGGTCTATGTATCTTGTTGTAATGCCAATTAAATACTACAGTGAACATTATCTTGTTATAATATGCATTGTCATGCCCTTGCCATTTGTCAATGGCCCAGCTATAATTTGTTTACCCAGCATGTTTGTTTATGTGTTTATGGAGAGATACCACTAGTGAACTGTGGAACCCGGTCCATTCTTTTACACTGATAAAAACACCGTTTCCACTGTTTCCTACACTCATTTGTTCTCTGATCATTTTTGCATCCACACTCATTTTACACACCATACGTTTAATCTTTTGTATTCAGCAAGCTAGGGAGATTAACAACCTTCCTGTTTCGTTGGTGCAAAATAGTTTGATTGTGTTGTGTGTAGGTCCACGTCAACAGCATCTCAACGGCGTTGTTGACACCGTGTTGAAACTCTTCCAACTCCTACTGGTTAGATAATCTTGGTTTTGTTGTCAAGGGAAAACTGCTGCTGCACTATTTCATGCCTTCCCCTTGGGGTTCCCCAACGAATGTGTGTTCCATGTCATCAATCTTCTTTTCACTAAACACGCTCCCTCAGACTACGCAGTGCGACAATTGGCTCTATTGACCGGTTTTCATTGGATGTATGCGTCAGATATACTGTGACTTTATAATCACGTCCCATCATATATAGTGACCGTAATGCCAAACTTCTTAAGTATAGTGACCAATGTGAGATTTCTTCTCAAGTTCGATAATCGTACATGCATTTTACTCGGGCTGGAATCCGAGCCGAGAGCCGAGCAAGCTTTGATCGACTCGCTAAAACTCGGTCAACTAACCAGTTAGCTCGGCTCAACTCGTTTAACAAGCGAGTATAGAAACGAAATTTGGTTTTACTCAGTCAACTTGGGAGTAGCTTGTTATAAGTGTGTGAACATTGAAACAAGTAAGTGCGCACCCCCTGGTTGCCTCCTCGCGCTATCCACGTGGCGCCTAGGGGATGGTTTTTCTCATTTCGTTCTGTCGTTTTCCCCGGTCGTTTTGTCCGGATCGGGCAGAGGAAAAAACCACGCTCGTATTGGCTGCCTGGAATTGAAACCCTAGCCAATCGCTCCGGGCCGTTCTCCCCCTGTCGCCGCCTCCTCCTCTCCTGCCCAGTTACTCTCACCGTTGCCGTCGATCTCTCGCCACCGCTGCGCCTCGCCACTCGCTCCACCACGGCGCTCGGTAGGTTCTTGGGTGACGCCCAGCCTCTTCCACGAAGACGGACGACGACATCAAGATGAGGTGAGCCCTCCCCTCCCCCAGCCCATCCTCTTGCCCATGCCTTTCTTTGCGACTCACACCTCCATGGTTCTCAGCTTCCAGCCCACCGTGGCGTGCCGCCGCCAGTGAGATCTGGGAGGAAAAGTAGGAGGCAGATAAGGGCGTGGCACTGATGTCTACGCACGCTTTTATTCTTGTAGACAATGTTGGGCATCCAAGTGCAGAGGTTTGTAGAACAACAGCAAGTTTCCCTTAAGTGAATCACCCAAGGTTTATCGAACTCAGGGAGATAGAGGTCAAAGATATCCCTGTCAAGCAACCCTGCAATTAAGATACAAGAAGTCTCTTGTGTCCCCAACACACCCAATACACTTGTCAGGTGTATAGGTGCACTAGTTCGGCGAAGAGATATTAAAATACAAGTAATATGGATGATTATAAGTGGTAATTGCAATCTGAAATAAAAATGGCAGCAAGCAAACATGTAGCAGAACTGGTTGTAAACGGTGTTTCAATGCTTGGAAATAAGGCCTAGGGATCATACTTTCACTAGTGGACACTCTCAACAATAATAATATAATTGAATACACAGATATTTCCTCTTCACTATGCTACTCTGAGTTAGTCTCTTGCTGGATAACGAACACCAATCCACTGCGTAGGGCTATAACAGCACACCTTAAAGTCGCATTCCACATCTAGGGAACCCACACTGTCAACTTGAGTGCCCTAAATAGTACTAGACAAACACCGCAATTTCATAGAGACATCCAACGCAAATAATAACTCATGATAAATATTCCTGTTATCTTTAGCCTAAGAGCCACACATGGGGCGCACACTGTCAACTTCGCACCGTGGGACAAAGGTGACTCTGGAGATTACATTAATAAACCACTCAAGTAGCATATAAGATAATGAAGAGTAACATCTATGGATTCAACTAGATTACAAAGCTCATGATCACATAAAGATCACACCATGGAGAGAGAGATAAACCACATAGCTACCGGTGAGCCCTCAGCCCTGAGGAAGAACTACTCCCTCCTCATCATGGGAGGCAGCAACGGCGATGAAGATGGCGGTGGCGTCGATGGAGATGGCTCCGGGGGAAATTCCCCATCCCGGCAAGGTGCCGAAACAGAGACTTCTGTCCCCCGAATTAGGGTTTTTGGTGGCGGCGGAGCTACGGAACTTTCTGGGGAAATCGTCCAGGCACTTAGGTTTTCGCGTCGGGGGGAATAAGTAGGCGAAAGGGCGGCGGCTGGAGAGCCCCGAGGGGCCCACACCACCCTAGGGCGCCGGCAGGCGCCGAGCCCACTTGTGGGGCCCTCGTGGCTCCACTTCGTCTCCCCTTCGGACTCCAGGTGTCTTCTGATAAAATAGGGGCCTCCGTAAATTTTCGTCCAATTCCGAGAATATTTCCAGACTAGCTTTTCTGGAATACAAAAACAGCAGAAAACAGGAACTGGCACTGTGGCATCTTGTTAATAGGTTAGTCCCAAAAATGTATAAAAGTGAATAAAGTAGATGCAAAACATGTAGCAATTGGTATAATAAGCATGGAACATCAAAAATTATAGATACGTTTGAGACGTATCAGCATCCCCAAGCTTAGTTCCTGCTCGTCCTCGAGTAGGTAAACGATAAAAACAAAATAATTTTTGAGGTGACATGCTACCATCATAATCTTGATCATATAATATTGCAAGGCACATGTAAATGAATGAAGTGATCCAAGTCAATGGTCTATAATTTGCTACCAAATAGATAATGAGTAAACAATGAATCACACAAGCTAAACGTTTTCATGAATAGTACTTTCGAGACAAGCATCAAACAGTTTTGCATAAGTGTTAACTCATAAAGCAATAGTCTCTAATAAAAGGTATTTAATCAACACAAAGGAAGAATTAAGTTTCAGCATTTGCTTCAACTTTCAACATATTTATCTCATGGATATCGTCAACACAAAGTAGTATAACAAGTCCAATACGTAGCATATAACGCATGTTGTAACAAAGTTGACACTAGTGTTTGCTTGTGGAAGACAGAAAGAATAGGAAAACTGACTCAACATAAAAGTAAAAGAAAGGCCCTTCGCAGAGGGAAGCAGGGATTAAGTCATGTGCTAGAGCTTTTAGGTTTTTGAAAACATATAGAGATTGCATAAAATATTTGACACTCCTCCCAACCTTGCTAACACAAGCCATGGCTAACCGAATCCTCGGGTGCCTTCCATCAATCACATACCATGGAGGAGTATCTATTTTTGAGAGGTGTTTGTTAATTGTCAACGAATGGTAGCGGGTGAGAACAGTATTCTACCTGTCAAACGGACTTTTAAGAGCGGCTCCCATGAAGGACGTTATTTCTACCAGCAAGGCAGATCATCCCTCTTTCTCTTTGGTTTACACACGCAGGTATTTCACTGTTTGTCATTGCTTACTGATGAATCAGGGCAAAAGTGTGAAGAGAATTAATGGTTAAAGTTGTAATTAATTGGGACTGGGCACCCCGTTGCCAGCTCTTTTTGCAAAATTAGGATAAGCGGATGTATATGCCACTAGTCCAGGTGTAAAAGTCCATTTGACAATAGAATAAAGAATAACCACACTAATTCCTCATGAGCTAGTAAACATTGACACAAAAGGGAATAATAACATTTTGAATAATTTAAAGGTAGCACATGAAAAATTTACTTGGAGTGGCAAGGAAATACCACATATAGGTAGTTATGGTGGACACAAATGGCATGGATTTTGGCTCAAGGATTTGGATGCACGAGAAGCATTCCCTCTCAGTACAGAGTTTAGGCTAGCAAGGTTTATGTAAGCAAACAAGAATATCAACCCGTACACCAAGTTTTATATGACAAACATATTGCAAACGTTATAAGACTTCATACCGTCTTCCTTGTTAACCAAACCCTGTTATTAGAAAATATCTAGACCTTAGAGATACCACCGATGCAAACCAAATTTTCAACAAGCTTTACGGTAGTTCTTCACTAATAGGCTTAACTCATGTGATGCACAAATTTAATCATGATCTACTTGTTAACTCAAAACAATTGACAAGCATCAAGTTATCCAAATTAGTGATCTACAAGATTAAGCAAGTTTTTCCTTATACCAATTACCACATGCAACATTTTCTGAACCAACCAAACACCAATCAATTTATTTAACAACTCTCCAAACAGATATAAGTGAAGCAAGAGAGTACTTTCTACAAAGAAAGCTAATAGCTCTGACAAGAGATACATGAAAACAAGAGCTAAAAGCTGAACAGCGCTAGATATGAATACTCAACAAATATAAGTGAAGAATAGGAGTATTCTCATGAAAAAGCGGAGCGTGTCTCTCTCCCAATCAAGAATGCTAGGGTCCAGTCAAGCTTTATTGAAAATAAAAGTACAATACTGAAAATAAAAGCACACAGACGCTCCAAGAAAAGCACATATGATGTGAAAGAATTAAAATATAGTTTCACTAGAGATGACCTGATAATTTTGCCGATGAAGAAGGGGATGCCTTGGGCATCCCCAAGCTTAGACGCTTGAGTCTTCTTGAAATATGCTGGGGAGATCCATGGGAGCCTCCCCAAGCTTGAGCTCTTCACTCTTCTCCATCCTATTATATCACTCTTCCCTCTTGACCCTTGAAAACTTCCGTCACACCAAACTCAAAGCAAATCTCATTAGAGGGTTAGTGCACAATCAAAAACTCACATGTTCTATAAAGACGCAATATGACTTGTTACTTTAAACATTAGCTACTGCCACTGATGTTATGTGAAGCTCTTCCACCCAAAAAAGAATTTCACTCAACACTAGTAAAAGAGAGAATGCAAAATAAAAAGGCATAATCTGTCTAAAACAGAACAGTCCGCAAAGACGAATTTTTTCGAGGCACTTACGACGCTCAGATCGAAAAACTTTGAACTAACGAAAGATGCATACATATCTGAGGATCACGCACAAAAATTTCAGATTTAAATAATTTTTCTGTGATTTTACAGAAGCAAAACGGTGAACAGCAGAAATCTGTTCCTGCGCAGAAATCCAAATCTAGCATCATCTTCCTATTAGAGGCCTTACTTGGCACAACAATGCAAGAAAATAAAGATACAAAGGCATTGATACATAAGTAAACAGCACCTTGACTCAAATAAAAAAAATAGCAGAAAATAAAAAATGGGTTGTCTCCCACAAGCGCTTTTCTTTAAAGCCTTTTAGCTAGGCATGATAATTTTGATGATGCTCTCATATGTATAAGAGTTGAATATGAAAGAGCATCAAGAAGCAAATATCAAACACATTTAAGTCTAACCCACTTCCTATGCAAAGGAATCTTGTAAGAAAATAAATCAATAAAGCACAAAGTGACTAGCATAGGAAGGCAAAACAAGTGCAACTTCAAAATTTCAACATAAAGAGAGAGACTTAATATTATTGAGATATATGAAACCGTGTCTCCCTCTCTCATAAGGACCAGTAGGTCTTAAAGTACCCAGCAAATAAAAGCAAATCAAGAGAAAGCTCAAAACCTTCATCATAAAGAGAGTTTAGTAACATGAAGATTTCTATAACCATATTTCCTCTCTCAAAATAATTTTCAGTGGCATCATGAATAAACTCAACAATATAGCTATCACATAAAGCATTCTTATCATGATCCACATGCATAAAAGTATCATTACTCTCCACATAAGCATAATTAATTTATTAGTAATAGTGGGAGTAAAACTATCACAACATCATTGTAATCATCATAAATTGCAGGCATAGTATAATCATAATAAACTTTATCCTCCATAGTAGGTGGCACCAAAATACCACTATCATTATAATCATCATAAATTGGAGGCAAAGTATCATCAAAGAAAATTTTCTCCTCAAAACTTGGGGGACTAAAAATATCATATTCATCAAAACCAGCTTCCCCAAGCTTAGACTTTTCCATAGCATTAGCAATAATGGTGTTCAAAGATTTATAGTAATAACATTGCTACCATCATGCAAAAATTTCCATAGGTTTTTTAATTTTCTCTTCAAAAGCATCATGTCCTAACTCAAGATAAATTTCATAAGCTCTCTAATTTTTTTGTTGTTTTCCATTAAGCCTAACTAGTAAAATAAAAACAAGAAACAAAAAGATATAATTGCAGAATCTAAAGGAAATACCTTCGAGCACTCACACGTCAGCAACAGTGCTAGAAAATAGCTAAGTAGCTGGAGGATGTGAGTACCTTTTACCTTACCTCCCCGGCAACGGCGCCAGAAAATAGCTTGATGTCTACGCACGCTTCTATTCTTGTAGACAGTGTTGGGCCTCCAAGTGCAGAGGTTTGTAGAACAGCAGCAAGTTTCCCTTAAGTGAATCACCCAAGGTTTATCGAACTCAGGGAGGTAGAGGTCAAAGATATCCCTCTCAAGCAACCCTGCAATTAAGATACAAGAAGTCTCTTGTGTCCCCAACACACCCAATACACTTGTCAGGTGTATAGGTGCACTAGTTCGGCGAAGAGATATTAAAATACAAGTAATATGGATGATTATAAGTGGTAATTGCAATCTGAAATAAAAATGGCAGCAAGCAAACATGTAGCAGAACTGGTTGTAAACGGTGTTTCAATGCTTAGAAACAAGGCCTAGGGATCATACTTTCACTAGTGGACACTCTCAACAATAATAATATAATTGAATACATAGATATTTCCTCTTCACTATGCTACTCTGAGTTATTCTCTCGTTGGATAACGAACACCAATCCACTGCGTAGGGCTATAAAGCACACCTTAAAGTCGCATTCCACATCTAGGGAACCCCACACTGTCAACTTGAGCGCCCTAAATAGTACTAGACAAACACCGCAATTTCATAGAGACATCCAACGCAAATAATAACTCATGATAAGTATTCCTGTTATCTTTAGCCTAAGAGCCACACACGGGGCGCACACTGTCAACTTCGCACCGTGGGACAAAGGTGACTCCGGAGATTACATTAATAAAACCACTTGAGTAGCATATAAGATAATGAAGAGTAACATCTATGGATTCAACTAGATTACAAAGCTCATGATCACATAAAGATCACACCATGGGAGAGAGAGATAAACCACATAGCTACCGGTAGAGCCCTCAGCCCCGAGGAAGAACTACTCCCTCCTCATCATGGGAGGCAGCAACGGCGATGAAGATGGCGGTGGCGTCGATGGAGATGGCTCCGGGGCAATTCCCCGTCCCGGCAAGGTGCCGAAACAGAGACTTCTGTCCCCCGAATTAGGGTTTTTGGTGGCGGCGGAGCTACGGAACTCTTCTGGGAAATCGTCCAGGCACTTAGGTTTTTCGCGTCGGGGGGAATAAGTAGGCGAAAGGGCGGCGGCTGGAGAGCCCCGAGGGACCCACACCACCCTAGGGCGCCGGCAGGCGCCGAGCCCACGTGTGGGGCCCTCGTGGCTCCACTTCGTCTCCCCTTCGGACTCCAGGTGTCTTCTGATAAAATAGGGGCCTCCGTAAATTTTCGTCCAATTTCGAGAATATTTCTAGACTAGCTTTTCTGGAATACAAAAACAGCAGAAAACAGGAACTGGCACTGTGGCATCTTGTTAATAGGTTAGTCCCAAAAAATGTATAAAAGTGACATAAAGTAGATGCAAAACATGTAGCAATTGGTATAATATTGGCATGGAACATCAAAAATTATAGATACGTTTGAGACGTATCAGGCACCTAGGCCATGGAGATCATGGAGAAAAAGGAGGAGGCTGAGTGTAGGGGTGAAAACGGAGCAGATACGGTTGAATAGTAGTAAAACCATGTTCGTAGCCGTATTTTTTTCGAATACGGAATCGGAACGGATAGTATGCGGATACGAATACGGAATCGGAACCTTCCGGTTACGAATATGGATCGAATATGGGGCGAATAAGGTTCGGTTGCGTATAAATATTTTCTCGGATGTCAGTTAAGGAGTAGGACTGACATATAATACATGTTATAACCTAAATATGCACAAAGCCGATAACTCATTACGCAAAGTACATCAATAGAGATCGTTGACACAATGTCAGCCGATAACATAACGAGACAAATAAGGTCGAAATTCATTACACAGATAATGAGTGCATTGATAAAGCTAAGATAACAAAATAACACGAATAGAGTTCATTACTTCGTTCTTACATGTTACTGAGTGTATGGTTAGAGTTGGAGGTATTAGTTGCCGGATATTTATCGGATAGTCATCGGATATAACCGTGAAATATGGTATATTTTTGGATACGAACGGATACTAGCAAAACCACAACCTTTTCCGTATCCGTGAATTACTATCCGCATCCGCGACCGTATCCGTCAACTATCCGACCGTATCCGTATTTTCGTTCCGTAAGACTTTGGTCGGTCGGTCGGAAATAATCCGTTCCGTTTTCACCCCTAGTTGAGAGGGGCAGTAACTTGGTTTTGATTTAGGTTTGGGAAAATAAATTGGGAATTTTCAGTTTGGTTTTGGTACAAGAATGGAAGGTTTGTTGTTGCCAAACGGCAGGCCCTAGCTAGCTTCTCTCTCACGGATAACAATGGAGACAACACAAATTTTGCCGGCAACGAACGCCGCCACGGGTGGACCAACGCCCTACTCTTGTTCTCTTTTTGCACTGGCTACATGGCTCACACGAGTACTTGAACGAGCTCATTACAGGTTGGCTCTATAGCATGGGCGATCGCAGCACCCACACATCCACGTACGCGCTCACCACGCACACGTCCTGGCGCACGCCGCACGCCCTGACGACCCTGTCTCCCACGCCCCATGATCCGCTCGCCCGGGCCGCACGCACGGCCAGCTTCAACAGATCACAACGACTCGACCCTGCTAACTCGCTAACTACTAACAGCAACGCACACACTCACGCACACGGAACACACACGAGCACATACTCCCGCGTGGCTTATCCTAACATTCTTCCCCTTAAGCCACGACCTCGCCGCCCATCCTGACAGGATTCCGGCCTCTCGTCGACTGCCACGGAGAACTCCCTTCTTCATCTCCGGTGACACACGCCGCAGTTTTTCTTCTCGGCGCGCTAGCGCCTTTTCTTTCTTCCACCCGAGCTCAACCTCGTGGTGCTTCAATAGAGTTACAGGGGGTGGGGATTTATAGCCGTGGCTCGTACATACGTCGCCATGTCTGCGCCCACGACACGCACTCACGCGTCAACGCACCCACTACGCCAGGATCGGCACGCCCTCGCCTCACGCACACGCCGCGCACATACGCGACCAACGTGCCCTTCTCGAGCTGCATGACCTGGTCCTCCCATCCTCGATCGTCCCGCGCATGTACGCGGTGATCCAGTCTTCTCATACGGGAGCCGCCTGCTCATCCGCGAGACCCAGGCACCGGTGAGCACATCACACCCGGCAGCCACCATGCCGGACACGACCTGGCACACACACCAGTCGCCGCTTCCATGGCCGTTGCATGGCGCCGCTACGGCTTCCGTTGCCGCGCAGCACCTCCACGCCGTCGCCATGCCACGCCACCGCGGTCTCTGCACCACTACGCAGGTCCGCCGCGGCCTCCGCGCTCACCGCACAAACAGCGTCACATCGCACGCCGCCTCCATGTCCGCCGTGCGCGTCGCGGACTGACCACGTGTCACGGCCTCCACGAGGCTCTGATACCACATGTTGTTGCCAAACGGCAGGCCCTAGCTAGCTTCTCTCTCACGGATAACAATGGAGACAACACAAATTTTGCCGGCAACGAATGCCGCCACGGGTGCACCAACGCCCTACTCTTGTTCTCTTTTTGCACTGGCTACATGGCTCACACGAGTACTTGAACGAGCTCATTACAGGTTGGCTCTATAGCCTGGGCAATCGCAGCACCCACGCATCCACGTACGCGCTCACCACGCACACGTCCTGGCGCACGCCGCAGGCCCTGACGACCCTGTCTCCCACGCCCCATGATCCGCTCGCCCGGGCCGCACGCACGGCCAGCTTCAACAGATCACAACGACTCGACCCTGCTAACTCGCTAACTACTAACAGCAACGCACGCACTCATGCACACGGAACACACACGAGCACATACTCCCGCGTGGCTTATCCGCACTAATGGCGCGGCGGCCACGGCGGCGCGACGAGAAGGCCATGGACGTCCTGCGTTGTGGCACAGGAGCCGCGGTGGCGTCGGCGGCGACCGTGGCGCAAGGTGATGCAGCTCGAGCGGCCGCGTCGATCGGCGTTGGAGCGCGATCGTGTGCGCGAGCTGAGGGCATGCGGATCACGGTGGAGGTAAGCCGTTCGTGCGGCAGGTGAAAGCAGCTCGGGCAGCCGCGTTGTCGGCGTGTGTGCGCGGCATGGTCGTGAGCCTAGGGTGTGCGGACCACCGGAGGAGATGGACGCGTTCGTGCGCGGGGCGTGCGTGCGCAGGGCGTGCGTGCGTGGTGGAGAAGGAGCTCGGCGTGAGGTCGTCGAGGAAGAAGATGGTGGCATCGTGGAGCGGAGGTGGTGGCCGTTGCAGCGGTGAAGCCGACGTCGACGACGATGCCCTGAGCATGGCTTAGGGCGTGATTTGTTGAGCATGTAAGCCATGCATGTGTGTGGCGCGCGCGTAGGTGTGAGTGCGTGCCGTCTTGGTTCAGTTAGCTGTTAGCTAGAATAGTGGAGTTTGATCTAGCTAGGTTGTTAGTGATCAGTTGGAGCGGCCGCGTCGTGAGCGCGAAGTGGCCGGGCGTGCAGGTCGTGCTGTTAGTGGGCAACGTGGAGTGCGTGTGTGCGCCGGTGTGGCATCGTGTGTGTGCTGCGGCTATATAACCCCACCTCCCTGTAAACGCCATTGACACTGCGAGCTAGACGAAATAGTAATTCGGGCGTCAGAGCGCCTGTCGGGGGAATAATTAACCCGCGACTTATTTAAGGCCAAAACAGCGACTTCATGTTCACGCTATTATTGGGCCACGTAAAAGATGGGCCGACCAAGGATCGCGGCCTGCCAAAGGAAGGCTCCAGAAGGTCGGTGGTAAAACTTGCCTTGGATGACAAGCTTGTAATCGGCTTCGTGTAGAACTCTTGTAACCTAGCGAGTCTCTGTGTATATAAAGAGAACTCGCAGGACTTAGACAGGGTCAAGCTATCAAGCCCTAAACCCTAACTCTTACGGCGAGTTCCCAGATCGGATCGCCACCATTGTAACACCACATATATCATATCAATATCAAGATAGGGTAGGCAGGAAGTAGGTCTTTTCCTCACATTGAGGGGCCGAACCTGGGTAAATCTGTGTTCGTCCTTGTTCCTGCGATCCCAAGCTCGGAGACGATTGACTCGCGCAAATCCCACACGTACGAAGTCATCCATGACATCTGACGTGACAAACCCACGACAGCGCCCGCGGCGGCGCCATTGGCGTCGGCCGGGAAGAACTGCCGTGTCCCAGCTCCAGTTGTTGTCTCCCACCTCCGATTCTTGTCAGAGCGAGTTCGTGAGGTTCAAGAGGAGAGGGTGCAGCCTCGGGCTGCACCAACAAGGTTGGGTTAATGCTTACGTTTAATTGTTTCAGGTCCGGACCTTTCTTGATAATGTGCTGCCTTGCAATTTTGAAATTATGGAGAGTCATCAATTAATTGATTGCTTCAGGTACGTATGTGTTACAAGCTTTAAACTGTGCAGAATAATTTATGGAGTTGGAGACTAATTATGAGCCTTAACAAGGTCGCGCTAACCAGCACACTCTGCAACTGTGGCTATGGCGGGCTAGATGGGAAGCAGCACCTCCTTGATGTTGATGGCTCGCCCTGTACCGCCTCTTTTCTTGGGGCTCTGATAAGTCAGCGAGGTCTAGCGTGTTTCACCCTCCTCTACCCTTCTTCTGTTTTAGCTTTTTGTTGTCGCTCGTGGCAAGATCGATGGTTCAAACCCCTAGGAGAAAATATATCCTCTCTTTATTCCTAATTTATGTTGAACATATTGTTGCTTAATTCATTTTTTATAGGATTCGTTTGGACCTTGCAGCCTGTACATTAAATACGCTAACTATTGCTTTTATTTTAACTAGCGGGGTGGCCCGCGCAATTGCGCGGCTAGACATTCTATAGACGTTACTTTACTGATGTTATATGTTGCCACCAAAGTTTTTAATTTGGACAGAAAATATCTTATAAGTATATATGCTTGATATTTTTAAAACATTTTATTTTATTTAACCCGCGTATTTGCATGTTTAGATTTTAGATCTATTGTCAAGTTCATTTAAATCTGTTGTTTAAACATCTTTTTAATATTTATTTAGTTTCATTTTTTAGTTTGACTTGTGTTGAACATACTTTTGAGCTTATTAACCTTTATTTTTTCTAAATACATCTGTGTACCCATTTCTCTTATCTGACTATGGTTAAAAATTTCAACAAACCTTTCATAGATAAATTTTATTGAACTATTTTTTCCTCACTTCCTTATTCAGGATACATGTTCTTGAATTCTCGCCAGGAGGTATCCTTCTATGAAAAAATACCACCAAGGGCTAGTCCTGGTAGTTTTTTTTAGGATACATGTTCTTGGTTCCCCTTTATTTTTTTTTTTAAGGGAACCCAGCCTCTGCATCCCCTTTCTTTTCTGTACAACTGAGTATGACTCTCCCCAAAGTACCAATCCATTGGGTTTCTCTTCAGTCTCCAAAGCTTGCCATTCCATTCTCTTGCAAGCGATGCTTGATCAAGACATTGATGGCCACTTGAACCTCGCATACGTGGTTTCCTCCCGCTATGCTGCATCTCGCCGCGACGTCGCCACTGCGTAGGGGCACGGCTGGCCGCAGCTCGGACGGCAAATCCTGTAGCATACGCGCAGCCGGCCGGTCGATCTGTAGGAGAGGCTTTTTGAGTTCTGGTCGCCACTGCGTAGGGACCGGCTGGCCGTAGCTCGGCCTGCGACGCCTGTAGCGTACGCGCAGCTGGCCGGTCGATTTGTAGACGACGCAGCTATTTGAATCCGAACTCAGTGGATCTAAGTGCAGCAGTACTGGTAGCGTCATTCTTCCTCCTCTTTGCTTCAACATTTTTGCGATTGACAATTCTATATTTTTTACCATACAATTAGTTGTATTTTATCCAACCATTATTCTTTTGACTACACATTTGAGGATAAATCACGGTCCTAAATCTATACATCTTTATGCAATCCATTGACCGTACTCATCCAAAGTCGCAACTGCAGTGCGTATCTTTTTATTTTTTGAGAGGACTGCAGCCCGTATTCAAACAGGCAAGGTGCATGCCTCAGTGCTCCAGTCCCCCCTGGAGGGCTGCTTTCCCATTTCAATTTTTTCCCAAATCTTGATAACAGGATGACCCCATAATTTCGTAATTTGTTTTAGTTTTTGATATACTTTCAGCTGCAATGGCACTGTCATTGGTTAACAGACAGTATCAATATAGCTAAATATCTGATTGCTTTAGTGTGGTTTAGCTTGTAACAGAAACAACCACTTGTAAATCCATCATTTTATATCCATCCAAATGATATAATATGTGGTTCAGTCTCCAGGAAATATCTTTGATTGTAGATTTGAGAGAATATATAAAAACATATGTATGTATTTCTTTTGATGTGGGCTCTTTGCTCTTAATTTTTTTCATAAGTACATTTAAAAAATGGAAATATGAACTTTGTCTCGACACACATGTATTTGGCAAGGGAAAAATAATGTCGTCCATGAAGTACATGTGAAGCTTGTTAAGCAATCTGGAATAGGCTGTGCTGAACTCAAACATTGTATGTCTCTTTTGTGTCAATCGGGTCTCTACTCCATTAATCATTAATTTAAATGACTTGTACTCCTTTGCAAATTATAATATCTCCTTATAAACAATATTCTTTGTGCTATCTTCACTTGGACACTCATTGTCATCGATTAGCAGCTTCAATCCTTCTTTGTTTGTTACTCTTGACAATGCCACATATAATTGCCCATGGCAGAATACTTGCTTATTCACATATATTCCTACCTTGTTCAAGGACTGACCTTGGCTCTTATTTATGGTCATCGCGATGCAGACTGATAATGGATATTGTCTCCGTTTCATCACAAATGGATATTTTGAGTCGATGGGTGACATGATGATCCGAGGTATGTATACCTTTTCGCCAACGTGTGTTCCTGTAACTATTTGTGCCTCAATGTTGGCAAGTAACGATTAGCAATCCCTAGTTCACAAAAGTAAACCAAATTTTAGACCTGAACTATGGTTAAGATTGGTCAATGAAAACTACAAACAATACAATGAGGCTGGAGGGCTGTCCTAAAATTTTTATCAAACTTTGGTTCATGCCCAGAGTTATAATTTTTGCCGCATTGGTCTGAACTTGGTTTGGAGTGTCAGGAAGTAGGTTAAATGATTACTTCATCTTCAAATCCACCTTAATGCTGAATCCCTCAAATGAAACTGCATATACTCCATGGTCTCCTTTTCTTTTACTCCTAAAATGAAAATGTGATGGAATACCGACAACTGAACAACATGTTCTCATGCAGCCAATCATAACGTACAAAGTCACCCAAAGAGCTTATGCATTAGTTCGAATGCTGCATAAAAGCTGAAGTTGGTGAATCAAATTATGAATACTACTAATACATGAGGAGAAGATATACAGTAGAAGTTTTTTATTTAAACAAAGCATGTTTCAAAAGAGCCATAAATTTGGAGCGAAGTTACTGTATGAAACTGCTTGGAAGTCAACAGATAAATAAAATAAATTAGACACACCTTAACTGGTTTATATAAGTAAAGGATGTGTAAGTGTAATAATAAGATGAAATTGAATCATTTTACCTGGCCGCTAGTGTGAATTGCATAAAAGTTCTGAACATGCAAGAATTGGTGATGGTCTATACTCTCCAAGATTTCACAATGAAGCTTGATTCCATCTGACACTTAAGTACATAAAAACTCAATTTCAGCAAGGTACATTCAGTAATAGATAACAAACATGCCATGCGTATGAAATTTGTGAATGCCATAATAAAGTGCTCTTCACACGTATACTTTTTACTTGTATCTTCTAGCTGTATTGTGCTAATAAATTTGGAAATTTATGCTCGATTTAACATGACTTTAGAATGAACTTTCATATTACCTGCATCATCCAAACCGAAGCAGCAATGTAATTTTCGTAATCCTCGTGTAAGCTACCGGCTAGCTCTGCCCATCAGCGACGACAATTCACTTATAAATCCTGATATTCATGTATATAGGAGGTGAAGAATACGTTGAATCCAGTGTCCGCCGATGTATCTCGTGTAACAGACCTAAGAGAGTGGAGTCAAGGAAGCGACAGGGAGAGAGGCGGCTAGCGGAAAAAATCATTAGTTACAACTTGAGAAAGAAATATCACGTGTTAGAAACCTTTCAACGAACTCCTGCACAGAACCAAGGCAACTTGATAGGCGCAAGAAGAAAACTATAAGTGGTTCTACGACAATGCAACTGCGATTAGTCTGCATCCTTTTCTAAGACCAGAGCTATAAATTACTATGTTTTTCCTTTCCTTCTTCCATGATTTCCGAGAAGATGCTACTAAGTGTGCCTTTTGATTATGGTTCTGATTATTCCTATGAATTGGAAAGAAACGTCCAACTGACAAAAATATGAGTATGTTTGTGCATTTCTCTTCATCATTGTGGAGACCATAATGTATCTGAGAAATATATACATATATCTAATGCTCTCTTTCCATATTTCAATATTTGCTGTAGGTCGTCTGTAGTCATGGCGCTGGAAGATATATTCTGTATTTAATGCCTTACATGGATTTCTTTTAATTTCTGCACAAACCACTTCCCACAAAATTATCTGTATTTATTAACATTTGTGCCTACAACATTTTACTTATTTGTAGGATATCAATTCAATTTTCGTCAACATGTAGGTTGCATGTTTCATTTTCCTACCATGCTTCAGTCCTACAATAGCTCCCTGTCCAGATTAGAAAAAAAACTTTATCTCCCTACAATAGAGTAAGAGGACTGGCCTTGGTAATTTGTGCCGGTTGAACAAATGATAACATAGCTTTGTTTCCATAACACGGCCTATCTGAACTCACCTTGTATGCATCCTGCAGAGAGCAGTAGATTAATGAGAGAAATTCATAACTACTGGAAGCATGCAAAAAAATTAATAACCAGACTTTCAGGTTAAACATTAATTAAGTTACCTAGAGCTGCTTGATGCCATTACGGCTGCAACTGAATAGGCAAGATGTAGCTGGTGTGCGTGCAGGAAGATCTTATCCAACTGGTACGCATTGATGTCTTCGCTCGCATGCATGCGCATGCCCGGCTTAGCGCTGCAGTTAAGCCTCTTCGCAATACATCTGCAGGTTCCTGTTGGAACGTTTTTTAGGTCAGTTATGCTAAGACTCAACTGAATTGAAGGATAATTTACGAATCTAAATATGTTGCTGAGCATGCCTTTGTGTCGTCTGCCTGCTATTCTTTGATGCCTCTGTGCCCGATCGCCTGGTCGAGTGCTTCAGGATGACGGCCGCCTCTCCGATGCATGCCGCGAGCCTATGACCAGAGATCGTGGCGAGCCTACCGCCGTGCTTCATCTGGTCGGCGTGGATAGGATCAACTTAGTGTGGGGCGACAGGCATGGATCTTCTGGCAGAAGCTGGAAAGGATCGAGATCACCGCGCTCCGTCACACTGGTGTGGCAAAGCATTGGCATCGATAGATTGATAGGCCGTGTACCCTAAATCAATTTGGATTCCAACTCCTCTAGAACCGGTAGTACAAAAGTCATGTGGGAAGGAAACCCCATGGATGACGAATATATTTGTATTAGCTCCAGGACTCTACTTAACCACCTCGATAGACTGGATCCCTTTAAATCTTCTTTCAGATCTTAACCGTTCCTTTTTGACTTACCGTCATGTTAAATCTAAGCCATTAATTGTTTGTTGTTTTAATAATATAATAGATTCCATTTTGCAGATCAGCTTATACCTTGAACGGCCAGAAAACTCCCGTATATGCAATCTATTCTTTTTTACTTTTGTGCTTTCTTTGGAACTGAAACTTATTTGCGCTTATATCTTCTTAAGTTGTGCCAACCAATCATTTCTTCAGGTGACACTACCAGAATGTGCCGTCAAGGAAGAGCATGGGATGCCGCTAGCACATCGCACAGGAGGACGACCCTAGCCGCTGCACCGACGGGCGGTGAGAGCCGTCGTTGGTTCACTATGCCTCGCTCTAGCTGAGATCTTAATTTTACTGGAATATAGCGAGTAGAAATGTTCCTGCTCTCTAGCAGGGCATATATCAAATATATCAGACTTCAGTATATTATGATACTCATAAACTCATAATTAACTGCTATGATTGCATATGCAGGGCCATTCCTCTTGGTGCATAAATAATTTATTTCTTGCAGATTAATTAACCTATATGTGGTGATACCTTGTGTTTTTATTGCAGTTTCCTTGCTGGTTTTCTCTTGGTGCAGAGATTACCTCCAGATCGAGCTCCTCTGCTTGGTTGGTATACGGTGAGCCATTTCAGCCCTTCCTCTATTTTTGAAGATACTAAATCAATTTAGGACCTTCCATATGGCAGTCAATGGCGCCGTTGCTGTTTAGGTTCATAAATTTGTACTTTTAGCTACACAAAACCTTCCTATGCCTGACCCATTGTGGCTCGGTCTGCCTTCTGGTTGAATTTTTTTCAATCTTTGCACTGTGAAACAGAGTTGTGTTTCTTCGTTTTTGAAAATATCCAATTGTTCCTATTAGCTACTAATTTTCTTATGATCATCAAGCTATATTTTGACTAACTGTGATATTGCACCCGCTCTTCCATATTGTTCAGTTTTTGGAACAACAAAGACTCTATTCAAGAAATCCGGGAGTACAAACAAAGAGTATGTGGTCAATTTTTTTGTCTGGTTTATTATGCTTACATGTGGTTGCTTGACCTGTTGCTCTTCGAAGATGTTGTTTTTCTCGACATTTTATTGGTGATATCAAACGAGAAAGTGTTAACTGATAGCAGATATACTTGTGATCCGATTAATCATTAGTAGAAATAAGTATTCTTAAATTATTCTGTGAGAGCATTGCTAAATTTAACCCTGGGAGTACTGCATCACATGGCTAATCTAATTGTATAATATGAAGTTACTTATGTTTATTTTTCATTTTGAAAGGTAATAAATGTGGACGTTACATTTAATCACAAGTAGAAGGTACTTCTTACATTGAGACGTGCATGTTTTAAACCAACCAGAAATTCTCTATCGCTTATAGTGTTATTTGGCTGTTTGTTTCCTCGCAATTGGTTTACATTTTAATTTAGGATGCCCTCACCCCTGGCATTGTTTCCATCTGGGTTTGTTATTTTGGCATGCATGTAGCCTTTTAATTATTGTCCAGTTCTGACAACAGAGTTGATCCAAATTGTATTATGTTTGACTAATATATCTACCGTAGATTTACGATTTGAAAAGTTAGAACAAATATACGCTGGTATATGCCACAGTTATGAGAAAGGATGAAGGCGAGGTATAGCACGATGCTTCATCAATGCAAATGTCTACTGTTGTTTGCTTTATCATTCAGAACTCAGTCTTCTGTACTGTACAACCTATTGTTGGTAATTTAAGTATGCTCATCTACTATTTTTTGATCTTCAGTTAACATAACTTCATTTATGGACCATGTAGGATGCAATCTGTTGCAATGCTCCATGTCAACTACAGAGTTCAGTGAAGAAAGTAACTAATCTCTCAGCATTGTATTTATTTAGGATTGTAGTGGCTGCTGATGGTCAGGAAGCAGGCGGAGGCTTCAGGCTGTTGCAATGCTCCATGACATCTGCTAGAGTTCATTGTCAAGGTAACTCACCTCACGACTTTGAAGTTATTGAAACTGTGCAGCTGCATGCCTGTAGTAATCATGATCGAAAACTGTGTAGTTTGACATTCATTAGTGGTAGCTGGCTGTGCTAAAGATCCAGTATTTTAATTTCTGTTGGACACAGTTTAGCATTGAAAGTGGAATATTGGTTCTAGATCTTGCTCTACAGGTTAACTTCTGTTGCTTTGAACCATAATGCAAAATGGAGATATTTATTTTTGTTCAAAGGACATTATTTTCTAGCTGTATCTGTCCGACACAACTACCCAGTAGGGTCAGGCTAGACAGGTACTATACATCTCGCTGATAGCGTGCACTTTCGTAGGCGTGCAAACTATAGTTGTCCATGTAGCTCTATGCGTCTTTGCCTAATTCTGGTTAATTTCAGTCACCCTCAATGGTAGGACATCTAACATCTTCTTAGAATTTCAATTATATGGAACAATTTGTTAATACATAATTTTATGGGCTAATGACAGTCTACAACTCTATATGTACGGACTTTCCCCACGGTAACGGTGTTAAACAAATACAACTCTATGTGTAGTAACGGCTTAAGTGCTTTGACATAGTTGCTTTTGTCAATACTGTTATGATCTTATTATTAGGGTTTCCATTGGCTGCAAAACAACAAAATTGTAAGGGTCTTGCGGCTTATGGCGGTTCGGTGAAAGTGTATCTCTTTTTCTCAGGAGGTTCTTTTCGGTTAAAGTGTATCTCTTTTTCTTAGGAGGTTCACAAGATGTTGCATTGGTTTATTATGCTCTTACCTATCGCATGTTGCATTTCATATTCTTAGTTACATCCATTGCAGGGGATTAAGTACTTAGTCAAGTAGGATGAATCCACAAGTAAGTAGGGAATTACCGAGAAATATGGGTGTACATACTTAATCAGATCAGATCATTAATGTTCATAGAAAATAGGATTAGTTGCAGAAAATATAATTTTTAGGGAACTGAAAATATAACTAATTGAGTAACATTATTTATCATTAGAGCTAACTCTGTCATACAATTTTGCCTGTGTAGTTTATATTAAAGTTGAGCTCTTTGAACTAGGATGGGTCAATTTATTTGCTGGTAGTTATCCTACTCTGTTGTGCCTGGCGGATGAACTCATGGCGGAATACTCACTAGATATCTACTGTTGGCATTTACCAGGTGGGAAACTTAGAGGACTGGAAGAGAAAAGGGGAGTCGTCATTCGATTTACGATCGGACATAGATAAGGTTACTAGCACTATGCTTCATTATATATATTTACTTATTTGGTTTTAAGCGTAACCACAAGGCAGATATTTTATGAATTTTGTCTCATGTTGTGGACAAAGATGATACCGTAGGCCTTCTCAAAACAAGAATCGTGACAACACAGTCATTGTTTGTCGTGACTATCAAGTGATGTATTACAAGCTTCTTGTCTTAGTCTGCAATGGCATCATGATGGTTTTGTAGTTTTGCTATGCATGAAACTGTTAACAAATGTTGACCTGCAATATGGTTATATGTCTATTTGGCGAGTCATCCTTGATGTCTTTTGTATTGTTTCATTATCAGCTTCCTAGATCGACATTTGAAAGAGGGTCTTGCAATGGTAGCATGCTGAATGTAAGAATTTCCAAACATTATGCTCTTGGGCAAATGTAATTTTATATTTCAAAAGCGCAATGTAAGAATTTTTAAACATTATGCTCTTGGGCAAATGTAATTTTACATTTCAAAGCGCAATGGACGTTATAATTGGGGCTATGATTAGAACGCAGATGACCGGCTAGGAGGCGCCCCGAGGGGCGCTCCAGCCTCTAGTGATAGTAATTCTCTTACTAAATCAGAACTAGAAGAACGATAGTTCTTCAATAATTTCACAGATGCAAAATCAATGAAAAAGATCGTAGCCCTACACCATTATGGGTGCAAGAAACATTAGCAGTTTGGCATCCATCTATGAAAAAAAAGTAGATTCTTTATTTGAACAAGTTTAACGAGCTAAATGAGTAGCTCATTACTCGGCTCATTTAGCTTGGTCAACAAACGAGTTCAAATCTAAAATTCGGCTCGACTCATTAGACATCGAGTTCGATCCAAGTCGACCCGAGTGACAAGTTACTCGTTTAGCCACGTGACCTAGTCGGGGTTTTAATGGAAATGTTTGAGAGTACTAGTTGATTGCCGGTGCGTTCCATGGCTATTTTAAAATATCCTGTGCTAGATGTAAATATAATACTCACAAAATTCACGTGTGCAGAAAAAACAGTCATACATTATTCCAAGTACAGCAAGATGTTACTTTGCTCAACATGTATTTTGATAAAACCAACCTAACTAATTATCGTCTCTTACATTCATTAAGACCACTTCGCTCGTGATAGGACTTCAAGTAATAGCTTCTTAATTCTGTAGATTGCCTATCGACGAAAAAATGTTATTGAAATATGTCAGCATGAGATCTCGTCCCAACTAAGTCAACGATAAAAATAGGACACATCAAATGGATTAGTTATTTAGAGAGATATTTTTTCTTGAAAAAAATTTGCAAGGAATCTTTGCTCATCATGCTTACACGTACTCCACATTTTTGGTTGGATGCATGCATGCATGTTAGTGAGTTAGAAAGAAACGGACCATGGTAAGACAATTTCACTACGTCTTCGAAACAATAACTACATCATTCGTAAGTTTGCTTGCTAACAAATTAGGGATTTGTCGACTCCATGATAATATATGCCGTGATTGTCATATCAACAACGAATCTTGCCAAGATAGTAATACACAGTTGCCAAATATTGTTTTATATGATTTTTATGTATTGCAATATATGTGCAAAGTTAGGGAGGGGTTGTTCTAGTCTAACCAAAAAAAAGAGAGATGATAACATTCAATAAATAGTAGTATCATCTGGAATTACTCTCCAAAGATTTCTGGAAGTACAAGAGAGAATGAGGGGAAAACTCGATAGGATAATTCGTAATGATCTTTTGAATTGGCTCAGCTTCGCCAACCTTGCCCACTAAGATTTAGGTGCTATTTGTAGGTGTTTGGAAGATTAGCCGTTGGGTAAAGGTGGTTGTGTATGGATCAGGGTAACGGCTAGTCATTATTGATGAGACAGTGGCCCGACTTTCACGGATTGATGCGGGATGGAGCGATGAACACGAAGAACACACAGGGGAAGAGGCGCGCGGAAGAACGCAAGCAAACACACAACAACAAGTGGAGATAAATGATAAGACCTATCCAACCCGATTAGCCGGCAACAAACTCCAACGCGAAAGCCTCCGGATCTCACGAGCCAAATCATTCTTACCCTTGTTGAAACCGATTTCCTTTCATGGCCGGTCCACCGTCCCAATAGAATCCTCGGTACAAGTAAAGATTGGTTAATGCTACTAGAATCCCAAGGAAAGAGTAGGTATTACAAAGGAGGAATTCATCTCCAAAGGAGGCCTTGGTCAACACCCACCATGGGGAAAAGAAGCATTGTTCAACTCAAATCTAATCTCAGCCTACCCCTAGATTTGACCAAGGAGCAAGTATGTATAGTCTAGGGGACGAAAAGGGGAAATTGGGGGAGATACATGGCCAAATGCCCATGGCTGCGCGTAGGAAGGTTAGTCGCCAGATCATCCGGCGTTTGGGATGCCGGATGGTCCGGCACCTGGAGTGGCTGACGGCTTCGTCAGGAGGTCGTCGCCGAATCGCTGGTGCCTCAACGCCAGATGGTCTGGCCGCTGTGGGGGTCGCTAGATGGGTTAAATCCCGAGAGGTGCCGGTTGCATCCGGCGCCCATCCGGTGGTCACGCGCTGGGGTGCTGGCGCCGGATCGTCTGGTGTTTCCTACCGGTTGGTCTGGTGACTGAAACTTCTGCGCTTCTTATCTTCTTTCTTATCCGGCTCTTGGCCATCTTCTCAATCTCCTTCGACCAGCTCTTGGATCCTTGTAAGCATCATTGCTGAGCACACATAGCATACTAGCTTGAGGCAGCAAACCATCCACGGAATCATCTAGATCAAGAAGAGATAGGAGCGTGTTCACCTTTTCTTGTAAAGCTTTGACTCGAGATCTTGTCATTGGACCACTGGGAGTATCATGCATGTCCACGTTGTTAGGTTGGGCAACATCAATTGTCGCATGTTTTTCACAACTGGGGTTGTTCTCTTCAATGGGTGTTGTGCATTTATGCATCAATCATCTAGAGGTTCGGTAATAGCCATGAAGCTCTTACTCCTGTGTATCAGCTTTTCCTTACATGAGGCACTATACTCAACACTGATTTACTAGGCCACGGCCTCTGATTCAATGTCATGTTCACACTAGGGTCTCACGATATCAAGGCGGACTCATACCTAGAAAGATTTTCAAGAGAGGTAAGATGATTTGAGTTGAGTTGAGCTCACAACGAGTTTGAGGTATGGCCTTGAAGATCAAACCAACCTTTTATAGTATGTTTTTCTATTGAGTCCAAGCTATAAGTAACTACTAGATTTAGGGTGCGCCTTAGCGCACAACCCCCGAGCCCTGTTTTGACGACACGCCATACATGATGCTAATAATCAACGGGTATAAATAATTATATCCATATGTAAAGTCGAGCACAAAATAAGACAAATAATAAACAGAAAATAGATTCATGCAACTACTAAATGGCATGCAAGCACCAACGTAATCATAATGACACCTCCTATGATCAAATGAATTATTTACCTCTGTCTTTAAACCGCCGTCCCAACTGCGTGCCTGAAAGATTCACTCATCTGACTGATAAGATTATACGCAGGCCATCGCCGCTCTGCCTCGGGAAGGAACGAACATCATCACGACACCACAGCCTCCCACGCGCCAACTACAGAGGACACAACATTAAACAAAGCGTCAGCCGGCTCCAGAAACACTTTCAAGAGAGTAAATTAATTGCTACACACACATGCGCTTTGTACACACGTTTCCGCAGTCGGCTCAATAGTAACACCATTTCCACCCCTATCCCCTTCGGCTTCATCTTCCTCACCCTAACCCCATGGATCCAAGGAAAACCAAGATACACATACGTTGTAACTGGAGAGGGTCGACGGTAACGGAGGCCACCCTGACGGCATACACCGAAGCCGGCATACTGCCACCATGTACAAAGTGGATATGCCGGGCGCCGGGTGGAGAAGCTCGCCCAAATCCGAAACGCGGTGAAGCAGTTCTGTTCACCGCGTTCCTCGACTACGGGTTGTCGCTGCCGTGCTCTCCCTTCTTCCTCAAGCTACTCCATTTCTACAAGCTCCAACCCCATGACCTAGGCCCTAACTTGATCATCCACGTCGCGTGTTTTAAAGCATTGTGCAAAGGATTTCCCCGCATCAAGCCTTCCCTCTCACTATGGAAAGGGATTTTCAGCCGTAAGCTTCAGACTGAGTGCAAGAAGGGGCCACTACTCCAATGCGACAGCGTCAGCTTCACCGTTCGACGCGGAGCGACGGCTTATCCTCGGGCTAATTTCATCAGCAAGGTAAATAACTGGCAGCGCCCATTTTTTTACTGCTCGAGCAAATCCAAGATCAAGGAATCCGGCCTTCCCCCTTACCGCAAGAGGAAATACGAGCCGAGCTCCAGTCAGATGGACAGACCGAATAAAGCCGATAAGCCGATTGTAATATCGTTGACGGATAAGATTAAAATATTAAAGAAGGAAGGCCTCGAGACAGAGAACTTGGTCGCCGTGTGGCTAAATCGTCGCGACCAGCCTATGAACTCATACATAAGCCAGTCTCCCAAGCTCAAGGCCCAGGTTTCAAAGATGAACTTGGATGATCAGCCCTCTGTACTCATGACGATTCTGTTGGATGGCAAATTCGACAAGAGCATAACTGAAAGAATCAGAACCTTCTCGATGAATAATCAGCCATCATAGGTAAATAACCAATATAATTACCTTTAGTCTGCAATGTCGTACAACTGCAAATTTTCTAATCGTCGAAATTGCTCCTGTAAACAGGATTTCTGGGACTCGAGCAACGACAACGTCGCGTCAGATAACGAACATGAACATTTAGGAATGGAGTCGGACAATGACCCGTCAGGATCTCCGCCTGAAGACAAGACAGTGGCCGACTCGAGTAACAATGGTATGATCATACATATGAACCAGAACCGATGAACGGACAAGAAGGTTTTCCGTCAGGATCTCGTCAACACAGACAACCTCTTGGAGGAAAAAGACCAGGGGATGTCATTACCGAAACATCGAGCTCCCAAATTCTGAAGCGTCAGAAGACCCGTCCTGAAGAACGACAGCAAACAATCGACAAGGACGAACAAGGTATCGCCGACTTTAGCTCTTCAAATGGTAACAAAGATACCTGGGAAGAGACGACAACCACACACACGTAAAATTCGGCTGTGAACATTGTAGGGATTCAACTGATTCCTACAACAAAGGGGTATAGTTCTTGAAGTAGCTCTTAATTTCTATCATTAGTAACAGCGTGCTATATTACCTTCATAACACTGACATCATACATCACAAGACCCCACCAACAGACCTCGATGACATTTGTAAGGATTACCAAGGTGTATGGACGATGCAATTAAACACTGACATCATACATCACGAGACCCCACCAACAGCACCGACGAACCCTTCGACATGGATGACCCCTGAGCTCGATTCAACTGCAATGAACGCCCCAGATATCGTCGATGCAAGTCTTCATGTTGATGACATCAGCAACACGAAAATATGTACCTCTGGTTCACTATCCCTGTCACCCATAATAGCAGCCCTGGAAGAAGAACTGTGTTCTTACATAGACAAGGAAAACAAACAGACAGAACGATGATCCGTTCAGCAGAAACAACTATATCGTCTACACAAGGTAACCATAAAACCTTCTAAGCCGGCTGTGGTCATCTGACCGTCTGACGACGTGACTACGTTGCGGCTGTATCATGACTCTTTGAATAGAGTATGGACCTCTGCTTTCTGCTCTAACGATCATCTTATATACATCGCATGAAGAATTGGCTATAATGGAAAAAGGAATAGCAGAAGCACAAAAGACTCTGACCGAACAGAAGAACTCCAGACTGGAACCGGAAGCCAAGGTTTAACAGAGCAAAGAACAGGCGGAAAAGCTCAAAGAAATGGAAGTACGTCACCGGGTTCACAACAAATTAACTCAATTTGATCAAACTACCATATGTGAGCACAATCTCATCTATGTTGCTGTAATTTTTTCATAAACAGAGCTTACGGACGGCGTTGGAGAAGGATCACCTAAAGACAAATAAGGCATTGGCCGACAGAGAAGAATGCATCAGGCAGCTTGAAGACAACCTCGATACATACAAAGAACAACTTAACGAGGGCGTCATTGCTGAACTGACAAAGAAAGAAAAGGAATCTATCTCTAACAGCGACACAGGTAGAACAATCAAGAACCTGCAAAATAAACAGCGCAACGAACTAATCGAAATAAAGAAGGACCGCGACAATCTTCGAGCTGCAAACGGTGCCTTGAAGATAGAGATCCAAGATCAAAAGGCCCTAAACAGTTCTGTACTACATAGGTGGTGTAGTACGTGACTACTAGGGTGGCCCGATCTTCACGGATTGACGGGGGATGTGGACGAACGCACGCAAGAACACGAGGAACACGAAGAACACACGAAGAACGCCCCGAACACAAGAACACACACAAGATACAAGAACCGTTTCCCTTACCGGTCGGTCCAACCGGCCCAATAGAATCCACACGAAGGTGGGAGATCGGCAAGTAGATACAAGAAGGGATCTTGGATGGTTATTTCTCCAACGGTCAACCGAACCGATCCGATAAAGTCACCTGAGGATGAAAGATTGGCAAGTAGTCAAACTACAAGTAGAGGTCTTGAATCCACGAAGGGATCTTCTCCACTAGGGGAGGAACCATCCCCACAAGGGGAGGAAGGAGACCTTTGAGAAGAAGGAGTCTAGCTCTACTCTAATCTCAAAACATAGTCTATCTAGATCTGAGCAAGGGAAGTCCTATTTATAGTGTTGACCCAACAGGGGTAGGTGGGGAAGGATAAGGGCCTCCAACCCGTGCTGATTCCCGCAGCGGCGGTACTACCGCTTAACCCGGCGGTAGTACCGCTGGTGCGGTTTGTCTTCAAATCTTCCCACCTCGACGGTACCGGCGGCGGTACCGCCAGCGGTACCAGTTGGTACCGGAAGCAGCTCCAGACTGGCATTTCTGGCGGTAGAGGCAGCGGTAGCGCTGGCGGCAGCTCTCGGGCGGTAGTACCGCCTAACCCAGCGGTACTACCGCCGCCTAGGTCTTTTCTCCTCTTCCTTCGTCTCTTCCAAGCCACCGTCTTGGCGTCCTCCATTCCTCTTGCACCTTGGTCATCCTCTCGTGTATCCGTAGTCGCCGTGACACTCCTAGTATACCCAAGAGATAGAAGATGACGTAGTATACCATCCAAAAGGGTGGGAAATGAGTCCTCGTAGAGGAATGGGTTCACGTTTGAGGTCCATGGTGACTTGTGGAGTGTTGGAGTGCTTGACATGGTGATGGTCGTATGTCGGGCTACATCATCTCCCCCCCTTTAAAAAGAGTCGTCCTCGACTCTTGCTCATCATCATCATGGCAAGGAGGTAGATGCGTAGAGCTTGTCGTGTGGTTCACCATGTAGTCGATGAAAATGATGTGGCACTTTTTCAAGGTCCCTTCGCCTTTCAAGTAACCTACAAGACTCACAAGGAAGACGAAACAACACTCAAAGAGTAGCCAATTCTTGAGGGTCATCGCATGAGCGCTTATGTAGAAGGAAGTCACCTTAGCAAGATGCCGATGTGCTCTTCTTACAAGAACTTCCGTCATACGAATGTGTGGTTGAAACAACTCATGGAGGCTCATCCAAAGGTACGACCTACACATCAAAGACCAAGCAAACCATGTGCGTGCAAGATAGAGGAGCATATCATCAATGACATGTCCATTCATGTTCATTACACCATTAGCACAACACAAATATGTGAAATTTATAGCAAATGCAAGGTCAATGTGCAAGCTATTTCTCGAAATAAACTCATGACAAGACATGCACAAAATGTCATTATGGTTGCAAACAAACCATTGGAAAGAACAAGTGTTCATCATATTTGTGGCAACACATAAATCATCCATGTGAAAGATCGAGGAAACATGCTCGTCATAGGGAAGACCAAAAACACCATCATGATTGCAAACAAACCATAAGCAAGAGAAATTGTTCAACTTGTTTGATGCAAAACATGGAAAGAATTTCGAATTGGATTCAATCCACAACTCAAATGTATGCTCTCAAGAGCTCGTATTGTCAACTCATGCTCAATTGAGGTTGACATTATCATGCATTTACTGGCACACACAAGACACCAAATGAAGAAGTTATGTGCACGGTATATGAACACATCATCCATCATGACGCGTCTCTTCATTTGCACATCACCAACTACACAAAAATCAATTGGAAAATATGACATATGTGGATAGTCACTATGCAAAATGAAGGATGGAACAAGGTCCATAAGAGAAAACGAAACATCTCCAACATGTGAGAAAGCTATGGGGGCAATCTCATTATCAAGCATTTCAACATTATTGCAAGTAACACATGTGAAAGAGAAATTGTTCAACATGTTGCAAGCAACAATGGGAGAAAAATAGAAACATTCATAACAAGGCATGCTCATGGCAAAATCATCACAAATAGGTGATTCCACATGATCAACATTGGTTTCACACAAAGTATCACATGGGAATAAGAACGAATCATATGTGACATCAATAGAATCATCCATAGCATGCAAGCAATCATAGTTCATCATGTCCACTATCGGGATCATGGTCACATCAACACCCATACCTTTGTAGTCCCGCTCATGTGAAGTAGGTGTTGAAGTAGTAGTGGCTTCCATGTAGCCGACTTGTTCATCTTGAAGTAGACATGGGGTGGCATCATCATCATCCTCCATGTACATCTTCTCCATTTGAGGCACCGTCAAGTCGAGGATAGGCGTCTCATCATCCATGGAACCTAGCACACAATGAGAAAACACACTAGAGGTAGAGGTTAAGTTGTTAGAAATCGAAATGGCCTCACAAGACCTATCAACTACCTCTCTCAACTCAAGTGGTGTATCACTCATTCCCTCAAAGTGAAAGCACTCAAACTCACATATGGTGGAGGCACTCAACTCACTCTCACTCTCACTCAAGAGGGCTAAGTGGCTCTCATTCTCACATGGGATTGGTACCATCTCATAACTCAAGCTCATAGGGATAGGCTCGGTTTCCTCATCTCCATACGCCTCCAAGGTTGAAGGGAAACTCCCATGCTCAACCTCCTCAACCAACTCGCCTCCATAGGTCAATGCCATAGTGTAGGCATCATCACTCGACTCCTTTGCGGAAGGGAAAATCCCATGCTCCGCTTCATCACTTGACTCCATTGCCGAAGGGAACATCCCATGCTCGGCATCATCATCACTTGACCCATGGTCAAGGTGATAGCATTCTCCATGCTCGCCTCCGTGGTCGAAGGGAAAATCCCATGCTCGACCGTCTTCTTGCCATCTTGGTCACCGTCTTGTTCACCAACTTTGCACTCCCACATCATGTGACCTCTTCTATTGCATAGTGGGCACAAGAGATTGGGACATTCTCGTGGATCATGGTCTTGGCCTTGGCAATTGTCACATATAAGGTCTTCTTCTTGCCATATGGGGACCAAAGTGGTGGTGGCACTTGGTGTAGACGTCATACCAAGAGAAGTGCTTGAGAAGGGCGCTGTCTTGGTTGTGGCCTCACCAATGTTGTCATGCTTCTTGTGGTGTCGACGTGACCTTGACCGTTGCTCGACGAACTTGTCGAAGTTGGCCATGATCTCGTCAATGCAAGACTCAAACTTTGGCAATTCGCCGAAGGTGGACCTTGGAGCTCTTGTTGGCACCAATGTAGTGGTATCATGAGTTGTCGCCTTCTTCTTCTCATGTCGACGTTGACGCTCTTGAGTGGTCGGGTGTCACCGAAAATCATTCGGATGCTTCTCCTCATGTTGGCGTCGGCGTGCTTGTTGCTTTGGTGACCTTGTCTTGGAGCTTCCACTCGAACTTGGTGATATGTTCCAAAGCTTGGCGAGTGAATGATGTCGTCTTGGAGCTTGG
Organism: Poa pratensis; assembly: GCA_947311845.1. Taxonomy (NCBI): domain Eukaryota; kingdom Viridiplantae; phylum Streptophyta; class Magnoliopsida; order Poales; family Poaceae; genus Poa; species Poa pratensis. The sequence goes on from CAMZMU010000128.1 coordinate 42,914,165, forward strand.
ACAAGTTGTGGTCGACCTTGGCAACGTTCTTGTGGCGCCTTGATGACCTAGATGGGCCTTGACTTGTCTTGGCCTTGTCGATGCACTTGTTGGGACGCCGACTTGAAGTTGAAGGAGAATGTCGAAGCTTGTCACTCTTGGCGTTGTCCTTCTCATGGCACCTTCTTGAAGTTGATGGCGAATGGCGAAGCTTGGCACTCTTGGAAGTAGATGGAGCTCCATAAGATGAACTCATGGTGGTCTTCTTGTTGCTCAATCTTGAGCTTGAACCATAATGGGTTGTGCCATGACGCTTGGTGGTGCCGCTCTTGAACATGGTGGTATGGGGGTCCTCTCCTCTTGCATGTTGTCGAAGTCGCCGCACATGCTACAAGAGTAGTAGTCGTAGACGTTCTCCACCATGTCATCGGAGTGGTAGTCGTAGTCGTGGCGCTCCACCATGTTGTTGTAGTCGAAGTTGGTACCATGTGATGAGGCATGTGAAGACACTTGCGCCTCATTGTCGTTGGAGCTTGTGTAGTCGGAGTCGTGGTAGATGCGTATGTACTTGGAGTCGATACAATTTGATGAAGGTTGCTCCAAGTCATGGTACCGCTCCTTGTCGTGGACGCTCGAATAGTCGGAGTCGTAGTCGGAGTAGTTGTAGCGGAAGTCTTGGTGATGATCCATCATGTCATGGGGGTCATTGTCGGTGTAGTAGTCGTAGTAGTCGTAGTCCCCCATGTCCTCAAAGCATGAGGCATCATAGTTGTTGTGGCTCATCATGTACTCAACATCATCTTGGCCTCCATAGTAGCATTCACTCTCCCTAGACATGTTATCTCACAAGACAAGTGTATATATGGGAGTGGAAAGGAACTAGAACACAACCTCTCACCTTGTAGATAGTATTGGACGTCGTGGACAACCAAGGGAAACGATCACAAAGTAAAATGTTTGTGTTCAAGTATCCAAAGCAAACTCCAAAACACACACGGCTTAAAAGTTGGTAGGAAGGTATGGTAGGTGGAAAGCAAATTGAACCAACCGGAACAAGTAGAGAACCAGGATGATCACAAAGCAAATACAAGTCAATCTCAAAGATAGGAATGTAGTTCAAGGAAACACACGCACGGATAGATAAATGGGACTCGTGCAACCAAGAAGTGAGCTAGAGAACCATATGATCCTAGCGAAGACTATAAGCTCGTGTTGCACAAGTACTAAGGAGAGCCACTAGCTCGATTGCAATTTATTTGGTGGCTACAAGATTTGCACAACAATGCACCACCTACTAGATGTTCATCGAGCTTGCGCTTTCCTACAAGATATGGCAAGTGGTGTTTCTTCTTTTCTTTTCTTTTATTTGGCACTTTTTGCTTCTTTTCTCTTTTCTCTTTTGACTCTTTTCTATTTTGCACACCCACTTCTTTTTGATGCCAACACAAGATATATGATAGATGAACTAGCGCACAACTTTTGCTCGGAAACTACACGGTGCAAATGTGCAAAGCCCAAGCAATCATCAAGAGCTAGCCTCAATAGGACATGGTAATCGCAAAGATATAGTGTGGCTTTCAACGGAATGGCAAGGGGTAAAGGTTGGCGATGTTATACCTTTCGTCGATGTTCTTCACCCTTTGTTGTAGAAGCTTCGTGCTTGCCCACAAATTTGGGTTGTGGTGGATGGGATCTTCCGCAATGGTGATGAAGGCCTTGTCGTAGCTTCGAAACGAGCCAAAGAACACCAAAAACGGAGTCCGGAATCAAAAGATATGGCCAAAACAATTTTCAGAATTTTCAGTTTTCCGAGGTACCACTTAACCCAGTGGTAGTACCGCTCGAGGTACCGCTCGGGGTCCAGAAAGCCGTTTTCGGCGGTACTGAGGGGCGGTAGCACTATAGGGGCGGTAGTACGCTAGATTTGCGGTAGTACCGCTGGAGGTCGCAGAACGCGCCCGAGAACGCGAAAATTCGCGATTTTGGCGGAAAAACTCGCCGAAAAACCTCAAATCGAAGGGGCAAATGATGGAATTAGGCTATGGGAACACAAAGGAAGGTAGATCAACTCGTAAAGCAATAGATCTATGGATCAAAACCTGCAAAAACGCACTCGAATCTCAGATCGGTCCAAAAGCAAATTGGGGCTATTTTTGGTGGAAATTTTCGAATTTCTCAAAATCAAAGAAAAATTTGGGGATTTGTGGGGGAAACAAAGTCAAATCCGTGGCAACCATGCTCTGATACCATATGGTGTAGTACGTGACTACTAGGGTGGCCCGATCTTCACGGATTGATGGGGATGTGGACGAACGCACGCAAAAATACGAGGAACACGAAGAACACACGAAGAACGCCTCGAACACAAGAACACACAAAAGATACAAGAACCGTTTCCCTTACCGATCGGTCCAACCGGCCCAATAGAATCCACACGAAGGTGGGAGATCGGCAAGTAGATACAAGAAGGGATCTTGGATGGTTGTTTCTCCAACGGTCAACCGAACCGATCCGATAAAGTCACCCGAGGATGAAAGATTGGCAAGTAGTCAAACTACAAGTAGAGGTCTTGAATCCACGAAGGGATCTTCTCCACTAGGGGAGGAACCATCCCCACAAGGGGAGGAAGGAGACCTTTGAGAAGAAAGAGTCTAGCTCTACTCTAATCTCAAAACATAGTCTATCTAGATCTGAGCAAGGGAAGTCCTATTTATAGTGTTGACCCAACGGGGGTAGGTGGGGAAGGATAAGGGCCTCCAACCCATGCTGATTCCCGCAGCGGCGGTACTACCGCTTAACCCAGCGGTAGTACCGCTGGTGCGGTTTGTCTTCAAATCTTCCCACCTCGACGGTACCGGCGGCGGTACCGCCAGCGGTACCAGTTGGTACCGGAAGCAGCTCCAGACTGGCATTTCTGGCGGTAGAGGTAGCGGTAGCGCTGGCGGCAGCTCTCGGGCGGTAGTACCGCCTAACCCAGCGGTACTACCGCCGCGTGGGTCTTTTCTCCTCTTCCTTCGTCTCTTCCAAGCCACCGTCTTGGCGTCCTCCATTCCTCTTGCACCTTGGTCATCCTCTCGTGTATCCGTAGTCGTCGTGACACTCCTAGTATACCCAAGAGATAGAAGATGATGTAGTATACCATCCAAAAGGGTGGGAAATGAGTCCTCGTAGAGGAATGGGTTCACCTTTGAGGTCCATGGTGACTTGTGGAGTGTTGGAGTGCTTGACATGGTGATGGTCGTATGTCGGGCTACATCAATAGGGCAGCTTCATCTGAAAAGGACGTTATTGCTAAACTGAACAGGGTACACGAGGAAATCCGTAACATACAGTGGGCGATCGGCGTCACCACCCACAACTGCGTTGGTAACTATTTTTTGCTTTCACGTGTCATATTTACCATATTCGAACGATTTTCTCTATGAACTAATCAAGCTACAGCACATGCAGAACAAAGCAATGATGTATCATCCCTCTCCCATTTTGATCAACTCGAGGAGGGATTCAAGACAACAAAGATATTGACGGAAGCCCTGATCACCCTGCGCGCAATCTCCAACGACTGGCCAGTCGAAAATAAAGATCGCCATCCCTTGACCGACATAGATCATGGATCCACTACGACAGAGTTCAATTGACCCGGCACCCGGCGCATGGCGCTACCATGTAACCTATCAGCACGCCACATATATAAGCAGCAATCACGCTACATTTTCGTCACATAGCTACTGGCTACAGAACAACTCTTCACTGTAGATAAGGGAAAATATTATTAGCTCCTCTTGTAAATTATATTCTAAGCAATCGTATCTATTTAGCTCATCTTTTAGATCTTGTTGTCAAGACAGTTTCATGATGTGCTTTTCCTCAAATATGCGCTCTCTTGGGAAACTGGTTGCTTGAAGATATCTGAATCGTTGCCTTCCACTCCCAGCCATGGTTTCCTTTCATCAAGAATATCTCCTTGCCGTTCTGAAACGCCAGGTAGTAGACGCTAAAACGGGCATTGGCCGGCTCAACAGACATGGGCTTCTCCGTCTTAATACACCTTTCGACCATACAGACTCGCTGGAGTCAACATGACCAGCATCCTACCTGTATTAATTGCAGTGGAGCATACCCGCGAACGAACGGCGAGACGCCAGCTAAGACGGAAAAGAATTCCCCAAACAGTACGGATGAACCACCAAGAATCTCTATGTAAGCATGGTTTCCTTCCATTATCGACGCTGACCTCCCACTCGCCGGCTTAAATCCGGTCGGCATCCCCGATAGTTACGCCAAATCTTTGTCACCTGGCACCCGTCTCAAAATCCTTGTTACCTGACAACCGTCAGCGACGCGCACCAGTGCACCCCAGTCGTCGATGGTCTTGTCACTGCCGACCAGGAGCTCCTCCTTGAGCTTGATCAGCATGAACTCGGTGAAGATGATCCACAAGGGCAATATTTGACGAAGGTGACCTAGGGTGGACATGAATAACGTAGTCAAGATGGCTCATCCGTACAACTGGCGTACAACATCAAGGACATATTTCTGCCAAGTCCTCGGAGCAGCTATGACAAAAGTAAGACATCCCCGTTCCCAGCAAGAAAAATTGTGAACAGACCATGACGTCACTTCCAAAAGAAGGACCAGGCGTCACTAACGGCATTGGCTATCAACTATCTCACGCCCATGTTTCATCTCAACGAACGGCAAAACATAGATCGAGGACCAGGGACGCTTGGCGCCGACTCCAGGGAGCTGGCATGGTCAGGCATTGCATTAAGACGGAGATGACCATATCGATCGAGCAGAAAACAATACTCCCTCGAAAACAGGTCGGCAACCGAACTAGGCATTCCCCATCGTTACGGCAACCAAACCAGGCATTTAACCGTAGCACGTATCTATAGGGAGTATCTTGCCATACGTTGTAGGAAATTTTTAGCTATATACATGGTGGGCAGTATGAAGCTTGGATATGTCCAGATGAAAGTCGTTGCCGCTAGGTCAAAGGCTCCATGCATAATCACCTAAAAGAAACCGTGCCAGGAAAAAAGCGTGCTATGTCAGATGGTATAGAGACAACGCTCAAACGGAGTAGGCGAGAGTGTTCAGCAACCTCGACGTCGCTCTGGTGATGGTCTCCTTGATGTTCTTTTTGTGAAATTTGAGTCGCTGCAGGGTGTGTAGCCTGATGACGTGCACTATTTTCTTAACTGAAAATCTATTATGGGCTCGACGTGCACTAAGATGGAGAAGGCCAGTCCCGTTGAATTTGGCTCGCCAGCTCGGTGACTCGGATACAATTTTTTAACTAGAGGAAATCCTAACGTGTCATTTATTATATATTACTAGTAGCTTTGCACGTGCACGCACGTCTCAACTAAATTTTGTGAACACATTATTCTTTTTTATGTTCCGAAGTAGTAATACTACTGTAGTATGATGAAATATCGTTAAATCTACAAAAATTAGACAGCGAGCAACATCCGGCAGAATCAACCAGACATGTTTAATACCTCGAAATTCATATGAAACAAACGCGTTCACAAAAGTGTTGTTTAAAGTGATAGATGAAGTAGCATTGTACTGTCGTAATTATAGAACATTGTCCTAAGTAGTATTATATTGCCGTAATCATAGATCATTGTCGCGTATCTTGGAATTGTCGTAAAATTCCAAGATAATTTTCTGCCGTGAAAGGTAAATCTAATTCTTGCTCCATTCTCAGAATAAATACTCTCCACCTCTTACGAGGATATATTACTTAGTGGCAACAACTCACTGAATGACAACATATCAGTCGTGCAGCATGGGAACTCAACGAATATGAAGCATTTAGCTGACAGTATAACTGACAGATCTGAAATTACAATTTGATCAAAATTTCATGGAAACTTCAGGATCAATATTGCACAATGTATAGTTGGTGGGTAACAGTTCAAGTTTAGTAGCCTTAACATTTATACATGCATGTTTCAGTGACTAATATTTTCAATCTTATATATCCCGAAAGTAAAACAAAACTGTACATATTTTGGCTTTCAAAAATTAAATTGGTTCTTGAAATTGGTGAGTGAAAAATGTTACAACTACATCAAGCAGGTAAATCTGTTGTAGGCTTATTATTTGTTATAAAATAATGAACTACTTATTTACAGGCACTTTTTTATATTTGGAATGCATATAAGATTGAGCTTTAATCATTCACAGTTTCACACGATGAGATCAACCAGCAATGCAGTGGAGGTCCTCGTCGTCGTATCTGATTACAATCCCATCGAAGTGAACAGGCGGGCTCTCGGCTGCGAGGCGAGGTGGCAGTGGACGATGGGGCGAGGACGGTAGACGGCGGACGTCTGTGTGACCGAGCTGACAGCGGCGTCGTCGGTGTGGGGATCGTCGGCGTCGGGCGCACGGGTCGTCAGGCGCCGGGATTGCGGCGGCGGCGGCGACGCCTATTGCGAATGTGGTGGTCGGGCGAGGAGATTGCTGGGCCGGTGGCGGCGCGCGGAGATTGCGGTGGCGGCGTCTCTGCTGAGGGCTAGGTAGTGGAGCGCGTCGTCGCGTGAGGGGTCAGAGCCTGAGCGGAAATCACTCGGCCGGGGCGTTTTCTTTGCAGGGAGCGGGGATTTTTGGTCTGCCGGCAGAGTTTCGTCCGCTCTGTCTAACTGCGAAGTGCACCCTGAAAGCAGGACTAGATTGATCTTAGCGGTTGGATTTAATCAGGTGGGGCTGATTCAATGGTGCTAGTCTGCTTGTGTACACTGTTGGGGTGGATTTAAGAAAGAAAATGTTCGCTTGTTTAATAGTAGTATAGAAAAGTAAATTATGGGCTAACGAGAATTAAGAGAATTAATCTAGAAATTACCACAAAAATTAGAAACATCTAACCGTTTATTTTCTTAACTGAAAATCTACAACCATTAGATTAGGCTTAAGTGGAAAATTACCCACCATTGCCATTACACATTGATAACGCAACCGGTATCCCTCACCCTATTCGTTTATTTTCCTTATTCTCCACGACGTGGCCGCCACATCTAGCTAGCCTTGACGTTGGAGCAAAACCTAGCTCCCGTGGTTTAATCCAGATGAAGACGCTAGCAGATTGAATTGCCTTTGTGCCTTCGGCCGGCCGGCCGATTGATTTTGCAGGAGCGCTAATTGTTGATTTGCTCCGGATGGTGTGTGCGGCTTTTCGAGCTAGCTTCTCTACCGTGGACTCCCGGGACAAAGTATTGATCTACTTCGTTGGCACTCTTTTGACTACTGTTGCGGCCGGCAACAGCTGCATCGGTGGGTTTTTTTACGACCTGTTCTGCCGCCAGAACAAGAGCAGCGGTAGGAAGCAGGGACTGGAACGGGCTTACGCATCATGCATCGTCTCAGTATTGGTTTCTACGTGGTCCAGATCGCCAGATCGGAAAGTCCCTGCATGAAGCAACAGCCCAGCTGTGCTCGAAACGGGATGATCTAACAACGGCAAGGTTTTTTTTTTTTTTTGTACAAAGTTCTCTTGCTGCATTAAACCACTGTCGGTGGAGTACATAATACATAGAGGACCTTAGAGAAAAAAGAAATTACAACAAGGTCCTGAAAGTTTACACCGAAGACCCTGGAACAGAGGATGAAAAAGCAATCAAGTCCAGTTCTCCTACTTGCTCCTTCTCCACCGGAAACATCACGCGCCCAACGACGGCCAACCGCAGCACCACCGGGGACGGCACCACTTGGGGTACTACGGCGGGAGCTCACCGCGTCGGAGCCAGAGGGCCTCCTTGATGGCTCAAAAGCCTGGAGGTAGTAGAGATCCCTGCGCCAGCAAATCGCCGTCAACCAGGGTGGGAGTGGCCACCATGAGGCCAGAGAGATCAGCAGCGAGGCAGCCACCTGCTGCCAGCAAACGTCTGCTGAGGATGAACTCCCAGCTAATTCAGTCTTGCTCCTTTCGTGCATATCACCAAAAATCGAGGAAGAGGAGCAGTTCACATCTGGAAGAACACAAGATTGCAGCAAGAACCACTCCGCCAAGCAGAAGCACCATATCCTCACCTTGCCACCACGGCCGGTCCGAGGAACACGGAACCACTTCCGATTCGCGAAGCAGGTGATACGGCTAGCAGTTTTATTGAATCGGCCTTGATCCTCCTCCTCTCTGCAAGCATCCCACCACGAAATCAACTTGCAGAGGAAAGAAGAACAGGTTCCGGCGCTGCAGCGAACCACCGGAAGCCAGCCGAGGAGGGGGAAGAACGCCATCAAGGCAAACTCCATAAAGGCAAGCACAGCGAAGGAAACTAAACTACCTAATCTACTCTGTACAGCCCGCGCTATACTCTCTCTACCACGCCGGACGGCAGCGCCGCCGGAGAGGCAAGCCGAGCAAGCCGGGGATCTGGCGGCGACTCTCAAGGAAGAAGAGTAGAAGAAACGAGAGGAAAGGGGTGGGGAAAAGAAAGAGAGCGTCCCAACGGCAAGGTTGGTACATGCTCTCGCTGGAGAAGCAGCATGCAAGCATAAAGCATGGCCTGGATTACGATCTTCTAAGTTTTGTTTTTTGTGTACATATGTTTACGCCTGCACTCTGCAGGTTATGTACGTTGAATTGAACACCGGCAAGTTGTTGTAGTTCGCTCATTGAAATTGTTGTGCTACAGTACAGAAATTCAAAGATTTATTTAATTGTATAAAAAACGACGTCCACGTACATGCACTCTGTGAACTGTGAAGCTGATTGTGATCCGTTGCAGGCTGCAAGTAAAGCTAGCTTCATGGGTGTCATCTTCTCTTTAGATTAACCTGGTAATTAACCAAGCACCCGCACGTGCAGCGGTACCCCTAACCCCGTACTGTACTCTGATTATGCTCCAGATTTACAGTACAAGAATCCATACACATTTGATTTACGGATAAAAGAAAAGACATCTTACACACGGCAATCATGTAAATTTCAGATCCTGCGCGGTGGATCCTCGCCACTCTCCTCCCCGCCTACTCGCGACTCTCCTCCCCGCCTCTAGGGTTTCGGCCGCCGCCGGTGCGCGCCGCCACTCCCCTCCCATCTCCTCTCTCCTCTCGTGCCCGCTGCCTCCCGTGGTGGCGGCGCGCCCGGACGAGTTCCTCTCCCGAGCTCCTCCCCTCCTCCCCCGCGCCGCCGCCGGTAGAGGCCACCGGGCTCGGCCCGGTCGGCGCCGGCGGCGGGGCTTGTCCTTCCCTGCGCTGTGAAGGTGGAGGCGGGGCTCCTCCGGCATGGCGGCGGTGCGTTTCGGGCGGCGGCGGCGCCGCTTCGGTCGAGAGGCGGCACGGTGGCGGTGGTGTGCTCGTGGTGCCGCGGGGCGGCGCGGTGCGGCTGCATGACAGGCTGCGCAGGGTGTGGCGGCGCCCTCCGGCCCAGATCTGGGTCCTGCAGGGCCCATCTGGCTTGGGACGGCCCGCTTGGCCCTGCGAGGGGCCCGTTCTGCAGATGACAGCTTGTGTAGCTCGTGCAGGGTGCAGCGGCGACGGTGGCCGGCCTGTTGCAGCGTGGAGGCGGGGCTTTACGGGCCCAATCCGGGCCTGGCCGGACCCGATTGGGATTGGTTTGCCCCTGCGGGGCTTTACGGGCCTGATGGGCCCGGCCGAACCTAATTGGGACTGGTGTGTCCTGCGGGCGCGTCCGGTCGACTAGGTGGAGGTAGTCCCCCCTCCCGCGCGGCCGTGGTACTGTTGTCTCTGCTTCTGGCTACTCCTTGCCGTCGTCTTGCAGACCTCGTGACGGTAGCTTCGGTGCGACGACGATGGTGGCTTTGTGACCGTGGTGGCGCTTGTTGGTGGCCGGCTAGTTTGGTGGTGGCAAGGCCTCGTCTTGCGGGGCTCCGATGCTACAAATCGTCTGGGTGGTGGATAGGGTTTTTCGGGAGACATCCTTGTCGGCTTGGCTGACACCAACGCGATGCCGCCTTTGGGTGGCATCATCCCTTCCTGAAGGGCGTCGTGGCTACCCTTCGTCTGCATCCCTCTGTGTGCCGGGGGAAACCCTAGGATCAGTGCGCTGGTCCGGGCAGCATCGTGTGTGTGCCTTCTTGAAGGTGCTGCTTGGTACTCGGCGATTCGATGCTAGGAGCGTGGTGGTACTTCGTCGGAGAGGGTGCAGCGGTTGCGAGTCACCGTAGTTTAGTCAATCCGCCTATGTCTCCATTTTGTTTTCTCTTTCCTTGCTTTTCTTTGGGTGTATGTTTGATGCTGCCCCAGCATTGTAAAACTGTTGGTTGTATCGGGTGGTTGCTATATTTATATAGCGGGGCTACGGCCTATTTCGTCAATCATGTAAATTTCCAACTTTTCACAGCTTCAAAAATATGTCACGATGATGCTACTCCTATTCTCCATAGAAAAAATAATTTACAGGATGAAGTTCGTTCACTAACAATTTCTTAGCATGTTTTCTGTCAAAAATCATTAACATTGTTGCACCCTCTTTGTGTACTCAGGTTTATCCTCAGCAATTTTGCTGGCCAATTGAGCATCGTTCAGGTTGGATCATGCTCTTTTATATTTAGAAAAACTTGCACTAAGCCCAGATAATTTTATATTATAAGTTCATCAAGTGTGTTTAGAAACAATTCCTGGAAATTAGATGAAAGCTATATGTTCACAGAAATCAGATGAAATATGTATGTTTATGAAAATGGTATATTCTTTCTGACCTCAATTCGAGTCCCTAGATAGAAAAACAAAATGAATTTTATTTTAGGATAGCTATCAAGAAAATTGAATTCAGTTCACAAATGAAAACAAAAGCAAAATAATTGTGGCGTAGGTAGACTGCTTGATCACAACTTTCGATCCATGCTGCAATTTTGGTGTAAAAGGTTGTTGGGTCTACTACCGTTGGTACACTCTATTACTGTTTTATATTTAAATACTAAGGAGACAAACTGGAACAATTATGTGTGAGCTACCCTAACTTTATTCAATCTGGTAGACACTCACATAATTTCCATTTCTTTGGTGCAGGCTTGCTAGGTTTCGATTCGCCAGATACTACTTTGTGCATCGAATTCCTCATGCAACTATATAGTCCATGGAGCAACCACGGAATAAAGATTACCAATTAGCTGCATCCATGGACACGGTTTATATATGTTTCTTCTTCTTGAGCATGTGAAGCACTAGAATCTTGATGACGACAAAGAGTGGATTGATATCATACAAGGCAGCATGTGAAGCATTAGGATCTTGATGATAACAAAGAGTGGATTGACTGCATCAACGAGGCATCAAGCTTGGCGACTGGAAATCACCTACTACAACTTTTCACGGCCATCTTATGCCACTGTGTGATTACAGATACGAAAATTGTGTGGGAAACATGTTGGGATAGATGTTCTAAGTGAAGAGAGAAAACTATTGAACTATGGTACACTGCGTCTAACGGAAAAACAAAAGAAAGACCACGCCTTGGTGGAAATGGAAAAGCTAATGAGAGAGACCAGAAAGACACTTAAAGAATACCCAGGAATCGAACTGCCAAACTCTTCAGGTCTAAAGGAACATGGAAATAGGCTGCCGGGGCTAAAAGATTAACATCTAAGTATCGTTTGTAATCTGAACTCCGAACAGCGACATGCATTTGGCTCCATAATAGAATCAGTACACAAGGATTTAGGAAAACAGAAATTTGTGGACGGATACTGTGGTACAGGGAAGACATACCTACGGAAGGGAAGACATATCCTATGGAAAGCAATCACGACAAAAATGCGTTCCGAAGGAAAGATAGTCCTACCAGTAGCATCATGTGGTACTACAGGGAGGTAGGACAGCACACTCAAGGTCCCTCTAATACTTGCAGAAGAGTCAACATGTGACATGAGGCAAGGTACGCACTTGGTAGAGCTTAATAAATAATACATCGCTAATTCTATGGGACCAACTGAATCACCATGTCCATTCTTGCTAAAAAGGAAGGCAACACCCAATTTCGGTTTGTTTTTCTATGACAATAAACAAAAGTCAGGGGCAATCTCTAAACAGGATAGGACTATGTCAACCTAAACAAGTTTTCACGCACGGACAGCTATATGCTGCATTTTCAAGAGTCACAAAAAGGGATGGACTACAAGTTATGGTAGACGACAAAGATCGCAAATAGGACGATGCAGTCAAGAACATAGTATATAAGAAGTTTTCTAAAGGTATGAACAGAATAAAAACATTCGTATTATGCTATGCTACTGACATTTTAGATAAGCATCAGTAAATGGAAAAAAATTAGCTGTAAAATATCTTTCGATTAAATATGTGACTTTTCTATGCAAAACATGATTGTTTTGCACTATATGGCGGGATAGATATGCTCTACTACGAACTACAGATGCACTTAAAAAATACATCAGTATTTACCGAATTTGTTACAATAACACTCTAAGCTTGAACAATCCTTTTGATTAAAAAGAACATTGATACTCTATATTATTTGATATTCCATGATTAGTATATTGTATATTTACAACGCAGCCTTTTCTGTCCACAGATTTCTATTTAGTTTGTATTTGGGGGTACTTAAATTTTTTTGATATAAATGGGGTTGTGGTGCCTAACACTTCCAATGCCGGTCCAAAGCCCAGAAAAAATGTGGAGGGGGCATTAAGAAAATTCAGATTCGCGGCTAACAAGCAGTGCCTACATTACAATATATTGGGTTCATTAGATTGACATAAACGACTAATAGTTATACAACGGTTAAGCTTCAGCAAACAATAAAGTAATCATTTGGATCTCAATATGGAAAAAACAGTGTATAATAGATGGCCTCGGACCGACATCTGAGAATTGAAGAAAATTCCAAGCTGAACAAACAGGTCTATGCATTAGAAAACCAAAGAAAGCTGAGGGTAACTGGGACTAATGTATGGTCATGTTCTCACCGAAACCAAACAACAACAGGCACCAGCGCATTAGTCTTCTCCAAGTACAGGCCTCGAAGTCCACCGGCCGAGCGGATGCAAAACTGCAGGGCCAACCTAACGATTAGCACCGGGATGCAAGGTGCCTGGCCCTAACGCCCTTCTACGAAAGGCATGATCCTCCTATGGGGCACGGCAGCAGCAGCAAGCAGATCTTGGGTGACAAGAGAAATGGAATAGTGCGCGTTTGGGATGAATACCTGAGAGTTAGGGAAGGAGTGAGAGAAAGTTACGTTATTTGTATTTCAATAATGTGTACAGCAAGTATTTTTAGACATACATAATTTACTGACTCGGTGCTATAGTCCATCATTGACTATTTGTGTACACTCTGAAACGTGTAAAGAAAAATACATAGCATTTATTAAATGGAACCAGAAAATTAAGTGGAGACAATATTTGGATGAAATATTTTGAACATATATCAGTCAACTAGATGATTATTTATCTGCAAAAAAAACTGTGGGTGTAATAAAAATATTGTACAATTTGCAAAATTAATTAGAACCCAAAATAAAATTATAATTACATAAGAAAGTAACTTCATACATGAAGATCAGTAAATCAAGACCAGGGTCGTATGACAAATTAATAAGCAAATAGTTAGATTCCTACTATCTATTGACTTCAGCAAAATGAAAGAATTTAATAAAGTGAAATGTTACTAGAATTGTAGGTCTAAAAAATCTATTTCTACTAATTGTGATAAAATTGTAGAAAAATAACCATGTATATACCATTAATTCATAATAGAAATACAAGATATACACACATAATAGGCAATATAACTAGCTGCCCGCGCAATATGAGAGAGGGTGATATGAGCCGTACACTAAAGTCGTCACACCGGTTAGGAGACGTCGTCGGTCAGGCCTACAGTTAGCTCCGGACGAACCCTCATGGGACTGTCAGGTCGTCGGTTTAGCGAGGCGTGTCGGCATAGGGGAGCCAACGATCTTGGCTTCTCCATCTTAATGCACCGTTTGTTCACGCTGATTCCATGACCCCTAGGGGACCAAACGATGTTGGATTGTCCGTCTTAATGCACCGTCCGATGCCGCCGAATTCCTGGAGTCGGCGTAAGAAGAGAACGAAGATAAAAAAAATAGCCTGGCAGATTTAATCATGGTAAAGCGAACATAGATACTGCTACAAAAGCACTAAAATATCTTTGTTTTTTTCAAACAGCGTATCAACAAAAGTTTTCTCGGAAGTCGGCGTCATCGGACACATTTAACATCTGATCGCCGAGCAGTGAGAGGGAGAAGGTCAGTCCTGCCGACTCCTTGGAGTCGGCGGGATCGCCTAGCAGTGAAACGAGGAAGGTCATTCCAGCTGACTCCCAGGACTCGGCCAGTACCAACATTTTCTACATTCAAGTTTATTCCTGCGCGTACCCTGTTCAGTGGAGAGTGAACACTCTATCCTTGTCGGCGTTCGGAGAACGAGGGTTTCCTGCACCCCGTGCGCGCGCTCCCGGGGAGACGCCATCGACATCCAAACCACGGTAAGGCAGATACTAGAGAAGACCCAGGGGAAGGAGCCTCCGGAACGCCCTGGACCACATCCGTTGGGGGGCTCACCCCGAGAAGGACGCAGTCGTCTCGGGAAGACAGAGGCCAGCAACGTGGCGCGCGATTCCTGCGTCGTGACCCGGCAAGGGTTGCTTCGCAGGGAAGGAAGGCGCGGCAGACGTCAAGGACAAGACCGCTCACGCCCTCTGCCGGGTGCAGGCGTGACACCGACAAGACCCGGCGCGCTGTGCCCTCGGTGCAGGCGCAGCGCCCGGCGTGATGCCCGGACCTTTGACAAGATGAGACTCGCCGTCCCCTCTGTTCCGGCGGGGCGGACGGCATGGAGGACAGTGCGGTGACGCGCTGCCACGAAGGCGACCGACGGGCGCCACCTGGTCTTGGGCGCGACGCGTGCCCCGCCTCGGTGGCGCGCATACGGCATGACCACTTGTGGTGTCCCCTTGAGATATAAAAGGAGGCCCTAGGTCATCTTGAGAGAGGAGGAAGGGTCACCATTGCTAGCCGTCACCTTGAGCTCTCCACTTATACTCGGGGCTGGAAGAGTAACACCCCGGGAACCCCTGGACGTGTTCTTCCCCAGCTCACGAGGGTAGTGCAGCTCTTGTTGACATCCCACTGTAAATCATCACCTCGACAATACATCCAGACAAGCAGGACATAGGGTGTTACGCGGCAACGTGGCCTGAACCTGGAGTCAGCATAACCACCAATCAAATTTATTCCTGCGCCTACCCTGTTCCGTGGAGAGTAAACACTTTATGCACCTAATTCCTCTACTACTTCTTGTAGACGGAAGCAATTCCGGTTGATTATCTTCTTAAAAATAATACCAAACATATCTAACCAAAAACACAAAGAGAGGAAACAATCCTTCACTCGTTTATACACATCAGCTTTACAAACGATTCTTCACTCGTAAGCCACAGATCTCACCCATATTTATTTCGACTTAACAAAAGGATACGCAAAAGAAAACGCGAGAAAAAAATACCAAGCCACTGATCTCGCTTCTACATACTACGAATCAATAAAAGGATACGCAAAAGAAAACGTGAGAAAAAAAACTACGCCGGATCTGATCATGGTAATGCGAATATAGGAAAAATACCGAGGAACAGAGGAAGTACCATCGTGAGCAAGAAAGAAAACCCAACGGGGCAAGCCGGCAACCACTGAGCCGGCGGGACATGAACCCGGAACGAATAAATAAACATCAACCACCCGCTGCTCAAACGATCACCAGTAACGACCTGCACGAGAAGAAACATAAAAAAGACAAAAAGAGAGAAGGTATGTAAAATCAGAAAAATACGGAAAGTAGAAGAAAACACCCACCGACCAGGACAACTCACCACAGAAAGAGGAGGAACCTGAAGCCAAAAAAGAAAATAAAAAACACTCACGTCCGAAATAATCCCGAGCAAGACAACGACCTGCACGAAGAAGAGGCAAATAAATCACAAAACAATTATGAAAAACACAAAAGGAACCGAACAGTAAAATATAAAACGAAGATAGCAAGAAGCCGATCTGTGACACACAAATTAAATCGTCTGGAAACACGAACAAAAAGACATGGAAACATGAACACAAGTAGAAACAAAACGCATAAACAGACGGGGAACCAACGAATCAATCGTACCATTAGATTACGCACATAAACAACACCATTCATCCACGCTCAAACAACAGCCGGCGCCAACGAAGAGGAAGTAAGACACGGCAGATCCTGCACCGCAACCCAAACCAGTAAACTGGCGACCTGCGGAAAAACAAAGCAACAAACATGCAAGAGACGTAAGAAACCCAGAAAACAAAGAAGAACAAACCGCAAAAGCAACAAATGCAAAAGAACACGGATCGACCACACGGTTATCAACATGAAAAAAGATCGAACAACGGAGACTAAAACACATTAACACACAAACACAAGCAACAGGTCAACCCACACAGAATCAGCTGGTTGGAAAAACCCAACAAACAAACATGATCAAAGCAACATCCTGGCAAACCGATGGTGCGAGCCCAAGCGTAAAAAAACACACACCGTCAAAAAAGAAAGTACCATTACACGAAAGTCCAACGGGGAGCCGGCAGTGCACACCAACCAGGATAACTCAGCACATGAACGACAAGAACAAAAGGCCAAAAAGTGAAGAAAAACCACTCGCGTCTGAGATAATCCCCAATAAATGACGACCTGGAAGGAAAAAAAAGTCATAAGAGGTCATAAAACAGGTATAAAAAGCACACAAAAGGCCAAACAGCAAAACCTGATCTGCAAAAAAAATGTCTGTAACCAACGAACAAACAGACACGAAAATATGAAAACACAAACCGGACAACCAAAGATTACAACATACCATTAGATTAACCACATAAACGAACATCCATACTTGAGCAACAACCGGCGCCGGCGAAGAGGAAGCAAGACCCGGAACATCACGCACTGGCGACCTACGAAAAAAACAGAGCAACGAACAGGAAAGATATGTTAGGAACCCAAAAAAAACAAAGAAAAACAAACCGCATAAGCAACAAACAACAGAAAAACACGGATCCACCACACGGTCAACGACATGAACAAAGAACGACCAAAACAAAGAGAGCAAGACACGTTAAGAATACCCAACCTGATCTCAACGGGAACAAACGTGACCGGAAGAACAGGAAACGGATTCCATCGAAACACGACGGAGCTCGAGAAAAGCACGGCGGATCAAGAACAGGGAGGAAGAAGAAAAGGAGGGAAATGAGAGCTGCAGTAACCATCCGATCCAGAACGCAACCTATATACCCCGTCCCCCAGCACAGTGTGCACGACAACCCCATTAGGTCGGTTCCGTCTGAATGAAGCAATGGCGAGCCGCCATCGACACGCGAAATCGGGCCCGAATTCATTCTAATTACCAGCACAGTGCAACGTACCCGCCGACGAATGGAGGGAGGCCACCTCGGCGGAGAAATCGGGCCCGAATTCTCCCTGACATCACAAACAGTGCAACGTACCCGACGACGACGCGAAATACCATACGTGCCCCGACCTACTATAGAAAATACGCAGCGACGACACACGCAAGGAACGATGGGCGACGCAACGTCCCGAGCAACCGACATGTGGGCCACGCAAAGGATGGGGCCCATCATCAGCGAGAGAGAGGGGAAGGAACCACGTACGAAGAAAGCTATCTTAGAGGGGCACACAATGCATTCACTAAAACCTAGTACGGTAAATGAACAAAATCGACCAATGGGACGAATGTGCTGTGAATCTGCACCCTCTGGCACGTCCGCCACACCGATTAAACGCGCAGCGTGAGGCCAACGGGTGGGCCTCGGGCTACAGGGAGCATCGGGGAGGTGTCAGCGAGAGTGGGTGCACGAAGGTTGGTACGGTTAGCGACTTTGCGAATCATGTTCATGCCGGCTCCAGGAGCCGGCGGGGATCGGACCGTACAGAGCTCCTTGCTTCAACCAAGCGTCTACATGGATTTGTCTTCAACCCATATTGTTTTCAACGTTGCGACGGTGGAAGGCAAGCTGAATCAAAAGTAGCAGCTTAAAATTTATTTCTTACAGTACGGTACATTAAGGCTTCTGCCAATGCATCGTTTCTTAGCACGTTATTATAGGAGCATTAAAAATTTAAGAGATGCCTAACACAATGCATTATCTCTTGTGAGTTGTATCTAAATTAAATAATTTAGTGCTCATGCATACATATGATTGGGTTAGAAACATTTTTTGCCTATGGCCACGTGCAAAGGTTGTATGTTAGTTAAGATACGACCACAATCTCTTTCTTCATTAACTATCATGCCACATCAGCAAAATGCATATGAAACCGTGCTAAGAAACTTGCATTATACAATTGCATTAAGGCCGCTAGGGATACATTGCACCCACTATTTTTATGCCGCTACATAAAAAAAAATTATGTTACATATATAATATTTACGTTCATATTGATCCATAAAGAAAAAATTGATAATCCATAAAAAAAATTGACATAAAAATGTAAAATGAGTCATATAAACGTAAAGTCACAAAAAACAGCATAAATATGTGTATTTTACTCATATTTTTGCAACGTCACGTAAATAAGTTTTTGTAATGTATATACTTTCTTACGTTCTCCTATACTGTTCTCCTATACTTCGAAGTAAGACAAGATTTACGTGACGTAAAATCATATGCGGTTGTGCAGATAAAGGGTGGGTGTAGAATAACTATTCTACTCCCGGGAGTCAAATAGTGCGACCCATAGTAACAGAACAAAGTTAATAAATGAGGAAGAATAATACTGTTTTTTACAGGGAAGAAAGAATAATATTGTTACAACGAATAAGAACAAGTCCAACCGACCATAACATAAAAAGATACAACCGATCATTATACATAAAAAACTATGCAATCGTCAGCTATGTCGAACCACCCCGTGAATGAGAGAAACCCCACAGCTGCAGGAAATAATATGTCAGTGTCACAGGTAAAGTGAATCATACTATCTAGATTGATGGCATGATATATTCCATGGTAGAAATTCTGGACAAATAAATAACGAATGGTCAAGGTAAAATCTAAAAACTGTGAGAGGTTAAAGGATTTGCAACAAGCGTCCAAAGGGGTCACATTTTTTTACCAGGATAACACTCAATCTATAAGCAGGACCCTTAAGTGTGGTGTGCGGTTTCTTTTTAGCCATATATTTGAGTCATGTGCCAACATCATCAAACATGACTGTAAATAAAAAACTGTACCTCAACATTCTTTAGTTCAAACTCCGAACCATGAGCCAAACATGAGTTCCCAAATGTCTCGCATGATCCACTGGTCCCATGTATCCTATTAAGCATAATCCAGATACCATACTAACATTATTGTTCTGTCAAACGAGGAAAAGCATATTCAAACATCACAACTTACAAATCTTCATCAAGGCGCAATGCAAAGTTCCCACCACCTCCAAATGCCAAAGTATCTTTCAAGCACAAATAGTAGTACCTGTTTGCACCTAGATATGAATCCAAATAAGCTCTTTGGATTAATTAAAAAAAAGGCCAATACAGCTTAGAATTGATTGTATTAATTAACTATGCATACGTACAGTATTGTGGTGAACTATTATGGAAAATTAATCAAGTAGTTTCCAAATTTTCAGCTCATGCATATTAATAAAATACCCATGTTTCCTTGCCATGTTATTTAGTAGCTGTCTTCGTTTATATTCCGACATAAATTATAACCTACGAGCATTTTTTTTGAGAAAACGCAAAGGTCCTTTGCGTTTTATTTCATTGAAAAGATAGAGTTGGTTACAATCCTCCTAGGAGGCAAAGTACAAGGTAAACAAAATCAGTGTACATCCCAGGTCTGAGGTAGCAAAACTCTTAGCCCTGCCGCGCCGGCTCGGACCCAAATTGCAGCCTCCTCTTTGATCTTTGAGAGGACAGAAGTTGTCGATGGTTGTGCTCCGTCAAAGACGCATTCGTTTCGCTGTTTCCAGACCATCCAGGGGAGGAGAAGGGTGATCGAAGCCAACCCTCTCCTCTACGGCTTGGGCGTGTTAGACTTGGCGTTTCGCCACCAGTCCAGCAGTGATGCCTCTTGATCCGGGGCCGCGATCGTCATGCGAAGCCATGCCAGGGTTTCATGCCAAACCTGGCGCGTGAAGGGGCATTCGATGAAGATGTGGTGGACGGTCTCGACAGCCTGGTCGCAGCGCGGGTGGTGTTGCAGGCCACGGCGAGCAAGCCTGTCCGCTGTCCAGCACCGATCCTGCTGCGCGAGCCAATGGAAAAAACTTGATCTTTGGCGGCGCCCAGGGCCTCCAGATCAGTTTCCAAGCGCGGCAAGTGGTGGAGCCTTGGAAGGTGGCAAGATAACCGGACTGCGCGGTGTATGTACCTGAAGCAGTCCATCTCCAGACCAGACGGTCGGGCTCGTCGAGAGCTATGCCCGCGATCGTCTGCCATAGCAGCAGGTATTGTCCGATTTCATGAACGCCCAGGACACCTTGTATGTCACGAGCCCATCTGTTGGCTTGTAAGCCGTCCGCGACAGTCAGCTTCCTTCGTCGCTTTGGGATGCAAGCGTAGAGGTGGGGTGCAATTTCTTTTACAGAGCGCCCATGTATCCATCTGTCTTCCCAGAAGCGTGCCGTTGCACGGCACCATGTAGGTGGAGGCAAAGAACAGTGCGTGTTCCGCGGCGGAGAACTGAAGATCAAGCCCTGCCCAAGCGCGGTTTGTGTCTGTTCTGGACAGCCAAAGCCATCTCAACCTTAGCGTAAGCCCTGTTCACTCTAGGTCGCGCACGCCCAGGCCGCCTAGTGGTTTGGGTCGACAGACGTGGCGCCAATTGACATGGCAGTGCCCACCATTGGCATCAGCTTGGGCGGCCCATAAGAATCCTCTCTGAATCTTCTCCAACTGCTTTAGGACTCGCTTCGGAGGCGCCAAGACCAGCAGCTGGTGGATGGGGATCGCTGCGAGGACCGCTTTGACGAGCGCGAGGCGTCCATCACGGTTCATGAGGTGGGATTTCCATGTGGGGAGCGCGGCTGCCATGCGGTGGACGACGGCTTGCAGCTGTGCAGCGGTAGGCCTCTTGATCGTGAGTGGGATGCCTAGGTAGGTGATGGGCAGGTCCACAATTGGGCAGCCCAGGTGTTGCACGATTGGCTCAGCCTCCGATGGTTCGCAATGAATCAGAGTTGCGGAACTCTTGGCATAGTTCACCTGCAGTCCTGAAACCTGGCCGAACAGCTCCAGAATTCCCTTGACGGCATCGACGTCGCTCGGCACAGGGTGGCAGAACAGCATCACGTCGTCGGCATAGAGGGACATTGGCAGGATCACACGGCGTGGGTGCAGCTGCCGGTGCCGAGCTCAACGGCGCGCCTAATCAACTTCCCAAGCACATCGACGGCGAGTACGAATAGCTGCGGCGATAACGGGTCACCCTGGCGTAGCCCACGCCGGTGCCCCCATTGATGAGCACCCTAGTGCTCGACGGGGCTAGCAAGATTGCCAGCCACTCGAGGAATCTGTCTCCAAAGCCGTACCGACGCAAGGCCTCGAAAAGGAATGGCCAGGCCAGGGAATCGAACACACGGCAAGGTCCAGCTTGAGTAGAACCCGTGGTGCTCCCAGTTGGTGCAGCAGCCGTGCTGATTGCCTCACTAGAACGAAGTTGTCGTGGAGAGTACAGCCGGGTATGAAGGCGTTCTGGTTGCGGCTGACCATGTCGTCGAGCTTCGGCACAAGGACAGCACCTTGGCGAACAGCTTCATGACGAGGTGTATCAGGCTGATGGGGCGATAGTCGCCCAGGCTGGCCGCGTCTGCTCGCTTCGGCAGCAAGGTGAGCAGTGCCTGGTTGAGGCGAGCGAAGCCCCGCCCCCTCAGCTCGAATAGCTGCTGGAAAACATCCACGAAATCCTGCTGGATAATATCCCAGCAGGCGCGGAGGAATTCCGCTGTGAATCCATCCGGCCCTGGTGCCTTCCGCGCCGGCAAGCGTTTCACGGCGCTCCATATCTCGTCGGCGCTGAAGGGCCTCGGCCATGTATGTCTGGTCGGTGAGCACTCGGTCGCCAGCGACGAGGCTATGGATGTAGTTCTTCTGCCGACGATAGGTGCACTGTCGGTGAAAGAACGACGTATTCGCATCGCCTTCCTGGACCATGGCGACGCGTGCTCGCTGGCGCGCAATCGTGCGTTCGAGGGACGCGAGGCCGAGGTGGATGACCTTCAGCTGCTTATGAAGCCAATGCTCGCTGGGGCTGAGCGTGCGCGCAGTCGAAGCGCAGGGTGAGCTCTCTGGTGACGGCCAGCTTTTGTCGTACATTGCCCACCGAGCGCGAGCTCCAGCTGGTGAGCGCGCGTGCCGTCGCCTGCAGGCGCAGCGTCAGACGCCGGAACAGGTCGTCGTCGTGGACGAACTGCCATGCGGCGATCACGGTTTCCTGGAATCCATCTAGCCGTAGCCAGAAATCCTCCAAGCGGAACCGTCGGCGTCCTTTGGGCATTGGCGAACAGTCCAGGAGCAGCGGGCTGTGGTCCAATATAACAGACGCAAGGCAGCGAAGGTGGCACTCGCCGTGCATGTCTTCCCAATTGGAAGTACACAGGACGCGATCTAGGCGCACAAGCGTGGGAGGTGACTGTCCATTCGACCACGTGTAACGCCGCCCGTTGAGGTAGACCTCCTTGAGCGCAAGGTCGTTGATGAGGCGCCTAAATTTCCCCATCATCCGACGGTTCAAGTTACCATACGTAGCTAGCCTCATTTACTAAAAGGTCATATTAGCATGTGTTCTAATTTTTCCATTACGCTAACCAATGGATCACCCAAAGTGGCATCACGCAGAATGTCTAGCGGAATAATATAATACAACTGCAATGGTTGATACACGTACTGCATAATTCAAATATTGCAAAATGGTGCACAAAATGGCAGAGTGTAGAATAACCATTCTAAGCTCCTGCTAAAACGGTGTACAAAATGCAGTAAAATAGTGTACAAAATATAGTAATTTTGAAAAAAAATCACTATCGAATTCACTGTTTTACTACATTGTTACAAATTATTATAAAATCCGTACACCATTTTACTACATTTTGTACAACATTTTACTAGGGGTGTAGAATGAGCTATTCTACTAGAGTGTACCAAATGGGTATACAAAAAGATTGTAACATGTTCTCACTATTTTTTTTTTGATAACTGATACTTACCGGTTGGTCTGAAAAGTCTGGGTTCCCCATAAATAGTTGTGAATACAAATGTCTGATTTGATCCCTGCTACATTAGGAATGAAGTTACAATTACCATAAAAACAGGAGAAAAAAACATAGGGGCATGTAGCCAATATACATGTATGTTTCGTTCATGCAAGTGCAGCATGTGAAACCCCAGTGTCGCTGACCTGGTATTTCCTTTTCTCCGTAGGCCTCAACGGACCATTCAGCAAGCCACCAAACACAGCGCCAAGCATATCCCCTGCAATCTACTCACACAGGACAGATGATAAATATCTATAGAAGAAAGCCCAACTTTGATAAACAAGCATTCTGGCATAACTATGGTACAAGTAGCAATAACAACCTAAAAAAGGTAAAATAGCTGGACATACCAATAGGCATGGACCCTGAAGATGCTCACTTCTACGAAGAAGTGTTCTTAGAGATATTCCATGCTTCCAAGTGCTGTACTTCATTTGCCAAAAGCAAGAAGAAACCAGGAAATTAAAAGGCCATGATACAGAATGAACGTTCAGAGACAAGAAAGTTTGTAAGCATGACATGCTGATTAAGCTGTTTACCTATAGAGCAATACCCAGTGGCACCCCTTTAAAGTCCCAGGGAGTGAAGACTGAAAGAACCCAAACAGTTTTGGAGATATAAATCTAGACTTTTCAGTTAAATAATAAAGAGAGCAAGAGCAGTCTGATGTTGATGTTTCCTCATTTCCAGCATGGCTATCCGCAGACCTATGTGACTCGATGATCTGGTTATTAGAACTTCCATTCCTTTGATCTCTCTCACTTTCAGAACCAGATTCTTCGCTCAAGTCTAGCGGAGGATCTTTCCATGAAAAATTATTCCCTCTCCACCGCTTAGGAAGCGATTCAGGAGGAAATGGTCTCATACTTCCAGAACAAGGCAAGCTCTTTTCAAGTCCTGAGTTTGAGGTTGGTAGAAGAGATATCACATAAGATGATAATGATCCTTTGTTGGGGGGGAGTAAAATGCTCTGTTGGAAAGGGTATTGCCTAGAAACACAATTCATTAGAACAGCTGAATAGAAAAAAGTAAAATATGCACTATTTACACTTGTTGGTGTGGTGCATAGTACAAACTAGTTAATCACAAGGTTATAAAAAGTGTGGTTAAGTGCACACTTAAGCTCGCTTAGGCGCTGAGCGGAGGCAAACGCCTAGCGCTTAATTGTGCGCTTAATTGCGCTCGGTGCTTTAATATTTTAGGAAAGGGAAAAGCGGAGGCAAAACACTCAATCAGCACCTAGCGCTTATTAGAACCTTGGTTAATCACAAACAAGTCTATTTGATAAAGTTTGAATGTACACAGAGTTTTAGGGCTCTAAAATGTGGATGTTTTAGGGCTCCTTTGATTCATAGGAATTTTAGAGGGTTTGATTTCCTTGGAAATTTTTCCTACGTTGACCCTTTGATTGATTGATTGATTGACTCACATGGAACACTCGGATTTTTTTGAAAGGATTCACTTGCATTCTCTTTTTGAGGAAAATTTTCATCCACTCAAACGGCTTGCTAAAATTCCTTTGTTTTTCTCGTGGTGCCAAATGCTCTTTGATCCAAATTCCTGGAGTTCTCTAACCCCGCACGGTTCAAGAGGACATGCCACTCCAATTCTGCGTTTTTCCTATTTTTCCATTTTGAAAATCTTGAGACCCCTATAGGACTGGACCCTATGGAAATTTTGCTATGTGTTCCGGTGGAAACAAATTAACTAGTCACTAAAATTCCTGATAAGGGGCATGGCCAACAACCATTGAAGCTGAATAATCGGTCCACATACGTCTATCTTCACGAATTCGATCTGCACTGTATCCCAAACCACCAAAGGCAGACAATGTTTCTCAAGGTAAATGGCAACCGGATTCAGCACATCGGTCATGACAAATTTCCCCGACAGGAACCAACGTTTCTCAAAGGATTCCACTTCTGTGCCTACAAGGAAGCCCCAAGATCCGGGAGCCTCCAAGGTCCCACCTTTCCCGTGTACCAGGAACCTCCGGAAAGCGAGCAATTATATTCTACCACGAGATCTCAACCGCCCCAAACAGGAAAAAGGAATAACAACAGAAGAGAGATCCGACGCAATGTGAGGCAGGCATGCCGCGGGGATGCGGGTAGAGGGATCCCAGATCGCTCACCTGCAGCTCGACGGCGGTGGAGGAGGGGGCGGGAGGGGAGTCGGCGAGGAGGCGGGCGAGCCTGTCGGCCACCTTCTCCTTCCACGCCAGCATTTCCTTGGTTTCTCTTCTCTCGCAGGGAGGAGGATTGGCGACGGGGGAAGGAGGCAAAGGGAAAGTTTGGTTTGGTTGGTAAAGTTTGGAGGAGGGGGCGGGAGGGGAGTCTCGCGTGGATGCACGGCCAGTCGGGCACAGCAGGAGAATCGGTCGGTGCGTCCATAAATATCTACTGCTACCTCTTGTATGTTTTCCGTGTTATCTATCTATATTAGCAAAAGTGTTCGTGCATTGCAACGGGTTTAAAATAAATAAAACACGTTTTGTTTGAATTATAGCTGGATTTCAGTTGCATCATTGTTTTAGAAGAATGTTGGTTTCCACTTAGATGTCCTACTATACAACAATCCAGGCAAACGTACTCCCTACTTTTATTTGTACATGTCATGTGTATACAACAAATCATTGTACGAGAAATCATCACTTGTTAAATTACATGTAAAAACACTAAATTAATTAAATCATGTTAAATTGCCTAATGGATCACATCATCCAATGGATAATCCTTGTTCAAAGATGATAGCCGCATGACTAAACTAACCAGTAAGTTAGAAGTTGGTACTGGACAAGATGGTAATCCCACGTATATTATGGTGATTATTATCACGTTTATTGTGGTGATTATTATGTAGTATAAACAGGTTGGTAACTTGGTACGTACATCTTTTACAGTTATCTGTGGTAAGAAAAACTGTAGGAAGACTACGCTGCAAGCATTAGTTTCAACCCAAGAATTGTCGTACCACATCATCCAGTGAACACCACTAATACTACCTATACTAGTTGAATGCCCGTGCGTTGCTACGACCTACTAAATTTATTACATTCAAATCACCAAACCAAATACCTTGTAAAAGCATTTGTTTCTAAAATTTCCAGCAAACCGCATGCATAAAAAGAACAAAGAAACAAATGGGGGGAGGCTATAGGGGTGGCGAGTCCTGAACAAATGCTGCTAGCGACGTGAAACATCGTCATTTCATTTTCCAGTTTATTTTCAAATATGAAATCAAATAAAACAATGTTTGTAATTAGAATTCTAGTTCCTACTATAACCTTCACTTTGTCAGTCTTCGTGGATGTTTAAAAAGAGAATGGGCAGATGTACCACCAACAAGTAACAAAGAAGCTGTGTGGCAAGGAGCACCATCAACACAAGGTTATTTAGATCTAAAAACCATTCAGTGTGATCATGATCACACAGAACTCGGCATTCCTTCATTCACACAAGAAACAAAGAGCTAAAAGCTTTGCACCGACCAGGCTTGAACTACCAAGTCATATTGGTCGACTGAGACAACATAGCTTGAATGCCATTTTATCCTTCCATCAATTTATTTACAAACATATCCGTCGCGTGGTTACAACGAGTAGGCTAAACTACAAATTAGCAAATTATGATCTGCAATCTTGGCTCCATTCTTTGCAAATAGATCAATCTAGATCATTAATAGTACCGAGACTATAGATTAATTAATTGATGTCAATGCCACTCCGTCAATTGCACCCTAGTCATAATCATATAGTAGCTAGGCAGCCAGAGATACAATATAAGGCACTGACAATGTAGAAATGTACGTGATATTTGAGGTCCACTGGTCTCATTTTGCGAATGCGCCAGCTTCAGCTAGAAGAAATGGAAAACAGTAAATGGCAAATAAAATGAGGTCAATATCTATGCACATGTAACTGAAAGAAAGAAGATAGAACCTTGGCTCCATGGCCATGGTGATAACGGTGAGTATTCCGGTGGGAGAGACATCACCGCTGAATCTCAAGCTATATACTTTACCGTCCCCGGAGAACCTCAAGCTATATAATTGCCCTACACCAGACATTGTCAGCCATAGACGTCAGCATGCCATCTCGGCTCAAGAAGAGTGTCCAGAACACCAGACATTGTCAGCCATAGACGTTAGAATGCCATCTCGGCACAAGACAAGTGTCCAGAACATCAGCTGAAATAATCATCAGCTCCTAAAGTCTGCAGAGAGTACCTAGCAATAGTCCTTTCGAACATACTGCAAATTGATGACTGGAACTCCAAAACTGAAAAGCAATATACCATATGGAACTATTATAACTGGATTCTGGCCTGGGCAGCGATAGATTATCTAGATCATCATGCAGCGCAGCTAGTGGCATATTGAAATCCATTGAAATTCAATGCGTGTGTGTGCCACCAACAACGATCAGCAAGGACACTGAAATACTAAAATTAATGTAATTAAAATTATGGAACCATTATCAGTTTCCGCTATTATGAAACAAATCATCTCCCAGTCTTGTGAAGGAAATAAGCTTTCTATCTATTGCGTCAACCAATCACATTGCAGAATAAGAAAGAATCACCAATCAGATGTTCCTAAATATCTTTGAAGTAACAATTAGAAAATCAACTCTCCAAGAATGAAAAGTAAATGTACAAGGATAGAGGCCCAGCTACCTTTCCAGAGGATGCGTCGGCGACCCCGTGGTAACTGGTAACTTAACATGTCTAGAGGAACTGAGGAACATCTATGTTATAACTTCACTGAAAAATGTAATGGGCTCTTCATAAGAGCAAATCAATTTGAGATATTCTGGGTGATAGAGCTGATGTTACCAAAATAACAGAGAAGAAGGTTTAAATGCTATAGCACAGTTAGTACCGTGGGAATATATGCGTATCTACTGCACATCTCAGCAAAACTAACCTCTACAGGATCTTTCAATGTGTGTCTGCAACCATAGCTCCAAACCGAAAGAAACACCTGTGGTCGCTATAAAAAATAGTGATTTCAGTGGTAATTTGACTTCCAATCAATCCTCCTATTCTGAATTGCCGAGGAAGAATAAAGATCAGGCTAAGTGAAAGGAAGAATACCCGAAGTGAAATTTGTAGACCGAAGGATGTGCGTCGCCTTCTTGCCCAACTCCAAGAGACGTTTCTGCGTGAGCATGTCCTACGCCCTCTCCAAGTTCACATACATCCTATTACTGCAAAAAAGAAACACCAAATCCAAATCAGTCCACACGGGTGCAGACCTATGCTGAGCGTATTCGGGCGGCGTCATCACATCTCAAGAGGGCTCTCCAGAGCTCGTCGTCATCAAAGCAAGAGGGCTCTCCAGAGCTCGTCGTCGCCGAACCAAGGGTCTACTCTTCTGGAACACCGGCGCCCAGGGGTCTACTCTTCTGGGACACGGGCGCCGTGGAGGCCCCTCGGCATCTCCAGACTCCAGGTACACCTCCAGCTTGTGGCACTACTGCTCCTGCTTCCTCGACACGACCGGCGGTGTCGACCCACCTCCTCAATCCCCACCGCCCGCAGATCTCTTCCCCATCATCCACCATCATCATACCACACCACAACTCTAGTTCTCGCCCGATCTCACGAATTATAGGAAACCATGGTGGATGGGAGATGCAACGCGGGGAATGGAGAAGGCGGCGCCCGGGACGGTGGTGGCGGTGTTATGGGGGAGGAAGATGGGCAGCGCAGCAGCGGCGCCGTAAAGAATCGAACTGTAATTTTTTTTTCTGTCCGGGAACAGGCGTGCGTGAGGATGTGCGCGGAGTGGGATGGGAGATTGCATGGCGGTTTTCTTCTGCGCGAGCGTTAGAATTCTCTTGTGTGCGGAGTGCGGGATGGAGGTGGAGCGGAGGACGTATGCCATCACCATCACCACCGGCTCCGATTTAATATATATAGTAGAGATAAAAGCGCAGGGCGTAAGGCCTCCACTGGAGGCACCACGTCACGGGGGCACTGTAGGTCGCTACAGTGCGCCGTGTACTGTAGCGACCTACAGTACTTTTTTTCCTTTCACACTTAACCCTCCGGTGGAACTGCCCACCTCACGGGCACGCGTACTGTAGCACTCTACATTAATTTTTTTCCTTTCGCGATAATATACATATGAAATATATGCGCGCCGATAAGTAGATTACATTCCCGTGATCGGTTTCGAGTTTGGTCGACTCTTACTACTTAATTTTAGATCCAAACTCGCAAAAACATTTGACGAATTTTGTCAAATTCATCGCACTCAGTCATCCGTTTAAATTTTCCTTTCACGAGTAGACGAGTATCATCCTTCCGAACAATTTTCATGTTTTAAACTTTTTGTTTTGACGGACATAAATATATTTCTCTCCAATCTTTAAATTTTTTATATTTTAGTCTGTGAAAAAAAAAACAAAAAAACAAACTCTGACAAATTTAAATTTTTTGAATCCAGATATTTGGATCCAAAAATTAAATATCCAAAAATTTATCTTTTAGATCTAGCCCAAAATAGCATTTTTATTACTCCTTAATTTTAGATCCAAACTCGCAAAAATATTTGACGAATTTTGTCAAATTCGTCGCAACTCAGTCATCCGTTTAAATTTTCCTTTCACGAGTAGATGAGTATCATCCTTACGAACAATTTTCATGTTTTAACCTTTTTGTTTTTATGTACATAAATATATTTCTCTTCAATCTTCAAATTTGTTATATTTTAGTCTGTGAAAAAAAAACAAAAAAACAAACTCTAACAAATTTAATTTTTTTGAATCCGGATATTTGGATCCAGAAATTTATCTTTTAGATCTAGCCCAAAATAGCATTTTTATTACCTACCTATCATGTACAAAGTTTTCATGAACCAAATTATATACCTACAATCTCAGTTAATAACTCATTTTACAAAACTACGTCATATACCAATACAACAGGCACGGCGGTGGTCGATATAACCGTCATGGCCATTGCTGATATCAACAACTGACGTCATCGAGAGCCCACTTGCCAGCCTTTTTATATTTTATAAAAATGATTTCGATAATCATTAAAACTCTGACAGTGGGTCCAGGTTGTCATAATTTTAAACTTCCCTAACAATTCCACAAATTTGTAAATTCAATAACTTCTGAACCGCGATTCATAAAAATGTGTTCAATATACCAAAATATTTAGAAAAAAATGGATTCTATATATTTATGTTCAATTCATGCACTATCTTTCGGTTGGACGAAACCGAATATTTTATCTATAATACCAATTATGTTATCATATACTGTGAAAGTTAACTATTGTTATTCTAATTCCGTATGTATATATATATATATATATATATATATACCAATTATGTTATCTTACTACCTATATATAAATTTTATGTATATGACCATATTTTAAAAGGAACAATTTACGTACCGTCATAAAGTACACTTCAAATTACGCAGCAAAATTAACATCACGGGCGAAATTGAACATTTCAATTTGATAAATAATTGGATGTAATCTAGATGAACTTTCTTTAAATATGGAATTCAACTCAACAAATATACATCGAACAAGTTTAAATATTTTGAATTGGTGAATATTTAGACAAAAAACAAATGCACTTCCTCTAATTGAGGACTTAAATTGAACATTTCAATTTGATAAATATTTGGATATAATCTGGATGAACTTTCTCTAAATATGGAGTTCAAGTCAATAAATGTGCGTTTCCACTCATTATGAACTTAAATTAAATATTACTGACAAATAGGAACATATTTGAACATTTCAATTTGCTAAAAAAAATTAGAGATACTCTAAAATATATCAACATGTTCACAAAAATATATGCTAACTACTTATGGCATAATGCAAACGTATTTGAACATTCCAATTTGGTGATCATTTGGACACAATCTAAATGAACTTTACTATCTAACTACGAAATTAAAATTAATAAATGCTCACACCATACATTCTCTAACTAAGGAGTTAAATTAAAAATTAATGTCCAAATACAAGCATATTCAAACATTTTAATTCACTAAGTATTTGGACATACCCTAGACGAAAAATTTCGACATATTTTAAAAGTTGAAGATATTCTAAAATATATCAACATGTTCACAAAAATATATGCTAACTACTTATGGCATAATGCAAACGTATTTGAACATTCCAATTTGGTGAATATTTGGATACAATCTGAATGAACTTTATCTAACTACGGAGTTACAAATAACAAATGCCCATATCATGCATTTTCTAACTATGGAGTTAAATTAAAAAAAATTATATTAAAATACAATCATATTTGGACATTTAAAATTCACTAAGTATTTAAACACACTCCAGACAAAAAATTCCAACGAATTTCAACATTTTTCGAATTACAACGGGTGCGGCGTGTCACCGCACTAAATTCCACTAGTAATAGACCAAAGTTCATTGTTTGGACAATCTGCCATGGGACAAGTGAGGCACTGAACTCGGCTACAGTATAATCCACTGTTTTGCGACATCTCAATAAAACAATGTTGGATACATGGAACTGTCAAAAAAAATGACGGATACATATGGTGAAGGTTACCTAGCACCATAACAGATGTCCAAAAGGTTCCTTAGTTCTGCATTGGCATATGCCTGAAGCTTGTGCCCTTGATGTCTCCTCTCCGCGTAGAACGGAGCAGGCCATGGAGGTGCAGGGCCGTGTCTCTTCTGCTGCTTGCTGAGCTCAGAGGGAAAACCGGCATCTGCTGCTAGCTTGCTAACCCGTCTCCCACCGACAGCCGCAGCCCTTTGCTTCTATGTCTCCCGAAGACACGCTCTGCTACTTCTATCGTTGACGGCTGCTACTTCTCTGGATAGATGCAGCCCGTCGTCACCGTCGAGGCACTGCCCCATGAGCAACCCCTTGTTCGGAGCATCCCATCACCAATTCTCCAAATCACCTCTCAGCTGCGCCATCGATTCGCTCCATGGCGATTTCAAGCCACGCCAGATGCAAATTGACATCCTCGGTGTTTAAGTCAAGCTCTCCTCGGCGAATCCCCCTCTCTGCTGATGCCGCGCCCGGATGCCCGACCGCGCCGTCTCTCCTCACCTCATGTGAGTCCCGGCACGACTCGTCCCGGCGGCCATGGCCCTTGGCCTTACTTCTCCAGCGGTGATGCCTGAATTAGAAGACGGCACATCTAAAATTGCTCATGTGGTTTGGCATGTTGCGCTCCGTCAGAAATTTCCACGGCAATAAAGTTTGATCTCGTGATTGGATTATACTGTTGGGAAGAATTTGTCGCAGGACGCCACAGAGCATCACGACGCACGCGGCATCCATGACGCTCGAGGCGATGGGGGCGGGTAGGGCTGAGGCCCTGACGGCGTCGTGCGGGGATGGCGAGAGTCGGCGAGCACGGTGGTGTACTGGCGTCCCAACAGGCGGCCCTTGATAGCGTCGCATGGTGGTGTCCCAGCAGGTGGCGCGTGAGGATGGCGAGCTTCGGCGATCACGGCCAGCTTCGCTTGAGGATGGCGGGTAGCGGCGAACACGGCCTGTAGCTACCGCGCATGGACGGCATCGAGTTTCGCCGGGGCGGCGCTGTGTTCGCGGGTCGTGGGGAGTGGTGATGATCCGTTCGCTGGTATAAAACGAACCGTTTTTTTTCACTCGCCGGTGGCAGCGTGGGTAATTTCTATCAACTTTAAGGGCAAATTTGAGTTTCGCTGGGGCGGCGCTGTGTTCGCGGGTCGTGGGGAGTGGTGAGGATCCGTTCGCTGGTATAAAACGAACCTTTTTTTTCACTTGCCGGTGGCAGCGAGGGTAATTTCGATCAACTTTAAGGGCAAATTAGATAACGCCTTAGTGTCTTTATTATTATATATATAGGTATATAGACTACTATTAAAAGAGTAAACATGTTAGGATACTTTAAATATTACCTGTTCGATTTTCGATCAACGATCCAGATTGTCCTAATGTCGAGCATCAAACACTTTAAATTTTACCCGTTCAATTTTTGATCAACGATTCAGATTGTCCTGATGTCGAGCACCAAACAACTTTGACGGGTCAAACCTTCCTCAATCCTGTCCGATCACGATCCTGTTCGATCACGCAAAGTAATAGGATCAATCGTACCCAGAAACCCTCATCCGCCCGACCTCCGGCGGCGCTAGGTCCTTCGTCCGAGATGGAAACGAGGTTCGTGTCATCGGTCCTTCCCCTCTATCCATCCTAGGTCTCCAAGACTCCAGCCCGAGACAGCTTTCGGCGAGGTGAGAAACCGAGAAGCATGGCGACGGGTAGAGGCGACGATGGTTAGCTGCGTCAAAAATCCCAACATCACGGCAGATCGATTTGGCTGTGCCGCTAGATTGATCTTGTCACGACCGGTGCGTCATGGCCATGGTGGAGGAAGATTAAAATTGATTTTGGAGGAAACATATGACGTGGTCGGTGAACCACAACATGCCAACCGCGCGCAGCGCCATGAGCAAATTTAGACGGACGACGTCCGCCGCCAGCAGCACGACACCGTCCGCGATGATGCGATTCAGTGACCGTTTTCGGCATCGCTACTGGAGAAACCATGCCGAGGGCCATGGCCGCTGCCCGCTGGGAGGAGCGTCGTGTGCAACTATGGGCTCCACCGTGCCTGGACTCGAGGAGGCGGGGGAAGACGACGTTGTCTCGCATCGGACGGGCTAAGGCGGTGCTATCAATGACCACCCCGAAAACCTCTCGGCATAGCTCCCCATGCCCCTGCGACGGCGCCCGCGAGAGCGCTCCCGGCGCTGGCTCTGTGTCGTGCCTCGCTCCGCCTGCGAAGAGTCTCCACGGCGGCTGCAATAGCCTGTGGCTGGATTGCTCTGTCGTTTTCGTACGTCCCTGTTCTGGCGTGATTCGTTCGGTAAATTATTGAGCGTCATCGGTTAGTCCGTCACGGCCGGAAGCCCGGAACAGCTGCCTCGATGCAAATCCCTAACCAATCTGCCCATCTGCTCATGCCTAACACACTAGCATCATCTGGTATTCATCTGGTATGAGATGTTGCAGATGACGTCGACGAGGAATCAGTGCAATTCAGTAAAGGCAGTCCTGGTATTGTGCTTGCCATGCAATAGCCCTATATAGACATATTAACATGCGACATGCAAGAAGAAGGGAACAACGACATGGTATTTCCATCCTTGATCCAAGACATTACCAGATTAGAAGAATTGCACTTGCTACCATGCACTACAGGACAAAAGGAGTTGAACCTGAATCAAAATTCTATGTAGGGCATGACCTTGATGCTTGAATGAACAAAAGAAAAAGAGATGGCACGGTGTACTTTGAATTCCACACTAGCTATATGATAAAGGAATTAAAGGCAGCAACTAACAAAGAGGATGTTGCATCAGCCATCAGGGCTCATCTTGGACAAAGAAGGCATGCGCCGATGCCGACGGTGAGATGGACTAACTGGCCAAGGCCGTCAACACGGAGATCACATTTTAGAGGGATTCGACGTCTAGAGCAAGAACCTGCCCGTGTACAAGCTAAAAAATAATATGCGAAAGGCAAGTACTAGGAGCATCATAGTGAAGGGGGAAAATAACATGTGCTCTCGACATTCGGATGGCAAAAGTTAAGAGAGACCTATCATTTTTACGATAGCATAATCCGATAAGAGAGCTACCATAATTCTTGATAGTAGTAGCGTCCCCGTCAAGAATGTTCGTCTCATAAAAGAATAATTTTTAATATCGAAATTCTCCATGACCTAAAAACTATTAAAAAAAAATCCCTAGGAACGTACGGGCACATTTACTTCTATAATTAAACTATGTAAGAAGTAACTCATTAAAAAGAGGAATGACACATAAATAATTTATATCCTATTATATTTTGGAGACCTGCGTTGCACGTGCAACACAACTAGTATTATTAAAAGAGCAAACATGTGTTGATACATTAAATTTGATCCGTTCAATATCTAATAAACGCTCCAGATCGGTCCAATGTTTGACAACTCAACACACCTTTTCGTTTTGATTATAACTAGAAAAAATGCCCGTGCGTTGCACCGGGGAAAAGAAAGAAAAACTTTTGGGTGAAAAACAGCCGCGATCCAAA
Source organism: Poa pratensis (assembly GCA_947311845.1). Taxonomy (NCBI): domain Eukaryota; kingdom Viridiplantae; phylum Streptophyta; class Magnoliopsida; order Poales; family Poaceae; genus Poa; species Poa pratensis. The sequence continues at coordinate 42,949,510 of CAMZMU010000128.1, forward strand.
GTTTTCCCACAAAATCAATCAACCCGCTTAACCCTCACTTTAGTCCGTCCTGCTTTCCATTATATCCCTCCATGCGTCGAGGCGTCATCACCACATGAACCCCAAAAAACTGAAATCATGTTGGGTAATAACTGTCCAAGTGAATGTCAAGGAGTTCTATTCTTTACTAACTGAACTCTTGCCTCAAGTAAACTGCAATGGTCTGGCATTTACAGTGGAAGCAAAGGTTGAAAACCACAAAAAATATTACTATTTAACATGATTAAAACTCAAATATCCATCCATGAGATTAATTAGCCAAGAAAATGAAGTCACATAAGTCAGATTGATTTGTATTATTAGTCCATGTTGGATAGGCTACATATTACATAAGCATTAAGGGGAAAAGAAAAGGATACCACCAAAAGCGGAGGCCCTGCAAAATTTCCATCACCACGCCATATTTTGCATATTTCCTAAAAATCCGTAAGATGGGTAATTATGTTGCCTGCTAAGTCTGTGCAAACTTGAAATATAATCCGTTCTCAGTCGGAAACACAGACCTGGCAATTATAAATACAATAGTTACCACTAATTAATTAAGAAATATGCCAGCTGTTAGAAGTAATCAAGCACCAGTTGCATGCACCGCGATCAGGCTTAATTGTGTTTCACAACCTTTGACGGCGAGTCCGGTCCAAGGGCGTGGAGCGAGAGCGTAGTCGAAGGAGTTGTACACGCGGCACAATCACAGATGCGAAAAGTAAAATGACACAGAGATATAGGCGGGACTGATCTTTATTATCAATGGTGTGTCTCTCTCAATACAATACATGGGTATATATAGGAGGGAGAGGGGCTAGGGTTGAGGACCAATCTAGAGGGAAAACCCCCACCCAAAGAAAGGGTGGGACCCGCACGTGGTGCGTACGTCGGTTTCCCAACACTCCCCCTTGGTCCGACATCCCGTATTGTCTATGTCTCAAAAACTCCGAAAAACCCAGTGGGAAAAATATGGAGAAAGAGCACATAGCATACGTCTCCTCATGTTGCACGAATTGCCTCATCAAAAACCTCAATGTGAGAAACATCGGGAAAACTCACATAAGGGAAAAAGAGTACAATCCACTCAACATCAGGTTGAGTACTTGATCATCCGGATCAAGATTTTCAGATGGGGGTGTGAAGAATCTCCCCCGGAGTCTGGCATATCTCTAAGTCTCATCATACCGATTCCACGAACACACCTCACAAAAGATGATGCCGGTAATGATTTAGTGAACATATCAGCGAGATTGTCACACGACTTAGTATGCAAGATCCTTACCTCGTTCGTCTTCTACAGCTCATGCGCATAGAAAAACTTGGGGTTGATGAGACTACTCTTCACATGCCCTGACTGCACTTGTGCAACACAAGCTACATTATCTTCATAGATAATGGTGGGGGTTTGTACGGTGTTCAGCCCACACGTCTGCGGAATGTGGAGAATCATCCGTCGAAGCCATGCACACTCTTGTGATGCTTCTTATAGTGCTATGATTTCAGAGTGGTTCGTCCAAGTCGATAGAAGACTTTGCTCAGACGATTTCCAGGGAACATCAGTTCCACCACAAAGGAAAACATATCCAATCTATAACTTGGAAGTGTGCGGGTCCGACAGGTACCCTGCATCAGCATAGCCTACCAATGATAGGTCTTGATTCCTCCAATAAAATAGCCAAAGATATTTGGTCCCTTGCAGGTATCGTAAGACGGTCTTGATGCCTTTCCAATATCTAGGTAGGCTCAGAACTGTACCTAGCAAGCAAATTGACAGCGAACGCGATGTCCTGCCATGTACAATTCGCGAGGTACATGAGTGCTCCAAGGACACTCAAGTAGGGGAGTTCCGGTCCCAGAATTTCCTCCCCCTCTTCCTTAGGCCTGAGCGGGTCCTTATCTTGCTGTAAAGACCTCCCAATCATTGGGGTCTTCGAAGGATATGCCTTATGAAATCCAAATCTCTCTAACACCTTCTGGGTGTACTGGTGCACTAGAATCCCAGCAGGGGAATGTTCAAGTTACAGACACAGACAGAACTTGGTTTTACCCAAATCCTTCATCTCGAATTCCGACATCAGGTAGGAACTTGCTTCCTCAATATCTCTAGGTGTACCAATTATATTCAAATCATCGTTGCTCGTGTAGCCCTTCTGATGAAGGAGATCGCTTAAGCGATGATACCACAGCCTACCAGACTCTCTAAGTCCGTACAATGACTTCCAAAGAAGAACACTGTATAGAACCCGATTTGCTCTCTTGGTTCGGAATGGGGATACCTTCCGGTACCATCATGTAAAAGTCCGAATCAAGGTTACCATATAGGTAAGCATTGAAACATCCAACAATTTCATTGTTAAGTCCAGATTTACTGCCATCGAGATCGAGTATCTAAAGGTTATACCAGCCATGACTGGGGAGTAAGTTTCCTCAATATCGACATATGTCGTTGAGTGAACCCTTGAGCGACGAGCCTTGCTCTGTACCGATCCACCTCATGTGTGAGGTAACTGCCTCCTGCCAATCTTTCCAATCCGACCTTATTTTACAATCAGCGGGATTGTTAGGCCTAGGGCCTGGATCTATGATTGAGGCAATTCTATAGCAAAGTTAATGTCGACAATTGCCATTGCTCGGTTCCTTGACTCTCCCTTATTTATATAATTTATGGCCATTTCGTCATGGGGCGCATCTGGCGCTACCTCTTGCTCCACCGTATTTCCCATTACAGGAGCGAGGTCCTTTAGCTTTTTCGCGCCGATGTGTGTACTCACATCTCCGCTGGATGTTCCCTCAATAGGGACGTTCAAGTCCGGAATCCCGTGCACAGGACTTTCCGTACTTGTGCCAGGTCTCAATTGGCTCCCCTTTTCTTACTAGGGGCTTTGGTGACTGTCTGTGATAAATCTCTCTTATCCTTCTTCCTCAGGCGTCCCCGAGTACTTAGGAGTTGAGAAACCGGATTTCCCGTCCTTTTAGGCCTTTGGACGGGAGCGGGCGTACCATAGTTAACTTCGGTATCTCAACCCTTTCCAGTGCATTGCGCGCAGGCATATGCGACTTTGTCACAGTTTACAAGTCACTAAAGTGATCAGGCAGTTGATTCGCTAATGCATGCAAATCAAATTTGGACTTCTTTATTTGTCTCGGCAGTGCGTGGGTCATGAGCGTGGATCTCTGTGACTTGGCACGTGATTTCTCGACTTTTATCATCAAGGGGTTGATTATCTCCCCCTAAAGTCGGAAAGAGATCCTTGTCAATGCAATCAGCGAAGCGGGCCGTATGACATTCACTTGTCATGGGGTCCAAATACCTGATTATGGACACAGTCGCATAACCAACGTATATCCCCGACTTACGGAGCGGGCCCTTTGCTGATCGCTGGGGTGGTGGTATCGGTACATACACCTGGCAACCGAACCTATAAAGGTGGGAAAATATCGGTGCTGACCCCTGCACAAGCTGCACATGAGAATGGATGTTGTAGGCCAACGGTCTAAAGTTAATGAGTTTAGCAGCGTGTAACACAGCTTGCCCCAACATCTGGTTGGCGAAGTACAACTCTTATGATGGATTTCATCCTTCACCATTAAGGGGGGGCGGTCTAATGATTAACTTCCCCGTAGCGTATGCGGAGCATACGAAATCATCAGGATTTGGGAAGTTGTTCACTTTAACATTATGACCGTTTGAGTTGTATATTCCTCATCATACTTAGACTGAGTGGCCTAATCTATCATGCCATAGGCAAAATAGTTCAGAGCATCGGAAGGTAGTGTACACAGGCAGTGCTACAATTACCATGTAGCATAGCCATTTGTCCAATGGAGGAAAATTTTCCAAGAACATGTTTACCATTTTCATCGCGCCCGGTGATTAGTAGGCATTCCATACCGTTCATAACACCGGTCTCAGCTGGAGACTATTAGCGTGAAAACCATTAAAAACTTAAGGGGGTGCGAATGACTCGGGGTACAACAATGTATCGTTTATGATCAAAGTTGTTCCCATGGGTAGTATCATAGTGGCTCGTCCGGAGCCAACTATATAAGGATCGCAGCCGGCGATTTTCATAACACTACCTCGAGAATTTTATCAGACTCACAGCACATAATCTCCCTGAAGATGGTATTTGTGTATCGTTTTCCACGAGACATGTTTACTCCATTGGGGTGCCACACGTGTTCTAAGACATTTGCATGTAATTAAAATAATGAAGCGAGGAAGTAGCGACATTACAAAACAAATGCATATATCTGAGAACATAACATGCCATCATATTTAAATAGAGGAATTAATGAACGATAATCAAATGTCATTCAAGCGTCGAAATAATGAATATGGCTTGCTCTTATAGAGCTTACAAACCAAATGTATCTCATATAGCCTAAGGAATCATGATAAGTTAAACAGTGGAAGCTTAGACAGGCATAGAGAACGCGCTGTTCACTTCACACTCAATGTCCAACTGAGCGAACTGCTCCTCGGATCATCATCAGTGCCTACACGAGGTGCAAAAGGGAGCACCAAGTGATCGACCTCCATAGAGACGCCGACGTCCGTTGAGACCGTAGGGGCTATCTCCATGGGCGCAGCTGCAGGTGCAGCCATAGGCAGAGGTGGAGGCGGCGGGAGGATCTCGGGCGCCACCATGGGTGCCGGAGGTGCCTCCCCCTGTACTGAGGCGAGGTGCGATTCATGCACCTTCTTACTAGCCTTGTACGTTGCCACAACGCCCTTAGGTGCACGGCACTGGCGTGAGAAGTGTTCTGTAGAGCCGCACCGGTAGCATTCCTGGGGCCTCTGCTCCCCCTTGCCCTTACTGCCTCTCTTCTTCTTAAGAGGCAAACGGACCTTGTAGGCGCTAGCATGGGCCTCCTGACGAGAACTCGCTCCAAGTGGTTGCACGAGAGAGTTCTTTCGCAAGAGCTCATCCTGCGTCTCCTCCACCTGGAGTATGTTCACAAGCTCTGCATACTGCGTGTACTTCCCGTGGCGGTAATTCCGCGAGGACTGAACAACATCAGGGTGGAAAGTAGAGAGGGTCTCCTCAATCTTCTGAGTGTCAGTGATAGTGACACCACACATTCGAAGAGAGGTGCAAATCCGGTGCAAAACCGAATTATAGTCTCCCTCCGTCTTGAAGTCCTGAAACCTCAGACGCATCCACCCCGCCTCTGCCCGCGGGCGAACAGTGTACTTCAGTCGCTCGAAATGCTGTTTAAGGGCATTCCAGAGGTCCAAAGCACTCCGCTCAGCCATGTACTCGTTATCAGAGTACTGCAGAGGTGGTGACACAGAAAATGCAAAGCCTGGACGTGAGGAAGATCTCAACGTCCGATGCCCACGTCAGGTAGTTGAGCCCATTTTGGGCTAGCTCGGTGAACTCACGGTTGACGATTCCGGTCATCTGCAATTTATGCAAATCATCTTAGATTACAGCAGGTAATCCCGATTACAGCAGGTAATCCATTGCATAAATGCGATGAAGATACAATTGTTCATTAACATGACGTTCCAATATTTAAAAACATGCTAACAATAATTTCAGAGCGATTAAAAGTAATTAAACAATTAATTCTAGCAATGAAAACATATAAACAAGCATGGTAATGACTAAAACATGTTAAGTGCATCACTAACGTAAAAAAATTGGCCCTAAAATTGACCTTCCGAGGTTGTTTTATGGCTCAACATGCAATTTCAGCAAAAACAGACAGTTCCAGGGGCTTATACGTAGAATAATTCAGCGTGAATTAAATTACGTAAAACTGGAAATTCTGAGGGCTAAAATGCAAATTTTCCACGCGCGTACTGATTTTGGTCCGGCCCAAAAAAAACAGCAGGCCTAAACTGGGCCGAGGCCCACCGTCAGAACCGACCCATACGCCCTCTTTTTTTTTTAAAGGTAAGTCGAAACAGGCCGGTTGCAGCCCAGCAGCCGTAGCGCTACCTGGGCCGGCCCATCTCGCCTCCTCTGTTGGATGGGAGTGGCGCTAGGGACACGGCGGCGGCAGTCGGCCGTGCCGGCGGCGCACATAGGCGGCGGGGCAGGAGGCCAGCGGGGCCGAGTGGGGGACGCCACGGCGGCTGTTCCGGCGACTAGCGGGGCCATGCAGAGGCGCTCGCGCACGGGCCAGCGGGGCCAGGTGGCGGACGGCGTGCAGGCGACTGTCGGCGACGCGCGGAGGGCGACGACGACGCTCGTTCCAGCCAGAGGGGATGGCGGCGAGGTGCTGGGAGGGACGGGGGCCGGCAGCGAGGAGCACGGCCACGGGCGTCGCGGCAACGGCGATCTGGGCCACGGGCGCGTGGCCACGATGAGCTCAGCCGCGTCCGACGCGGGGCACGGGCACCGCGAGCACAAGCCAGCGGGGCCAGCGGCGAGGCATGCTACGGCCACGGCCATGAGCGAGGGTCGGGCGGAGCATCGGTAGCCAGCGGGGCGACGACTGCTCAACCATGGTGACCGTGGCGTGACGTGCATGGTTGTGTCGACGCGACGCATGACGAGGTGCTCGCGGTCGCGGCCAGCAGGGCTCCAGCGGCGACGGCCTCAGCGCGAGGCCAGCAACGCCAGGTGACGGTTGGCGGCGCCACTCGGGCGTGTGTGCTCGGACGGCACGGCCAGCAGGGCCGTCGTCCGCGAGACGGCGCTGTCGACGCGCAGGTGCGGTCAGCAGGGTATGCAGCGAGCATGGTCATCTGGACCTTCTCGCGTGGAAGAGCGACGACGGCGCCACGTAGTGCGAGGCTCGGTGTGTTGCGTGGTGGCTTGCCGACCTATGCAACACACGACGAGCGGCTCTACGACAGTCAGCCGACGACGTCTTTTACGCCGACACAGAAAACACTTCGGATGTCAATTTTCATCGTCCGTTCATCTGGAATCGAGACGGCGCGTCGCACAGCCGGTGCGCCGCGGCGGTACCGTGATCATCAGGATCACGTCCGTACCGACTCCCTACGGTGGCGTCATCAAATTCCCCATGAATCCGAGAGTATCGACATTGGTCGGCGACGTATTCGTCAGCTCGACTCTCGGGAGGAAAATCGACACCGTAGGTAATATAAAACGTATTGCAAGAACGGAAACATAAATAGATGCAAAACCGTTGTTGCGATCGGATCTGGATTATACCTCCGCGATGAACGACGAGAGCCTGCTTGATGAAGGCTCGATGCAGATCAGTTGGCGGAGCAGTTCGTGCTGATAACGTGTTCCACAACCTTTGCCGGCGAGTCCGGTCCAAGGGCATGGAGCGAGAGCGTAGTCGAAGGAGTCGTACACGCGGCACAATCACAGATGCGAAAAGTAAAATGACACAGAGATATAGACGGGACTGATCTTTATTATCAATGGTGTGTCTCTCTCAATACAATACATGGGTATATATAGGAGGGAGAGGGGCTAGGGTTGAGGACCAATCTAGAGGGAAAAACCCCCAGCCCAAGAAAGGGTGGGACCCGCACGTGGTGCGTACGTCGGTTTCCCAACAAATTGTATACTTGTGAGGTGCTAGATCATGATGTGAACTTGCATAAAGCTAGCTGAACGCAAGGTAGATTGTGCTAACAACGTGAAAGTCGGAAGTCCATCTGGCCATATTGATACCATGGTATACAATTTCGTATGAGTATGACCGGTGTGGATGAGCATTTCATCGAACAGGTGGAAGGTGTACCAGCTGAACTGCAGCAATATTTTCTCCCGGGATGCCTATGTGCCAGTGAATCAGGCGACATGCCACTTCCAACAAACTCAGAGAGATGGAGCGAAGATAATACCAAGAACACTTCACTGGTTATGTGCTGGCGGAAAGCAAAGAGGCGGAACTCGAAGCAAAGTAGCCGTCTTTTCCCCCGTGTCCCATGGTGATCAACCACAGTCCTCACTGTTGCTGCTGAAGGACGGAATGGTGGAACATCAACCAAGCCATCATGCCACCTTCATACATCGTCTTCCATAGGGCTCAAGGCAGCGACAGCTGCATCAAAGCGGATGAGGCGGAGGCAAAGCCATGGCCGCGGGGGACTTGCAGGCTTGCAGCATGTGAGGAAGCGAGCTGCATCTACCTGAGCATCCTGGGAAGTAATTGGCGTTGACGGACTGGGGCGGAGCGGGCCGGAGGCCCGGAGCTCGCCGGCCACCAGGGACATAGCGGCACTTAGTGAGCCGGCAAGAACCGGATTGTGGGAGAGCTCTCCGGCGACCAGGGATGTGATAGGGCATGGTGGAGCACGCCGTCGATCAGGGCCACCGGCCTAGGTGGGGGAGCGCCGGCGAACTTTCTAGGGAGGGGAACGGCAAGCAGAGCCCATGGCCGGGGTGGGGCGCCCCCGTAAACTGTTCCGCTGCCAGGATCAGCGCGCCCGTGAGCAGGGTCGTCGCAGGGGAGAACGCGCCAGGGATCCCGCCGGAGAGCCGGTGTCGCGCAGGGATCGGTGAGATACAGGGGAGATTACGGTGGCGGCACCAACAAGCGAGGACGGAGGCGGTGGTGGGCGACGGCATGGAGGCGGGGGTGGAAAAAGAAGAACGAATCGGTACGGTAGCATCAGTGCGTATTATGTGATTTGGTGGGAGGGAAAAACCGGAAAGAAAAATGACGTACCACAAGAAGCCATTATTCCTTTATTATTAGGTATATAGATATAGATATAGATTACAATGATTGCCACCGCTAAAAGAAACCCTTCCGGCTGCTGTTTTTTCTCCCGTTCACAGATGACGATAGCCTCGTCGGGGAGCCTGAGTAGGAACCGTGGCGGCGCGCCATGTCGTCCCGACGCCTGCCTCGGTATCCATCTACAGATCTACATGGGCCAGTAGCAGATCTGGCGCCAAGGTCGTACGGCGAACGGTGGCCATCGAGATCGGTGGAGAGGAAACGAGCTCGCTACGCAGGGCGAGTAGGATCGATCGAGGAGAAAGCTGGCTGTCGATCGGTGAGAGGAGAGTAGCGAAAGGCGCATGCACTCTCCCTGCACTCGGCATCCGTCGCTCGCCACGCCGCCGAAGATGGGCTTGCCTCGGAGGAGCTCGGCCATGACGCAGCCGAGCGACCATGCGTCCACCGTCGTGTCATAGTTGGGCTGCCCCAGGAGGACCTCCGGCGCGAGGTACCTGCGCGTTCCGCAGCGTCCTTACGAAGGCGCCTCGGTCATGGACATGGCGAGGAGGTCGCATATCTTGACGCTGACGCAGTCGAGGCCGACGAGGATGTTCTCGGGCATGACCGGTGCCTCTTCAAAAACACGTACGGGGTCAAGGCCACGGACAAGGGCCGGAGGAAGGTCTTCGGCGCCGACTTCGCCGCCTGGGCACGCCCCGCATAGGCCTGCGATGCCGTCTGGGCCGACGCGGAGGACGGCCTCAGCCATCCCCCCATGGCCAGGGACCTGCTCGAGGAGTTCGAGGAGGAGGCAGGAGACGACAGCGGCATCCATAGATTCGCGCTCGGTGCGCTCGACAACAGCCTCCTCGTCGGTGGCTCCGGGATACAGGTCGTCAAGAACTTCAGCCACGGCGTGCACGGAAAGGGCGTGTCGGTGAAGATCTCGGACGGCCGCGGTGGCAAGAGCAACACCTCCTACTTGACGCCCAAGAAGGCCCTGCTGATGCGCGGCGAGACCAACATGCTGCTCATGAGTCATGAGCCCCGTGGACACCGGCGCGCCCCGTTCCAACGGCGTCCACCATGTCCACTTTGAGACCGGCAAGGTTGTCACGGAGTGGCGGTTGGAGAAGGACGGAACTGACATCACGATGCAAGACATTGCCAACGACAGCAAGAGCTCCTAGCTCGAGCCTTCCGGGTCAACCTTCTTGGGGCTGGATGACAACCGGCTCTGCAGGTGGGATATGCGTGAGCGTGACGCCAGGGGCAGAGTGCAGATCATTGGTAGCTCCTCGGAGTCGCCGGTGCTGCACTGGTCACAGGGCCATCAGTTCTCACGGGGCACTAACTTCCAGTCCTTTGCAAGTACTGGGGATGGTTCAATTGTTGTTGGTTCTATCGATGGCAAGATTAGGCTCTCTCTCATGTTACTTCTCATACCCCCCCCCCCCCCCCCCCCCCCCAAATGTTTCTAATTAATTCACATAAAATAATATTGCGTTGTAATGGTACCAAGTAATTGACGTATCACCGTAGACCTTGGTCTTTTTCTGCCTGTAAATTGTCGACTTTAACAATGAAGAGGGGTTTAAGGGTTTAGGGTTTTGCGTTGCACGTACATACCACCTAATCATTAAAAAGAGTTCAAATTAAACCTTGAACTTGTATGCAGTAGCTAAATCGAACCCTCAACTTCCAATCCCTGAAATCAGCACACCGATCTTTCCAATCCCGATCTATTTTAAACCTTACGGCTGTTTGATTTAGAATTTTGCTGACATGGCAAGTCAAAGCTGGGACTTGGGCCCACACGACAGTTCCATATGTGTCCTACTGTATCCATCCTCTCTCCTTATCGGGAGTTCGTCGCCATGATCACCGCGTCGGCCCGCCGTTCAGCGTCGCCGCGAGGAGCACGCCGCCAGCTAGTTCGGGTTGGCTCGGACAGCAACCCCGGTAGAAGAGAACACGACAAACGAGCGCCCGATGACGGCGCAGTGCCGGTCACGGGGACTGTCTACTCCCCTCCATCCTCTGCTAGTTCGACCGCGGTAATGTTTGTGCTCGCCAATACGATGGTCCTCTCTGGTTCTCCTCGGCGTGCTCAGCCTGGCCGTGGCGTTGCAGGTCAGCGCCGCCCATGGTGTCGCAGGCTCACGGCAAAGCTCCGGGCGGTGCCCCGACTGCTTTTTCCTCTGCTTCTTTGGAGGATGCCTCGGGGATGCATACTCTGCGGCGGACTGCTCGAGGACGCTCGCGACGAGGACAGAGGCGCCTGTTCATCATAGAAGAGGCCACGGCGAATTCGAAGTAGACGAGCCGGAGTTCACTGGCGAAGCGTGGCACGCTCCCTGCTTGACACGCTCGCCATGGCGGTCTCGAGCTCAACCGTTGGGCCTAGAACAACAGCTCCCTGAGTGAGGAGAGCGACCAACCAAGAACCAGCAATACATCTACATAGCTCATAGCTGGATCGATTTGCTCGGGTACCATTGTATTGGCCCCATCTTTTTGAAGAATCTGGTAGTCAATTCGTGTTCGCCTTGTGTGGTAGCTTGCAGATTGATGCCAAATTAATCGATCTAGTAGAGCTAGCTTTGCAAGGTAGTCGCGTCCCTGCCGTCGCGGTAGCTGCTTCCGACGCCGTGCGCGGTAGCCGGCTTGCCGTTAACGGTGGTCGTCGTCTTTGGTGTTGCGAGATTGGGGAATTTTAGAGTGTAAAGAGGACGATGGATATGATAGCTAGGCGGACCCGTATTGTCAGTGAGTCTACACAATTATCCCGACCGGGATTGTTGCTTTCCCGGTGCGCCAAACACATCCAGGGTCTAAAATAGACCGGGATTCAAAAGTTTGGTGTGCTGATTTCGGGGATTTAAAGTTGGAGGTTTGATTTAGCTATGGCCTACAAGTTCAAGGTTTGATTTGGACTTTTTCCTTACAAAAATAACTTTCATGTTTAAAAAATATTTACGTATGTGTGCACAACTTTCAAAAATTTCAGATCTAAAATCGAAATGAGTATGTCTACTATTCATTCTAGATTTGTCTTTTTTTTTCAATGCTGCTTTTGAATTTGGACCTACATTAAACCTATAAACGACACTACACAACCCGGCCGCTCCTTCCTCTGATGAATTCGGCGAAGGCAGCTTATCCTAGCCCTTGCTTCACCTGCGCACAGTAACCGCCCTTTTCACCCTGGCCATCGGATGGTTTTTTTTTTGTTTTTCACTCGCTTCTCGACACATTAGGCCGATGACATGTCGGACAGCAAGCGCGAGACGCCCACCCGCACCACGTCCGCGTCGCCCTCCTTTTTGCGTATTTTACTGTCGCGCCTTCTCACTCCCGCACGCTCGCCTCTTCGCTCCGTGAAAGGGCAATCTCGCGTGGGAGGTGAACCCTAGCCACCAATCCCCTCCCGTCCCCGTGCCCCAATCCAGTCGTGTCCTCCTCCTCGCCCCACGTCGCCGCCGCCACGGGCCTGCTCCTCCTTTGTCTCCCCGCCCCGTCATCCTCTCACCTCGTCGTATGCCATCTCTGGCCGTCTGCCCTCAAGCGTGCTCCGACGGCTGCCGAGGGGTGATTACATGGGCATCTCTCGCGGAGGACGGTGCGCGTCTTCCTTACTCCCCATCTGGCGGCTACAAGCTCCACCAAGCGGAGCAGCCTCGCTGGCTCGGACGACCGGCGACCTGGCGGCGAGTAGGACGGCAGGGGTCGCGGGAGGAGAAGAGGCATGGCTGCGGCGAAGGAGGAGATGGACGCCATGGCAGGGGTCACGGGAGGAGAAGGGTCATGGCAGCGGCGATTGAGGAGATGGACGCCATGGCCGCGCTCGCCAGAACGCGCCGCCGCCGGCCACCAGAGCTCCGCCTCGCTCCACCGACCTGCTCGCCTCCGTGCCCAGCTGTCTGCCTAGGAGATGGTGGCGGCGAGCGACAGTGGCTGCTGGACGAGGGGACCTGCTCGAGGCGGTCCACATCTCCCCTCCTCTCCCTCAGTAGCCCCCGCACGCCTCGTCCTCTCTCGCTACTATACCGACCAAGATCTGGGGCTCCCTCTCTCTCCTCAAGTTCTTCAACGACACAGTAGCCGGCAGGGCATAGGAGGAGGAGGACGAGCAAGAGGTGGTGGCGGAATACTTCCCTAGAATCCATGAGGAAGCTGGCGATCCATATCCCCCTTTGCTACAGGCAGGTATGTGCTCGGTTGCAATTAATTTTTCCGATAGCAGAACTTTTGCTTCACTTTCGTTAATCAGATTGTTTCATCACAACATATGCTATATATCCATTGATTTGATATGAACTATATGTGTTTCAGTATTGTAAGGAGAATTTGACTGTCTGCTATCATCTATGTACTGCAACGTAGCTTGTCATTTCAATTTGTTTAGTTGGCATCAAAAGAAGATTTGTATGGATGATAATTTATTTGCAGTGGGCGATGTCTTTCCACACCTGCTTCTTTTCTTTTACTGCTAGGAGATAACCTTTGAAATATTTGTTTGTGTTTTTAGCTACTTCACCTTTCGGGGTGACATCCACTACCTTGACGATAAGCACACTATAGGTAGTAACTTATTCCACTGTTTTCCCCTGATGCATGGGAGGTTGGTAATTGCTTTATCTTCAGTGAGTTCATCTATTTAATATGTACATTGCAGGTCATTGGGATAGTTGTTGAAGGTGACGGTTTTTACACACTACAAATGATGAATGAAGCATATGTTGATGAAAAAGGAGGACCATTTAAGGGCATAAGGTAGAGTATTGTTTCATGCATTTGGTAAACTGCATAGTTAGAACATATCTGCCAAAGAAAGGTGCAGTTTGGTTTGATGCTCTTGAGAGGGACAAGTTTGGCAGCCTTCTTAAATTATGTATGCTTAATTTCTTTTGTCTCCATTTGGGTTGATGCCAAGATTTTGTGAAGTTTATGTTATGTTTCTCCCCCACTTTATTTTTTTGAGACAAATATATCCAAAATCGGAGCTGCCAATTTTGATCTGCAAATCGTGACTTGGTTTGCATGTGTTCCTTTTGGGCACATACCAGTCAGGACTATTTTCTTTTGCAGCATGTATTTGCTTTCTTTGTTTTGGTTTACTCATTGTTTTCTAATTTGATTATGTGCAGGATTAAACACGCATATATCTTGGATGATCCTTTTGAGGATCCCTCTCAGCTTGCTGAATTTATTCTTGGGAATTCTCGGTTGGGAAACCCACATGGTTAGGTAATTTAAGTCATGCCATTTGTGTATACCGAATTAATAAAAGAGCTCATTATTTAAATGCAATATGATGCCCTCTTTTCTTACCGAGGTGGCTTGTAATCAATACCGAGGTGGCTTGTAATCAATTTTGTAGTTACTCTCTTCCATTATTAATGAAATGACAATCAAACTTTAGTTGCGTGTTCGTGAATAGATAGTAGAATACTTGTGTTTGCAGTTATGATGTGTGAACCTTTTGTTTCTTTCATTCGTTTGATTAACTTCTGCTTTCTTTATAAGTTAATTTTCCATTTTGTATAGGTTAACACGAATTGATGTTTTATTCACATGGATTTTTAGTCAAAGCAATTATATGTTCTGCTGCTATGATGACCATCAGATTATGTTCCGGCTTCTGCTACCAATACTGCGACATGGTCTGCTACTATGATAAGCATCAGATTATATTTAGCTTTACTTCCAGAAGTAGACATATTACTCTTCAGCTTAAATAGATACTAAGATTTTACATGATATTTGACACTGCTCTTTGATCACATCTGGTATTTTCGATCCTTCTGGTGGTAGAAATAGCCATACTGGATTACGCTGCGAAGATGGTTTGATACTGCAAGGAGTCTGATCCGTTCTCAAGAATGCTTATCTTTGGGTACCCTCCAAAATGGGACTCTCTACGAGTATCTTTACAGTAAGATGATGTGGTCTTGGCACTGCAACCTTGTGCGTCTGTGTGCATGATGCCATTTGACTAAAACTTATTAGCTTTGTTTGTGGTTTTTTGGGTTTCAAATGGGAAAGGATGTTAGCTATCTTGGCTGCCACAGTGAAGATTGCGCTCAGCATCGGGCGCGTTGTGCAATACTAATGCTTGTGTGTACTGCAGCGATTTCTTGAACCATCATCAGAATAACTCTTTCCAGGTCTACCTCCTTCATATATAACTTGTGAGAGCATCAAGAAGGGAGTCGCCGGTAGCCAGCATCGCGCCGTGCTTCTGTCTGCTCCTCTTTGCAAGAGCTTCTTGTTCCTATCCCTTGCCCCCTAATTTAATTTATGTTCTGTATTGTTAGCTTGAAATTTCGGTCCATAGAATTGATACATAATGTGCTACTGGTGGCGTGAACTCAAAAGTCAAAACTATATGCTTTTAGGCTTTGATGAAAATCAGTTATCCAGAGAACTTTGATTGCGTTTTTCTGGGAGTTCCTTATATACAAAATTTACTAACTTAATATGTATTGGCTTATTATTCTTACTATTCTGATTTTATAATGCAAATACCCAACACGTCATCCATTTCCTGCCAAAAACCTGCATTCACTGGAAATGGTTATTGACAATGTGGAGTTCTGTGGTATTAGGGTTAGCATGAGTGTCGCTTGGTTTACAGAGTCATGCTGCCTACATTATTGGCTTACTGCATTTTGTGGTTGTCAAGTTAGTCTAGGTGACTTATCAAGTCTCACTTGCATCATTATTGACTGCCTTTTTTTAGTAGAGCCTTGTGGTGATAGCTAGCAAGTTTCTTTGTAGCAGATTATGGTAAATGCCTTTTTTAGCAGAGCATGGTGTTATTTTTTGAGTGCCATTATTTGTGATGGCCAGCAAGTTTCTTTGTAGCAGGTTATGGTGGCAGTTGTAAAGTGGCATTTTGCTATGTATTTTTTCTTATATGCCCTTTGTCATTCTACAGATCTGAGGTCATTTGCTAGGATTTAGCCTCACCGTGTTGTGCTTCCTGGTCCTATCATGGTTTCTTCTTCCGTCTTGTGTATATATGTTGGAGCTATGCCAAGATTTAGATTTGTTGTGTTTTCCACTACAGTTCACATGCTCTCATCTGTGGTGAGAATTTATATGGAGCTAGGCCAAGATTCAGATATTGATATCCAGGTATTCTAGAGTTATTAGTTCTAGAAGCATTCTTGTTCTACATTTTTAGTTGTATACTTGTATTGTTCATACCACTGTTTTTTCCTGCCTTTCTAGCTGAAGGATTGTTGAGGGTGATTGGACTGACTTTTGAATATGTAATATTGTTTCTGTCTAAGAGAAATTGCATATTGATTAATGGCTAAACCTTGAGCTAGGAGATTTCTAGCGAGAAAAACCTGAAGTATCTCCCCTTAATGGAGTGCTATATAAGAATTACACTTCCTTTAATTTTATGCTCCAGTGGATAACAAATGAATAATGTTTACTTGTGCATAAGCCAGTTAGTGTATATTAGTTTGAGTACATTAATTATTCTCTCTTGTTCATGGTGTTTGATTGAAGTTACGGAAGTTGCTTCATGGTTTACGGAGGTTGCTTCATTTTGGACATGCTGAGATGATTTCTTGGTGCCTTTTGTAGATCTACGACGTATGATTGTAGTAAATTATGAGATACGTCTCTCATACTGTAGGCTTATTTTGTGTGATTACAATTTGGCATTAATCCAACAAAAGTATGGTAAACTAAGCCTTTTCTACCCCACCCTCCAGATGCTAATCATTTTTTTCTGGAATGTTACAATACAGCTCCTAAAGGTTATGATACCTTTTTTTGTAGGTTCAAGGGTTCTCTATTTGATTTTTTAGCTTGGCTTTGACGCTAATGTGGTGATGAAGACTTCAGCCTGCAGTTGTCGTATTTTCTCGACTAATTCAGAGGCGTTATATATATATATATATATATATATATAGGTAAATTAACAGATGTGGCCATTCAGTAATATAAACTGAGTACGTCGGTGAAAGTCTGAGTTCTATTTATGTTTGTATGTGCAATAGTTGCTGATGAATCGACATCTTCCTTTGTTCATCAGTCCTCCACCTTCCAACCATTTTCCCTGTAACCTATCAACATACTTGCTGGTTATTACTTATTAGTCTCTTAACGTGTGCAGAAACTTTATCTGAAGTTCAGTTAGTATGCCCACTAATATGAGGATATGAATCATTACTGATCGTTTGTATGTTTTGATTATTAGATAATCGACAAGTCGTTTGGTTTTGATTCGGCTGTAGAAGACGCTCAATGTGGTATTGATTTAGCTGAATGGAATAGCTTAGTTGAATTGATGGATCGTTATAGTGGTTAGTTTTCTCGCAATGTTCTCCATACAGTCACTTGTAGTCTTTTTTGCATGCTATTTTTATGTCAGCGTTGGTTTGCTGAAAGCACATGCAGATTTGTATAAATACAAGGAAAAACTATTTGATATATTCTTTCCATCTTGTTGCTAGGTACTGTTAGGCACACTCTTTAACATATTATTAGATATATTCTTCCCATCTTGTTGTTAGGTACTGTTTGGTCGAGAGTTCATTTTCCTTATCTCATAATTTTTTTTTTGGTTCAGTAACAAGCGCATGGGATATACTCAAAAGCTTAAGAAGTGGCATCCGTTGGAAGCACAACCTTCATCGACAAGGCACAGGGTATGTTTGATATTATACTCATTCATATTTGGCATATTAATAGTTGATGTTTACCCCTGCTCAATCATCGAGGGGAGTATCAATATTATGCAATTTCTCTGAATTATTGGCGATCGAACTGTATTTTGGCTTGCGCAGACTGCATTTTCTTTCTCATATATATTGATTCAATTCTCTAGAATTTATATTTGGATTGGACCATATCATTTCTGGATTGTTGCCGAAGTATTTAGGTTGAAGCATATGTTTTTTCCGGATTTGAGCTTAGTTCATGTGCAATTATGAGAGCAGTGGATATTACTCTGTTTTGTTCATACCACCCTGGCTGGCAATGTTACTTATTTGCTGGCTTGATTTTCTGATTGTAGAACCTTGAGGACATCACATATAATCTGTTTTGACTGAGCCTTTAGTTTGTTAGTCTGCACAAACAGGTCAAGTCTCTTGTCGACAACAGCTGGATATGGTCTGTTCTCATAAGTTGGACGATTTATGGTCTCTTAGACGGGTGTAATCATCCGAGACGAGACTGGAGGGTTTATTGCTTGTAGCAGCTGTGGTATACCTTCGGTATCTGATGCTCCAACTGCAGAAATGAGGGCTCTGAAGGATGGGCTTTTGCTAGCAGGACAGATTGGTTGTTCCAAGCTCATCGTGAATAGCGACTGTTTGGAAGTGATCAATACTATGAAGGATGGCGGCAACTCAGCTGGTGCTGCGGCGGCCATATATGAAGAACGTGCTTTCTTTACTAGAGGCTTTGCTCATGTTATTTTTGAGCATTCGTATAGGGAGAGTAATAGAGTGCTTATGTATTAGCTTATAAGGTGGAGGGCTCACATCTAATTACTTGGCTGGAGGAGCCGCCAAATTTTATTGTTGAACTGCTGGCTGATGATGTAACGTTGTTTGATCATTAATACAGATATCATAAAGTTTCAAAAAAAAAAACATATGGGCACATGGTCTGTCTTGTGACTAGATAAATGTATGCTGCTTGAAAATTTTAGAAAAAAAACAAAGCTGTAATAGCTTGAAGGTTTTTTATTTACGATGGAATGCATATCCCTAGAGGAAAAACGTGTGTATTTACATTGGAACCAGCGGCCTTCAAAGGTCTCCAGGTGCTTGTGCTTTTGTTTACGGACTCTATATTAAATAACAAGAGTTGAGTTCATCCACATATGAGCTATGCAAATTTGTTCTCTATAATTTTTGTATATTATTGTGGAAAAAACGGTTTTGTTTTTCGCTATTAATATCATGGGGCTTTAAATTCTTGTATTACTATAATTGGTCAATAGTAATGTTAATGTTACATGTTGTTATTTGTGACTTAAGAACAACTAATATTTATATATTGACCGAGTTAAATCCACTACCATCGAAACATGCATGTTCATCTGTAGTCCAATTAAATGGTTTCTCCAGTTGAAGACTTAGTGCAAACATAAATATGATTACCACAAAGATTAGTCATACAGAAATAAATTCAAGTTCGATACGGGTTCATAGGTCAGATTGGATCGGTCTGGCAATGGAGACAGAACATGGCAACACAGGACACGACACGTAGGGCAAGAACAATATGACTTGTAAAACCGGGTGTAGGTGAAAAAATCCGGATGGTCGGCGCAACAAGATGAGCCTACAAAACCCTAACGGGCAACCTCTATAGTCCTGAGGGGTATCGATCGTAGCCGCATGAAGGTTGAACAAATCTCAAATACGGAGAACAACATACGCAAAACTCATAAACTTATGGCTAACATACAATGTCGCTTTCGGCATCCACTTACTATGGAATGATTAAAATTAGCGATGGAACCCGTTTGATATAATGTTTGATCATTGGCTACAATACAAAGGCGAAAGTCAGTGCGAGCAAAGGCATCGAGGTTAGGCTGGCAGCAGTGTAAGAAAACGGTAACATAATACACAAGACAAGAAAGGCAAAGCACAACGCGGATTGTAAAAATGCGTGTATCAGGAAGAATGTGAATTATAAGAAGGAGCTCCGGTGGAAGAATTTCACAGTAGTCATCAGGAAAAGAGCCACGGAAACGCTAACGAGCAACCTCCATAGTTTCGAGAGATATCAATAATAGCGGCACAAGAGTAGCATAGAGCTTAAACACAGTCAACAATATAGATACAAAACATATAAAACTTAAGGTTACAATACAGAAATATCGACAATTAGCAATAACAAGTGTCCTATATAAAGGAACATTATGCTTTTGTAAAATAACAACACTGTGCAGCCAAGATGATGCCCCTTGTGTATTTCGCTGCAGTTATTGCAAGAACATGTAATCGCACCTATATTAAGTAATGCACCTTGGATTTAATATCCATTTGATATGACCAAAGTTATTTTATTACCGCCTCTGGTGGCTATTAATTTACTCTATACTCAACATTACGAAATTAATGATAATTATGAATTCGGTATAGTCAAAATTAGGAGTTTCATACATAAAACGAACGAATTTGATTTCATACTTCTCCAAATATATACAAGTTAAGGCTACAAATTTGATTTCATATATAGAAATATTTAATAAGCCCTGAATTTTATAGAGCATCGTGTTGTATACGGGTTCTAATATAGATCAATACACACATGATAGCCACATGAATTTCAAACACTGACAACAATATACGCTGAAATTTAAAAAACTTAAGGCTACCTTACAGTCTTGATTCCGGCACCCGCGCCAGTGGCGCAACCGGTCATCTAGTATTTTAAAGATTGTAGACATATATACTATGAACACTCACACTTTTTGGTAATTTTGTTTGAAATATATATATATATTTTTCTAATGGTAGCACAGGGTGCATCTAAAGAGGTGGCAGCACTAGATATTCGGCGAGTTAGACCATCCAGTGTCCCACACAAGTAAAGTGAAGTGATTCCTACTCTAACTACAGATATAATGTTGTATACGATTACAACCGTCATCTAGAGCTTCTCTTTATGCATATGAAGTTCTATGCATCAGCTTATCATCATGAGGTACTAGTCTCAAAACAGATTTACTAGGCCGAAATCATTCCTTACACGTGCGTTGAAACTAGTATATCATTATGTTAAGCAGCTGTTGCCTGGAGAGATTTCCACTGTAACCTTTGCATATAATGAGTAGGAATGATTAAGCACACACAAGTTCCACCTTAAATATCAATCCTTCTTGACAGTACGATTTTGTTCCTTTTGACTCAAAACCTATAAAAATAATATCTACCTCTTCAGTCCTTTGCTTCGAATCTTCGTGTGTGTGTGGATGTTCTTCGGTAAATCAGTCCTTTTGTTGAAGTAGACACGATTGCTTCTTGATCCGTTGACGTGTCATCTCTCCTTATGATTGAGGAGAGACATTGATCTTTGTTGATCTTTGTTGCTTCCGCTCTAGTCTTCCCTTGATCCCTTTGTTGGTATGTTTAGGAAGCATAGGATCAAATTGTCGGTGGGTGGTTAAACCAGACCACCAACAGGAACGGTATACCTGCAGTGTACTTAGTATAACTGTTAGTCCTCAAGGGTAGTGTTGTCATTTATCAGTCAAAATAAGGATCGTGCATGTATGCACTTTCATATCAGTTTACTTAGGGTCTCTTTGTTTGGCTGCAACTCTTGAGAAGCAGTTGTAGCTGGTGGAATGTGAGAAAGCAGCTGTTGGAAGCAGCTGCTGGAAGTTGAGATTTGTTGTTTAACAAGAATGCTGTTGGCAGCTGTTGTTTTTGGTTTTATGGGTGAATGTCTGGAATGCCTCTGAGTGTCGAAGATATTATATAAGTGTTGATTTGAAGCGAATAGTTATTTTTGACTCATTTTATTCATAATTACGATGTTTAAGAGCGAGCATTACATATATCCGAAAGACCATAAATCATCACATATATCCAAAAGACCATACGATGCCGGCCATGACAATCTATGTATGCTTCTCTGCTTCTCTAACGGAGCGATGCGGCGGCAGAGGTCCCGACAGGAGCCACAACAATGCCGACCAAGTTTGGAGCTACAACAAACATGACCACACCATGAACTGGTTTAATAAGGAGACGGTAAATGTGTACATACATACAATAAAAAGAGCTATTCATATATGTCCGCTGAAACAAAAAGGTTACAACACGAAAGTTGTGGAAAACGGCGAGATCGATCTATTCATGAAAGGAAATTTTAAACAGTTATCCGAGTGCGACGAATTTGACAAAATTCATCTAAAAGTGGTACAAACTTCGGTGTAAAATTAAGAAGGTACATTCCACGAAACTCGAAACCGATCGCGGGAATGGAACCTACTCGTCGACACACATATATTTCGTATACAAATTATTTCGAACTGAAATATATTTGTGTGAGATGTAGTATATGTTTTTGACCTTGTACATGCAGATGCGCATGCGAAGCTACAGTCAGGGCGTGTTTGTAGCCGGCTCCCCCTCAGTTTTCCCTCCTCATAAGCTATTTTATTTTGTTGTTTGTTAGCCCGGGTCGTGCGCATCGGGCCCTGCCCACCACGCCCCAAAACGTCTCGGCCATGCCGAGGAGAGAAGCTCTCCTCAGCCCTGCCGAGCGCATGCAGAAAACTTCCCACGCGTGGGACCCACCGACCGTCCGCCCCGCCAGCCCCGCTCGAAACCGAGCGCATTTGCCCCCGTTTCCCTCTCTGCTTCGCTCCCGTCGCTCTCGTCCCGAGTCTTTCCCACGCCTGCCGCCGGCCTTCCCTGTGCCTTCCGCCGCCACCCATCAGCGCCGCCCTTCCCCAGCACTCACCGGAGCCACCCAGAAGCACCGCCCTTCCCCAGCATCCTCGCGTTGCGCCCGTGCTTGGAAGAGGAGGGCGTGGCCTCCTCGCGCTGTCGCCCGCGCCTGCCGCCTCCGAGCGTGGAGTAGGAGGGCGCGTCCTCCCGGCGACGGCTCCTCTTGCCGGTGGCCGCTCTTCTCGCCGGCGGCGGCGCCTCCCCTCGCCGGCAGCTGCGCCCCAGCCGGAGGGACCTGATCGCTTTTTAAGTTTTCTGTTTAGGGACCTGATTGCTTTTTAAGTTTCTGTCTAGGGACCTGATCGCTTTTTATAAAAGTCTGGCATGGTTCAGATCATACGGGCTACCAAACATGGTCTCAACTCAGCACAGTTTGGCTTATACAACCTATCAAATACCCACAGTGAAACAAACTTGTGTGTGGCTGGACTGGGCATGTATGGGCTGAGATAGAGCATACGGGCTACCAAACACACCCTCAAGGAATGACACCGTACAGGTTGATGCGCATGCAAAGCGAAGGGAAAGTTAATGAAAGGCACTGGCTGGGGCTCATGGTGGCAGTATGATCGTAATTTTGAGCATTGAAATGGGCAATCGAGAAAAATGATTCCAGACTTGAGTACGAAAGTTGCGGGAAGCAGCACCCAACCTGCTTCCGTGTTTGTTCGCTCCTCCAGTGCATTCCGGCGCAGCGCTTCCGCGCAAACCCTAGTTGTCGCACAGGTCGGAGCGCAATTAGCGCCCGCACACCCTGTGCGGCGACTTGGGCCGGGCCCAACTGGAACTGAGAGGACGAGGGTGACTGGAGCGAGGGCGACCGGAGCGAGGGAGGAGAAGACGGCGACCGGAGGAAGGAGGTCAACGACGGTGAGACAGAAACGAGCACGACGACCTCGCCGCCGACGGGGACGATGCAGCTGGCCGCGACGTCGCCGGCCAGACGAGGAATGGACCTCACCGTAGCCGGCGACGACGCGTCTGGCCGCGGCGGCGCAGGAGGAGGTGAGGAAGTGACTTAACGCGTGGGGGTGCGGGTGCGGTGGCCGGCGCCGGAGAGGAAACTTGATGCAGGGAGGTTTAGAGGGAAGCCGGGGCGGCGGTGGGCCGGCGACGGCCGCGATTTGAGCAGGGCGGGGCGCCGAGGCGACGCGGAAGCGGTGTCGAGCGCGGGTGGCGGCAGGAGGTGGTTAGGGCCGGTGGTGGCGACGGCGGGGGGTCGACGGAGGCGAGGTGATTGGGGAAAGAAGAAAATGGAGGCGGAGGTGGTCGGGGGAAGAAGAAGATGAAGGTGCATGGGCCGCGACCTAGGACGACACGCGTGAGGGCGGAGCGCATTGCGCTCGGCGCAAGTCGACAACTAGGCGCCCCCGCGCTTCCGGGCAGTGCTTTTCAATATGATGTTGTTTGTTTGAACTTCTACTTTTGGACCCAAAAGCAGAAGCATAATCCCAAACAAATAAGGCCTTGTACTGTCCAATAATTAGAAGCAGAGAGACATGGCGATAGCACAAGTTAATGTGAAATGGTATGGCTCTTATTCGGTTGACGATCTTGTCGTTTTACTCCTTGTCACCAACTTCTGTCGTCTTGTCAACACGCGTGCCATCTCCGAGTAACAAATTACAAATAGGAGCCGGCATGCAGTCATTATATAACACAAGTTTCCGGCTGACAAATCATGACACGCAGATCATGTATGGGTTACATGCATCACATAAACACAAGTCATACCATTCACCAAGCCCTACAAAAACAAGTTAGGCGTCTACGTGCTAAGCTAAAAAAATATGTCACATCAACTGGTGGTCCCGCTTAGCCGGGAGCGGGTCAGGATAGCACGCAGTTCTTTTTTTTATACAAGTTTCTGGATACATTAAGCAAGGAAAACAACAAAACATGAAATATCTGTCCCCAAATTACAGAAAAACCCCTTGACAACATAAAAAAAAGCAACTAGGCCCATGGGATCTTCTCTGCATCGAAAATTCCGCTGCCGCTGCCGCACTCAGCACACCGACAACACGCCGGAATCGAAGACGAAGAAGAGCAGCAGCAGCTGAGTCGCGAGCAGGAACCTAGAGAGGAGAACACCTCGTTGAAATCGCCGCAATGACCACCCGACGCGAACGCCGGGATCTGGACAGTCAAGGCAAATCGGCGGGGGCGACGCCCCGATCCCAACTCGCAGTCGGATCCGCATCTCCGGCCAAAGCCAGCAGCAAGATCCGCATAAGACCACAGCGAGGCACAACCAGATCAGCGGAACTCCATCCTCCGTCACAGCAGCCCGTCTTCCACCTCCACGGCGGCCAGATCGAGCATGCACAGCAAGAAGAAGAGCTCGAGAACAGCGGCGCTTGATACCTGCCATCGTGAACCTCCTCCATGGAGCTCCAGCTAACAGCAGATTCTTGAAAGGGAGCCACCGCAGAAGACCACTCCTGTACACCAACCTCCACAACTCCTCAACGGCGACGGAGTCCTCGCCATCAAAACGGGGAAGGAGCGAGAGGACAAAAATCCACAACGTAGCCGCCACCACCGCCCCGCCGACTGCGCCAAGGAACAGACCACCAAGAAGCTCCTCGACACTGCAACGAGCAACATCGAGATGGGGCTGGAGCTCCCGCACCATTATTGGACACGCCGCCGCCACCACCACCAAAGCGACACCGCGCCACACTCTACTCCTACTATTCACACGCCTAACCGAGAGCACCCAAAAACAAACCTTTGATCAAATCAAAGAGCCTCTCATGTATCATCCAGAAGGCGAAGCTCTGATACCACTGCTGGAACACGAAGGGTTGAGCTACGTGTGCAGGATAGCAAGCAAAAAAACTTTCTTCCATCATAACATCCAA
Organism: Poa pratensis; assembly: GCA_947311845.1. NCBI lineage: Eukaryota > Viridiplantae > Streptophyta > Magnoliopsida > Poales > Poaceae > Poa > Poa pratensis. The sequence goes on from CAMZMU010000128.1 coordinate 42,974,465, forward strand.
GATCTGGCTTTGGAGATAGGCCACAAGATCCTTACCACTAGACCTGGCACCACAAGTGCAACGCCTCTGTCGGTATCCACACAAGGTGGAGCAGCACTGCTAACTTCGTAGGCGGTGAAACGGGACATGAGATGGAGGTGGTTGTGGCGTGGATGCGACACCACAAATGTGGCCCGTGCTTCCACTTACTTCATTGGCCTTGCCCCCCACTCCACTCTCCTTTATATAGGGAGTGGCTGACAGGAAACCACTCCAACCCACTAATAGGTGTCCCTTTTGTCGGCTCAAGTTCTCTGAGTCGACAAATGTTAGTCGGATCTTTATCTAACTAGCTCCATCCTCTTATGTCCGTTACCCCGCAAACTCACGGTAAGCCGTACGCAATATCGAGTCACCACTCTGATTTATCAGTTGACATTTGGTTCTAGAAAAGCGTGTCGACTCCCGGATGTCGGTGAGTCGTATGACTTCCCTCCGCAATGTGACGGTCTGTTGATACGTCTCAAACATATCTATAATTTTTGATGTTCCATGCTTGTTTTATAACAGTGCCACATGTTTTTATTATAGTTCAATATCATTTTAGACATTTATTGGACTAACCTATTAATAGTTGCAAAAGTGCACAATGTTCTTATTTTACACTTTATTGTGTAGGGATTACTTGGAAATTGACAAGAACGCAAAAGGAGCCTTGTTGGAGGTGGACTCTGATTTCCTGAAATATGTCCCCACCAGACAGTTTTTAAAGATGTCCCTGAGACGACGTCAAATGGAAAAAGTCTAGTCGCAAAAGTTTTTGGATAGTTTCAGCTGATCATCGTGGACTAGGGCATCGTCCAAAATGGGCCCCACAGCCACCAAATGTCTCCAGGGCGTGGCCAGAAGTGGGGCCGCGGCGGGGGGCGTCTCGCCGCCTTTTCCACCGTCTTACGCCGCCCTTCGGACTATATATTTGCCCCGTCAAGAGAACCCTAAACACCGAAGGATTTTCCCAGATACGACTCCGAGCTCCGCCGCCATCAAACCCTTATTTTGGGGGTCAGAAGCTCCTATTCCGGCACCCTACCGGGATGGGGATTGACCCCCGGAGCCATCTCCTTCGACGCCGTCGCCTCCATGATGCTCCGTGAGTAGTTCCCCCATGGACTCCGGGTTCTAGTTGTAGCTAGTTGGTACTCTCTCTCCCATGTTCTTCAATACAATGATCTCATGAGTTGCCTTACATGATTGAGATCCATCTGATGTAACCGGTGTTGTGTTTGTTGGGATCCGATGAATTGTTACATTATGATCAGTCTATCCATTAAGTTTGTGAGTTATTTGTTGCTGCAATCTTGTTGTGTTCATTACTTGTCACTAGTGTACGAGTGGCATGATCTTAGATTTAAGCTATTTAATTGTCGCTTATATTATATCTACAAGTTGTATGCACCTGGCACTGTCCGGAACCCGAGGCCCCAAAGTGACAACAATCGGGACAACCGGAGAGGATGGCTGTGACTTGAGGATCTTTTCACCAAGTGTTAATGCTTTGCTCCGGTGCTCTATTGAAAGGAGTACCTTAATTACCAGTAGGTTCCATGATTGGTCGCGCTGCAAACGGGCTGGTAGGACAAAAGATGTCATGCAAATTTCTTATTACAAGCACGTATCACTATATATGGAAAACATGCCTACGTATGATTTATAAACTAGATGTTATGTCTTAAGATAGTTTTAATTCTATCAATTGCCCAACTGTAATTTGTTCTCCTAACACATGTTCTTATTTGTTTGGAGAGTTACCCACTAGTAGGAGAAAGCCTACCGCTGGCGGGCAGGCTTTGCCTACCGTTGGCGAACTGGCGCCCGCCAGTACAGGCTGGCCAGTGGTAATGTCTACCACTGGCGAACCAGGCACCCGCCAGCTGTAGGAAACCTTACCGCTGGTGAACAAAATCCGGGCCGCCAGCGGTAGGTGCTAGCGGCGTTGGAGAGCCGCTGCGCCCGCCAGCGGTAGCTCCCCCGCTCGCCAGTGGTTGATTTTCGGAATAAAAAGCCGTTCGCCAACGGTAGTGCTACATGTTTGCCAGCGGTATAATTTCTGAATTTTTTTTCTAGAATTTCGTATTCCAGCAGTATATATATACAGGTATATCAGCACTATATGCATGTACAGGTAGCAAAAACAGTACAAATACATGATTGAGAAGTATAAATAGATAAATGACCAAATTAAACAGTTGGTTCATCACATATGCATTACAGACCAAACAATTATACAAGTGATCGACCAAATGTATTATACACGTACGAATAGATCTCGATGGATAGTCGGTAGTTTAAATCGCAAGATTTCGAAAGGAAGTAGTCATCTAAATTACAATCATGTAGATGCTAAGCTAGTGAACCACACAATGACGAGGAGAAGGGGATCACGATGAAGTATCCGGTCGTTCTTCCTCTCTTTCGGCCGCTATCTAGCACGTGGTTGATCTCTAGTAACCCTATAGCTTCCGTCTCCTCCTTACTCATTCTTCATCTCTATACACAAGACAGATAAAAATGTTAGTCAACGAATTTGGGTGTAGAAAGATGTAAATTAGACACAAATAAAGTAGGGCCAACTCAAAAGCGTGCCTCATATATACTTAGATTGGACACACATATTTCAGAGACGGTGCAAGTGAGCCAAGTAGGATGCACAAGATATGTACTCGTTCATATCACAAGGCTCACTAGCACCGCCCCCAGATCACACGGTGTCACAACATTTTAATCATCGACATTGTAAGAAGAAGACAAAACAAGATTCAAAAAAGATTTATGCCTCGTACTTAGAATATTGGACACACACAAGCAACCCTGATAGCTCTGTTGAACCAAGTGGGATGGACATAGCTTATATTTGTGCATATTACAAGATTCAACAGATCATCCGGGTATCACGTAGTGCGCCACATCATTTTAATCATCGGCATTCTAAAATTAAGTAGGCTCAACTCAAAAGCATGCCTCATACTTAGAATGGACACACAAATTCAGAGACGGTGTTAGCGAGATCTAGTGGGATGCAGAAGATTTGTATTCGTGCATATTACAAGTCTCACTAGCACCACCTCTGGATCACATAGTGCCACATCATTTTAATCATCGTCATTGTAAGAAGAAGACAAAACAAAAAAAAGAGTTCACAATCTAAAAGGAGTTCACATGTCACACAAGTTCAATGACTTTGAAACTAGAGCTACGCATGCAAGTTAAATAGCCAGACAACACACCGTCGTCATTTCTTGGGTGGCTTTGACGCCTTCGACTTCGACGAGAAATCGAGAGGACCATCTAACATGTTGAATGGCCTGCGATCGGCCTGATGTCCTATGCGTCTTTCTATCTCGGCCTTTGTTGGCAGTGCAAGGTAGAACACCTCGTCGCAGTGGGTGAGATCATTGTTGATTGTTTGCGAAATCGTCATCTGGATGCGAACGAACTCTTTTCTGACTGCAGCATCAGTGGCCGCCGCCTTTTGCTTGGCCCATTGCTCGACATCAGATGGATATTGTACTCGTTGTTTCTCCCGTAACTCCCGTATTTGAAGGATGAGGTACCAGGCGTCACTCATACTGCCTGGCGCCTGCTTGGTGCCGGCGAACTCTATCGTGTGGATGAATACCTTCTTACCTCGCCTTTCGATTGATCTTTTGATGATGCCTTCATGTAACTAGTAGTTGTTGATAGCCTCATCTAGAACATCCTTGATGCTGATGTAGTCTTTCGTCTTCTCTTTACTCCCCGAGTCGAGATACAGGGCATACGAGTCTCTCGGGAAGAGAACGATGAGGGTGTCGTATTGGTTACTGCGGGAAACAGTTCAAATAGAGACCATCATCTTCAAATTAACGACGGAAATCTATGAAAGAATGTTATGATGGCTACCAAATGACTTACTCGGGAAAGTAAGGCAGGAGAAAGATTTGTTTTGCACAATACTTCTTCATGAAATCTTCGAGGTACTTTGTCGTGCGTGCCTTACTCAAAGGGGTGTTCACGAAGCACTCTTGCATGTAGTAGGGGTCGACTATCATGATGTTCGAGGTATTCTCTCTAATGAGTTGGTGCGCCAAACTGAGTGCAAATAGCCGGACCATGGACGGGGGGAGCGCTTTCATGTGGAACATGTCGAAGATGCATGTCACTATATCTCACGAAAACATGACCCCGGGATATGTATCGACAAAGCCTATGCCCTTTGGTACCTTTCCCGCGAAAAGTGGGTATGACGGATTTTTTTCTTTGATAAGTTTCTCCTCCAAGAAAAGAACACTAGCATGGAGGCTCCTCATATCCGAAGGTAGGATATCGAGCATATTTTGCGGCAGCATTGGTTTGGCCAACTCATGGAACCGATGCCAGTTGGGGATGTTTACCTTGTCACATACCCGTTGGAGGCACCAATGCCAGTTTTCTTAGTTCTTTTCTTTCCGGCCGTCTTCTTAGGCTCCTTGGGCTCGAACGCCTCTTTCAGGGTATCATGGAGTGTGCCCTGGCTGAGTCTGGCTGGCTCAACAGCTTCTGGCGTTGGTTGAGAACTGAATAGACGCTTGGAGCACGGATGTTTCTCTCTTAGATCAGGCACGGGAGAATGCATTAGATCATGGTCGGGCTGATCAAGAGGACCATTGTCGAAATCATTGAGGTAGTCAAAGGGGTCCTCTTCCGCGGCCTCTGCATCAGGTGGAGTGGGCGCCTTGTCCTTTTGGCTTGGAGCCGACCCGTCGACCGGTGTTGGTTTTGGGGTGGTTCTAGCAAGGTCCAAACGAAACAGTGATTTTGGCCATGTCATGGGCCACGACATGCATTTTTCAAGGTTTAACTCCTTATCGGCATTGGGGGGTTGAACCGGAGGATCCAAATTTCCGGAACCCGGCAACACCCGAGCCAATGCAACCCTAAACACACCATCAGACATAGGCACTGTGTGCCACATGCGGTTAAGTGGTGTCATGATACTTGCCTTCGCCACATCCTTGAGCTTACCGCTCACACGTAATAGCAATGTGCATGGCACATCGTCACCCTGCGAAAACATGTAAGGCGTCAGGCGCCAACAATGAAGTATTATAAAACTTCTTGAGACTTTTGCGACGCTTAATTACCTTGAGGGCGTTGAGCCGGCTAATGGCGTGACTTTTGGAGCTGGCGTGCCAGATATGGAAGGGCTGCTACGAGGCGCGGTGACGGCCGACGATCCATCCCTTTCATGTGCGTTGATCACGGGGACAATAGCCGACATATTGTTCGATCCATGGCTGGCCTCGATGTTGATCACGGGAGAGGCCCTTTTTTGCCTCCTTCCAACCAAGCCGCCATCCACTCCATCATGCTAGGAATGAGGGAGTTGACCATATTTACCAATTCAGTTTGAATGGTCGCCTGCATTTTAGTGTTCACAGTCTCCAATTCCCGCCTAAGATCCATCTCCGTGAGCTTCTTCCTCTCCTTTCGCTGCTCCCTGGTTTCGGCGCCGTAGTAAAATTCATGTTTATTACCGATTTCGGCGCCGACCGCACGGCCATGATGCGGCGCACGTGACACCGGCACATTCTTTACCGTGTTAGGCGCCCTGTTAAAAGCGGTGTACAAGGGGCCTTCGTCCCCAACCCTTGGGTTGAGAAGCCTTCTTGAGATTGATCAGCATTTCGTGATTTATCTTCTTCCTCCAGAATTTTCTCCTGAAGAAGCTTCACCTTCGCGTTATTGAGAAGTTCCCTCGGGGATTTTGGATTTTCCTTGTAATGCGCCCTGATAAATTTTCTTGCCTGCTGGTCGGTGATCCTGTCGTAGATAGAAGGCCCTGACCTTTTTTCATCATCCTTGTCCCAAATTGGTTCCTTTTTGGGGTAACCACCGCTACCGAGAGTGTGGGGAGCTACGTTCTTGTCATCCATATCTTTCCCCCACACCCTTAGCGCCTTCTTTGCAGGTTTGGCTTCGTTGGCCTGGAAAAGCACAAAGTCTTCTTCCGAAATGTTGTGATACGCCTTGTGGATCTCAGCGTAATCGGCACGCTGTGCAATCGTCTCCCTCATAGTTGATCTCCATGTATGATTACGTGGTGGCCGCAATGGCGATGGGGTGATGGGGTGAGACGTGGTCTCGCTATGGCTATGCGTGTATGTTGTGGTATGGCTCTAGTTCGTTGTCTAAAGGGTGCCTCTGCCTGGCTTTATAAAGGGAGCCAGGTAGGGTTTACATGAGTTCTAGTAGACTACGTCTTGGAGTTCTTGTCTTGTACTGCAAGAAATAGCCCGTAGTTTCTTGGGCTTCGCTTGGGCTTCCAGGTATGTCTTCGGCTGGGCCGCATCGGGTACGCCAATGGTGGGGTGCCTAGAGGGTATGCCCACCTCAATCAACATTCCGGCAATCTCAAATGGTCTCTCGGGGTACGTGCAAACATTCACATTCATCGACAATTTGTCGATCGCATTGCGACATTCACATTCACTCATCACTTCCACCACCACAGTCAAAATGCACATCACCACCACCAATTGGACATAGCAACATCTCACAGAATACAACAATGGTGGGGTGCCCGGAGGGTATGCCCAAGTCAGTAGCCCCCGATTGTCTGGTCGATACGAAGAATCGGGCAGAGACTAAGAGCAGCATGCGAGTAAGCGTAGTCGATGCGTCAGGTACGTTGATGTCCATATGATGACTGTATTAACCATGATTTGAGAGTTGAATCATTTATGAGAAATCCAGTTCAGGTGTAAGAAACCCGATCTTAATAAATTGGATGCGGGTGTAAGGAACCTGACTTTGAGAAATCCGGTGCGAGCTATAGAGAACCCGACTTTGAGAAATCCGGTGCGAGCTATAGAGAACCCGACTTTGAGAAATCCGGTGCGGGCTATAGAGAGCCCGACTTTGAGAATACCCGTGCGAGCTATAGAGAACCCGACTTTGAGAAATCCCTTGCGGGCTATAGAGAACCCGACTTTGAGAAATCCGACGCGGGCTATAGAGAAACCGACTTTGAGAATGCATAGCACTCGAGTCGGCAGCGAGTGTGCTCCCGATGGGAATAGTGATGAAATTTGAGCTGTCCAAGGAGATGCTCAACTTGGGCTCGGTCTTCGCGCCCTTGCTGCGTTGTCTGGTGCTTTTGACTCGGTAGTATGTCGGGTGCGCAGCCAGCGCTCCCGATGGGAGTAGCCCCCGAGTGTCTGGTCGATTCGAAGAATCGGGCAGAGACTCATCTGCGGGTGCACGGCATAGTTTGCTTGCTTTGTCATGAATCTTTGGGTCGGTAGTACATCGACTGATATTTTGCTTGTTTTGTCATGAATATTTGGGTCGGTAGCACATCGACTGATATTTTACTTATTTTGCTTTGTATCTTTGAGTCGATATTTTATCGATTGTGCTTGTAGAGTCGGTACTACATCAACTGATGCTTTGCGTATATTTTGTTGTCCATCTGACAGGTCTCAGGGATGGTGGCATAGTAGGCATGATACACTCGACGGATCGGGACCGGTTAACTGCGCTTGGTCAAAACCTTACTAGCCTACTTCAAGTTCGAGTCCCCGGACTCGAACCCGGAAATAGCTAGTCAGGTTCGACTCAGGCCGCGGAGGTCTGACAGGAGTCGACCTACAGCATGATCATGCGGGTACCCAACGCGTCCGTCAGGATTTTCTTCATGTCTGCTGACACGGAAACTTTCAGGGCAAACGCAGCAGGTGCGAGCCCCGGCCGGCTCGACGTTTCGGCGAGTCTTAGCTTTGCACCATGTGTGCAGCATCCGAGGGTTATATGTGGTGGACACAACTCGGGAAGATTATGACTGTGGTAGTCGTGAATTTTGCATGGAGCTAAGTAGCTGAGTCGAGTAAGCTTCGACTGCCTGTTTTGTAGCTTGACGTCCTTGCCTGTATTTTATCGGGTGCGCGATAGCGCTACCGATGGGAGTAGCCCCCGAGACTATGTGAAACTATTTGTAGTTGGGCATAGGCTCAATTTGCCTTCCTTTTTGTTGTTGTCGAGTATCTTGCGAGTGCTCAAGTCTTCGCGGCTGCTGGCGTAGATATTTGTCGGGTGCGCAGCACTCGAGCCGACGACGACTGCCATCCCGATGGAAGTCGACGCGGTGGATGGAGTCGACACAACGCGGGTGCGGCCGAGATAAATTGTATAGCATGTATGGCGCAGCCCCCGAGTGTCGGGTGCGGCCAAGATAAAACTGCATAGTCTGTATGGCGCAGCCCCCGAGTGTTGGATTTAGAGGCGCGTTTAGCCGGAAGGAGTCGACGCGGCGGACCAGAGTCAACGCGGCGGAGTTGTTCAGCGGGGAGTCAACACGGCGGACCGGAGTCGACGCGGTGGAGTTATGCGGTGGAGGGAGTCGACGCGGCGGAGTCGTGCGAGGGAAGGAGTCGACGTGGCGGCTGCAACGCTCAGCCCCCGCGTCCACCTTGTGGAGTCGGCGAGGCGGAGTCGACGATGCGGAGTCGAAGAAGGCACGGGAGTCGTCTTGTCGAGTGCAGCGATGAAATTGCTGTCTTTGTCGATGTCGAGTGCCAGCCTCCGAGAGTATGTAGTGCCCTTCTATGGAGCGGGCTTTCTGTGCGGGTACATGCTGACGCTGATTGCAGCCGTGGTGGTCGATGAAGTTATTGCCGAGTCGCGGCGTTGATGCCAGCGAGTTGTCATAGAGGCTGCCGAGCCGTGAACGTCAAGACTGTCGAGCCGTGGACACCGTCGCGGTCGAGTCGTTGAAGATGTCCGCAGTGAGTCGACAACCGCAGCGTTCAACATAATGGTTGCCCTCGTAAAGTAAATAGAGCAGTTAGTAGATGAAACAAAATATTGCTTAGATATAATCTGAAAATGGCGTGAGATTGATCTGTTTGCCGATGAACGTGCATGCAGCCGCGTCTGCCTGGATACGCGCAACTCGCGCCAGGGCAGTGCTGGGACGTCTCCGCAGCTGACTCGCGTGAGCGTCGATCTTGGAGTTGATGATGATGTCGAGTATACTTGAGAGGTGAGGTAGATAATCCCACGCATGTGATTAGCGGCCCGGCCGGAAAATCCATGCACGTACGTGATTAGCTTGATGATCTCCTTTTCTCTTCGTTCTTCTATTTCTTTTGTAGCTTTGGAAACCGAGCCGCACATGGATGTGTTTGATGCTACTAGCACACGATTTATTTTCTTGTACATCCCGGGTCTTGATCCGTGCTGCTGCACATGTCCGAGGCGACTAGCCTTTTTTTCTTGGAGACGATCGGATCTCTTCACGATGATGTCGCCGGAATCTGAGCAACTCGGCGGATTGGTGATTTCGGGTCCAGTATCCGGACCATTCCGTGCTGGTCCCTAATCCGCGCCAGACAGGGAGGAGCTGAAGCTCGTACGCGATGGCGGCTGCTCGTGCCAAGAACCAGCTGAGAAGAACTCGATCGGCTGCTGGTGGCGGAAAACTTTCCGAAGGACAGACTTTCGACTTTCGATCCGGTAGATTTGATCAGCAGCGCACGAGGCCAGGTTGACGTCGAGCTCCCAGGCGCTGATCTAGTACGGCGAGTCGTCGCCGTTGTTGGTGAAGATTGGAACCGCCGAAACCGTGATTCCAGTCGCACGTTCTTCCCACAAACGACGCCAATTAATGTGGGGTTACCACGGCAAATCCAATGGTGAGATACCTAGGGTTTCGTATAAAGGGAGAAGTTGGCGCGCTGGTAGTTCCGTCGGCTGACAAGCAAGGATTTATCCAGGTTCGGCCCCTCATTGCGAGGTAAAGATTTACATCCTGCTTGTCCGATCTGTATTGATGTATGATTACGTGGTGGCCGCAATGGCGATGGGATGAGACGTGGTCTCGCTATGGCTATGCGTGTATGTTGTGGTATGGCTCTAGTTCGTTGTCTAAAGGGTGCCCTGCCTGGCTTTATAAAGTGAGCCAGGTAGGATTTACATGAGTCCTAGTAGACAACATCTTGAAGTTCTTGTCTTGTACTGCAAGAAATAGCCCAGAGCTTCTTGGGCTTCGCTTGGGCTTCCAGTTATGTCTTCGGCTGGGCCGCATCAGGTACGCCAATGGTGGGGTGCCCGGAGGGTATGCCCACGTCACTCAACATTTCGGCAATCTCAAATGGCCTCTCGGGGTACGTGCAAACATTCACATTCATCGACAATTTGTCGATCGCATTGCGATATTCACATTCACTCACCACTTCCACGACCACAGTCAAAATTTACATCACCACCACCAATTGGATATAACAACATCTCACAGAATACAACAATGGCAACATCAAAATTTCACAGAAAAAATATCACCACCACTAGGAGCAACCAAAACAGGTGCAACCACGACCATCAAAATTTCACATTTTTTACACCACCACCAGGAGCAACCTAAAAATTCTACAATTTGACCACCACCACCACCAGGAGCAACTAAACATATCACATAGGAGCATTCTACAAAAATTTGCAAAAAAAATGGCAAAGACATTCCATCAACACCTTGTGTGCATATATCACAAGGAGGGGGTGGAGGGGAAGGAGGGGGACGGGTGAGAGCTCACCAGGAGGGGTGGAGGGAGGAGGGCTCGGCCTTGCGCGGAGGAGGAGGGGCTTCGACGGTGACGGAGTAGATGGTCGACGATGCGGTGGCCAGGTCGGGAGAAGGAGGAGGCCCGGGCGGCTCAGGGCGGTTCGGGGAAGAAGTAGGGGAGCTGCATGGCGCGCGGCAGACTTGGGGAAGAGGAGGGGACGGCGGCGTTGGGACGGTGGCAGCTCGTGCGCACGCGGGGCGCTGTCGATTTGGAGGTTTGGGGGAGAGACAGAGGGGGCCCACGCGGCTAAGTCACTGGGCCACGCTACCGCTAGCGAACCAGGCTTAGTTCGCCAGCGCTAGTGCACGTACCGCTAGCGAACAGGCTTAGTTCGCCAGCGCTAGCGCTATCACCGCTGGCGAATAGATAAATGCGTTCGCCAGCGGTAGCTAGTCCCGCCGTCTCGCCCGGCCCCGCATGTAGCGCTGGCGGGTGCCCTCCGCTGTTCGCCAGCGGTGATGGGCGTACCGCTGGCAAACCACTTTTCCTGTTCGCCAGCGGTTATAGCGCTGGTGGGTGTATAAGAATGTTCGCCAGCGGGTAGGCTGGCGGCTGTAAGCATTCTCCTACTAGTGATCTCTAGTGAAGCTGGGAATCCCGGTCCATATTTAGCCAGCAAGATATTTTCTGGTTCCATTGCTTCTGTGTTAGTTACTATTGCTCTCATATTACTACTGCTTTCAAATCACTAATGTTACTAGTGTGTGGCTGAACTGATAACTCAGTTGCTAAGACTTATAAGTATTATTTGGCTCCCTTGTGTCGAATCAACAAATTTGGGTTTTACTTCCCTCGAAGACTGTTGCGATCCCCTACACTTGTGGGCTATCATTTGTCCAATTACCTTTACCACACGATATTGCAGATAAGCTATAGGTGAGTCGCCTGTCACATGTTTAGCTTAACAGTCTTCTCATTTTTGACACGCTACTCAACTCGACTGACTCTTTAGTCCATCGACTCGGCTATCACATAATGGAGTCGTGCTTGGCCATGGTTCCGAGTTGTATCACATGAGAGGGCCAGAGAATATCTCTCTGAGTCGGATGGGCAAATCCTGTCTTAGCGTTCCATCTTGCACAACTTGATTCACAAAAGGCTCAAGCACCGATTTTATAATTGCCAGCGACGGAAAACGTTTTGTGGACCCAAAACTGGCTGATCCGCAACCCGGATGATGCGAACATGTCTAAGAGTTCCATTGCTCGAATCAAAATGTATGACGGCTTAGTCAAGCCGACTCGAATCGTTAGGTCATTCTAGCAGGGTACTCACGTGATCACTTGTTTTGGTGGCTAGAAGACAGAGGCAGGAGGTGTGGCATCGACAATGCCCGGATCAGCCTGGCCTCCCTCCCCTATCCAGATGCATAGACCAGCAAAGGACATATCTAGCAAGGGAAAAGATGATAGGGCAAGGAAATTAAACCTATAAATGTCCAGCCCCTACCCGGCGTGTCCACAGCCATGCTCGAGGCAGCCAAGGCACACTATCCTGATTGTTGATTCACCCAAAACAGTGTATTTTTTCCACCGTCCTTTCTTTTATAGCCGTCGGATGGCAATTTTTTTAGTTTCCTACTTACTAACGGACAGGGAAAGTCCATGACGTGTGGGCCAACAAGCGGGAGAGGCCCAGGTGCAGCACGTCCGCCGCGTCGCCCTCTCTTTTCCGTGTTTTCTCCGCTCCGCGCGTCGCTTGCCTCTTCGTGGCATGAAAGGGCACCTTGTCCAATCCCCGCTTGTCGCCAGCCCAATCCCGCATCTCCTCCACGAAAACCCTAGCCCAATCCCGCGTCTCCTCCTCCAACCCGCCTCCTCCACTCTCCCGCTCCCGCCGCCTACCGTCGCTGCCGTCGGCTCCACGGCATCGTCCCTCCTCGCGTTGCTCCCGGCCTATCTTGGCAACACGCTCGGCGGCTCCGAGCCATGGGAGGAGTGCAGCTGTGCAGGTGGTGGCTAGGCCGCCGCCGGCCGTCGCTGCCGTCGGCTCCACCGCGCCGTCCCTCCTGGTGCTGCTCCCGGCCTACCTCATCGTCCTCGTCGTTTGTGGCATCGCGCCTGGTGATGCATGTAAAAATGCATACATGAACTTTGCATTATATTACTTATATTTCAATCATATTTGCATCATATAAGGGTTATATCATTGTTTTATATTGATTTTGGGAATATTTCACAGTTTCCCTATTTTTCTGGAATTAACCCTGCACTGGCAGAAAACCCTATTTTCTATATTTTGATGTTTCAGGGACCCAAACGACGTCCAAATGACCTAATATTTTGCGGGGATCATTTTTTGGAAGGAACAAAGCGTAGGAGCGAAGGAAGCGAAAAAATGGAAACCCGAGGGCCAAAAGAGGTGGGCCCACGCGGCCAGATTCCTTGGCCGCGTGGGACCCCCTATCCTGGGCCTCGAGCCTCCGATGCCGTCGATCTTCGTCCCCGTGCCTTCGTCTTGACCTAAAAACGACTATAAAAATAGTCCCCCGACGGCTTTCGGAAGAGGAGCGCCGCAGAAACACAAAACCACGAAACAGAAGACCTGGAGCTGCAGATTGGAGGGGGAAAACTGGGGGGCGCTGCCGGGGTGGTCTCCATCTTCTCCAACATCTCCACCATCATCACCATGATGAAGGGGGAGTAGTCCACCCCCTGGACTTTGGGTTTGTGGTGGTAACTTGATCTAATCTCTCTATGTATGATCATTGTTGAAGTCCATATGATGTGCCTTGCATAAGTATGGATCTATCTATGTAATTCCTATGGTGGATATTGTGGTATGAGATGATATTTGTTATGCATTTACCGTTGTGTTGGATCTTTTATGACTTGTCATACTTTGGAGATATTCTATGATGCATGTGATGGTTCGATTTATGCATAATGCCTTGTTTATCCATGTCATGAGGTGATTGACACCACCAAGTGTAGATAGATGAGAGAGATGTGGTCATGCACACGAAATATGAATCATTGCACTAGTGTTTAGAATATTGTCCATTATGAAGTATGATGTATGTAGGTACGGGATGGCCGATGTGACAACGGCATATGTATTGAGTGACACAATACAGCCCAACATCCTTTATCTGGGGGTAAAAAGGAAGAAGTATGATGTGGGAGTGACAACAAACCACGCTAGCCTTACGAGGGTGACCTAGCAACACAAATGATTATTTTCTTTCAACTATAGGACATGTAGCCGTCATAGAAGTTTACCATTAAAGCATGACAATTGTGTGTACTTTTTATCTATAACATGATAATCACCATAGATGGGAGAGAGGATTGAGTGAACCCATGTCCATTGTTCCTATAAGAGAAAACCTTTGTCTTGTCCTCTTGCATTGAAGAGGATTGGGACACTTTTACATTCTTGTTTTGTTACATTAAACTTCCATCCATTAAATCAACCATCTTGTTCTTTAAACTTGTTTAGTGCATAATCAACTAAAACTTGTGACACTTTAGTTGTAGGGAATAGATAACTTTTCCTTCTTGCTCCTGCGGATCGATACCCTACTTCCACATTGAGAGGTGCTACAGTGATCCCCTGCTCTTGGGGGTTATCAAGTACTTTTCTGGCGCCGTTGCCGGGGAGCGTAGCGCTTAAGTTTCTATTCTTGTGTGCACTAGACTTTAGATTTATTTTATCTTGTTTTATATCTTACAATCATCTAAGCTTGGGGAGGTTCCTTTAAACTTGTTTGGTTGTGAGTTTCTCATTAGCTTTACTTTTAGTTATGTATCAGTTTATACTCTCCTTATTTGAAAAACACAAAAAAATTAGTTCATTTGTTATGTTCGTGGAATGTATGAGTCACGTACTTATGCAACCCCCTATGGTTGGATCAATTAATGTTGATCAAAAAAGGTTTATAATGGAAGCATTAAATGTAATTGGCCATGGATTATGTGATAGGTATAATGTATCTTGCTGCATAGATCAATATCCTAAGCATCTTAATTTTCAATGCAAGCTTGAGAGTATGCCTATAATTGCCTCTTACCATAATAATGAAATTATGACCACTGATATGAAGGCAGCCGAGGAATTTACTATTGTAATGGGAATTCTTGAGATAGTTATGTTTAATATAGATAAAGCTCGTAGCCTCACACCAAGACTTGCTACAACACTTGAACAACTCTTGAAACTCTTTTGTAAGAATACCTATATCCTTGAATATTATAACAATCTTGTTGCTATCAAGGAGAGATCTAATGGCTTGCAGGAACAAGAAGAATATAGAGAAGAGGAAAAGGTATTAGAGGATTGCCCATATCCTTACTCACCATGCTATTTTGATTCTGATTCTGATGATGATCAACACATTCAAAATGATATTATTATTGATAATAGCTTTGAAAGTGATGAGGAATTTGGTTTAGATATTCTATATGATAATGCTTTAGATGATGGTCCTATTTGAGAGCTAGGATCAAACAATAGTGATTTGCTGTCCAGAAAACAGATTCCTAAGCTTCACTGCGAAGAATGTTAAAAATCACAGAAGAGGAATTTTGACCTGATATTTTACGACAGCAATATTCAGTTGTTATTACACATTTCATTAGTTCAAAGTTTTCTGATTTGAGCAACATAAGTGCCTCTAAAAATTCGCTCCTTTCAGGCTGTCCAGTTTTTGACAGATTCTGTTTTTATTTTGCATTAGTCTCATTACTATGTTTTGTGTGGTTCTTTTGATCAAAGAGCAAAACATAACCTTAGTAACAGTAGTTAATGTTTAGAATCAACTCATTATATGTCTTTGCTGTACCTATGAGGATTTAATTTATGGAGACACTAACCCCTCTAATCAAGTTTTATGTTGAGTTTTGTGTAAAGAGAATTTTCAAGTGGAAGAGTTGAGGGTGATGAACAAAGATCAAGAGAGACAAACACTCAAGCTTGGGGATGTTACCCCTAGACTCACCCAACATATATCAAATAAGGACAAGAATTCAAGCTTGGGGATGCCAAGCCACCTCACTCCAACCATCTTGATATCAAGTAAGAAGCCTAGCTACATGGCTATAAAGAAAGCGCTTTACGGGAGGCAACCCGGTTGTTTTTATTTTTGATTTTCTTTGTGTCCTCTTGCTGTAACAAGAGACTTAGTTTTTAATTTTGTTTCTGGAATTTTTAATAAAGTGCCAAGTTTTACCCGTTTTGGTTTGAAAAAGTTGCTATTTGTATTCGGAGATTTTATTCCAGCACGAATCTGTGCACGGTATGATTTTTCATTTCTATTCTGTAACTCCGAATGAGCTGAAATTTGAACTGTAATTGCAACTTTTCATCCTCTGTAAGCGTGAATTTTTTCAGATTTTTTCGACATATTTAAGTAGGGTAGAAAAATGCGTTTTGCTGCTGTTTTTCTGGACAGATTCTGTCCCATTTTGTTTGATGCATTCTTTGAACTTTTAACTTGAATCTTTTTGATCCAATTGAGTTTATAAGTAGGCATACAACATTATATACTTTCTGGACATGTTTCACATTTTTGTTTAAGGATTTTATGCAGCAAGCAATTCATTTGTCTATCACTACTAATGTCACCCCACAGAAAAGAGATGGGAGAAACGGTGTTTTGAAGTTTTTTCACAGGGATTAGAGGAGATGCACCAAGAGTTATCCAAGGATGGTGAAGACCATAAGCTTGGGGATGTGAAGACAACCCCATTGGACCAACACACTCTCGGTTTGCACACGTCTAACTTCTGTTTTTCGATCAATGCACTTTATCGCATAAACTTGGAGCGTCTTTTATTTTTGTTATTTCGGTTTGGTTTTTATTTGTGAGACCACCACTTTTCATTTATGTTATGAGAGAGCTACTGGAAATTTGGGTTGAATTAAGTTGGATGCTATTAAAAAGATTGGGAAAGGGATGTTTGAGTTGATTCAAAAAGATACATATAGTTGCATGATTCATGTGCTTTTTAATGAGTATTAATTTGCAAGTGTTTTATCAAGAGCTATCTTTTATTCATGTTTTGATGCTGAATGTTACTTTACTTTGTTTAACATGGATTGATTAGTTCTATGGACACTTATGCATGCATTTAGACGGTCAACTTTCTCCCTTTTGCTAGCCCAAAAATTCCAACAAGTAAAAACTTGTTTTCCAACACCTTCAACCAAAGTTTTCCAGTGAGTCCACCATATCTACCTATTAGCTTAATGCTATTCCGAGTATGTTTATCATGTTATATTGTATTATCTATGTTTCCAAATTAAAATGCTTATGTTATTGATTGTTATGGGAAAGTTGGTTAAAAAGCTCTCACGAACTTGATGCACACTTTACTTTTATTGCACTTAATAAACATGAACCATTGTGATTAAAATTATGAAGTTGTATGCTTGACAAGAGTCTTGGTTGGGAGTTAGCTCATATGTGCTGTCACATGGCAAGCTTTCAACGTGCTCTTAATTATATTTAGTTGATATCATGTACTTTTGTTTATGGATGCTTATCATGGTGCCAAATAAATGCGGAAACTTAGTAAGTTTGAGGAGTTTGTATAAATGGCTAGAGAGACGCCTGGGCCGCTAACCTAAGCCATGCATCATTCATGGTGGAAATTTACAGCGTACCAAAGTGAACATTCAGTGATGCACGTCATAATAAAAAGCTATACAAATAGTAAATAAAAGAGTGCTGAGATTGTTCATTGTCTGTTTGTCTTGTCATTTTGACATGGGCTAGTTTCCATGTCCTGAGGCAAGAGGTACCCCAGTTGACGCTCTTGATGACGCTATTATATTACTTACAATGACTTTAACTTGAACTTGCTTTGTGGCCCGAGTTGAGTAACACCGTGGTGTAGGTACTCGTATTCACGGGCATGAGGCATTCAACCCATACTTTGTCAAGCACACTACTCATATTTGCTTTCACTTTAAACTTTAACCATTCAAGATGCTATGATAGGGGTAATGAGAGCTCCACACCAATGGATACCTGATGCGGGTAGGTCCCGATTTTCACGGATTTGTGCGGAGGGGACGAAGAACACGAAGAACAACGGATGAACACGAAGAACACACAAAAGGGGAATCACACAAAACAAGGGTAAATAGCAAGTAGCAACCCGACAAGACTCGATTGGTAACAAATCCCCGTGGGCAGCCCCCAATCCTCCTCTCCCAAGCACACCTTACTCTTAGGATTGTTTGTCCAATTGGTCAATCCAACCAACCCGATAGAATCACCGTAAGATGAAAGATCGGCAAGTAATCGCAACTACAAGCGGAGCCTTGGTATCCACGCAGGGATCTTCTCCTCAAGAGGAGGCCTTGGTTCATCTCCACATGTGGAGGCCTTGATTCATCTCCATAGGAGGAAGGAGACACTTTGAGAAGAAGGAGCAAGGCTCTACTTTAGTTCTCAAATCTTCGTCTATCCCTAGATCTAGTCCAAGGAGTGCTATTTATAGTGTTGACCAACCGGGGGTAGGTGGAGAGAGGTTACACGGGCCTGCTGCCCAATCTGCTCCCGCACTGGCGGTAGTACCGCTGGCTCAGCCGGTGGTACCGCCGGTGCGGGCAGCCGTCGCTTCTTCCCACGCCCCCGGTACCAAGTGGTACCGCTGCCGCTGCCGCCGGAGGTACCGGAAGAAGGTTCCAAAGTGCAGTTTCGGCGGTAGTGCCGGCGGTAGCACCGCCGGCGTGGGGCTCGCCCATCCCACGTCCCCGGTACCGGTCGGTACCGCTGCTGGTGCCGCTGGCGGTACCGCCGGCGTGGGATGTGCCCTTGCTGACTGGGCCAGGGGCGGTGGTACCGCTTGACCCAGCGGTAGTACCGCCTCCTGGTATTTCTTCTCCCATCTTGTCTTCTTCTTCCTCCGTCTTGTCGCTTCCTCCTCCTCTTCCACGCGTACGCCTTGGATGACCTTGAGTCTTAGGCTTCCTTGGCATCTTCCCGGTTGTCCGTACTCGTCGTATCAAACATAGCATAACAAAAGGGTAGATGCTCAAGTAGTATACCATCCAAAGGAGCACGAAATGGGTTTTCGTAAAGGAATGAGTTCACCTTTGAGTTCGATGACGACATGGGGTGTGTTGAGGGTCTTGACATGGTGATGGTCATGACCAGGGCTACATCATCTCCCCCCCCCCCCTTTAAAAAGAGTCGTCCTCAACTTTTGCTCTTCATCACCATGCAAAGGAGCTAGATGTGTTGTCGAAGAATTTGAATTCACCATGCCTACAAACACTAGGGACCAAGCAAAACATGTGTGTGCAAGAAAGAGGAGCATATCAACAATGACATGTCCATTCTTTGTCATAGCACCGTTAGCACAACACAATAATATAAAAATGTAGTGCAAGTGCAAGGTCAAAGTGCAAGCAATCCAATGGAACATCTTCAAAATGTAGGCACACCAAAACTCCATGAAAAACACACAATGAAGAATGTCCAAAGTATCAACATGGGTGCAAACAAACCATAGGGAAGAGCAAGTTTTCGACATATTTGTTGCAACACCAAATGTGTAGAAACCAACACACTCATGACAAGACATGCTCAAAATGTCATTATGGTTGCACACCAGCCAAGTAAAAGAACAATTGTTCATTATATTTGTGGCAACGCATAAATCATCCATATGAAAGATGGGAAAATTTGTCTTGCCATAGGAGAAACCAACATCACAAACATGTTTGCAAACAAACCAAATGCAAGAGAAATTGGTCAACTTGTTTGATGCAAAACATGGGAAAGGTATTAGAGCCGGGTTCGATCCACGACTCAAGTGTATGCTCTCAAGAGCTCGTTTTGTCAACTCATGATCAATTGAGGTTGACATTATCATGCGTTTACCCGCACACACAAGACACCATATGAAGAAATGATGTGCATGGTATATGAACACATCATCCATCATGACGCGTCTCTTCATTTGCACAACACCAACCACACCAAAATCAAATGGAAAATATGACATATGTGGATGGTTACTATGCAAATTGAAGGATGGAACAAGGTCCATAAAAGATAATGAAAAGTCTCCACAAGGTGAGAAAGCTATGGGGGCAATCTCGTAAGCCAATATATCAACATTATTTCAAACCAAGCATTTAAAAGAACAATTGTTCAATATTTTGGATGCAACAATGGGAAAGTAGCGCAAACATCGATTGCAAAACATGGGTATGACAAAGTCATCACAAATAGAAGAATCCTCATGGTTATCATTGCGGAAAGCGTGAACATTGTTGTCAACAAACATTGGAAAAGAGCAATTGTTCGTCATGTTTGAATTGACAACGGGCGAGAATTGGAAACACTCGTAACTAGGCATGTCAATGGAAAAATCATCACAAATAGGTGATTCCACATGATCAACATTGGAAGTATCACATGGGAATAAAAATGTATCATATGATGGGGCAAGGAAATCATCCATAGCATGCGAGCAATCAAAATTCGTCATGTCCACTAGCGGGATCATGGTCACATCAACACCCATACCTTGATAGTCCCGCTCATGTGAAGTAGGTGTTGAAGTAGTAGTCGCTTCCATGTAGCCGACTTGATCATTTTGAAATAAACATGGGGTGGCATCGACATCCTCCATGTACATCGTCTCCATGTGAAGCATCATTGTGTCAAAGAGGGGCGTCTCATCGTTCATGGAACATAGCACACAATGAGCGAACACACTAGAGGTAGAGGGTAAGTTGTTAGCATTCGAAATGGTCTCACAAGACCTATCAACTACCTCTCTCAACTCATGTGGTGTATCACTCATTCCCTCAAAATAGAAACACTCAAACTCACATATGGTGGAGGCACTCAACTCACTCTCACACAAGTGGGCTAAGTGGCTCTCAAACTCACATGGGATTGGTGTTATCTCATCATTCAAGCACATGAGGGTAGGCTCGGTTTCCTCATCTCCACACGCCTCCAAGGTTGAAGGGACACTCCCATGCTCAACCTTCTCGACCTCATCGCCTCCAAAGATGCATGCCATAGTTTGGCCATCCTCATGCAACGCATCCACCAATGTGATAGCATTGCTCATGCTCGCCTCCGTGGTCGAAGGGAGAATCCCATTCTCGACCATCTTCTTGTCGCCCTCATCTCCATTTGGGCACTCCCACATCATGTGACCATTGCCATCGCATATTGGACACGAGAGATTGGGACATTCTCGTGGACCATGGTCTCGGCCTTGGCAATTGTCGCATATGCGTTCTTCCTCATGCCATATGGGAGTCCAAGTGTCTCGGCGATCTCTAGGGTGAGGTGGTGGCGAAGGAGTGCGTTCATGGCGTCCATGACGATCGTGTTGTTGTGGTGGTGGTGATGGTATGCGGTCATGACGTTCCCCATTTTGGCGGTGACGCTCTTGATGCGCGTTGGCATTGGTCACGCTAGGAGAACATGGGTGTTCCACGTGATGACGATGTCGTTCATGACCATCGCGCCTTGGGTTATCTTGAAGATCTTGTTTTGGTTCACCTTGACGAGGACCATGACACGTATGCCTTGATTGTGATGACCATGAAGTGTGCCTTGTGCGGCGCGAGCTTGGAGAAGAGCGATGTTGCACAAGGTTGTTGATAGCTGCGGTCACTCGCTCCATAGACGCTTCTTGCGCATGCATGCGGTTGTTGAAGTTGGCTTCTATAGCTTGACGACGTCGTTCATAGTGGCATAAGCCATCACGAAGAAGGTGTCCAATACCAACGAACTTGTCAAGTGTAACATAGGCATGATCACCTTGAAATTCACCATGGATTTCCTCTTCCGAGCTTGAGCTTCCTGTCGTGGGTTTGTCACGTCAGGTGTCATAGATGACTTCGTAGGTGTGGGATTACGCGAGTCAAGCATCTCCGAGCTTGGGATCGAAGGAACAAAGATCAACACAGATTTACCCAGGTTCGGCCCCCTCAATGTGAGGTAAAAGACCTACTTCCTGCCTACCCTAGATTGGTATTGATATGATAATCGAGGTGTTACAATGGAGGCGATCCGATCTGGTACTCGCCGTATAAGCTAGGGTTTGGGGCTTGATAGCTTAACCCGCTCTAAGTCCTATGAGTCCTCTTTATATACACAGAGCCTCGCTAGGTTACAAAAGGAATCTTCCCCATAAGGAATACATCCACAGAGGCCTACTCGGAGACTACTTGGTCTTCACGTCCTCCGGGAGTTGTCTTCTAGATCTTTCTCCTTATGGCGGTTCAATATTGGGCTTGTTCCCAAGTGGGCCTTCATCCATGCGAGTAAGTTAAGTCGCACTGGGCCGCGGGTTAATCCAGAAAGTATTCCCCCGACACTTCCGTTTGTACTTCCCCTAAACATTTTCTCAAGATCAAGTGAGATATGTGGTAAAGAAAAACCAAGACAAACTATATCCCAAGTATAATGTGTCTTGAGAGGAGAGTATCCGGTTCTAACACCCAACACACACACTTATGAGGATAGGAAGGTATGACGTGGCAAATGAAACAAACAAACCCGGCGACAAGTATATTATCAAAGGTAGAGAAAATCCACAATGATCAAATTACCAAAGAAACTCCAACCACAAAGTATCAAGAAACACACACAAAAGCGAATAATGGGGTTGGGCGACCAAAGGGCGAGCACTCGAAGATAGACAACCTAACGAAGACTACGTGCTCAAAAGTCACCCAACACAAGAAGGACGCTAGCTCAATTGCTTTTTGTGGGCAACAGATTTGCACAAGAGTTAACACTCACACTCACTTTGGCAGTCTTAGCTTTGTTGCAACCTACAAGAGATGAAACTTGGCACCACTTGATTCTTATCTTTTCTCTCTTTTTTTTTGATTTTTTCTTTTTGACGATGATTTCTTCTCTTTTGCTAGTGCCAAGCTCTCTAACGATACACACTCGCCAATACTTGAAGACAAACACTCAACACGTGCAATGCCTCGCAATATCACCGAGCTAGTCCAATAGGTCAAGGTACACGAAAGTAAGAAGGGCTCACAACGGATTATTGTGGGGGGAATGTCGAGTCCTTCGTGGCGTCGTCGCTTGGCGTTGATGATGTGTGGTTGCGGAAGCTTGTAGATGTCGTAGACGTAGAGCACACCAAGAAAGGACTCAAACCAAAGAGGAAATGCCAAAACGAATCAAGGAGAAAGAAAAATCTCTGCAAAAATTGGCCCTGGCGGTAGTACCGCTTAACCCGGCGGTAGTACCGCTGCAGTCGAATCTGCTCGAGTTTGAGTCGATTTTGGGGAATTTGGGGTCCAAATTTTCCTCGAATCCGTGGGAAATTGGCAAAATTAAGGCTAGGGAACGCAAACAAAGGTGGAGGGGGTCCTAAAGCAACAGATCCATTGACAAAAACTACCAAAAACGCAACGAATCGACAGATCGGCTCGAATCAAGGCAAGGCTATTTTTGGTGGAAATTTTCGAAATTCTCAAAAACGAAGAAACTTTTGGTGGATTTTGGTGGAAACACAAAACAAATCCGTGTCAACCTAGAGCTCTGATACCATATGATGCGGGTAGGTCCCAATTTTCACGGATTTGTGCGCAGGGGACGAAGAACACGAAGAACAACGGATGAACACGAAGAACACACAAAAGGGGAATCACACAAAACAAGGGTAAATAGCAAGTAGCAACCCGGCAAGACTCGATTGGTAACAAATCCCCGTGGGCAGCCCCCAATCCTCCTCTCCCAAGCACACCTTATTCTTAGGATTGTTTGTCCAATTGGTCAATCCAACCAACCCGATAGAATCACCGTAAGATGAAAGATCGGCAAGTAATCGCAACTACAAGCGGAGACTTGGTATCCACGTAGGGATCTTCTCCTCACGAGGAGGCCTTGGTTCATCTCCACATGTGGAGGCCTTGATTCATCTCCATAGGAGGAAGGAGACACTTTGAGAAGAAGGAGCAAGGCTCTACTTTAGTTCTCAAATCTTCGTCTATCCCTAGATCTAGTCCAAGGAGTGCTATTTATAGTGTTGACCAACCGGGGGTAGGTGGAGAGAGGTTACACGGGCCTGCTGCCCGATCTGCTCCCGCACTGGCGGTAGTACCGCTGGCTCAGCCGGTGGTACCGCCGGTGCGGGCAGCCGTCGCTTCTTCCCACGCCCCCGGTACCAAGTGGTACCGCTGCCGCTGCCGCCGGAGGTACCGGAAGAAGGTTCCGAAGTGCAGTTTCGGCGGTAGTGCCGGCGGTAGCACCGCCGGCGTGGGGCTCGCCCATCCCACGTCCCCGGTACCGGTCGGTACCGCTGCTGGTGCCGCTGGCGGTACCGCCGGCGTGGGATGTGCCCTTGCTGACTGGGCCAGGGGCGGTGGTACCGCTTGACCCAGCGGTAGTACCGCCTCCTGGTATTTCTTCTCCCATCTTGTCTTCTTCTTCCTCTGTCTTGTCGCTTATTCCTCCTCTTCCACGCGTACGCCTTGGATGACCTTGAGTCTTGGGCTTCCTTGGCATCTTCCCGGTTGTCCGTACTCGTCATATCAAACCTAGCATAACAAAAGGGTAGATGCTCAAGTAGTATACCATCCAAAGGAGCACAAAATGTGTTTTCGTAAAGGAATGAGTTCACCTTTGAGTTCGATGACGACATGGGGTGTGTTGAGGGTCTTGACATGGTGATGGTCATGACCAGGGCTACATCAATACCACATTGCAAACATTAACTTAAGTAGAAGCATTTGGAAGCTAGATGAAACTTATTCATGTTTTACCTCTACTTATTTATATATCTTTCCAAAGTGTCCACCTTTTATATTCAGATTTACAAGAATACTCTATGACTATTATAGGATGTTTTTTACTTTTTATTATGCATACATTTGGTCCATAGTACTTTCTTCTATGTTACACTTTGTGAATTATCATTGAACATCCTTACATTGAATATTTGATATCACTTCATAATCTATCTTGTATATTGCTATTCCTTTGAAGAATGAATCATCTGACTCTATCTAGCAATAGTAATCATCTTTGATATCCATTGATAGTATTAAAAGCAAAGTCCATGTTAGTTTTATCACCTTCATACTCGAGGACGAGTATAGGTTAAGCTTGGGGATGTTGATGCATGTAAAATGCATACATGCTTTGCATTATATTACTTATATTTCAATAATATTTGCATCATATAAGGGTTATATCATTGTTTTATATTGATTTTGGAATATTTCACAGTTTCCCTATTTTTCTGGAATTAGCCCTGCACTGGCAGAAAACCCTATTTTCTATATTTTGATGTTTCAGGGACCCAAACGACGTCCAAATGACCTAATATTTTGCGGGGATCATTTTTTGGAAGAAACAAAGCGTAGGAGCGAAGGAAGCGAAAAAATGGAAACCCGAGGGCCAAAAGAGGTGGGCCCACGCGGCCAGATTCCTTGGCCGCGTGGGACCCCCTATCCTGGGCCTCGAGCCTCCGATGCCGTCGATCTTCGTCCCCGTGCCTTCGTCTTGACATAAAAACGACAATAAAAATAGTCCCCCGACGGCTTTCGGAAGAAGGCGCCGCAGAAACACAAAACCACGAAATAGAAGACCTAGAGCTGCAGATTGGAGGGGGAAAACTCCGGCGGGGCGTTGCCGGGGTGGTCTCCATCTTCTCCAACATCTCCACCATCATCACCATGATGAAGGGGGAGTAGTCCACCCTTGGACTTTGGGTTTGTGGTGGTAACTTGATCTAATCTCTCTATGTATGATCATTGTTGAGGTCCATATGATGTGCCTTGCATAAGTATGTATGGATCTATCTATGTAATTCCTATGGTGGATATTGTGGTTTGAGATGATATTTGTTATGCATTTACCGTTGTGTTGGATCTTTTATGACTTGTCATACTTTGGAGATATTCTATGATGCATGTAATGGTTCGATTTATGCATAATGCCTTGTTTATCCATGTCATGAGGTGATTGACACCACCAAGTGTAGATAGATGAGAGAGATGTGGTCATGCACACGAAATATGAATCATTGCACTAGTGTCTAGAATATTGTCCATTATGAAGTATGATGTATGTAGGTACGGGATGACCGATGTGACAACGGCATATGTATTGAGTGACACAATACAGCCCAACATCCTTTATCTGACGGTAAAAAGGAAGAAGTATGATGTGGGAGTGACAACAAACCACGCTAGCCTTACGAGGGTGACCTAGCAACACAAATGATTATTTTCTTTCAACTATGTGTTTTAGGACATGTAGCCGTCATAGAAGTTTACCATTAAAGCATGACAATTGTGTGTACTTTTTATCTATAACATGATAATCACCATAGATGGGAGAGAGGATTGAGTGAACCCATGAACCCATGTCCATTGTTCCTATAAGAGAAAACTTTTGTCTTGTCTCTTGCATTGAAGAGGATTGGGACACTTTTATATTCTTGTTTTGTTACATTAAACTTCCATCCATTAAATCAACCATCTTGTTCTTTAAACCTGCTTAGTGCATAATCAACTAAAACTTGTGACACTTTAGTTGTAGTGAATAGATAACTTTTCCTTCTTGCTCATGCGGATCAATACCCTACTTCCACATTGAGAGGTGCTACAGTGATCCCCTGCTCTTGGGGGTTATCACCTGGCGCCGAGCCACGGGAGGAGTGCAGCCTGCAGGTGGTGGCCGGCCACGCACAGCCTCACACGGTGGAATATGGTGGGCCGGCGGCGCGCACGGCGGGTGGACGAACGGTCCTCGAGCCCCACGCCCTCGTCTCACCTCCTCGAGAGGGATGCGAGTAAGGACGCTGGCGGTGCACAGCCAATCCCCCTCCCCTCTATCCCTCTTCCTCTTCTCAAATTTGTGAATCAAGAAGGAGATGAGATGCGACCACGGTGGGGCAAGGAGGGGAGCAAGGCGACGAGGGAAGCGAGCAAGGGCTCTGGCAGACTCCTCCATTGGTAAGCTCCTCCCTCTTCCTCTCTACTCATCTCCCTCTCTCGCGTCTCTCTCTCTATTTTTATTTTCTTGCGTCGTTGTTCATTCTCGCCAGTGCGCAGCCTCCGTAGTGGAGAATCGAGATAGGAATAGCAGGAGAGAGATGTGTGAATCACGGAACAATCGAGATAGGAATAGCAGGAGAGAGATCCCCAATACTCTTCTTTTTCTGATTGAAATGGGATCGGTAGTACTGCTGGCTAGCTGCTGCTAGGAGCAGACCACATGATGCACCATAGTAGGTGCAGGTAGGAGCAGAGTAATATTTACACATCGTTTGTTTGAAGCTAGGAGCATACTCTACTGTTTGTGCCTATTTGATTAGGGTGCTTTATAAACCGCTACTTGGAGTTGACAATATGTCGGTAGATGGTCATTATGATTACAAGAAGGCAATCATGATTAGTTCTTCTTCCCTCAGTTCATGACAATAGAAATACGTGGTAACCATGCTCATCTGTTTCAGGTTTATCTCTCTACAAGATTTATGTGTTTGATCTGGTCAATGTACAGATAGGGCTTTGAAATAGATTTTTTAGCATGTAGATTTAGGAAATTGAATATAAATTTACCACATTTATATGTTTGATTTCGCCCATGCACAGATAGTGCTTTGAAATAATTTACATTATTTGTTCTGAGGCTTATTTGAGCTTGGTGTCTTCCATGGTGAATATGCAGATTGTTGCTCTTCCCCTGCTCGGCGGCGACAATAGCTTTAAGGTGGAGGATTGAGAAAGGTCGAATGAGCAGGCATCAAACGACGAAGTAGCCTGCGGGTAATTTCTCATGTTCTTTGCCCTTGTTTTTGTCATATTTCTTTCCTTTTTATTTCACTTATCAGGATATATTTTATCATGTCTCTTTGACCGAAAAATGAATTAAATTGAAAAATGAATTAAATTAATGAACAGGCAGTCACTGGGCAGGAAAAAATTATATGGATGAGCACACACAGAGAGGTACAACCTCAAGGGAGAAGGAAATGTTGATGGGCTTCGACAGTGGAGCGACACGACCATGGTCATCCATTATGTTGATCGTGGAGCCGGGTGTCATTAATCTTCACGGGGCGTGCAGGCGAATCTTGACCAGAAGCAACGAAAAAAATAGCCTAGAGGTAATTTCTCATGTTCTTTGCCCATTTTGTGGCATATTTCATTTCCTTTATGTTTTGCGGATCATTCACATCCCTGTTAATTAGGGTTCTCCCAGTTTTTCATTGCTAAATCTTATTGTAGAAATTATTAGGTTATATTGTTAATAGCTTTGGTTCAGTTGTAAGATTGAGCACCAAAACTGCACTATAAGCTGGTCCCGAAGCTATTCTAACCCAGCCTCTACCTCCTCTCTTACCCTTTTAGGAGCAGAGCAGGGAATCGATTGCGATTGGTGGCGGCCGACACTGAGGTTGCGAGTACCAGTGACGAAGGCGACACCGCAGGCAACTGAAGCCTGCATGATACACAACTGAATCCGTTCTTCAGTTTCTCCCTCGAGGTATGGCACCAGTTTCCAAACCTTAGATTAGTTTAAAATTTTGGTGCCTCCATTCTGTCCCTCCATTCCCAGATTTGTGGTTCAGTAGTAGTCTGTTTGGGGATTGTGTAGATGGAGAATTTGCTCAGATTATGTGATTGGTCTGTCTTGGAGATTGTCCAATTGTGCATGGTCTAATGATCGTAATTCTATATTGTTTTTTTGGTTTGACATGTTGCTTGTATGGTCATTCAGCCCATTCACTCAGTGCATGAAAATGATTATGTATTTTGTTCTTTAACATCCAAATGTTGGGAGGAGTTATGATGGGTTATAGGGACGATGACGTGCGGCGGTCTCGGTCAATATAGGTTCATTTCACTAGCTTGTTTGAATTGAGATATTAGTTGGGATTTTTCCTAATATGTTTTCCGGCATTTCGCTGCTTAGTAGATACTTGATATGAAACATTGGCATGATAAGGTATGGAACGGGGTTTGATCTGAATTATTATTTGTGGAACTCTGTTTGTGCACCATTCTACCAGCCATGCCATGCTTAATTGTGATTGTATATGTGTGTGAGAGTACATTTCCTGTTCTTCACCTGCCTCTTATTATGCCTTCGTAGCTTATGGTTCTCAATACATGGTTGCCTTAACTGGGTGTTACAACCTCCAGGATCGATTTATGTGTTTGTAATCCAGCATCTCCGATCAGTGTCGTTAGTACAATGATTAATTATTTGCAGTTCAGCGTCTTTGATCAATGTGGTTACTACAATGATTAGATGATGATTCGTATAACTTAGGTCTGGCGCTGGTGACAAGCTAGCTGGGACACCGAAGAAACGAAAGCAGTAGCTGCTCTACTGTGTCAAGGTATAATATAATTTCTCTATGCATGAACGTTTATGTTCTTCCATACCTTCATACTATGATGAGTTCTTCCATACCGAGTTCATAAAGCAGATGTTGATTAGTGAACACAAAAATAGCTCTAGAGTGATTTTCTCGAAGCAGTTCAGCAGTTCACTAGGCCTCTTCAGGATCTTGGAAGTGTAGGGTAATGTGTCCTTTTTTTAATAAGCCTGACCTTTGGCACGTGCATACCTACAACCTCTTGAGGATCAGGATCTTGAAAGTCCAAAGCCGAAAGCACTTATTTATGTGCTTTTTTGGCTTCTTAGTCAATGTCCAAAAAGGCAAAATTAAACAATTGATCCATCGGTGTTAGACGGAGTTAGCATTTTAGAACAGACTACATGGCACGTGCTTGTGCAAATGCGCATAGCCCTGTTTTTTTACAATATGGATGAGAAATCATTTCATAGTATGAAGCATTATAAGTACTTATTATTTAGGGTGTGTGGGCTTCTTTCGTAGAATTCAGTTATGATTTTCCTTTGAACACGGAGTAGAGATGGTGATACAACCCAGAGAAGCTTAATAATATTTAACAATAAGGTCCAGTTGGTTGTAAGATTGTTGATTATCTTACAAATTAAATTGGTTAGCAGTTTAGGTACATATGTCGGTCTTGCAGTTAATAGCTTTTTTGTCATATTGTCAATTCTCTTACAGATCCATTGCCATCAAAGGCGCAAAGATTTTCTGCATGCCATCTCACCCTTTTACTCCTATTTTAAAGGTATTTTCTACTATGTGCACGGCTAACATTTTCTGAATGTGGGTTTCTTTGTTTGATATGGATGTCAATCATTAGTTGTGGGAATGGCACACACATCTCTTCCAATACAACATCTATTTAACTTGCCTGGTGTCCTCTTATCAGGCCACACTCATGTATTTCTATCAAATGGTAGAACAAACTTACTGTACACAGTCATCATGTTTCGTGGAAAACATATATAAGAAACAAAATAAATTTCTCTCTTAATCAATTTCTCACCTGGGTTCAAGGGGGGTTCCAAATGGCAAGTAAAAAAAAATGAGATTTTTGTTGCGTTAGTAGTACTTTTAACATTTACAGCATGCAACAGTGCAGAGATCAACTTTTGGATTTACTATGTATCAAGTGAGGTACTTTTGGAGGCGACAAACTAGGCATGCAAGATTCCTTTTTCTGATATGATCCAAAATGTATATAAAACATGAGTAGAGAAAATGATAAAGTACCTTCCTACAACTAAGAATATAAGATGCACCTCTTCCTCCATCGATCCAAACTGTATGACTTACATATTTTGTTAGAATAGATTATTCATACTCACAAGTAGCATAGGGGAAAGGCAGTAGAGATACAGTTCAGTTTTATTTGAGTAGTTCTTTAATTAGCTTGGGATTCTAATCTTTCTGATGGTGGCACTCTTTTGTTTCAGTGTCAGATCATAGGTTACTTTTCTGGTCGCGCTAAAAGGGAAGATTAATTTGCTCTTGAGTTTCATGCATGTTTACCAAACTAAGCATCTATTGAAGGCATTTAAAACTGCTCTGTTTTTGTTGGTACACATAGACAAAGGTTGAGGGCATGCATATAACTTCAGTTCTGGACCGGTAGCTAAAATTCATGCCTTTTGAGAATTCTAGGACACCACAATAGAAAAATTGGAAAGAGATGGTGTGCTAAGAAAAGATGTCCTAGAATTTTTTTAAGAATATTACAGTCTATATATCTCTTTTCAGATATCCAGTCATTACATAATATTTGTTTGTTGTGTTGTTTGCATTGATAAAATATAAATCCTTTTCGATTGTAATTCATTTTGCTTTTTCTATACGCAGCAAGGCTGCAGAAGATACTATTCAAGGACCAGCCTCATCATTTCTATTTTTTCACAACATGTCTCGCCGGTCCAAACCTGGTCCAGGAAGAGTGACAAAGGTACCAGGCCCACTACGTGTCCTTATTACCAGGTGAGATTATATGTTCTAATTCAGGTGTGATGTTGATGCATTGGTTCAGCATACCCTTCTTATAATTTCTGCTCTTTGATTTCCCTCAAGCCTGGCTTTCCATCTAAGCCCATGAAATATCGGGAAAACATATCTGAATGCATGTTTTGTTTTGCATTCCATCTACTTTTCAGTTTTCATAGTTTCTAAAATTCCTAATCGAAATAGATAGACCGAAAGACTAGCCACTTAATGAGTTATAGTATGTCCTTCCAAGTAGGCGGCTTAGTGTGTCATTGGACCCTATATGGTACTCTTTTCCTCTGCAGTCATATACTGATTTTTTCCCGTGCTTCAATGTGTTATCTGGTGATTTCGCTTAGTCAGAAATGAAAATGCAATTGACCTCGTACCAATGCTTTTGATTTTTTTACAGATATTCTGTATGTTGGTCTCAGGCTAAAAGTGAATCTTGGCGAGTCCAT
The DNA here is from genome assembly GCA_947311845.1 of Poa pratensis. Taxonomy (NCBI): domain Eukaryota; kingdom Viridiplantae; phylum Streptophyta; class Magnoliopsida; order Poales; family Poaceae; genus Poa; species Poa pratensis. The sequence goes on from CAMZMU010000128.1 coordinate 43,005,851, forward strand.
TGCACGTGCCAGGTCGGGATGTCGGAGCACCGGTCAAGACCAGGGCAGCTTTGGAAGGGACACCCAAGTCAGAGCTTTGAAAACTTGTCTCGGCCTATCTTTAGTCGCTTACATTCAGCTTATAGGAACATGCCCTGTCCCATCTATTCAACCTTCCATTCTCTGCAATTCCAGGGTTTTGTAATTCAAGTTGTACATTGTCTATGAGTTGAGTACAATTTGGCGCCCCTGCCTTTGGTTGCTTAAAGGTAGGAATATGGTCTAACGTCTCAATGTTATGTCTAAATACGCTGGGTTCAGTGAGACATTATTTGAATAGGAATACGGTTGCTTAAGATAGGAGTATGGTCTGACGTCTCAACTTCTCTTAAATATGTTGTAAATGCATGTTTATTTCAAACTACTCCTATTATTTATCACTTCGCTTCTGATCAATATTAGCAGGTGGCTGCAGTGGTGGGGAAGATCTGATCGAGTGGTGGATGGTCCTGAGTCCTAACCACAACTGGTCAGCTGGTTTTGCCCCGTGAGGCTTCGACACCTCGTGTCACCTCCTGCAGATATCGTCATTCTTTTCGATTTGCTTATCCAAGTGTGTTGTATGCAGAATTTTTTTATTCCTCTGTTAGCTTCATTGGAATCTCTTGCTCTTATATTCAAACTTAGAAGGTCTCAATATAAATATCATCCACTGATTTGTCTCCAATCAGTTTCTCTTATTAATGATCTTCTGTTCCGTTGATATTTTAGGCTGTTGTCTTAACAATGACAATACGAGGAAAAGAATGTCTTTGGTAGGTTCTTATTTTGAACTTCTCTCTATCTTGACATTGCATGTTTGGAATTACATTGTTCAGACCATTAAAAAGCAAACAGTTCTATAGTGAATTGGTGCGTGTTTTCTCTTGATATTGCTTGAATTACGTTGTGCAAACCATCAAAAAGCAAACATCCACTCCCTGCTTCGTGAAGTGCTGCTGTGGTGGCACAACGAGATATGGTAGCGAAGGATGTGTGTATGGTTAGCCGAGTCATTGCCAAGGTTTTGATTACTGGTCGGGATTTCGGGTTACCGGGCGGTAACCGAGATTCCCGAGCACCACGGGAAAGGTGCTTACCGGGCAAAAAATCCCGAAACTTTTCGAATTTTTTGAATTTGAACACAAACAATTAGCTAAACAAGATTTATTCTCTCTACTAATGCAAGTCAATCGTCGTAACGCGTTGGAAGCGGAGCTCAGCTCCCTCCTACAGGTCTCGTGTTCGAATTCCCGGCCCGTATTTTCCTTTTGAGTACTATTCGCTCTCTGTACGATTAAATCTCCAAAACATAGAAAAACAATGTACTACAAGTTTTGAACCTGAGATCTGGAATGTAGGTATCCATCTTATTGGGTGCATACCGCTACGCTACACTTAGTGTTGTGCATAATTCAAGTGTAAAGCTTAAATAATCGGCTTCAGAGAATATTTGAATTCAAATTTTGATTTTCAAATTTATCCGGTAACCATCCGGGATTTCTCGGTTACCGCGGTAACCGGGAATCCCGAGCCCCCTCGGGAAAAAAATATATTCGAGAACCAAAACCTTGGTCGTTGCAACCTGAGACAACTCCAAATGCGTGGTGTTGTCTACACTCCACTTTTCTCTGTCTTGGCGCTGAATAGAGGAGCATACTGTAAAAGTTTGTTATCCCAATATTTGTGAAGAAACAGTTTGAGTATATATTTATGAGAGTATTTAGTTCAGTGTATTCATGCCTTTTTTGTCCTAAACTGAACAGGGGTGCCATGAACAACAACACAAATTTGGTGCCATTTGCTTTTAAGATTCAATGTTTCATATTAAACTGAAAATGCCAATTACCTGCCGGAAACAATTTAATTTAAATCAAATGATATGCAGGAAACAAAAAAGTACTATATATGGCAACAATACAGTCTTACTTGATCGGTATATTTGATTTCCACGAGAATTCCCATAACATGCGTACCTGTACCATGTTTTAATAGGTATAGTGTGCATTCAGGGAATAATGTTAATTCTGAAATTAGCCTCCTACTTGGTGTCTGGTACTTAAAGATAATACTACTTGAGATTGCACAAAATAGTTGATGTCAACTTTAAATCTACTATTGGTTTACAAATTATCGATGATACTCGCATGATGGCCGCGACAACAATATACGCAAAATATATATTTAAGGCTATATTACTTTCGTCACCTGCCCCAGTGGCACAACGGGTCATCTAGTTCTTACTATAAAGGTTGAGAGCCTACCCTCCATTTGAGGATAGTTGCCCCTCCTGGCCATTCTCAGCCGTTGGATCGAAGGTAAATAGTGTTTTTACTCCCACTTTTCACCACAGCCGTTGGATGCGGTAATTTGTTTTTACTTTTTACCTGGCTAAATGGGTCAATGACAGGTGGGGCTTGCTGCACGTGGGGTCAGGAAATCAGTAGGCAAAATCCCTCCTGCCCGTCGCCTTTGTTTGCCCCGCTCGGTGGCGAGCAAAAACAACCTCCCGAGTGAAACCGTAGGACGAATCACGCTCGCTCGCGTCTCCCCCAACCCCCAATCCCGTGCCTGGCTGCATGCTCTCCTCCTCTCCCGTGTGCCTCCTCCAGCTCGCGCCGCCGCCGCCCCTCCCAGCTCGTCCGCCGCAGCCCCTCCTCCTCCAGCTTGTCCACCCCTCCCCTCCTCCTCCAGCTCGTTCCTCTCCTTCTCCTTTACCCCTTCCAGATCGACGGCGAGGTCTTCACGGTTGGCGTGCAGGAGCACGACGGCGGCCGGCGGTGTGGGGGAAGGAGCGAGAGGTCGGAGTTGTAGAGAGGCTGCCGGCATGGAGAAGAAGCAGCGGGGGTTGGCGTGGAGGAGCAGGACGGCGGCTGACGGTGTGGGGAAGGAGGGAGAGACCGGAGCTGTAGAGAGGCTGCCGGCGTGGAGACGAAGCAGTGGGGGTTGGCGCGGAAAAGAAGCAGCGGCGCTCTTCCGCCTCTTCTAGGCCGTGGTGGGTGGAACTACAGGGGAGAGGAAGGAGGCCGGCCACCTGAGGCAAGAGCAGGTCATGGAGAACGCCAGCTTTGCTGCTCGCCCTCTGCCCATGACATGTAGTGTTTGGCTGTGTCTTTTCTTCAAGCAGTTTTAGAGATGCTTGGACTAAGGTTTGCTTTTGTTCCTACTGAAGTGACTCCTCTCATCTTTGTTTGTCACCATAATCTCTCATGTTTGTTTTTCCAGCTTCCTTTTAATTTATGCCTACAGGATGTTTGATGAAAAGACAAGCAGGGATGGCTTGCATGTACATTATATTACCTCTTTGAATTTGGTGGCTTGCATGTACACTATATTGCCTCTCTTGGTTATGTAGCTTGTATGTGCAATCTATTATTGCTAAATAGATGAGTGATTCATGTGATAATATATTTTGTGCTAGATTATTTTAGCCATACATCAGATAACAATTCTCAGCTTTAAAGTCTGTGTTAATATCAGTTTATTACATATTCAACATTTCTGTGGTATCATTTCTATAATCAACTTATAGTCCAAGTTCTGATCTAGCGTTGTTAAATAATTTCTGAATTTTGACAGAATCGCCTAATAGATGGATGAGGTCATGGAGCCGAGAAGAGGTGCTGCAAGTTCATGTGCACTTGCTGCTGAGGAAGGGACATGAGGGCATGGTGGCGGAAGAGTTGGTGCTGCTGAGGAAGGGACAGGCTGGCTCGGCTATGTCGGAGAGCAGCACAACGAAAGCTCGGAGTGGGAGGAGTCATCGGTGCAGAATGGTATACTTAACATAGCATCCATAGCCTGACTTGGGTATGTTCTTATTTTCTTACTGCAATTTTTAACCATTCATGTCCATTAACAATGACTTGCAGCTAAATCAAGTTATAATCGCATTCTATTGCAGGAGATTGAAAGCTACGAGATTGTTGGTTATTTGGTTGCTCGGTTGAAGAGAAAGACAATTTCTGTATTTGGTGTTGAAAAGATCGATTTGGGGGGTCACTCATGTTCCTTCAGGTATTTTGGAGCTGATTTTATGTGTTCTGGGAACAATTTGGGATAAGTAGCATTGAAGTAGTCACTGTTTAGTTTGCTTTGGGTGTTGTCAAGGGTTAGGTGATATTTGCCTTAAATTTCCTTGCCTATGAGTGAACTAACCTAATGATGTAGTTCTCATAACCTTTCATTTGCTTGCTACTCAGGTTTAATGGATTCACCTCATAATGTGGTCGCTGACCCTGCAAGAACTTCCTCTGAAGAAATTTCCCATTTCATGGAAAACAGGGCAATTCAATTGCTGGGGGCAAATAAGAAATGAATCTTGTAGGCTCAGATATTAGATATTAGAAGAGACATTTCTGGGGCAGACAAGACATGAAACAAATATTAGATACTGGAAGAGACATTTCTGAATTTTATCTTGTCACTTTGCAGGCTTGACTTCTCTTTCAGCCTGACAGAGTATATTCCTCTTTGGTGCTCTGTTTGTTTCATTTTTTCCATCTGTCTCCTCTTCTTAGTCCTCATGTCCGTGCGTTGCTGCTCCTTCACAAGGTTTCTTCTCGGCTGTTCTGGCCTCTGAGTCAAGGTGTGTGTCTTCCGCTGGATGTGCCATTTCTTTTATGACGTGTTTGTTAGCTCATATATTCTCCTTTTCCTTTGTCCTTCCACAGGCCTGAGGATTTGCTAAGATTAGCCCTTGCGTCGTAGTATCAAAGGCTACCACTAAAAGCCAGTTGAGTAAAAGAGGGATAAAGAACGCAGTTTCTGTGACAACGATAGGAACCTGGGACATGTTTACTTGAACTGTTTTGCTTCAGTTTTCTTTGGTATTTGCACACCTACTTCTACCATATGATAGGGGTTGTGCTTTATACAGGGCAGCATGTTTACTTGAACTTCTTTGTTACAGGATTTGCTGAGCTAGCCTTTCGCCGTGCTATGTTAACTGCTCTTCTCAGGTGACTGCTCATCTCAAGGTTTGCTTCTTTAGTATATATATATGTGTGTAAGTTGTGCCTCTATTTCAACGTGCTGTTTTGCTTACTCATGTTGTTCTGCTGCGGATGATCTCCGTGTGTTGTGTTTGTGTTTCCGTAAGTTGGATTTGAGATTTTAACAATCTTTGGGCAAAGACCATCTTAAATTTTAAGCTACGCATGGTTGGATTTCTTCTTTTTTGCGAGTGAGAATACAACTATACAAGGATCCAGAGACATTTTGTAAATTACATATTCTATTGATCTCAGGATGTCCTTAATAAATAATTTGTTTAGCATGTACATATGTGGGGTATACCATTTTGCTAAATAAGTGATCACCTATGATTGTAATTTGGGCTGTGGTCTAATTTCTGTTTAAGCTGGGGCAGACTAAGCATGTATATTTCAAATAAAAGTGAAAGCTATATGTAAAAAATGATTGAGCATTGCCATTCTTACTGCTCTCGTGTAATCCCAGAGTTCATCTGACAAAACTATAGTGTAATCCCAGATATAGTCCGGTGTCCCTTTCCTTTGGTAATGACATGCTGTAGTGCGCTACTGAAAATCCATGGACGTCCAATTGGAATATTTCTTGGCATAGTGGGTACATGTGCGCTACTGAATATTTCTTGGCACAGTGGTTACCTTATCATCTATTGATGGCCTGTTCTTTAAAAGATTTGTTGAGGTACTGGCTTATTATACAGCCTAGCTTCAGCCCCATTAAGAGTGTGAGCGAGGTGGGCAAAAGTCTTATGTCAATGCAGGTAGGTCATAGCCGTTGTAGAGAGATGATTTCCTTTTGGTAGCAAAAGACAACCTTTCTAAACCAAACTAGATGTTCAATAGTTACTTGTGTTCTGTTTTACTATCGCCATCATCTTCCATTTACCTGGAATCGGTACTTAAATGTCTCTCCTTGCATGTTTTCTTTAGTTCATGGCAGCATTTAAGAAATTGTTGAAAATATTGCATCTCTTGGCTCATTGCAGTATATAATGGGCATTAGCTTCAACTTAAGAGCAACTCTACTTATCACTCAAGCTAATAGAAGTAGTTGCCTGGCATCATGGCAATCAAAGTCTATCCAAAATTTCAGACAAGCAATTAATGATGCTCTTCCTTGGTTAACACTGATTGCTTGATACTTAGATAGCTTTAGCATTTTAACTCAGCTCCCCTGATAGCATGGCTGAAATTGGATGTTGCTTCCTTCCTCTTGCTTGCTTCGGTTTGATGGTTGTGCTTTCTCTTGGCTGAAGTGTTGGTTTCTTGGATGGTTCGACTTGGCAGAAATCTTATATAGATAGAGCTTTGTTATTTTGGCTTGCCCTGTGGAGCTGACTTTTGGATGATGTTCCTTGCTATACTTTGTTTCCTTTTTGCTGTTTTAACCTGTGCTCATGGTTATATTTCGACTGTTGTCTGATAGTTACCTCTTATCGATATAGTATTGTTATTTTAGCTTGGGCTATGGATTATGTGTTTAGGCTTAGCATGCTCTTTGTCTTCTAACCAGAAAATTTACCTGCTGTTGTCCTCTCTTAATGTTGCCAGTGCCATTCCTTCTATGGTTTGTGTGTATGCTCCGCTGATTTCCGCATAAACTCCCTCGTTATTATGCCCTGACGGTGTGGCATGGTTGGTCCACGTGCTGCCCATCGCAAGGCGCCTGCCAGGGCTCCTCCTTGCTCTCATCGCTGCAAGGCGCCGGTTCTGGTCGGGTTCATTTCTTCAGGCCTTCCAAAGAGTTTGATGCCTGTCAAGTTTTCTGTTATACAAATTCTCATTTGTGATGTTTGATGCCTGTCAATTTTCTGTTGCTACAAGTGTTTTTGCCAAAATTTATTTTATGTTTCTTCCGTAATATATCCTTGACACCTACATTTCCAAATTGAAGTGTCCGTACTATCCAAAAAAAAGGAAGTTGGTGGCTCAAACCATTTGCAAGAATAAGTTGGTGTGTTTCGCTGTGTTCTAAATTCTAATGCACACGATCAGTACCTTCTGCAGCAGCGACAACGATCTTAATAATTCATTTGTGCAGAATGCTCTGTTCCAGGATTCCCCTCCCCAAACTGAGGATCCAAATCTATTTACACTTCCCGTCCACATGCGCATGCCTATACTGCTGTGCACAAGTTTTTTGTATAGATGTTAGTGAGAATATATATAGGTACAAGACAGGCTTTATTTAGGTTTCTCTGTCCTCATGTATATACTGGCAAGATATATGAGGTGTAGATGTTAGTGAGAATACATATATATTAGAATAACTGTTCCCCTTTGCATCCTGATATTGGGCATGATATTTGATTAGAAAAACCCATCTTTGGTGCCATATGTTTTGATTACCATGCTAATTACTCACTTGCTCGTGTTTCATTAAGTTTCAGTTATTCTGTATGCTCATCTTCTCAGACTGGTTGCATGTATTTTATGGTTTTCTTACGAAATACTGAGTTAGCTAGGCCTGTCAAATGTGAAAGTCACCTATGTGAAAATAGCTAAACTTTCCAAGCTGCTAATTTGAAGAACACTACTGCCTGCAAGAAGTGTGCTGATTCTTTCATAAACTGTCACTCATGTGCTTGCTTACATTACTGCTATCTGGTAGCGAAAATGCTTAATCCATCAGTGCACTACCTTTGATTAGGTGATCAGTCGTAAACAGGAATTTCTTGCTTGTGATGTTGCAAACTTTTTCACCCTTTTGTATTGTCGGTGCTATTCATGTCATCCGCTCAGGGCCACAAATTTCCCCAAGAAAAATGTGGCAATATCAATCAGGTGAGCCTCCTTTTCTCTTATCATCAAATAAATTGGAGGTGTTTTACTATACACATGTAGGCTAGGATGCAAGATCCATGTTCTTTTCCATAGCGACACAATAGTATTATTTATTATGCTTGTTTCATTGTTAGTTCCACTATGGTGCAGACAGTGTTTCATGGGTAACTTAGTGTAGACTCAATTTCAATTTTAGAACAAAACATAGACTTGTGAGTATTACTGTGCTTAGAGTTGGAGTATTCAGCACAAAAACTGTGTGTGTAACCATGGTACTCCAGAATAACTTGGAGTATTTAGCTTGGAGTATATCTTATTCTACTGATGCAATGGAATAGAACTAGAATCATACACATGGAACAAAGTGGATTTATTTGTGAAGTTAAACTTGCTACTCCTGCTAGATGAATTGCTAAATCAATGCATTTTATTTTGCAGTAGATGTTTATTGTACTAATGCAATGATATACATTTGCTACATGCAAGCTAGCTTCGGATGTTACCTCCTATTTTGTCAAAGCTGCAAAATACAAATTCTTGTCAACTGTATAAATAGCTGAAATCCTGATTAAGTCTATGTGTATCTAATGTTTTCCTGTTTGTACAGAAACCTGAAGATGATAAGGAGCATTGCATGCCATGATACTAATGTTTCCTTTTTATACAGAAACCTGAAGATGGATCTATTAGCAAAAGCGTTCAGGCTTGGTTTGTCTCAGTTAAACTCATACTCCACATGCAGTACAGAAACATTCAGTAGACTCTGGTCTTCTCGAAATATACAAGCTTAGTTGCTTCAAAATCAAAATATACAAGCTTATTTACTTCAAATTCAGATTGGAGTAGATTTCGTCTCAAGTTAATTAATTACCATATTTCAAGATGCGATCATATTGCGCCATCTTGATTATCTATGAAAAAAATGACAAACACACTAGGTTTATGACACTTCATTTCCTACAACTACAAGTATAACAATCTCCAGCTGAACTGAAACTGAGTGTTTTCAAGTCATCTTGATTAGCTAAGGGAAAATGTAAACACAATGTGTAAGTGATGCACATGTCAACTAAAATCCACTGTGTCGTAGTGTAGCGTAGGTGTGTTGTGGTGATGCACATTGTCAACTTACAGCGAGTCTGTCATGCTACCACCAGTCCAAAGATGAAAAATGTGAACTGAGAAGATTCAAGGCACAAAGGAAGTGGAAAGTTGTTTTATTGGAGGGGATGCTCATTTTGTGTTGTGTGTAGTAAGGTAAAAAGCAGAGCAAGCAGATGTATCTGATGGGAACCAGCAGAAATCTTGGAGTGTTGTGCTATCATCTCAGTCAGGCATTTCAAATTGCTCCCTGTCCATCACTAGGGTTTTGTATAGGGTTCATATAGGGTTCAGGTAAATAAAACCAGGAGAAATATGGGAGTGTTGTTGTTTCATCTTTCGTTTTGAGATCACCCAAAGTCAATCAAACTGTGCTTACATGCAAGTGTCAATTATCAATGTTTTCTGTACCTGAATGCATGATACAGTAGGCCTTTTTTTACAATCATAAAGCCATATGAATGTCTTCTGTAATATCTTCTTCCACATGTCGGTTGTTCTATTCTTGTTCTTATTCAGGTTGTATCAAGTTCTGATTTGGAACCATCATGGTTCTTGTTCTTCAGAAGAAGCTACGGGGCCGCCATCATGGTTCTTGTTCTTCCGAAGAAGCTACGGGCCGGCGAGAAACTAACAAGAGCTTGTTCATTTAAAGGCAGGGACCTCGAGCAGGAGGTGGCGGAGCTCATCGGGTAGCCCAGCGTGTTCGCGGGCAACAACACATTCATAAATTGCATCCAGGATGGGGAGCTGAAGCAGATGAAGGGACGTGAGCTGGTCGACGGGGCCAGATAATTTGCAAGATGGTTTGTTAAAGAGTATGCTCTATCTGTGCCTCAGATAATTGAGAAAGATGCTCCCAGAGAGAATTTGCAAGATGGTTTGTTAAATTATGCTCAAGATTTGAGAGGTAATGCAGTATTATAAAAATTCTGAGCATTGCATGGCATTTTAGTATTGCGTTATTTATCATTATCTTGCAGAGAAATGATGTACATGGGCGAAGGACAATACGACTTAAAAAAGGATGTAGGTGAAAGAATCCTGATGGTCGGCACAACGAGAGGAAAGCGATGAACCGTAATGGCACAACCGTAAGGGCATCGATGGTAGTGACATGAGAATCGCAAAACTGAAACGCGGAGAACAATGACGTACATCCAAACACATAAAAATTATGGCTAAAGTAATTTCTCTCTTCCGGCATTTGCGCCTGAAATAAACTCGGTAATTTCATTGTAACCCTGAAATAAGCAAAATGAAGACAATCGGTATCTTTTTTATAATCTCTTCGGTTAGAGAAACTTTCTGCTTTTGCTGTTGACGTATAGTTTGTTCTTTCAGCTTTCGTTTTCATTATGATTCACATAGGGTTTTACCCATGGATTACCATTGCGCTCGCCAGACTGAACTTGTGAATTGCTAACACACCACGTAAAAGAAATGGTCGAGTCAATCGATATATACCATTTTGGTCGGTTTAAAATTTATGGCTAAAATACAGTCTCGCATATGGCATTTGCGCCAATAGCGCAAGGGGACAGGTTGATCTCAAACTTTGTGGGTTTTTTGTCCTTCTCCATGATATGTTTATTTTAGGATATATGTCTGTCGGGGTTTTCGGAGAGGCAGCACATCGGCACGACATTAGCGACAACAAGATAACAAGGGCAATCATGGCATATTCATCAACTCCCGCGGGCTCTGGTGGTCTCGATGGCTGGAACAACGTGTGTGGTTAGTTTCTTCTCGCTCTCTCTGGAAAGGTGTGTCATATAATCAGGTAGTGCGAAATACAAAATAGACAGCCAAGTGGGGATAGAATAGGAAAAGGGAACTTTTTAATACAATACAAGATTTAGGGGTAAGTCCGCATTGCTAAAAAAGATCCTATCCAGATATGCGCTGCCTGTTTAGATCTATTTTGTAATCAGGTCTCCATTCAAGTCACCGACGATTATCATCGGGCCGACTACTCCGGAAAATAGGTTATCTTCCTCTCCGATGAGGAAGACTAGGGCAGTGATTGCTGTGATTTGGTCTTTAGGTCCATACTGTCACATTGTGAGTCAGTTCATGTTTCTATGAACTATGTGTGTGGACCAAACTTCTGTTCTGAACTATAAGGGAAAATAAGTGTGTTATTAGCACTGTGGCAATGTTGCACTACCAAGCATACATGCTCCTCTGTATTAGAGCAAGTAATTTACTATTTACTAATTTGTTTATGTTGTGTCCTTTCATGAGTTTAAAATCCATATTTAAGTGATGTTTCATGCAAACAGTTTCAACATTTCCAAGTTAGAATCCACATGTAGCCGAGCTTAATGAGTGTAGAGAAAATAGTTGCCTAAGTTATTTCTTCCAATTTTATTATCTAATCGATAAAATATCAAAACCAAACACACGTTGAAGATCATATGTCCATATTGAACTGAAAATTAGCGTCAATTACCAACCAGAAACGGCTTAATTACAATCGAATGATGGGTAGTGAAACAAAGAGAACTATACGGTCTTGCTTCTAGCAGTTGCGCAGTTGCGCAACAGGTCATCTAGTGGAGAGGAATCGCCTCGCGGCCGCCGTGATTGACGTGATTATCAAAGTGTTAATGTAGGGATTACAAAGGTGGTCCTGTTTGAAAAATATTAATTACGCTCTGGAGGTACCATCTCCATGCTCGTGTCGAGTCGAAGACGGCGACTATTTCAGGGAGTACTCGCTGCGGATGGAGAAAATATGACGCTTCACTACGATTTAGTTGTGTGGCGATGTCCACATCAGAATCGTGCATGTGACGTTTGTGAGTCGGATGATCGACGGTTTGCAGCAGTGTTCTCGGCAAGCGGGGACGGTGACATAGGCTGACTTCATTCTTTGCGATGCTCTTTGAGCTCCACGTCTAAATTTCCAGGGTCAAAATCTTAGATCTGACCTTCAGTGGTGGTACCTGTCAATGGGGGCTCGCTAGTCGTTTCCTTGTTGAAGACATTGTCTGGAGATTGGACTTTCTCCCGGGTGAAAATCCACATTCTGGTCATGATGGTTAGATCAGACGACGAGATGTGCGCTGCTATCTTTCGGAGGCGTAGTTTTGGAGAACTTTTTTGGAATCTAGGAGTTGCCACTGGTGGTGGATGTACTTACGGTTGCGATTCTCTGATCGCTGCGACGGGGACTTTTTTCTTTTTTTCTAATTTTTATTTCTCTCGTTTGGCCGTTTGCATCTTTAATGCCTAGACTAGCACTTGATATTTTATTGTTGCACATGCTAGATTTATTTGGTATCAACTTGGTATTAATATATTCTCTTTATGGAAAAAAGCTAACCACTAATTAGTCACTCCCAATTTTAAAGGTAATTTTTTTTGCTGCAACCTCCTTCATTCCTAAATATAAGATGTTTTAAACATTTTAAGTGTAGACTAGATACAAACTAAAATAGACGAACATACACACTGATACATATGAATCTGATACACATGAATTTGTAAAAAGACTAAAATATCTTATATTTAGAACGGAGGGAGTACAAATTATTTCACACGTGCACGCAAGACGTTGAGATCACCCGGCAGGCAGTAGGCGCAGGACGGCAAGGGCGGCCATACTCCTAGGGTCAGCTATGGCTCAGCTACTCGGCAGTAGTGAGTAGTGACGCCAAGGCCGCCGCCCCGCACCGGCTCCTGCTACTGCTCGTTGCGTCGTCACGCCACCGCCTCACGCCAAGGCCACTGGCCCCGAACTATCATCTTCAAATTGGTCGGTTACTTTAGTATAAAACACGCGGTTAAAATATTTCTCTTCACTCGTATCATTGCATAATTTTAAATTGCTTTGATGTGGGTGAGACACATGATGGGGTTACCCCCGTGAGCAGCTCTCCAAACAATAAGATGAACTAAATCAATGAATACTTCGAACAGATTTGCCATTGCAAAAGAAGACACCTTGCGCATCCATATATGCAGAAAGAGAGTCCACAAGTATAACATATGCGAATTACACAAAATTAGCTTTCACAGTACACTTCTTATCTGTAATTTGAAGCGTGAGAGAAAGATCACAACGAGAACTACATTACATTCTTGGAGGAAGATCGTGCACATGGAGGTGGGTTGTTCAATAGATACTTTGCAACACAAGGGCTACTGCAACACAGAACCGTGAATAAAACACCGCTGCAGGACAAAGCTCTTGTTCAGTTTAGATTGTCGTGGCCATGAAGGGAGTACTTCACGTCAGGCAGAGCCTGGACGACGGCAGGGTGCTCTGCAAAGGAGGACAGAAAAGAACAAGCACATATCTGTGAGTTTTTAAAAACATTAGTAGCAGGTAAATGCACCAACACAAGTGATAATATTAATTATAATGTCTATAATAAAAGGTGAACTATGTAATGTTATTTGGATGGATAGATCACGACCAAGTTGGTGGAAACCGAAAGTTTTCACTTTAATAACAACACCAAAAGTTTGCTTGTCATGTTGACAAATTAAAAAAAAAACACCAAAGGGAGTTCAGATACACTATACCTACTCACTTATAAGTGACCGATCATAATTTGGATATACTGCTAGGAAGGTTACTTAGTTAAAATTATTTACACCAAAAGGTTACTTCAGGTTACACCTTTCTTGGTTGCTTGGTGAAGGACTTGAGTATAGAATATTGACCATTAAAATACGCCTTGCATTGACCTCGGTATTGGCAACAGGTCTGACTATAATTACCAACTTGGTCTTAACAAAAGTTCGGGCTGTCCGCAATCTAGCGGAAGACCAGGGTAGGATTTACTGGTAAGGAAAACTAAGGAAATCAACGGGGCATTGCGCGGGAAGAGAAGATTCGGTTGCACATTAAGCAAGGATTGCAGCTGTTGATTTACTGCTAAAGAAGATTATTTAAATGTTCCTCTGAACGAAGATTAATTAAGGGACTGTGGGAGCAGAGAAGCAAGAAGCAAACTCACTCCGCAACACGGCGAGCTGCGCCGGCGTGAGCTTCGCCGCGAACCCGCTGAGCGCTGTCGTGTAGCTGTAGATCAACACCTCCTCCGCCTTCTTCTCGCTTGGAGATTAACAAAAAAAAGAATTTGCTCAGCCAAAAAAACAGAGTGCGTCAACATCTCTAGCAGTCTAGCTCAGACGACACACCGAAGATAGGAAATGCTCCTACGTATATACCTGCCGACCACGGCGGTGAGGATGCCTATATCGTATGCCCGGCTGTTGACGCCGCCGGCCGGAGACTTCACCGTCACGATGTACACGCCGCTGGAAGCGGGAGCGCACGGCTTCCCCCTGCCGGCTGCAGTGGCGCCTGTGAACGCAGCGGCGACGGCAAGGACGGTGAAGGCAACGGTGACAGCCGCCGTGTCGCACCTCATCGTCGACGACCGTGGTGTGATGGCGTGGGCAGTGGGTGTGCTACGAGGGTTTTCTTGTTTGTGGCGGGAAGGAGGCAAGGGGAATATGGCTGCTTATATAAGCGCGGCGTGTTCGTCAGGTGAGAGATGTCCAAACTTAGCAGTTAGCACCATTTTTTAAAGAAAAAGATCCGACTTTGTCGATCAAATAACCAATTTACATCTGATGGAAAATAAAAGACAAAGAACAGCAAAGATTTTTGATAAAACTAAAAGTTACATCTACCTCATCTTTTTGCATCTTGTCGTCCCCCAAGACTCAGGTAAGTAAATCGCAGAACACCAAACTTATACAGATTTACACGAACCTTAAAAGTTTAAGTTTTGAAGAGCCGGTTGAGTCGACCCGATAAATGGGAACCTAATATCGTTAAACGTGTTGTGCCTGGGACACACCCCTTACAATGCAGGTTGCAAAACCTTTGATTGGCCACCGTACTGCCCGGATAAACTCCACGAGCAGAAAATAATGGAGCTTGAGAAAGCACCGTCGCCGATCTCCGCGCTTGCGCCCCTTCTCGCCTCCCAATCACCACGATGGAGTACCCGCATCTGCCGGGCGTCGGATTTCCAGTCGCGCCGCCTCCAACAGTACCTCATCGTCCCCCCGCGGCCGCACTACGCGTTTTACCGGATCTGTTTCGTCCAAGCTCGCGCCATACCAAAAAAATGGTTTCAGGTAACCAGAAACAGGTTATTCAGGTTGCTTTTTTAAGAATCTGGAAGCTCTAAGGACAAAGAAATCTGACCAAACGGGTCTTACGTCAACTCCGAACCCTTTGATTGCTGTGAAATCCGTAAGTTATTCTAGGCAAAGCGGAATAATAGTGCACTCCTCTACAAAATAAAATGCGTAGGTGTGGCCGAACTGTACCCATGACCAAAAGTTTGTTCGGCAAGTGACATACATGTAATATTTTGATAGTTTAATTTTTTTAGACCTAGAACACCAATCACATAATCGGGTGCTTGCTACTTTTGCCTAACTTCAATTAAACCAAGATTCCTACACAGAAATGAAAAACAAAATCACCATTTATTTGCTACGTGCATAGCCTGGAACTCTAGGCGTCCACTTTTGCCTCCCTTGCCAGCAACTTCTTTAGCTGTGCTTGGCGAGCATGTGCCCATTTATTAATGAACACACGATCCATTTTACATGAAAAAATGTTCAGGATTTGGCAGGGGTCCCCTGCTTGAAAACTATTTTATGGTTATTGTCAAATTGCAGCACATGCTCTTGCACAATCATTGGAACGAACAAGATTTGTCATTTAATCTTTCCTGTGATAGTAAAGCCAACTGGTCGACCCGCCTAAAAATTATACAGAGACAACTGATGCTTCAAAAGAAATGGCCACAGCATGTTTGTATTTTTTTTATCAAGGGGTTAAGCCTACTTGTAAATGTAAAGGGGTTTGAAGTGCAAAAATTAAAAAAAGAACTAATACATCTATCTTAGAATACAGGTCCAGGAATTGTTTGAAGACGTATAAAAGGACCAAAGCGAATATAGCAGTGCTTTTTTCCCTTTTGCCTTGGTTATTGTATTCTCTCCATCACTGAAGTAAATATCCACCGTGATACTATTAATTCCGAAGATATTAATAAACCCGGGTGTGATGGTGTTTTCTCTGTGCCATTCTCTTGATCCTGCCAGCTTAATGAAAATCCATTACAGAAATAAATAAGGGACTGGCTGACAAAAGATGGAGTGCTTTATCTTACATGATGTGCAACTTCTCATACTTGCAACGAAATACCCAGTAAATGTCAAATGCCATTCAGAATACTAAAAAGGCCTAGAAACAGGAACACAAATGCGTTACTTTAGAAGAACATAAACTATAACAAAGCCAAATGGTGCAGTATAGTATTCTGAGTACATCTCACCAGTGTTTTGTGCTTATGTTGAGGAACTTTCGAAGATAATGTTTTCTCCAAAGTCCATAAAGCTTTGTACATCATACACCCTCCCCAAATAAAATCCGTCATTTAACAATGTAACTGGATACAGACCAGCTCATGAGATGGTATGAGAGCACTAATGACTAGCTTTACACCTCTATAACATATACATGTATATGTATTACTTTCCAACAGAAAGAAAAGCAACAATTTGGAGCATAAAACAAGAAATCAACCTGCATCCTTTATTTGGAGGTTGCCTTCGCCTGACTTGCCGCGACAGACATTGAACGGAGCCGCCCAGCGATCTCTGTGAAGGCTGGGCGTTGTGCCGGATCCGGGGCCCAGCAGTGCTCCATGAGCCTTCTCCACTCCGGGTCACATGAGGATGGCACATGCGGCCTCAATGTGTTGTTAACGATCCCCCCTGCAACATGAGTTTCAAGAGCCTCATATCACATAACAATGGAAGAGGAGACAAAAAAAGGAAAATGCATGGTCCTGGAACAGAACCGAATTCGCATAAGAACAATTCAAGATTAGCAGAAGATTCATATGGTGCAGAAGCACACCAAATTAAAACCTGGCCATCATTTTTGTACGGTTCATTGGGTAGCATGTAAGGATTCCCCACTAACCCCAGCACAATGCTGATAGATTTGGAATATCAGATAAAAAGGGCATAAGATTGCAGGGATTAAGAAAAGGAGGCGCATAATGCATACTGTTCTACAGTCTCAAACACCTTTAGGCCTGTGCCAATGCATTGTATCTTAGCACGTTATCATAGGTGTAATAAATAATTAAGAAACAACTAGTCCAATGCATTGTTTCTTATGTGTTGTATCTAATTTAATGATTTTGGTCTCATGCATGCATGTGATTGGGCTAGCACAACTTTTTACCTATGGCCACGTGCAAACGTTGTATGTTAGCTAAGCTACAACCTCACCTTCTCTCTTCATTAACTATCATGCCACATAAGCAAAATGCCTATGAAACCGTGCTAAGAGACTTGCATTGGCATAGGCCTTATCTATCTTATCGCACAACCAATTACTAATTCTTTTCCTTGAAATTGTTTTTGCAAATATAACCACCAATGGTCAAATTTTAATACCATGTTGAATTAAGGCGGAAACAAATTTAGAACCATGTGGCACAAATTTCATCAAATCCCAGCCATCACATGTGACAATCTATGTATCACTTTATTTTGCCATTCGTCATCGCTTCAACAAAATTGATTAATCTAGTGGTGTTCTTTGGGATGCCTGCAAAATGCTGTAGGGGATCAATTACATGCCTATAATTGCACCATAATGCATATTGGCATATGGTTCTTCTCCAGTGAGGATTTCCCACATGACAATGCCAAAGGAAAATACATCAACCTGTATCCATAGCAGCGAAACGAGTCAGTACCCTTAATATAACTTCTTACACAGAAAACTGAAAAAATATATTAATGCCATTAAAATTAAAAACATAAATTGTATGAAACATTAAGACTTGCCGAATAAATACATGTTTTTTCTTACCTTCTCAGACACCTTATTGCTACCTCCATTGAGTAATTCCGGGGCCATCCATGGGAGAGTACCCCTCACACCACCTGAAACCATGGTGTTTCTTTTTATTTTGGATAAGCCGAAGTCACCAACCTGAACAGAAACGGCAAAATTCAGAGTGGGCAGAAGCAAATCAATCATTTGAATGAAAAATGTGTGCAAAAGAATGAGATGCTACAAACTGAACTGCATCTCACTTTACATATAGGGCGCGATTGATCTTTAAGATTCACGAGCAAGTTATCACACTTCAAATCAAAGTGCACAATATTTTTCGAGTGCAAATACTCCAGCCCAAATGCTGCATCCATCGCTATGATGAGCCGCTTACGGCGGTCGAGGTTTCTGCCAGTCACAAAAATACTTCGTTAAGTACAAAAAGAGAGCAAATGGAATATAAAGAAGCACATAAGGCAATTACTTGTTGCGCTGCAAGACATGCCGAAGAGAACCATTAACCATAAACTCAGTTACAGTCGCCAATGTACCACCTGGCCCATCTTTCACAACGCCATAAAAGGCCACAACATTTGGGTGGTGAAGCTTTGAGAGAATTTCAGCTTCACGCCAGAATTCATTCGCCTGTACAAATAGCAAATATTGAAGTAAATTTTGATAATCAGCATGTCTGGTAAATTTTTATCTTGAGCAATGCTGGGAGTGAGGACATATTAATCAACATCTGGGCATATCCGTATTCTGTCTAGTCTGCTGCATTAGAGATTGTCACCGGTGCACTGCAATGTTTTTGTGTTTTAACCTTTCATGCTCATGATCTATTGCCATACTACAGATGTTGCAAATATGATGGCAATGATATCAGTACATAGATGTAAAACTAAGCTGGAGTGGAGCTTACTAATTTTTCTAGCTCAGAAGATCGTCCTGCAAAACAGCTTTTCTTTATTCTCTTAATAGCCACATCACTCCCCCTCCATTTTCCATGGTATACAGTTCCAAATGTGCCAGAACCAAGTTCCCTAAGTTCTTCAAGGTCTTCATTCTTGATGATCTGTGAAGAATGTTTTTTTTCTTTGTTCAAATTTGAGTGAGATAATAGAACGAAAACTAACCAAATGCACAGGAGGTTTCAATGCAAGCAGTCTAACCACAACCATTGGATATACAAAGAGAAGGTACGATACATTTTCTAGCCAGTTTTAACAAATAGAAATTCTCAAACAACTAACAGGAAGATACATCATGAACACAGATACCATGGTCCAGTAATAACTGGTGTTATATCAAATAGAGATAAGTACAACATTGATGTGTATAACAGTTCAGTGTAAATCTAACAAGGAGAAAAAAAATCAACTGCGGGAGAGGATGACTGCCTCTGACAGAATTTTGTGACACAAAATGTTTCAACAAGGCCAAGGCTCCTTTCTGGACTATTCTTCTGAAGCAGATTACAACAGATAAGGAAAACACTAAATTAATCTGTGGGCATGCAGCAATTATTCAAGTACTCGAAATAAAGAATCTAGTTATATTTGATTTTGCTTGAGTAGAATCAAATCAGGCAACTCAAAAGTCTTGATTTGATTTAATTCCGGTGCTAACTATTTACATAATGGAGCCGTAAATTTGGAGTTCAGTTAAATGTTAGTGCAGGATTGTAATGTGCGCCAAAGATGGCAGCAACAAGTAACACCCGCGCATCTACACCGAGATATACCTGTAAGTATTCAAAATCGTTTTCGACAAAAGAAGCATCCATTACTGGTCCAACAGCTTTGCCCTCTTCAAACTTTGGCTCCTGAAACAAAGTAAATAGTCCTAAACTTATTCACCACCAATGTCACGAAATAAAGATATCAGACGACATCATACCTCAAACTCGGGAACAGACGGTATCATCTCATGCATATTTGTAAAGGGTTATCAACCTGAAGCCCTTCAACATTCTTCATCGCCGGTGTGATGTCGGTCTGTGATGAGATAAAAGCTGGAGGCAAAATACTAGAAACATTGGTGCTGGAAGGCACTGGATGTGTTTCCACATTATTATCATTCCGGGGAGGAAAATTCTTCACATTAACTGTAGCGTGCTCTAGATGTGCAAAAGGATAAGATCCCTCCTCAATCTTTGCTAGGTCATTGTCCATGTCTTTATGTGGAAACTCATTTTGTGCAAGATTTCTGAAGAATGACCACCTTTGGGGTTCATAGTTAGGCATGTTCAAGCTAAGGACAGGATCATTAACAGGACGCGATGATTGTGCTACTGCGTTAGCATTGGCAAAGAAATCAGAAAGAATGTCAGGGGAGTCCTCTCACCAGTACCACCAGCAATGCCTCTTTTATCTGTTTTAGGGACAAATGGTTCCTTAGGAGAATCATTCACTGTACAAGTGGAACATGGAACAACTGGATCACATCCAACATCAGTTGAGAATGCAGGCTTCGGAGCATCCCAACTAAAATGGTGTGTCATGGAAGCATGATCTCCTCCCAGAATAGCTGGTTCTATGCCATCAGCAGTTGTCTCAGTCATTTTGCCTCTGTGAACAATCTTTTCTGATACAAGCATACTCATATCATTCGAGGACATCTTCTCACCAACATTTTTTATTGAATGGAGAAGTCTGTTGTGCGGTATTGGCATATTCTTTCTCAAACTGCAAGAGACTATCAACAGTAGCTGGATCATTCAAATTTATTGCCCAGGTGGCTAAATTTGGTTTTTCAGTAACCTCAACTGCAGGATCAATGGCTTCTGCAATGGATTCATTTGCCACACCATGTGATTGAAGAATTAGAATTTGAGAATTAAGTGGATCATCGGATTTAGATAACCTGTTCAGAAACCCTGCCTGCTCCCTTGGAATCCACTCAGAATGAAAAACTCGTCCAGGGTGAGGTGGTGAATTCTTATTACTGTGATCCGACATGTCAACTTGAAATTCAGAACACCCAGATACAAAAGCTTCACTTGATTGGCGATCATCTTCATTACACTCTGAACTCTGAGTTGGAGACATAGCTTTTGATGATGTATAAATGTCTAGGCTCTTCGCACTGTAACATGGGTGAAAAGAAGATGCTAATCCTTCTTGAACAGAAGCAGTGGGAGGGGCTTCTGAATGCATAAATTTCGGAACGGAAGAGTCATGATCCAGCATAGGAGCATTCAAATTCTCAAGGGATTGAAAATAATCCAATCCATTCTTTTGAAGCGGCATTTTAACAGAATCCTGTTTTTTTGCCTCCTTTACTGATCCTAACGTCATGCCATCATGATAAAACTGTTGCTCAAAAGATTGCAGTGAAGCAGTTCCGGAATAAGGTGGATATTGGGAAGTATATCTAGAATCCGAAGGTGTCGATAGAGGAATAGACATCTGGCCGTCGCTCTCATTAAATCTTTCATCGGAAATTGGATAAGAGTAATCAGAACCATGCACATGCTGGATTCCATGGCTATTGTAAGAATGCAAAGTTGATGTATTATCACCAGATAGACCCAGTGACAGTGGACTAGACATCATAGCAGGAGGCACAGAAGTTGATGAATTCACACTATGCAAATTGGACCCGTGATTCTTTAAGTCTGCCTGATTACTGTTAACATTAAAATTAATGAACTGACCAAACTCGTTGATGGATGAGTTTACTAAACCATGCCCACTTGATGGTTTTGCAGCTCCCACATCCATACCGTTGATGGCAACAACATACTGGATCCCAGAATCGCTATCCATACTGCCCAGGCTGAAATTCATGTCATCAAAATCAGCCAAGGACACGAGGAAGATCCTAAGCTTCTGGGACCCCTCGCCACTATCAAGGAAGGCACATTCCTCCATCATGTTTCTCAAATCTTCATCGTTCGAAACTGAGATCAATGCATCAAGATCTTCACCTGGTAGCTGATACTTGATAGTATGAGGTTGATTATAGATGGCTGTCGTCTTCTGTTTGAGCTCCTGCCAGGAAGTATTCCTGATGATTCGAATTATACGTGTCTCGCCACCAGCATACCTAAGTTTCCCATCACTTGGTCGGGGTAGTATATTTCCCCCAAAGCTACAGAGAATTTTTATCATTCTTGAGGTGTCTGGGGCCCCTGAAGAAGCATAACCACGGGTCAGTCCATGACTATTTCCACCACTAGATGGAGTTCTTGGAACCGATCTAGTTGATAAGTGCCTGGTTCTATTTTCATTTTCAACAAAAGATCTTCTTTCAAACTCCCCTGTTTGCTGATTATCTGTAGTCAAATAAATTGATGCATCGAACCTATTTTCTGCTCCTGTATGGTGAGCACCAAGGATTTCTCTAGAACTTTTTAGATCAGTACCAGGTGCAACAGTTTGATCACGAGGCATAACAGGAACCGGATGCTTTTTGGATATAGCTCGATCTCTCATGAATTCAAGAGCAAACTCCTCCCCAGTCTGGATGGAAAAATTAAGGATGGGCTTAACGGTGCCTGTAGCAGGGTACTCTGGAACTGGTGAATTGGAAGATGCTGAGCTTGAGGATCCATGTACAGTGCTCTGACCTGCATAGTGGGCATCATCTTTTCTAGGTTCCATCAAGCCGTCTTGGCTAAATCATAACAATTAAGCAAGACCTACAACTCGTTGACATTTTTTTCATGTATCCGACAAGCGATTATTTGTCCTCTAACCCTTTCTATATGAGAAACAACAAATGAATAGTTGCATAAGACCTAGTAAAATGTGGCTCAACCTGCACAGAAGAAGAACAATCACACTTAACAATGAACATGCAACATTGGAGTGTATAATTATATACATGAAAAAAAAACAAAGTATAAAGGTCAAGATTAAGGAATGAAGCATCGGGTTGTGTTGATGGTAAAACTCTGTTGCAGAGCAAGAAGTGCATCCAAATTAATACGGTGGGAAGCAAGGACAAGCTTCATATAGTCCAGATATAAGTTACACTGATATTCCACAATAAGCCCAACATAAAACAAATGCAGCAATTTTCAGGAGCAACTCAAATTCATTATATTTCCCTTTTGCTGGAGCAGCAGCTCAATTTGTACGAGTAAAGGTACGTAAGACGATGTAGCGAAAGAAGTGCACTTTTATTATATGCCAACATGTACTGAATAGTGGCATATGGCGTTACACAATTACACTACGCAAGTCCATTTGGTAGCCAGTACAGCGCATATCGCGCAGTAACAAGTCGCTAATCACGAGATAACTCCTAACAGCGCAACAACAGCAACAAACCTAGAAATAAGGGGAGGGGAGGGGAGGGGAGGGCATAGCTCACCGCACAGGAGCACGCCGACGGACGGCCAACCCGAAGCGATAGAGCAGTCTACAAAGCAGCCGAGGGGGGCCTGGCCTGTGCCGAGGATCCCGAGAAGGGCACACGAGGTGAGCCGCCGCCGGGGCTGCTGATTCAGGTGGGGAAAGGTGGAATTGGGCGCCGAGCAGCGACGGTTATGCGAGGACAAAGGCCAAGGGAGGGAGGAGAAAGGGAGAGGAGCGACACGACACACACGACGCTGACTTCAAATCAAACTACTCCTATTTTTTCCGCTTTCTTTTTGGTTGCTTACCACATGCGCCATTTTGGTTCTTCAAACTGTCGTTGGACTGGACTGGACTGGGACTGGACTGGCAAGTGCCATGGCAATCAAGCAAGGGACACCATGCGTGACTGTGCTGTCTCGTGGGCGTTGGTACAGACGGGCAAGTGAGCCCCGCGGTAGGTCATCACTCGTCATCCATCCTGTTAGTTTTTTTTGGCACAAAAAATTCCGAATTTGTTAGGCCATTTAGGATGGAGACCACAAAGCTAATATTATAAAAGTCATAGCTAGGGGATGACCGAGCGTCCGAGCCGTTGGAGGCGACTCCAAAGGCGATCGGCCAGCGATTCTGGGCGATCTCCAGCGAGGACTCCGACGCTGATCAGACTCTCGACGAGGATGATGCAGCGAACTCAGCCGACGGACGTCTCAGCTACATCTGCCGCACGGGATCGCCGGATGAGGACCGGAGCCTCATGGATTTATCGTCAAGGGCGAGTAAGAGGGTCAGCAAGAGGCTGGCGCAAAGGTACGCTACAAAAACCCTTTTCCAGTCTCCGGTGTCTGCTACTTCTTCTTCAGCTCCGACCTCCGTGGTCGCGAGTAGGAAGAAGGTCGATGCCCGGTTGCCGGTTGGTAGACCTGCACGACTGGAGCTGAAGCTGTCGGTGCTTGCACTGACGGTAACATCCGATGATAAGGAAGAAGGCGAATGGATTTTGGTCCAAAGTCGACGTGAGCGTCACGCCGGCGGTGCGTCGCCGGCGGAGCTGGCGGTCCACTAATTTTGGATCACGGCCAAATTCAAATTTCCGAAATTCTTGCAATCATGTGCAGAGCCATGAGGGTTCTGCGAAACGCCAAGTTTCGGATCCAACTTCGGTAGGCCCAAAAAATAAAGCGAGCCCAATACGGAGGGACCCGAGATATCCAATTCGTTTTTCTTTAAACCAAGGGCACGGCTTGCGGTCGCTCCTAGGGTTTACGAGAGAAAATTGTTGCATCCCGGTGCCGCCTTGTGATCAATGCAGAATAGCAGCAGGATATTCACCCAAAACTGCGTGTGTCGTGTTCTTTCCACAGGGACTAGGCGACAACTATCGAGCTCGGCTAAAGCTAGATCACAATATAAAAGGTGGATTTGCAAGAATTTAAATCTAAACTAGCAAGTGTCTTTTTTGGTATTTTCAGTTTAATGAACAACACAAGGCAGAGCAACAAATAATCAAAGACACACAAGTACTAGCACACAACAAACAGACATAAGCATAATTGAGGTAGAGGCAGAAATACAAGACTAGCACAAACACAAGAAAAGGCTAGAAGCTAGATACGATTGTGCACCAAGTGCAGCACACAAATGACAGATTTTACTAGCACATACACATGTAGAAATTCAGAGACACAAAATATACAGCACGGGTTCACAAGTGACAGAATAAGTACACACACTAGCACACGTATTTGTTCTAAACAAATCACTACAGCCAACGATGGTTCTTAGCAATTGCAAGGAAATAGAGAGAAAAAGGAGAGGAAGTCACGAAGGGAGCTGGATGGAGAGCAGCAGCTGATGGCGTTGGAGAGGAGCAGCAGCACGTGGTGGTTGAGGAGAGAGCAGCAGGTGGGGGCCTTGAGGAAGATCAGCACGTCGGTCTTGCGGAAGATCAGCAGCACTTGGGGTCTGAGAAGAAGAGCAGCAGCAGTAGGCGTCGGAGAGGTCGTCGTCGTCGCTGGTTCGTCGATGAAGAGGGAACCGGCGTCGCAGGGCAAGGGCAGCTCGTGGTGGTGGTGGCTGGTGGAGTAGCGGTGTGGCGCGCCGCCACGCCTGGCCTGGCCGCGGCGGCGGCCGGTGGAGAAGAGGTTGGGGATTAGGGATAGACTGCCAGGCCTGGGCTGCCGATTGGAGCTGGCTGCTCCTTATCTTCGATCTGATCTGCATGTTTTGCATCATGGTCCCTCCACTTCTCTTCCTTCTGCACAAGTTGGTCCTTGCAACTTTCTGTTCAAGCCCTTGCTCAATAGGAGTGTATTTCCAGAAGATCCTTGCTTAGCCTTGATGTAGAAAATTGGTGCCTTTTCGCACCCTTCCTGCAATTATGCAAACAAGGCTATAAAATATCTCATGTAATGAATATAGCATCTTAATTATGTTTTCAGTGGCATAATTAATCAAGAAAGATTCAAATGTGAGTGAATTATGCTAAAAGATATGCTTGCAATTTAGGTAAATATGCCACTGATCACCTTGCTCCGCTTCGGAGATGGCGAACAATGGGGGGCATGGTTTTGGAGGTGATGGTCGAAACCATGATGCTGATCGCGGTTACGGTGACAAACGCGCTGGCAACTACGGCCGACAGTTTTGGTGCAGGAGGATCAAACGGGGCATCATGCCAAGGGAACTTCAATCAGAGGATGAACAACTTCCAGGCTGGTGGTCCGAGTGGGTATGCAGGCCAGGGTGATCTCAGCCAGAGGTCCAATAAATTTTTTTTGCCGGTGGTCCAAGCGGGACGGCAGGGCAAGGAGATGGGCAGCAGAGACAAGACAATTTTGCGTTCGGTAATTTCAATGCTGGCTCTGGTTTTAATGGTGGAGGTAATCGGTGGGTGGAGCTGGTGGTGGCTACCGTCGCCCTGTGAAAAACAACTATGGACGTGGTTCTTACCAACGTGGACGATCACCAAACATGCGGGGTGGTGGTCGTGTTGTTGGTCGCCAAGAAGCACTGACAGAACTGAATGAGGAGGTGGTTGCGGCTGTAGTGCGCAAAGTTACAGAAGCTTTGAAACAACCAACTATACCAGCTGCTGGGGCATCAATTTCTGCTGCAACTCAGATCAAACAGAAGCAGGCCACTGTTGGTTTTAAGGAGGGGTCGTCGAAGGATGGGGGAGGCAAAACTGCGTATGTTGCAAAGGTGCCAAAGCTACATGCGGTGGATCAGTCATATGAGGGTGCAAGGGAAGGAAAACAAGATGTGGCTAAGAAGCCTAAAAAGAATTTGAACCCGAGGTGCTACAGATGCGATGTTCAAGGGCACCACAGCAAGGAGTGCACAGCCGAACTGTGCGACAATTGTGAAGGCAAGGATCATGTATCAGATGCATGCCCTTTGTTGTCGGCACCCAAACCTCAAGTTGTTATGCATGGGATAATCACAGAAGGTCGTGTTTCTTTGAATCTCTAGCAACTCAAACCTACAGACCGAAGATTGACAGTACTAGAATGGCTATGCTCTCTGTGACAGGACGAGAATTATCTATTCCTCAAATGGTGACACAATTGCAGCGTGTGGTTCCTTCAGAGTATTTTGCTTGGGATGTTACGCAGGTTGGTCACAATGTTTTCAAGGCTCCCTTTCCATCAAAGGTTGAGTTAGAAAGGCTGAAAGTGTTTGGTTCTTTTCGGGTGCCTAACAATGATTGTGAGATAAAAGTGGAGTCATGGGTTGCCGCAATGGAGCCAATTCATCTGCTACCTCAAATGTGGATTCTTATTTCTAGAATTCCACCGAAAGAGAGAGGTGATTTCTTGCAGATGTGGGGTCTAGGTTCTTTGTTCGGCAAAACTTTGAAAGTTGACAAGAAGTATACAAGGAAACATGGAGTGTTGCGGATCCTAGTGGGCTGTGTTGACTACACCTTGATCCCAAAGGCTTGGACTCTGTTTATGAAGGATGGTTTCTACAGATTGCGTTTTGTGGTTGAAAATCCTGTGGATGAGGGGGATAGTGACGATTACACACCGCTGGATCCTCCAAATGATCATGATGATGATAATGAGGAACGTAAACATGATTCAGACCCACAAACTGATGATGGTAGTGGGGTGGGTGGTGATGGAGAGGAAAAGTGATGTAGCCCTGGTCACGACCATCACCATGTCAAGACCCTCAACACATCCCATGTCGTCATCGACTTCAAAGGTGAACTCATTCCTCTTGGATAACTCAATTTCCACCCTTTTGGATGGTATACTACGTCATCCTCCATCTCTTGTTGATACTAGGAGTGTCACGACGACTACGGATACTCGAGAGGATGACCAAGGTGCAAGAGGAGTGGAGGACACCAAGACGGTGGCTTGGAAGAGACGAAGGAAGAGAAGAAACCCCAGGTGGCGGTACTACCGCTGGGTCAAGCGGTACTACCGCCCCTGGCCCAGTCGGCACGGCCACACCTCACGCCGGCGGTACCGCCAGCGGCACCGGCAGCGGTACCGACCGGTACCGGGGACGTGGGATGGGCGACCCCCACGCCGGCGGTGCTACCGCCCAAGCTACCGCCGAAACCGCGCTTCGGGGCCCTCTTCCGGTACCTCCAGCTACCGCTGCCGCAGTACCAGTTGGTACCGGGGGCGTGGGAAGCAGCGACGGCTGCCCGCACCGGCGGTACCACCGGTTGAGCCAGCGGTACTACCGCCAGTGCGGGAGTAGTTTGGGCAGCAGGCCCGTGTAACCTTATCCTTTCGCCTCGTTTTGGATCTAGACTATAAATAGCGCTCCTTGGACTAGATCTAGGGTTAGACTATGATTTGGGAACTAAAGTAGAGCCTTGCTCCTTCTTCTCAAAGTGTCTCCTTCCTCCTATGGAGATGAATCAAGTCCTCCACATGTGGAGATGAACCAAGGCCTCCTCTTGAGGAGAAGATCCCTGCGTGGATACCAAGGCTCCGCTTGTAGTTGCGATTACTTGCCGATCTTTCATCTTACGGTGATTCTATCGGGTTGGTTGGATTGACCAATTGGACAAACAATCCTAAGAATAAGGTGTGCTTGGGAGAGGAGGATTGGGGGCTGCCCACGGGGATTTGTTACCAATCGAGTCTTGCCGGGTTGCTACTTGCTATTTACCCTTGTTTTGTGTGATTCCCCTTTTGTGTGTTCTTCGTGTTCTTCGTCCCCTCTGCACAAATCCGTGAAAATCGGGACCTACCCGCATCAAAAAGATGGTCACAGATGATACACCATCATCTAAGAAAACGGATAAACAAAATGGAGGTTCGAAGTCTGATGCGATGCAAGAGAAGGTTTGCGGGGTGGTTTTTCCCCCTCAAGTAAAGAAACAAATTGCAATGGCACGGCGTGTTCTGTTTGATATTAATGCGGAGATCAATAAGAACATCCATGGAGATACACAGAACAAACAATGCAATGAGATACATGAAGAAAGCGGATTCCAGGTTGCGGCAGAGAAAACATGAGTTTTTGCTGCCACGGAAGTCTTGCAGTCGTAGCTGATCACCGACGAGCAGGATGTGTAGGCGTTGGAGCGCTGAGAGGCTGCCGCGGCAGCAAATCGCGAAAATGTTGCCCTGGCAGATTCGCTGGAGGCTGAAAATTCCGCTAAAGTTCAAGATTTTCTTATGGTTCATGCAGTGAAAAGAGTTGTTAACAAAGGATAATCTAAAAAAAAGAAACTGGAATGGATGTACAAAATGCGTTTTTTGTCATGAGGATGAATCGGTACTCCATTTGTTTATCTCTTGTTCGTTTGCAAAGAATATTTGGAGATAGTTCCACTTCACCTTTAATATATACCCCCCCCCCCAACTGATATTGCTAATTTGTTTGGTAGCTGGTTGAATGGTGTAGATAAAGTAACAAAAAGCCGGATTAGAATAGGCGTTGCGGCGTTCCTATGGGCAATATGGAATTGCCGGAATGATATCATTTTTAGCAAAACAAACTTTGTTCATTATTTGCAGGTGGTCAACAAGGCCGTCTATGGATCAACACGTGGTCCGTACTGCTCCCTGTCGACCAACGAGGACCTATGGATTCCGGCTGTACCCGCATGCTGGCGGTCGTACGGGCTATCTTGTGCCGAGCTGGGTGGCTACACACTAGAAGACTAGATGTTTAGCGCTCTTTTCTTCAAGTGGTTGATCTTTGTAGCCACTTTGAGTGATCCTTGAGATGTAAACTTTGAATAACTACTACTGTTACTTTTTAATAATTGTGGTGGTTGTGTGTATCAGTTTGATGCAGAGGTCGGGGATCCGCACCCTAATTTCTAAAAAACTAAAAGACATAGCTTCTCCTTTTTTCCTCCAATTGTTGGGCGCACAGGCGATGCCTGTTGTACTGACACGTGGTGCAGGTGCTGCGGGCTGGTCCCGAGGTCAGTTCCTCGGGGCCGGTTGTTCCGTGAGTGATGTAGCTTGTGCTCGAGTGACGGGTCGCGAGGGGGACTTGGCGGTGTTGAGGTGGAAAAGTCTCATAGCGTGTTTCACATCATGAACTTTTTAGCCTCATTATCTCCTTCATTTTCCTCCCCATAGGGGAGGTGTACCCCTTATATAGGGGTGCATTTCCGCCTTATAGACATGGCTGAGTAATGCTACAGGTCCGGGGGTACATGATATGATGGGACAAAGGTTACACTAGGTTGTTGTGGCTGACGCCGGGTAGGACATCTCGTACACTGCGTGCGCCAGATTGTTGTGTTGGTCGTGAGTGATGCCTTTTACTCCTGTGGACGTTGGCATGTCCTGATTGCTCATGATGGGATTGGACCTTATGAACCCCACTCTCCATGTGGGCGTTGGCATAGCTTGGGTAGCGGTCTAAGAATAGGGCATGATTCATGTGTGGTCGGTAAGCCTGGCCAACCGGCTGGCCTTAGGAAGCCGGCTAGTGGGTAAGCGTCATCAGCATCCTCTGGCAGGACTGTCATTCCAGCAGGTCGGACAGTTTTGACGTTCAAGGCCCATAACTCGTCTGACTGTGAAGAGAGATCCAAAGATGAGGTGGTGCCAATGGCAACAGATGCCATTCCCACTTCTTCTTCGTCGTCGAAGATGTATTCCTCATGAGTGAACAAAGCATTTTGAGGCTTATTCTTCATGAAGTTCTTGTTCTTGGCGGAGAGCTTGGTCTCTTTCTTGCGAATAAGATGACTGCCATTGTCTTCCCTTCTCTCATAATGACTTATTGTCCTTGGACTTAAAATCTGTTGAATTGCCCTTTGGAAAATTGGGTTTGAGGTTCTTCTTGTTTCCCCAAAAGCTTCTAGCATACTTCGCATCTTTGGTGTCATAGATAGACACGCCATCACCATCCTCACTACCTCTTCTTCGAGTTGGACCATATTTGCCTTCAAGCCAAGATTTACTTTCTTGGATCCTATCACATGAGCCACGACATTCTCTGATGTTTTATTTGTTTTGATTTGGAAATAGGAATATTATGAGATGCTTTTTTACAACAAGTACATACCTTTCCTCCCTCGTGTCATGTTAGCTAAGTTCTATTTTCAAAAAAAAATTATGCCATTTAGGATGAAGACCATAACCGACATTATAAAAGTTGTAGCTTCTCTTTTTTCTCCACTTTTTGGGCGCCTGGCAATATCTTTTGTCATGACACGTGATGCAGGTGCGGCAGGGCTGGTTCAGCGGTCAGTTTCCCGAGTTGGCTATTCCGCGGGTGATGCAGGTTGTGCTCGAGCGACATGTGCGTGAGGGGGACTTGGCGGTCTTGAGGTGGAAGAGTCCGTAGGCGTTTCACATCATGAACTTTCAAAAATCATTATCTCCTTCATTTTCCCTCTTTACATTCTCAAATAATCCAATATAGATGGGTTAAAAGAGATATGAGATTTGGGTGGAGGAGTCACCTTGCTTTCCTTAGCCATAAAGCATTTGTGGTGGGAGCTCTTGTTCTCATTGGGGCTGTGAAGAGAAATCCAAATATGAGGCGGTACGTGCCAATGGCAAAGGATGCCCCAATGGCAACCGATGACATTCCCACTCATCGCCGTCGTCGAAGATGTATTCCTCATGAATAAACAAAGCATTTTAAGGCTTATTCTTCATGACGTTCTTGTTCTTGGGGGAGAGCTTGGTCTCTTTCTTGTGAATAAGATGACCACCAATGTCTTCCCTTCTCTCATAAGTACACTCCGCAATGAAATGGGAGTTGTTTTATTATACCCCTTTTGCCTATCTCCTAGAGATGCTCTAATAGCGAACAGTTATGTGTACACAACAATATTTGTGTCTTTGTTACTGTGGTCATCCGGGGTCAGCCATACGAGAGCATGTTGGACATGTTTTCTTATTTATTCCACGTCACATAGACAAGATAAAAATCCAGAGCATACAATCGATCATCTCTGAAGTTATCTCTAATAATTATTGTTTGCATGGTCCTAAGACTATGAGGTTGTTAAAATTAAATAAGAAAACATGTGAGTAAGAGAACATATCTCGTACAAAAGTCATTTCTTATTCTTCTAGATCCTAAAACAAATCTCTTAGTTAAGAGAACATAACTCTTTTTTTTTCTGTTTCTCTTCCAACTCAACAGTTATCCTATGTGGCACATTTCTTGTTAGCGGCAGGTGTGGGTGTGGGAGAGGTCTCTCGCTCCAAGCTTTGTAAACTGTTTCTTTTAGCCATGTTTACCGTAGCCAAAATTACTTCTCGCAAGATCACATTATATATTTTGCTCAGTTCCAGACCAATATGGGATTATATTATTTTAACAGACCTGGCATGTGAAGTCCGTTATTATCAGAATCTTCTTTCAAAAAATATTTGTATGAGCAGCTGTAAAAGCTTATCAGGACAATAGGCCTGACGGTGGAGCTTCATTAATGAGCACTTGCATTTATAATCTACACACTTCCTAAGAGCTTGGTGGCTTCTTGCAAAAGCTTCCAAGCGGCATCCACATGTTGCTCCTCAGTCAGCGGTGCTCCAACTGCAAATCTCAAGACAAATTTGCCAGAAAGAACCTGTTGAAGAAGAAAGTGCCACAAGGAAATCAGTGGATATATGCTTCATGATTATATATCGAGATCATCAACGGATTTACTAATAACCTACCGTATGTGATATGAAGATCTTTCCACTTGAGTTAACAGTATCCATTAGGCCATAGTTAAATTTACGGCCATTGTCACCCTCAGAAGTTGGGGCCAAAAGGCGGAAACAAACAAGGGAAAAGTTCCTTGGAGTAAGTACCTAAATTAGTGGAGTAAACAAAAACTCTGTAAAAATAAAGATTGGCAATAGAAAAAGAAAATATGGTGTTCTTTCGGACTACAGCCAACGAAGTGTTCCATAGTCCCATGAAATCGATATACTAATTGGTTTCTTTTCTCTATTACCTCAAATCTTGAATCAGATAATACAAGTTGTTCAAAATGTTTAGCCAACTGTATGTGCTTTCTGATATAGCTCTGCAGGTTTTCCACGCCATAAAGCCTCAAGACCATCCATAGCTTGAGTGATATAAAGGAAAAGCTCCACTTGGTAAGAGAAATCAATGCAGTTGTCATACAAGGAACTTCCGCATACAACCTCAACAACAGTGCGACGAGTCATGCTGTCACAGTGACTGTACTTAGAAGGCTGGATGTTAATACACTGATATACGGTGCTGTAAAATTATTTTTAGCCATATGGCTTCATGTTCTTTCAAAAATGTGTGTTGCCTCAAAATTGATCCTGCACAAAACAAATGTAGTAAAAAACTAAAATTTGATCTCTATTAGGAACCATGTTATATTGAATAATCGGTAATCATCCTATAACAGAAACTGTTCCCATCTCTTTTGATGGCACATCATGCAGCCAACCAATAACACATGTGATACGACCAATCTTTTGTTGCTTCGTGAAAAAGTTATCAATCATTTGAGTACATCGGTGTTACCCTAGTCATGCGTTTAGCAATACAGATAGCTTGTTGCACACACTTCATCTTAGAAAAATTTCACAGAGAACAACTATATAGAACTGTTGAAATATTAATCTGATGTTGCCATCCTTGTCAAATATTCAAGTAGTAAAGTGTATGTAAGAGATGAATAGTACATTTGATAACGGGTAATGAATATTTCCAAGAGGAATTCACCTAAAACGACGACCAAGTGGAATCTGCCAATCCTTGAAATCGACAACAGAATTTGCCTGGGAAGCCTGAAAATGTAAAACGGCTGTTAGATCACCAATCGAAGCATAAGTTTCCAAAAAAATACTCATAAAAGCTTACTTTTTATAAATATAGAAACTCAGCACTGAGTTTTACATGTAGTTTATATTAATTAGATTGCAGGCATACAGACCTTGTGATTATTCTTTCAATACAATTAATTTGTTCTATTGGAAATATATACTTCAGTTTGTCCAGTCAATTGACTAAAACTGCAGGGAATATTTATGTATCACATTACTAGAAATAATGTAATTGTTTAAAATTGCAGAAAAATTCTTCAACAATCACTCGGGAGATATCCGACGACGGTACGACCTTCCCAGAGCCAGTAATTGGTCAGATTGTACTCTTTCCTCTTGTTTCATTTCAAAAAATTGGCAAGTACAACGTCTAACAACATACAGGTGCAAGTAGAGTAAGAAAGAACCCAACCTAGCATAATCCCACTAGGAAAAAAAGCTCCCAGTAGCTAACAGGATTTCTGATCCCAACGATAATCAGATGGTTAACACATGAATTTGGAAAATGGGGAGTCAGATAAAATAGCATGTATTCGCAATCCAGAGAAACTCGACCTTTTCAAAAGGTAGATTAATCCACTACCATGAACAATGATGAAATTATCCAAGAGAAAAGCAGAGAAGGGAAGGATATATCTTAACCTTATTCTTAAGAAACTCTGGATTTGTAGATAACGCTTCAATGAGATAACTCCTGTCCTGTTTGTTACATGTGATGTCAGTTTGTGCATTTGGCAGTGTTGAAAAAATATCGTTGTAAGATGCGTAGAAGAAAAAGGGAAAGCAAAAATTTCAGATGTGTAAAACATGGTATTCCAATAGGAACATCATCACATGGGTTACCTTAACCCATAGCAAGGAACAATCAAAGTTTGTGAGAAACCATTTGTGTGCATTCATATTGAATGAATCAGCTTCTTCCACTCCATTAAGGTGATGTCGGTACTCTGGACATATACAAGCACTTCCAGCATATGCAGCATCAATGTGAAACCACATGTCATGGGCCTACCAAAAATGATAAACACAAGCAATCTATCAGCATACATTCATCAGTATATTTAAAAATATATACGTATAATTTGCAGAAGTCACATACTCCCTCCGCTTGCATTTAAACATGTCTAGGTACATGTGGACCAAAAAAGGCTAAAACATCTTACATTTTGATACGGAGGGAGTACAAAATAAGATAGCTAATAAGAATGGGAATATAGAACCGACATTTTAAAAGCATGTTCCATAAAACATCCCAGGCATAGGAAATTGTTCGCACTGGTGAACTGGAAAACCTATTTGTAGCTCAACTACAACTTTGGATCACTTAGGACTAAAAACGGAAAGAAAATTAAATTCAGTTAAGTAAAAAGGATCGTTCTTCAAAATTCTGGCCCCATCTAAAATTTCTGGAACTGCTGTTAACCTATCAGTTACCCATCAAGGTGCGGACTTGTTCCTCAAAAGTGGACATAATAATTACGTCTTCGACTAACAGCAACAGAACAGTGTTCTACGCCTAGCTCAGAAGTTCAACAATTTTGGGCAAATACATTTAGAAAAAATAGAAACAGAAAATATTAAATACATAGACAGATTGATTATTTAATTATACTAATCTTGATAATTTTGAATTTTCTAATTATCACAACCAACGGGGCTAAAAACCTGTGCTATCTTTCCCAGTTTATTCAAGGGGTCCACGGCCGACGAAGAAGTTGTCCCTACCTGAAACAAATGAGAACTCTCTTTAAAAAGTAAACATGGAGCAAAAATATAAGTGTGAACATGCATTGTAGTAGAACTACAAATTATTTGAGATTACTTTCAAACTTACACGCCCTATTATCATGGAAATTACAACTTGAGTGTTTTCAAGTAATATTTCTGCATATCAGAAAATTGCCGTCAGACCTCACACCCACACCCTGCACACACAGACTGCCCCGTGTGCAGGTAGACAATAATTAATTAAGATCAGAATAATTCAAGACTACACACTATGACACTACTGCGCAAGTTATGCAAAAATGTAGCTGCCGTAATTTTGCATTAAGATAGTTGGACACACTAGTATAGGGATTTTGTACTTCCAGTGATATTAACTCAAGTACTTATTTAACAAAGTATTGTAAATCATGTCGAGGCTTCAATGTTGAAATTCACACAAGTTTTCATTAACTCTACGAAGTTTGCATACGAAGAAATCACGGCTTATTGCTTACTGTTGCACAAAGGAAGAATGGTATCAACCCAGATGACAAGTCAATGGAAATGGCTTCGCTAACTGCTTCAGGTGCAACAGCATAATTATTACAACAGTCAGCTTTCACTACTCTGAAGTTCTCTGGGAAAATTCCTGCAATCTATAAACAGAAGAATTTAAGCTCAGACAAAAAACGATAAAAAGAAGTACTTGAACATAATGCAAATTATTTAATTACTTCATTGCCATTCTTTGAAATAACATCAAATCCAAAGAACAGACAAAGGCATGTAATTTATTCATAACAAAAGATAACTGGAAACGATTCTGGTACGACTTGAGTTGGATTATATATGCATACCTGGCATGCCTTTTGCAGAGCAGAATGTGTCTGATCAGATGCATAAACTACTAATTTTTCAAGGGATCTTTTCCCCTGCTTTTTTAAAGTTCTATCTCGTGCAGCCAACAGTACAACAAGAACTGCTTCACTTGCGGTACCCTGGATTACTCCTCCACCAAGTCCTGTAAGGAGGGATGAAATAGAGAAACTTAAAGCAGCATCTGTAAAGTAGATGTCTTGGATCAAGGATAGTCCAAATCATAGTCTGTATCAGAAGATCACAGGATCCTAAAATATTTCGATTTCGATCCACATAGGACGATAATCAGGTCATAGCATACAACTCTAGTGCCATGGTACAGACCAAACGATCTCTAGAGCCATGATTTTTTAGGTAAGATCCTATCATGATGATAAGATCCACAAACGTGAAAACAATCCTACACAGGGCCACCATCCTGGCAATCTTGATAATTCCGTACGACATGGCTTACATGGTTATGCCGTTAATCCATTGCAAATGGTACAGCTTGATAAGTATTATAGCCGTTCAATAGATTGTACTAGGTTGCATACCATCAACTGTTAAAAATTATGACTAATAGTGTGTAGAAAAGTATATAATTGACTTGAAATGATGTAGCTGGATTTTTCTTGCCTTTTTCATAATATTTTTTTATATCACAGTATGATTGAAAATTGTAGTTAGTGTCTTGCATTGGAGCCTGCAGGAAAGTAAAGAAATGACCACATTTTTTAATGGAGTGGCTTGAAAAAGTAGTTCAGGATACTATGTAGTAACGTTAAACTAGACCAGACAATCAATATGTCAAGGAAGAAGGAAACAAGAAATGTTACATTAATAAGAAAAAGAATGGAAATGAACGATAAGCAATAATTGAATAGCCAAAGTATGGGAAGTTCCACATAGTGTTTGTTAATCAGAACTTTCTCATTCATGTCATATCTAGAGATTTCATTTAATTTACGAGGTGCTAGATATCGTAAAGAACAAAATTGCAAAAATATATGTTGTGATCAACAAATAGTTTCTGCATCAAACTAAAAAATATGATTGCTTGGAAGCTGGCTTGGAAGCTTAAGCATTTTTGCAAACCAGTCTAAGACTATAACCTCTAGCTCGGTTGCAGCAGGAGAGGTTATCCAACTGAAGCCAACGATGTTAAAGGCAGCACTAAGCATCTCCCCCAGGAATCCGGCAGTGCTGCTATTTGAGGGATAGTAAGCAAAATAATTTGGACTTTGCCAATGAGTTACTCCCGGTACTATCTTCTCTCGTATATCTGGGCACCAGAAGAAATTGTCGAATAAAATTTAGGTTTGTTTAAGCATAGCTCATGGGTTGCAATTAATAAACGTAAATTCTGATGTCACTTGAAAGTGCACTGGAAGGAAGATCACCTTCAAAAAGGG
This sequence comes from Poa pratensis, assembly GCA_947311845.1. Classification (NCBI taxonomy): domain Eukaryota; kingdom Viridiplantae; phylum Streptophyta; class Magnoliopsida; order Poales; family Poaceae; genus Poa; species Poa pratensis. Next base: position 43,043,129 of record CAMZMU010000128.1, read on the forward strand.
CATCCAAAGTATCAGGTCGGGTTGGAGCTGAATCCGGAAGAAGTTCCTTTAGATATCCTGGCTGCAATGAAATCGCCGGATCAATGGATATGAATGCACAAATGTTAGTGGAGTGCCAAAGATACTCCTTGATGTAGCCCGACCTACGTCTCCTACAACAAGTGGCCCAATGACAAGAGCAAAAATCAAAGCTCTCCATGATAAGGTGAATTCGCTCCTATCTATGTGTGATCTCGACACTCCTTTGAATGGGTTGCTACTTCATTCGGATACGTTGTGCATACTCAGGAACAACCACCAAGAAGATCAAGAAGCAAGTGCAGAAGATGGCCAAGAGACGAGTCGAGAAGAAGATGAAGAAGACGAAGCATCAGCACAGCGGTACTACCGCCAGGTCCCAGGCAGCCGTGCTACCGCTGAAGAGGAAGACCTGCGCAGAACTCCAGGCAGCGGTACTACCGCTTACACAGCGGTACTACCGCCGAACCCAGATCACGGTACTACCGCCAGAGGTACCGCTGGAGGTACCGGCACGCCGGCAAACGCCACTGGATACCCCTACGGTACCTCCCGGTACCCGCTTCGTACTACCGCCAGCGAGTGCAATTAATCCCAGCGGTACTACCGCTGGCGTAGCGGTACTACCGCTGGACCTGGGAAGATTCGGGCTGAAGCCCATGTAACGGCCCACAACTTACCCCTTCGCCTCTTGGACTATAAATACTCCTCCTCAGCCTAGGGTTAGGGTTAGACTATGATTTGAGAACTAAAGTAGAGCTAGCTCCTTCTTCTCAAAGTGTCTCTTTCCTCCTATGGAGATGAATCAAGACCTCCACATGTGGAGATGAACCAAGGCCTCCTCTTGAGGAGAAGATCCCTGCGTGGATACCAAGGCTCCGCTTGTAGTTGCGATTACTTGCTAATCTTCCATCTTTAGGTGGCTAGGTTGGATTGGTTGGATTGACCAATTGGACAAACAATCCTAAGAGTAAGGTGTGCTTGGGAGAGGAGGATTGGGGGCTGCCCTCGGGGATTTGTTACCAGTCGATTCTTGCCGGGTTGCTACTTGCTATTTACCCTTGTGTGTTTGATTTCCCCTCTTTGTGTTCATCGTTCTTCGCGTGTTCTTCGTGTTCATCCTTCCCTCCGCACAAATCCGTGAAAATCGGGACCTACCCGCATCATATGGTATCAGAGCTCTAGGTTGACACGGATTTGTTTTGTGTTTCCACCAAAATCCACCAAATTTTTCTTCGTTTTTGAGAAATTCGAAAATTTCCACCAAAAATAGCCTTGCCTTGATTCGAGCCGATCTGTCGATTCGTTGCGTTTTTGGTAGTTTTTGTCCATGGATCTGTTGCTTTAGGACCCCCTCCACCTTTGTTTGCGTTCCCTAGCCTTAATTTTGCCAATTTCCCACGAATTCGAGGATTTTTGAGCCCATTCCGCCCAAAATCGAGTCAAATCGCGCAGATTCGTGCGCAGCGGTACTACCGCCAGTGCAGCGGTACTACCGCCGCAGCGGTACTACCGGGCGGACCAGCGGTACTACCGCCAGGGCCAGATTTTTCAGCAAATTTTTCTTTTCCTCGGTTCGTTTTGGCATTTCCTCTTTGGTTTGAGTCCTTTCTTGGTGTGCTTTACGTCTACAACATGACAAGCTTCCGCAGCAACGCATCATCAACGCCAAGCGACGACGCCACCAAGGACTCGACATTCCCCCACCATATTCCGTTGTGAGCCCTTCTTCCTTTCGCGCAACTTAACCTATTGGACTAGCTCGGTGATATTGCGAGGCATTGCACGTGTTGAGTGTTTGTCTTCAAGTATTGGCGAGTGTGTATCGTTAGAGAGCTTGGCACTAGCAAAAGAGAAGGAATCATCGTCAAAAAGCAAAAATCAAAAAAAAAGAGAAAAGAAAAGAATCAAGTGGTGCCAAGTTCATCTCTTGTAGGTTGCGACAAAGCTAAGACCGCCAAAGTGAGTGTGAGTGTTAACTCTTGTGCAAATCCGTTGCCCACAAAAAGCAATTGAGCTAGCGTCCTTCTTGTGTTGGGTGACATTTGAGCACGTAGTCTTCGTTAGGTTGTCTATCTTCGAGTGCTCGCCCTTTGGTCGCCCAACCCCATATTCGCTTTTGTGTGTGTTTCTTCATCATTTGTGGTTGGAGTTTCTTTGGTAATTTGATCATTGTGGATTTTCTCTACCTTTGACAATATACTTGTCGCGGGTTTGCTTGTTTCGTTTGCCACTTCATACCTTCCTATCCTCATAAGTGTGTGTGTTGGGTGTTAGAACCGGATACTCTCCTCTCAAGCCACATTATACTTGGGATATAGTTTGTCTTGGTTTTTCCTTACCACATATCTCACTTGTTCTTGAAAATGTTTAGGGGAAGTACAAACGGAAGCTCAAGCTCGGATGAGGAAATCCATGGTGGAGTTCGCGGTGATCATGGCTATGTCACCCAATCCGAGTTCGTCGGTCTTCGACACCTTGTTCGTGATGGCTTAGGCCGCTACGAGCGCCGTCTCCAAACTCATGATGCCAACTTCAACGAAATCAATGCGAACATGGAGCGGATGACCGAAGCTATCAACAACCTTGCGCGACAACGAGCTCCTTCACGCTCAAGCCGTACAAGAAGCACCTCAAGGTCGACACAAGCACATCATGGACGTCATGAACCTCGACAAGAACGTCAACATGATTCAAGGAGCGACGCCCATGAACGACCTCCTCCTATCGTTGAACAACCACATGATCTTCACGCGAACAATGCCAATGCGCATCAAGAACAACCTCACCAAAATGATGATCGTCGCGACGCATACCATCACCACCACCGCCACAACGTGATCGTCATGACCCATTGGCTAATGACAATGGCGTTCCGGGTGCGAATGACTTTGGTGAACAAGGACGTCACCCTCGTCATCCTCCAAGGCCACGTCATCAAAACCATGACAATGCGAACAATGTCGAGCAACCCGTTCCTCAACAAGAGCTACCTCCTCAACATGCGCCTCGTCAAGAGCTTCCTCATGATCGTCACCAACACCAACGTTCCGAGTCAAGTGATAACGAGTCAAGCCAACACAATGGTGATGGACTCAACCGAAGGAGACGTGGACGTGCATTCCCACGTGGTGGCCATGTGACGACTATGATGACTTGACCAACGTCCGCTTTGACATACCCAAGTTCTACGGCACAAGTGATCCGGAAGCTTACTTCTCATGGGTACTCAAGGTTGACAAGATCTTCCGTGTGCAACGCTTCTCCGACAAAAGAAGGTTGCCTTAGCCTCGATGGAGTTTGAAGAGTATGCCTCTTGTGGTGGGAACAACTACAAGATGCTCGCGTCGCTAACCACCAACAACCAATTGACACTTGGGTTGAAATGAAAGAAACCATGTACAAGCGCTTCGTGCCAAGCCATTACACTAGAGACTTATACAAGAAGTTGCAAGAGTTGAAGCAAGGTTTGAAGTCGGTTGATGAGTACTACAAGGAAATGGAAATCTCCATGATGAGAGCCAATGTCAACGAGTACGAAGAGCAATCCATGGCTCGTTTCATGAATGGCCTCAACTATCCCATCAAGAAGATCGTGGAGTTCCAACCATATGCCTCTTTGGTAGAGCTAGTACATCAAGCTTCCAAGGCCGAGCGCCACGTGCTTGAAGAGCTCAAATACCTCAAGACAAAGGCATTCTACCCAACAAGCCTTCTTCGTCAACTCCTACACCTTCACAAGCTCTTCCTCAAGCGAACACTCGAGGTCCTCCAAGAGTCTCTACATCGACACCTCAAGCGCCTCAACCTTTCAAGAAAGTACCTCCCTCTCCAAGGCGCCTCAAGGATCTTCGTCCGGCACAAGACTTTGCAATGTTACAAGTGCGGCGGACAAGGGCACAAATCTTTTGAGTGCACCAACAAGAAGGTCATGATCATCAATGACATGGGAGAGTATGAATCTATGAGTGAAGATGAGTACAATGCTTTGAACAAGGTCGCCACAATGCAAAGTGCTCAAGAAGAAGAAAGTGAGATCTATTGTGATGGCGACAACAACCCTTCCTTGGTTGTGGCAAGAGCTTAACCACCAATGTTCAAGTAGAAGAAGACCAAAGATGCAACTTGTTTCAACAAGAGCGGGATCAATGGAAAGTCCATCAAGGTCATCATAGATGGTGGAAGTTGCCACAACCTAGCGAGCAAAGAACTTTGTGATAAGCTCAACTTGAAGTTCAAGAAGCACCCACATCCTTACCATGTGCAATGGTTGAGTGATACCGGAGCCGTCAAGATTCAACACATGGTGCAAGTGTCCTTCAAGATTGGAGCCTATGAAGATACGGTTGATTGTGATGTTGTGCCTATGAACGTTTGTCACTTACTCCTTGGGCGTCCATGGCAATTTGACAAGGGTGCTATGCATGATGGAAGGACAAACTACTATAGCTTCAAGAACAACGACAAGACCTTCGTCCTTCGTCCCATGACACCAAGTCAAGTCATCGCCGACAACGCCAAGACCATTGCAAGGGCACAACAAGATCGTTCGTCTAGTGAGATGAGTGGTGAGCGAGAGACCCACCATAAAGTGAGTGAGAGCCACAAGCCAAATGAGTGTGACACTTCAAAGAGAGTTCCCACAAAACTTACACTATTTGCCACAAAGAGAGAGATGAGGGAGTTGAGAGAAAACCCATCCACCCTACACTATGTGCTCATATGCAAGGGTGAAGTTTCTATGACTAACACTTCACAAACCTTCCTCCTTCTTTGTTGTCTCTTTTGAAGGACTTTGAAGATGTTTCCCTCAAGACGTGCCACCGGGACTACCTCCTCTACGCGGAATCGAGCACCGCATCGACCTTGTTCCCGGCGCACCGCTACCAAACCGCGCTCCTTACCGCACCAACCCCGAAGAGACAAAGGAGATCGAGCGGCAAATACAAGAACTTCTTGCCATGGGACACATCCGCGAGAGCTTGAGTCCGTGTGCCGTGCCCGTCATCTTGGTACCCAAGCACGACAACACTCTTCGCCTTTGCATGGATTGTCGCCCCATCAACGCCATAACCGTTCGGTATCGCCATCCTATCCCTCGCTTGATGATATGCTCGATGAGCTTTGTGGTTCCGCTATATTCTCCAAAATTGATCTTAAAAGTGGATATCACCAAATACGCATGTGTGAAGGTGATGAATGGAAGACCGCATTTAAAACTAAGCTTGGTCTTTATGAGTGGCTCGTCATGCCATTTGGTCTTTCCAATGCACCTTCTACTTTATGCGTCTCATGAATCATGTTTTGCGTCCTTTATTGGCAAATTTGTTGTGGTATACTTTGACGACATCCTTATTATAGCAAGTCTTTGGAAGAGCACACTTCTCATGTTGCTCAAGTTTTGTTGGTTCTTCGCAATGAAAAGCTTTATGCAAATCTTTCTAAGTGCACTTTTGCCACCAACAAACTTGTTTTCTTGGGTTTTGTTGTTTCTTCGGATGGAGTTGAAGTTGATGATGCCAAGATACAAGCAATTCGGACTTGGCCTTTTCCGACATCACTTGAGGAGTTGAGACGTTTTCTTGGTTTTGCCGGATTTTATCGCCGTTTCATCAAGGATTTTTCCACAATTGCTTGCCCCCTCCATGAACTTACAAAGAAGAATGTACCTTTCATTTGGGGCAATGCACATGATTTTGCTTTCAATGAGCTCAAACGGTTATTAACCGAAGCACCACTCCTTGCCCTTCCGGATTTCTCTAAGACATTTGAGATTGAATGCGATGCAAGTGGATTGGGCATTGGTGGAGTGCTTATGCAAAATGGTAGACCCATCGCATACCATAGTGAGAAACTAGATGGAGCTCGCTTGAATTACCCCATTTATGACAAAGAGTTATTTGCTTTGGTTCGTGTTTTGGATGTGTGGCAACATTACCTTCGTCCTAAGGAATTTGTCATTCATTCGACCATGAATCCTTGAAATATTTGAAAAGTCAAACAAATTTGAACAAAAGACATGCTAAGTGGGTTGAGTTCATTGAGTCTTTCACTTTTGTAATCAAATACAAGAAAGGTAAAGACAATGTGGTCGCGGATGCTCTATCCCGCAAGGCCAACCTACTTACACGTCTTGACATTAGTGTTTGGGTTTGGATGAGATTAAAGAGTTGTATGCTACCGATGCTTTCTTTGGAGACATTTTCGCTCAATGTTCGGAGCACAAAGGAATTGGTGATTTCTATTTGCACAAAGGTTTCTTGTTTAAGGCTAACAAACTATGTATACCCGAGTCTTCGCTTCGTTTGGTCCTTTTGAAGGAATCTCATGGAGGACACTCATGGGTCATTTGGCGCGACAAGACCTACGCCATGCTCTCCACCAACTACTATTGGCCAAGAATGAAGCGTGATGTGGAACGCCTAGTTCGACGATGTTCTACATGTCTCAAAGCTAAGTCTACTCTAAACTCTCATGGGTTATACACACCATTGCCTATTCCACATCACCCATGGTCCGATATAGCTATGGATTTTGTCTTAGGACTCCCACGCACTAAAACAAACAAGGATTCCATCTTTGTCGTCATTGATCGCTTCTCTAAAATGGCACACTTTATACCTTGCAACAAGAGCGACGATGCTTCACACATTGCTACTTTGTTTTTCAGGGAAATCGTCCGTCTTCATGGAGTGCCCAAGACCATTGTGTCGGATCGTGACACCAAGTTCGTGAGCTATTTTTGGAAGACTTTGATGGCCAAGATGGGAATCAAGCAACTATTCTCCACCGCATACCACCCTCAAACCGATGGCCAAACCGAAGTGGTGAACCGAAGCCTATCTACACTCCTTCGTGTGTTGATCAAGCCTAACTTGAAGAATTGGGAAGAGTGCATCCCACACGCCGAGTTCGCCTACAATCGAGCACTACACCGCGCAACAAAGAGAACACCCTTCGAGGTCGTCTATGGCTCCAACCCCTACACCGCGCTCGACATGCTACCACTTCCACTCCGTGAGCAAGTTAACATGGACTTCGACAAGCGAGCCGCTTACATGAAGAAGCTCCATGAGGAAACAAGAACTACTCTCGAGAAGCACAACAAAGACCATGCTACGAAGATGAACAAACACAAGCGCGCCATGATATTTGAAGAAGGAGACCTTGTGTGGCTACACCTTCCCGGATGCAAGGAAGTCCAAGCTTCACCTCGTGGAGATGGACCTTTCAAGGTTATCAAGCGCATCAACGACAATGCCTACAAGATCGACATCTCCAACTCCAAACACTTGGTCCATGACACCTTCAACGTCGCCGACCTATCGCCATACCTTGGAACATCAAGCGATGAGGATGACCAAGAGTCGAGGACGACTCTTTTCCAAGGGGGGGGGGAGATGATGTAGCCCGACCTACGTCTCCTACAACAAGTGGCCCAATGACAAGAGCAAGAATCAAAGCTCTCCATGATAAGGTGAATTCGCTCCTATCTATGTGTGATCTCGACACTCCTTTGAATGGGTTGCTACTTCATTCGGATACGTTGTGCATACTCAGGAACAACCACCAAGAAGATCAAGAAGCAAGTGCAGAAGATGGCCAAGAGACGAGTCGAGAAGAAGATGAAGAAGACGAAGCATCAGCACAGCGGTACTACCGCCAGGCGGGCCGGTACTACCGCCAGGTCCCAGGCAGCCGTGCTACCGCTGAAGAGGAAGACCTGCGCAGAACTCCAGGCAGCGGTACTACCGCTTACACAGCGGTACTACCGCCGAACCCAGATCACGGTACTACCGCCAGAGGTACCGCTGGAGGTACCGGCACGCCCGAAAACGCCACTGGATACCCCTACGGTACCTCCCGGTACCCGCTTCGTACTACCGCCAGCGAGTGCAATTAATCCCAGCGGTACTACCGCTGGCGTAGCGGTACTACCGCTGGACCTGGGAAGATTCGGGCTGAAGCCCATGTAACGGCCCACAACTTACCCCTTCGCCTCTGGACTATAAATACTCCTCCTCAGCCTAGGGTTAGGGTTAGACTATGATTTGAGAACTAAAGTAGAGCTAGACTCCTTCTTCTCAAAGTGTCTCTTTCCTCCTATGGAGATGAATCAAGACCTCCACTGTGGAGATGAACCAAGGCCTCCTCTTGAGGAGAAGATCCCTGCGTGGATACCAAGGCTCCGCTTGTAGTTGCGATTACTTGCTAATCTTCCATCTTTAGGTGGCTAGGTTGGATTGGTTGGATTGACCAATTGGACAAACAATCCTAAGAGTAAGGTGTGCTTGGGAGAGGAGGATTGGGGGCTGCCCTCGGGGATTTGTTACCAGTCGATTCTTGCCGGGTTGCTACTTGCTATTTACCCTTGTGTGTTTGATTTCCCCTCTTTGTGTTCATCATTCTTCGCGTGTTCTTCGTGTTCATCCTTCCCTCCATCCAAATCCGTGAAAATCGGGACCTACCCGCATCACTCCTTAACACAATCTATCTTTTGCAGACAAAGAGTAGTAAGTTTGACTGTTTTCTTCAGTTTTCTTAGTTCCTAAATGACAACATCACCACTTCCCAACATGAGGTACTCATAGTTTTGTGACCCTTCAAATAAAGAGAGAAGGAAAAGGATGTTCCAAGTTCTTGTAAACAGTGTAAAGCTCGGGATGCTTTAACCTTTGATGTTAGAAATTATGTTAACTGAACTAGAATTGTTTTACTCTTGGAATTTATTTTTTGGTATACTGCCACTTCTTTCTATGTGTGCCGTTAAAACTTAAAACTTAGGCATTAGCGTTAGTTATACTTATACCGGCTTATAATTAAGTGCTTCGCTGCATTCTCTCAGTGGCCCAATCAATGGTTCCACATTATCTTCCATCATCTTTACTTTTTTCCTCTGTGTCATACCTTCTATTTTATCTACTCCACCAATTTTTGACAATTTCAACTTTCTATTTCGCTATATTCGCCAACGCAGAGTATCTTTTGACCCTCAGTCTCCATTACTTGCTGTGGTCTTTGTGATCCTCGGTAGTCAGTCCTTCACTCCAACTTCTTCATATTCCCGGCAGCCAGCACTGCTATTATATGTTTTGGCAACTTGTATACCTGTCCTCCATAGACACTTTGATGCGATCTTCGTATGTATACCTCTATTGAAGCTCTAGTCACCTATGATTTTCTGCTGGCCGCCGCAAGGCTGTGTATAAGCCTTGCACTTAAGGCTCCTCTGATTTCATGGTAGAGAAATATTTTTTTCACAATTGTTCCATTAGCATGAGTTACATATACTGATATACCAGCGAGTTATTTACAGAATACATGGATTAAACCTAGTGGATGGGTCAGTCCGCCAAGTCATACTACACAGGCGATAATGTTGCGTGACAAAGTTGTATTGCAGGATTTGGGGAAGAGTCGAGAGTGGTCGTGCCTGAACTTGGCTAAGGACGGGAAATGTCTCGATGGATTTGTAGTAGTCGGCGATGAAATCCACCATCCGTGCCCGCACTCCCGCAGCTGCTCCGCGTCCATCGGCCGCATCGACCAGCCGCCGTCGCCGCCATTGCTGGTACCACTCCCGTCCCTTACTTGGCAACAACAAACCAAGAACAATCAACATAAAAGTTAAGCACAGGGCATTACAAAAAATCGATCTGCGGACATGAGGATCGACGAGATGTTCACATGATTAAGAGGGGTTTGCCGTCCGGTAGCAGGAGGGGAAGGAAGAAGATTTGGTGACTGAGAGTGCCAAGGAGGCACGAGGGGATGGGATTCTTTTTGTTTTCCCGTTTGGGGTTTTATCCGCCGTCTGGATGTGGTCCTGGTGCATATGTGCTTTGTGAGTTGTGAGGATCGAAACGGCACACGAGTTAGCAGCCGAATCAAACAAATTTTTTTTTTGAAATTAGCCGAATCAAACAAATTTGTTTTGGAATATCCTCCACCTGTACGGCTGTACCGTAGTGAAATGGTACAGGTCCGTCGCCTGTGTGACGTTTTTTTTGATAAAAGGCTATAAAGACCGACTTCAAATTAGGAGGGATGAAGCCATGGAGAAGGCGGCAACGGCGGTGGTCAGGACGGTGACAACCACAATATCGATGAACCGCGCAGAAGACATATGAGTAATAACAATAGTACTACTAGTATGAGTAGATTAAAGGGTCGATTATTTATGTGCCTTGCTTCGCTTAACTTTCCTCGTTTGTGTCATACTCGCTTAACTTTCCTCGGTTTTGTCCTACTTCGCTCTTTTGAGGCTCGTGGATGGCCAAACAGGGCGTTTCCTTCTGGTCAACCTCCTTTGACCGTTACTTGGTCTGACTAGTGGGGTCGGCTAGGGCTGCTCGTTTTGAATCGCCTCCTCGTTGGACCGCTGCTAGGGCAACTCATTTTGAATTGTTGTCGGCCCCCCTCCCCCCAAATCCTGATCTAACCCCAGCCACCGCCACCGTGCCGCCTGCCCCGCCCCGCCGCGTCCGCCGGTGGTGCCTTGCACCTCCGCTTGACTGGATCTGCGGCAGCTTGACTGGTGCTGCGACGACGCGTCCATGGCGGCAGTTCCAGACCTGGTTGTGCTTATACCGACGAGGACTGGGTCGAATCGGATTCAGATAACACTTGGATTCCAAAGAAGTAAGCGTACAATCTCTTGATTGTCTCGATTGTGTGATGCATGTAGTTAATACGTCTTCAATTTTACCTTACCGCGATGATTTCGTTGAATAGGATGGATGCAAGGACTGCTTTTCGCTTGGCAGTCATAATGGATATTCGGCTTGGGTTGGATGGAGAGATCTCTTCTTTTTGGTATTAGTTGGTTGTAGATTCGTCCTTTTCGTACAAGGAGTTGCTTATTGCTTGTTGTAATAAGTACGGCTGGCATGAAGTTGATTCTGTTGTTGTGAAATACTGGGCAATTATAGAAGAGGAATTCCTCCCACTAAACACAGACGAGGATGTAAACTTCCTTTTTGATCAGAACATGACCAAACGCTTCGGTAAAATTAAATTCAAAGTGGTTCAGAAACCAAAGCAATTGCCAAAGAGAAAAGGAAAGGGGGTTGCTTTTGAGCCATCAAAATCATCTGCTAATACTGAGCTTCCGCCCACTCCTAGTAGGTCCAGTACAGGTAAATCTACTGGCAGTGCAAGTCAAACCAGTGCAAATCAGCCCAGTGCTGGTCAGAGCAGTGCAACTCAGCCTAACGACGAAGCGGTGCCCGATGAGGCCGTGCCGCGGAACTATGATGAAGATGAGAAGCTGTTTCCTGAGCATTGGATGAACGGGGCAAATGGCCATCATTCCATTTGGACACATTGATTATGAAGAGGAGGAGAACACTGACATGTTGATTCCAGATGAATATGATGGCGATTACATCCAACGCTTGAGTGGGGCAGAAATGATCCTCAACTTACTAAAGAGACGGTATTCAGAAATGTGGCAGACCTTCAGAATGCATTTAAGACGTCCTGCATCAAGACCAACATATTTTCAACATTGAGAAGAGTGAGAAAGGAAAGTATACGGTTCACTGCCCAGATGAGAGGTGTCTTTGGAAGTTGCATGCCACTCGTGAGCGAGGGAAAAGGACGATTCGGGTAAGGTATAACGAATTTCCGCACACTTGTCAAGCTAAGGTGGAATCGCATAAATCATGTTTAGCAACCACCAAGTGGCTGGCAGAGGTGATGACACCATGGCTAAGAAAGGATTCATCCCTTGGACCAACTAGCCTCGGCAAGAAAATCTCGGAGATTTATCAACTGGAGGAGAAGCTACCTTACATGAAGTTATGGATAGCTAGAGAAAAGGCCACTAAATAGATATACGGTACAGGGTGGGAAGATAGCTTTCAATTGTTGTACACATACAAAGCTGAGGTGCAGAAGGCAAGTCCAGGTAGTCTGGTAGAAATCGATTATGTGACTTTACCAAACAAAGTGAAAAATGTTTTAAGGAGAGAAGATGCTTCAGGAGGGCTTTTGTCTCTTTCAAGGCTTGCTCGGAAGGGTTTCTAAGAGGTTGCATGACATATTTGGCTGTGGATGCAACTGCTCTAAATGGAAGATGGAAAGGACAGTTAGTAGCTGCTTGTGCAGTTGATGGACACAACTGGCTTTTTCCAGTTGCTTTTGGTGTGGTGGAAGTGGAGTCAGAGATTAGTTGGAGGTGGTTTTTGGAGAATTTACGCAAGGTCATAGGGTGCCCTGAAGGATTGGCAATTCATACAGATGCTTGCAAGGGTTTGAAGACTGCGATAGAAATGGTGTTCCTTGAAGCGGAGCATAGGGAATGTATGCGGCACCTTGCTGGTAATTTCACCAAGAAATTCAGGGGAAAATATTTGATGACAACCTATGGCCAGCAGCGTACATATGCAGCGAGAAGAAGTATAACCACCATTTGAAGGAGCTGTACGCTGAAAATCCGCAGGTGCATCAATATTTGGAAACACATCATGGAAAAGGCGTGGACGAGAAGCAAATTGTGACACATATGGAAGGTGGACTGTGGACAAGTAACCTTGCTGAGAGTTTCAACGCAAAGATTAAGGGATTGAAAGGTCTTTACGTGTGGGAAATATTTGACAAGATCAGGCAGATGATATTGCAGAAGATGGTATTGCGTCATAGAATTGGACTAGGTTCATATTCTGGCTATCTCATCATTCCAAGTGTGATCAAGAATTTGCATTTGCGAGGTAGAAATATGCAGGGTACTATAACTTGCATTAGACGAAATCAATTTGTGGCTGAGCTGACATATGATAACAAGAAAAGAGTGAATTGGAGTTTTACAGTGGATTTGAAAGAGAGGACATGTAGTTGTATGTCATTGCAGATCAGTGGCAAGCCATGCATACATGCCCTGTTTTTCATGAACGTCATCAGAGGCGAGAATGGCAGAGTTGATCCGTATGTGTCTGAATATTTCTCTGTTGCCAAGTTTGAGGCAGCATATGCTGATAACGTGCCTGCTTTGTTGGGAAAAGACCAATGGGAAGAGTTTGATCCAGGATTCAAGCTATGCCCTCCACTTCTACCAGAGCACCTGGAAGGCCAAGGATAAACAAACACAGAGCACCTGTAGAGGGTGCAACCATAAAGAGGCGGACATGCAAAAGATGTGGAGAATTGGGGATATTGCAAGGAAATGCTACAATGCCGCTCCCTGTGCATTTGGAGAAGACGGAGGATGGGGCGAAGATGAAGCCGCAGCAACCACATCAGCAAGAGCCACAGCCGCCGCGGTTTCAGCTAAGTATGTGTGTCTAGAATGGTTGTTTTATGCACTAGTTCTGCTATTTTCCATATTTGTTTCACTTGTATCTTGAATGCCAGCTCTAGGATAAGTAAGAAGGGTAAAACTAAAGCATATTGGCAACCAAGGAGTACTAAAAGGAAGAGAGCTAGTGAATGGGTGTCATCAACAGAAGCTACATAAGGAGAAGCTTCTGTTGAAGATACTGAAAGAGAAGCATTTGTATCGACCGCGTGTGCTGGAATGGAAGAAGATACTGAAAGAGAAGCTCCTTTTGAAGCTTCACCTCGAAGACCACTAGCTCCTTTTGAAGCTTCACCTCCAGTAGCCGAAGCTAGTGGTCTTCGAGGTCATTATGTGTGGGAAATAATGCTGAAAGAGAGCCATTTGAAGCTTCACCTCGAAGACCACTAGCTTCGGTTACTGGAAGTAACCCATCACCAGCAGAAAAGAAGCAAAAGAAGAGCAAGGACGTGGCCCCAACGATGGTTCCAGCAAAGAACAAACAAGCCAAGAAGCAAAAGAAGGGCGAGGTCGTGGCCCCAACTGGTCCAAATCCAGCAAAGAACACCCAGAGAAAGGTCGTGGCCCCATCAAGTCACACAAGGAGCAAGAAAAGAGGGTGAACATTTGAGAAAACTTGTAATATTTGTTGTGGTACTTCTGTCAAACACCTTAAGTGCGCGCTCTGGGAGCGCCATGGCATGCTCTGGGCGCGAACTGGCGCACGCAATTCGAAATATTTTGGGATTGTGCCTCCCATATGTTATGCTTTGCGTAAAAATTATGGACGTTCATTTTGCACTCTTATTTGTCATACCTACTTCACAAAAAATAAGAAATTTGGCTCTAAATAAAAGTTAGAAACAAAACGGTCTATTTTGTTGGAAACTTTGCTTCGGCAATCTTGTTTGTAATGTCAAAACCCATGTTTGTGTCGAGTTTGGTCATCATAGCAAAAGGATAGCAATGCACTTGGTCATCTAGCTTGAAACCCATGAATGTTCAGACAAGATAACCCATTTTGAGAAGACTCGTTTTCAGATTCTTCAATTCCAAGTTTATTATTTTACCTTGCCAGTAGTAAACTAAAAGGGACGATTCCAGCTGGATTTCATAGTTTTTGAACTTTTCTCGATTTACGAGAGTTTTCTCAAAAATAGGTCAAAATTGGCGGAGTGACCATTCATGACCAATGTGTGAATTTTCTGATGTTTCGGGTGGTTTTGCATACTATTATTTTCTATAATTTTGGGGACAAACTCTAACACACTTGTAGTTCAAATCTAATTAAATAGCGTTAAATCCTATTAAACTCGTCTAATGCATGGAATAGAGCTAAAAAGCTCAAAAATTCAAAATATTCCGGGATTGTGCCTCCCATATGTTATTCTTTGCGTAAAAATTATGCACGTTCATTTTGTAGCCTTATTTGTCATAACTACTTCACAAAAAATAAGAAATTTGGCACTAAATAAAAGTTAGAAAACAACGGTCAATTTTGTTGGAATCTTTGCTTCGGCAATCTTGTTTGTAATGTAAAAAAACCCATGTTTGTGCTGAGTTTGGTCATCATAGAAAAAGGTTAGCCATGGATATGGCCATGACCTTGGTCATCTAGCTTGAAATCAATGAATGTTCGTACAAGACAGACCATTTTGACAAGACTCATTTTTAAAAAAATGTTGAATTCCAAGTGTATGATTTGAGTACACTAAAAGGGATGATTCCCCCTAGATTTCGTATTTTTGAACTTTTCTCGATTTATGAGAGTTTTCTAAAAAAAATTGGTCAAAATTGGCGGAGTGACCATTCGTAGCCAAGGTGTGAATTTTCCGATGTTTTGGGCGGTTTTGCATAGAATAATGCCATACTACATTTATATTATTTTTTTATAATTTTGGGGACAAACTATTACACACTTGTAGTTCAAACCTCATTAAATAGCGTTAAATCCTATTAAACTTGTTTAATGCATGGAATATAGCTAAAAAGATCAAAAATTCAAAATATTCTTGGATTGTGCCTCCCATATGTTATTATTTGTGTAAAAATTATGGACGTTCATTTTGCACTCTATTTTTCATACCTACTTCACAAAAAATAAGAAATTTGGCACTAAATAAAAGTAAAAAAAGGTCAATTTTGTTGGAATCTTTGCTTTGGCAATCCTGTTTGTAATGTCAAAACCCATGTTTGTGCTGAGTCTGGTCATCATAGAAAAAGGTTAGCCATCAATATGGGCATGACCATGGTCATCTAGCTTGAAATCAATAAATGTTCGTACAAGATAGACCATTTTAACAAGACTCTTTTTTTTAAAAAAATACTAAATTCCAAGTGTATGATTTGAGTACACTAAAAGGGATGATTCCCGACGGATTTCGTATTTTTTGAACTTTTCTTGATTTATGACAGTTTTCATAAAAAATAGATCAAACTTGGCGGACTGACCATTCATAGCCAAGGTGTGAATTTTCTGATGTTTTGGGCGGTTTCGCATAGAATCATGTCATACTAATATTATTTTTCTATAAATTTGGGGTCAAACTATAACACACTTATAGCTCAAATCTCGTTAAATAGCTTTAAATCCCATTAAACTCGTTTAATGCATGGAATATAGCTAAAAAACTAAAAAAATTCAAACTATTCCGGGATTGTGCCTCCAAGATGTTATGATTTGCGTAAAAATTATGAATGTTCAATTTGCACTCTTATTTGCCATACTTACTTCATGTGAAAATCCTATTAAACTCGTTTAATGCATGAAATATAGCTCAGAAATTGTTGAAACCCATAAATCTTCATCCAAGGTACTCCATTGTTTTTCAAGACCTATTGTTGCTTTCGAAGTTTATGATTTTTCCTCCAAACTAGTACACTGATAAGGAAGCAACATGCATGAAATATAGCGGTAAATCCCTATTAAACTTGTTTAATGCATGAAATATAGCTTCAAACGACAAAATTCATGATGTTCATGGTTTGCAACTCCAATTTTGTATGTTGTGCGTGAAAAACTTGATTTTTTTTGAAAACCCATGTTGGGTCATGAATATTTTGAAACCCCGCAGTCACTGACACAGCGGCCCCACGCTTGACCGGCCGCGATGCAGAGAGGTAAGCTTGACCAGCCGTCCACGCGGAGAGGTAAGCTTGACCGGCCGTCCACGCGTCGGCGACTGAAACGATGCAGCTTGCATTCGTGGCGCACCTGCCGGTGCTCAGCCCGAGGAGGCCATCTCCGGTCATAAGGGGCGAGCCAGAGCCAAACCCTAGCCGCACACCTCCCTCCGCCCCATCCACCTACTTCGGCACCGGCCTCGCCCTATCCACATCCACCATGCCTCGCCGCCTTCCAACCACTTACGCAATGCTCAGCCTGCAGAAGTGGCGGAGATCTACACGCCTGCAAGGGCTCGCGATGCGGCGGCGCCGGCGGAAAAGACACAGGCGGCGGCCGCAGAGGTGCAGGTCGGCGTAGTGGAGCTCGACGCGGAGCCCGTTATCATCCAAATGACGGGTGCGGAGTTCCGTCAACGCATGGAGGAGGAGCACGTCAGGTATCAGACGGAGGTGGACGAGAAGCAGGTTTTCAGGCGGAGGCGAACTAGAAGCAGGTCAGGTTTCAGGCGGAGGTGGCGGAGCACCGCATGGAGCTGTTGAAGGTGGAGCGGTGATCAAGGAATGCCGCACCGGAGACGCGATCAAGTAAGGCCGCACCGGAGCAGCAACTCAAGGCCGAGGACTTCGACGAGGCTAGGGTCGACAGCGAGGCTGGCGGCTCCGGTTCCGGGGTCATTGTGATCTCCGATGACGATTAGTAATAGTGTAGGAGTTTACTACTTTGTAAGTGCATGGCTTTGTAGTAACTAGTAAGTTGGTATATATGAATTTGTTTTTGATTTTGAAAAAGAGGTTTTCCACCTCCGATTTCCATTAGGGCTTGTTCGGTTTGCTTAAATCTGAGGGGGATTGACATGGATTGGGGTGGATTAAATCGCTCACAAGTCAAAATCCCCTCGAGAACCTTCGCATTCTGTTTTCAATTTCCCATGATTTCTCCATTCGTCCATCGCGGACAACTTCCGCCGAAGCGCCCCCCGCCACCAAACTGGGCGCTCTTTTTGGAAGAGGGAAGGAGGTAGGAGGAAGGTAGATTCTGTGGAGGGTACTGGGTTGCGTGTACGGTAATTTAAAATTTTCGACTATGATGTTATGCAACATCCCAAGATCTATAATATAAAGATACATGTGAATACGAAGATCCAAGATCTAGATGGAATACGTTACCAATACCGAAGTCGCGGAAGAAGTGTCGATGACGTAGTTGATGTAGCCTGTTGCGGATTCTCTCAACCAAGCCTGGTAGAGAGATTTCGCTGTCTTCTCCTCGCTTGATTCCTTGGTCTAGCAGCGTGAAGGGTCACAAGTATAACCCCTCTGAGAGCTTGCATGCGTACGCCGGGAGAGGTTCCGCAGGGCTTCGCCGTCCAAGCTCGAAGCACTACTGGTGTATATGAAGGTGAAGATCTCAACACATGGGAAGGAGAGAGAGAGATTAGATCTAGTCTAATTGGAGAGGATCCCTCTAAACGAGAGAGGTTCCCTCTAATCCAACTAGAAGAGATCTAAGCTTGAGAGAGAACTTGTCTATCAACTTGTGTATCTTCAAATAGGAGGGGGTGGGGTTCATATAGATGGCCAAGGGGTAGGGGGACTTGGGGAAGGGGTAGAACCCCAACCCTAATTCAGTTTGGGAGGGGGAGTTGTAGTCCAACTCCAACTCGCCTCCCCTTTCCTTCCTCCGCCCCGGTGGGGCCCACCGCCGCACCGACCCGGGTGGGGTCCGCCTGGCCGCATCGACCTCGGGTGGGGCTCGCCTGGTCGGCCGGCCCATGCGGCCGCCACCGCCGGTCACCTCCCCCTTGGGCCACTAGGGCCCATTAGGGTTCGGCCATGGGGGGATCTCCCCCCCCCCCCCCCCACGGCTTCGGCCCACCACCACCTAGTGGTGGTGCGGCCCATGTGGGCCCCTAGGGCCCATGTGGCAGCCACTTTTTATTGGCCATTGTTATTCAATATTTTTTCCAATAATTATTAATTAATTAAATAAATTAATATTTAATCAATTGATATTTTTGTCTTTAATTCCTAATTGAATATTTCCTTTTACAAAAAATTCCTGGAATTAATTACTTGTCATATAAACATATTTACATGACCTGGGACACCTAGTGTCCGCCGACAAATCCTTCGAATAAATATTACCATTCATATAAACCCTCGGAATAAATCCAACAGTAATGGAAACAATTCCTATTACCACGAGACATCTAATGTCTGCCAATGTAATCTCTCTGATATAAATATATCTATCACGCAGATACCATTCCGGTGATACTCTCTCACTATGTTCCAGCCCAACCAATATACACAACTAACCAATCCTAGTTTAAGTGTGTCCACCCTACACGTTCGATAACGTGTAGCTATAATTAGATGTACTTATCTAATCACCAACCAGGGTCAAGTTCTCGAACAACTTGAATAACTACTACCATTATATGAAGACACTCTTTTGAACCTGTTGATTACTAATATATCCTTCCCATTACTCGCGATACCAAAATTTTACCCGAGATATGGATCCATTGATGTTACCATGAATCATTCATTGGTTCACTACATCTTTGTCTATCTCGTTCAAGCTCCCTTTACTCGTTCCTGTATTACAATATCCCGCATGGTGTAACTTCACCATGCATTGTCTGCAGAACATACTGGAGATCTTTCATACCGAGTGGGCCCAGGGTGTATCTCTCTTTTAACGGAGTAATATCCCATCTTAGAACATCAGGATATATGCACACCTTCGTGATTACCCAGTGACTGCCGTTATGCTCACCCAGTCACGGAAGTGAAGGTTGACAGCACCAAAGCAACTCCTCCAGTATGCACAAACCTAATAACCTCATGGTTCAAGGACATGTTATATAATAATCTTTCTGAGATAAGCTAAGGACAAAACAAACGAAATCTCTTAGCATACCAAAACTTGGGTCTACCCAGCCATATTGTTCTCCAACAATGTGCCACTCATTGATCCTGACATTGACAATGTCCATCACTAGGAAAGCACCATCATCCAACATTCAAAAAATTAGTCCGTTAAAAGAGACTAGGGTATATTTTACTGTTCATGTTTTCTACACATGCGTATGTGCTTTCTCCTGAATCACGTATCTAGGAACCATCGCATTTAATTATGTGCTATGAACTATGTTGAAGTTCATGTGCATGTTTCATATGTCGGTTTTGTTATTTGCTAGATGAACATAGTGTGTAAGATAATGCAATATTTTTCTTATTTTTCCATTTATATTTGCATCGTTTAGAATTTTGATTAGTTTGACTAAAATAGATGGCAAGTAGCGGATCATAATTTAGCAATTATTAGTGCACATTATTCATGTTATATGTTAAGTGTGGGAATCTGCACAACATCAACTAAAACATAGGCCAAATTACTAAATAACTTTTTTCCGGGTTCTTCGAAGTAGAAAGTTCACACCGAATGTGAAGAAAATTCGTTAGACTACCCTAGTAGATTTTTCTATTGACTTGTCCTATTTGTCTTGACCTTTTATACCCAAATTATAAGTTCATGCAAAAAACCTTGAAGTTTTGACAATTTTAATCTTTTTTGAATGTGTTTCCTATTAAATGGGATTAAAAATTCTTAAATAATTATTCTTAGAACGAAAAATATTGCTTTAATTATTCTTACTTTTAAAATGTTTCTTAGGAGTTTTTTACAAGTACAGTAATATTATCTTTTATTTTATGGCACACAACAAAAATCTTATTGGGTATGAGCCAGTAGTAGAATAGACGTGACAAGCATTGCGTCTTTAGCTTGCTAGTGACTTTCCACATCCATTATATTACTGATTTGGTTTATTTATTTTTGTGCCCCCTGGTTCCTTAGTTGTCTCGGTTTTCCCCACTCTCTTAACTCGTGCTCACTTCTCCCCACGCCCTTGTCTGAAACTCTCACAAATGGTCAAACTGGATGTTTGTCGTCGGGTCAATGCATTGACCGTTAACTGCTGACGAGTGGGACCGTCAAACTGGACGTTTTCTACACATGCGTATGTGCTTTCTCCTGAATCACGTATCTAGGAACCATCACATTTATAGCATAGTAAACACAAAACATAATATACGAATCAGATGTATAAATACATTGCCTTTTCGGCATACATCCAACAGAGGGGCAGTGCCGCATTTCGTCACCGACGAGCGAACGAGCAGTGGAATGCGGTGGTGGTGGCGGGGCAAAATGGGTCAGATTCGGGCCATCCTGGCTCGACGACACGGCCCCACCTATCAGCATTTTTTGATGGCCACTCGTGGGTCAGATTAGGATCGGAGCGATTCAAAATGAGATGCCCCAGGCTGACCCCACTAGTTTAGAGGGCCTACTCGTGGGGTCAGATCAAGCTCAGAGCAATTCAAAATGAGATGCCCCAAGCCGGCCCCACTCGATCGGGCCTTGTGGGGTCAGTTCAGGGTCAGAGCGATTCAAAATGAGATGCCCCAAGCCGGCCCACTAGTCAGGCCAAGTAACAGTCAAAGGAGGTTGACCCAACGGAAATGACCGCTTGGCCATCGTCGAGACTCAAAAATGCGAAGTAGGGCAAAACCGAGAAAAATTAAGCGAGTAGGGCACAAACGAGGAAAACTAAGTGAAGAAGGGCACGGAAATAAAAAACCCTAGATTAAATGTTTGTAATGATGAAGAAGAATCTTTTACAAAGATATACTTTTGTTCTCATGAAAATAAAAAACTACACACGTACCCCTTTCTAATCGTCCATTTAATTAAATGTTTTAGGCATGTGGATGAAACAGACGAAAAAACCACGTGTTTATCAAAAACTAAAACATTATAGTTTTGAATGAAATGGTTAGATGTGAGACATTTAATGAAGTTCAAATACATGTTATTGGAATATTTATAGTTTCGATCACATTCATCCAAAAAAAGTCAATGTTTAATCTTGGGGCCATTGTGAGGTCAAATAGCTTTTTTATGTGTATTTGAGTTTACGAGGGCCCCGAGATAAACATTTTTTGCAATGCTAGCGGGCAGTCGTGTTTATAAACCGGTTTACACTCCAAACTAGTATGGTGGGACTAAACATGCCAACATAGCCCCGACTACTTGGCACGCCGTCCCCACTTGTCAGCATCTTAAGCAGTCCCACTGTTTAGAACTCCGCCACGATTAAACGAGGTTGACCGTCAAAATGGCAGTTTGACCATTGTGAGACTCGTGGAACGAAGTAAGGTAAAAGTGAGAAAAGCTAAAAGAGTAGGGAAAAACTGAGAAAAACTAAGCAAAAATAGGACACGGAATTAAAAAAGCTTTCAGATTTGTGTATCTATGTTTCCAGTTTATCCCATGTTTTTATACCCAAGAGATGATTCCATGTAAAAAAAATGAAGCTTTGACAAGTTGTTGGTATTTTTTGATGTTTTCCTACTCCCTCCGTTAACTTTTATATGACATGGTAGATATTTCAGTTTGGACTACATACATATCAAAATGAGTGAATCTATACGCTAAATATATCTAGATTCACTCATTTTGGTATGTATGTAGATCAAACTGAAATATCTACCATGCTTTATAAAAGTGAACGGAGAGAGTATTAAACTAGATACGGTGTTTTCCACCTTATATATGCCAGTTGATGCATAATCATGGACGATGAAGTTCTCCTGGACTGGAAGAAACAGACGTGTACGTGCGAACGCTCGGAGGGGTCATAACTTTGATCCTCGCTCGGCTGGACTCAAGGAGCTAGACACGGTGACTCCTCGACATCCTCACCACTAGGCTTAGTCGTTAGGATCTTCATTGGGCATCATCCACATCTACTTCCATTACTCGCTTGTACCTTCATAGTAGATCTTGATAGTTACGTGTAAGGAGAATTTTTTAATTTCATATGCGTAAACCTACAAATCCAACCTCGGCGCGGACGACCTGGTTGGCCGTGTCGAGGAGGCAATCCGATGTCATGGGCCTCATCTGGTCTCAGTCATGATCTCCAAAATATTGACGTGGAAAAAAATGTTTGTCTGAGGTCCATGGGCTTTCTGGAATTCAATAACACGAAACACAGGGATTACTACTTTCGTGAGTTCCCATAAAAATAATAAAAACATGGTGGTAACTCGTGACATGATACAAATAGATGAAATGACTAGATAATAAACTACAAACTTCATACGTATATTTCTGACGTCTCATCCGTATTTCATCGTGCGGGTGTCGCTGGAACTACCGCCGAAAATGACAGCTTGCTCCCGCTCCGACCCTAGGTTGACCCTGTACTAATTTAGCGGAGCATCGATTCACGACGTCAACGCTAGGAGCACCCACCATTGTCGCCCCCTTCCCAACATGAAGAGTATCGTGCCCTTGTGCGTTTTTGCTGGCAGCACCGTGGGATGAGTGGCAATGTCTCACCTCCCTCCTCCTCTCGCTTTGTGGTGGCTCGGCC
Source organism: Poa pratensis (assembly GCA_947311845.1). Classification (NCBI taxonomy): domain Eukaryota; kingdom Viridiplantae; phylum Streptophyta; class Magnoliopsida; order Poales; family Poaceae; genus Poa; species Poa pratensis. Next base: position 43,066,001 of record CAMZMU010000128.1, read on the forward strand.
CCACACGGTTTTTGCATAGCCACGGCTCTCCACGGCAAGGATGGCAGTTCTGGTACCTTCCGACGCTCCTGGCCCAACGCAAGATGTATTGTGCCTCCATGCATCGTTGTCACTACTGGCCGCATGGGACACGAGACAACACATCGCACACTTCAACGTGGACACTCCTACCATAGTGGAGTGGTACGTCATGACTGTATGGGCTCCTCCTTATGGCAGTACAAAAACGATCTGGTGATAGGGGGTGGGTGAGAACACTCCCGCTAAACGAGGCCCACACACTTGGGAAAAATTGATCATGGCATGAAAATGATAGGATGTCACTGCACATAAAGAGCAACAAAACGGATTCGTAAACAAATAATGTTTTATTACCCAAGTTTAACGCAAGGTTAACTCTAGGGCAATAAGTCAAACCCCCCAAAATACGACCAAAGATATTTTGTTTTGAAATTCCTAAACCACTTTTGTACACCAGAAATCCATGTTCTACTAGAAAAGGATGCTCAAATAGGATTATATGTAGTGAATCGATGATTTGATTAGGGGTGCTCACCCACCCCCTGTCACCAAAAGTCCATGGAAGTATGCAAAACCACCACAGAATGAGAGGGAGTCATACCTAGTTCGTCATGGAGCCGTCGCCGGAGTAGGCCACCGAGATGGATCCTTGTGAGTGCTATTGCGGATTGACGTGGGAGGTCGAGCATTACGTCCACCCCACCCCCTCTGACGGTGACGAGAATTTCGACCAAGACATGCAACAGACTACCGGCTAGTCAAACATATCTTAAAATACTACCAAGTACGATGCTCCAGCGAGGAGGTCAAAGTCATCGTGAGATGTCATCGGAGATATAGGATTTTGATATTTATGTTTATGTTGAACTTTGGTTTTTTAATTATGTGTTATGAACTATGTTGAAGTTCATGTGCATGTTTCATATGTCGGTTTTGTTATTTGCTAGATGAACATTGTGTGTAAGATAATGCAATATTTTTCTTATTTTTCCATTTATATTTGCATCGTTTAGAATTTTGATTAGTTTGACTAAAATAGATGGCAAGTAGTGGATCATAATTTAACAATTATTAGTGCACATTATTCATGTTATATGTTAAGTGTGGGAATCTGCACAACATCAACTAAAACATAGGCCAAATTACTAAATAACTTTTTTCCGGGTTCTTCGAAGTAGAAAGTTCACACCGAATGTGAAGAAAATTCGTTAGACTACCCTAGTAGATTTTTCTATTGACTTGTCCTATTTGTCTTGACCTTTTATACCCAAATTATAAGTCCATGCAAAAAACCTTGAATTTTTGACAATTTTAATCTATTTTTGAATGTTTTTCCTATTAAATGGGATTATAAATTCTTAAATAATTATTCTTAGAACAAAAAATATTGCTTTAATTATTCTTACTTTTAAAATGTTTCTTAGGAGTTTTTTACAAGTATAGTAATATTATCTGTTTATTTTATGGCACACAACAAAAATCTTATTGAGTATGAGCAAGTAGTAGAATAGACGTGACAAGCATTGCATCTTTAGCTTGCTAGTGACTTGTTACATCCATTATATTACTGATTTGGTTTATTTATTTTTGAGCCCTTGGTTCCTTAGTTGTCTTAGTTTTCCCCACTCTCTTAAATCGTGCTCACTTCTCCCCACGCCCTTGTCTGAACTCTCTCAAATGGTCAAACTGGACGTTTGTCGTCAGGTCAATGCATTGACCGTTTACTGCTGACGAGTGGGGCCATGTATGGCTGGGTCCTCGTTTGACCGTTGCGTGCTGACAAGTGGGGCCGTGTATGGCTGGGTCCTCGTTTGACCGTTGCTTTCTGATGTGTGGGACCGCTCGTTTGACATGTCGGAGGGGCTTGTCTGAATCTCACTGAAACCGGAATCCAGACACTCCCGCACCGCCCGCCACCTCCGCTGCTCTGCCCCTCCGCTGCCGTCGTGCGCCTCCTCCACCCTCTAACCCTACTCCGTTTGTCGGCGACGCCGCGTCTCCGCCGCATCTACCCCACTTCCACATCTCGAACCGTTTGATGGATGCGGGAGGATGGTTTCAGCACGCTGCGGGGCGGCTGAGGGACCCCTCCTGCACCATCCGTGCAAGGAGCGTCTCTGGCACCTTCCTGTGGTACTGGATCGGGAGCGCGAGCCATCCCTGGTGGAGGAGGAGGTGGCATGGCGTCTCGCGCAGCAGCTTCCGCATCAACCTCCGGGAGGTGGTCCTGGGTAGTGACTCTAGAGCTCGGAGACTAAGTCCAGATCTGATCTCTAGCCTAGCTTAGATGAACGGGAAAGCGATCCCTCTCTCGGAGGGTCTTGGTCCTCCTTTTATACACAAGGGGATACCACATCGACCAACTGGGCCTACTACCTGTCCTTTTACCAGTTAAGGACCGGCAGGAACCAGTTTTACCCCTGTCACCCTTTAACCGTGCACATGTTATGCTCCCTCAGTCCCACGAAGCCTCAGTACCCAGGCTGCCTCGGGAAGCATCGTCTTCGAGTCCCCGCGAACACTTGTGTCCGCTTCTTGCTTAGAATATGATTTGTAGGTCACGCTGCGCAGGAACACGGGAACCCCATGTTACCGGGGTGCGACAATAGCCCCCGGGCGCGGTATCGTCAACGCGGGCTTGGTTGACGGGACTGGGCCCATAAAAAGTAGCGTGACTGCAGCGTCCGGTCTTGTCATGTCCCGTATCACGAACCCCGCGATATCACCGTCGTCATCACGTTTGCGTCAGCCTCGGGCAGTCGGCCACGTCTCCTCGATCTTCGCGGGTGTTCCCACTAGTGGAGAGAGTGGAGGGAGGTCCCGAGGTGTCGTGGGTCTCGGGAACATCGAATAAATAGACGGCCTCACGCGTCATTCGTCTTCAATCTCTGCATTCCCCAGCATCCAGTGCATAAGCTCCTGTAGCGACCATGGGCAGGACTCCAGGAACCGCAAGAAGGCGACCCCATCGCCTTCCCCGGTGCGAGAACGCGGGGAACCGTCGTGGGACGGGCTTCCCGCCACGGGAAGCGCAGCTATGACGGTGAAGCTGGAGGTTCAACTTTGGCGACTCCCATTCTGGGTCCCGATCACTGCGGGCCCTTCCTCTGCATCGCCTTCCTGTTTCCGCTTCGCAATCGCCTACTCTTTCCACTAAAAGTGCAGACTAGGCTAGGAACTCGGGTCCCAGAGTTCTTCAACCTGACGGTAAGGGGGAGCCCGCACGACAGCTTTGCCGTTCGTACTGTAATGGAGAATGGCGAGCTGTACCTAGGCTCCGGCTGGGTGATCTTCACCCAGATGTACAAGATCCAGCAAGGGTTCACCCTGCTCTATGACTTCGACGGAGAGGATGGGCTCTTCATCACGATCTTCGATACCGACCGCTGCGAGGCCCTCCCATCACCTACGAGGACGTGGGAGGAAGCTGAGAGTTGGGTCCCGTGAAGCTGGAGAACTAGTCTTCTTAGGATAGATTAGTCTTCAGTTTCAGGTCGTTGTAAGCCCGCCTTTTGTATCCGGGAGCTCCTATAGAGTTCCCGTGAAGCATTAATGAAATTTCCTTTTTTTGCACTTTTTCCACTCTGCCAGTTTTGTTTCAAACAGTACTAATAGCAAAGCAGTTGCCTCGACGCCGTTGCAAAGATTTGACCAGATTCGCTCAGCCGTTGCACGTACTTTAGTATGTCTGGTCATATTCCATCATGATGACCCGCTCCTGCCACGCCATCAGTGCGATTTGACATGACACACCGAGTTAAGGCGTGACCCTTGGGAGAACGCGCCATCACAGGCCTCGATCCACGGAATGGGTTGGTCCACTTGGTTGCCCCATCTTTGCCTATAAGTAACTGCAGAATGGCGGGACTATATCCATTCCCCACTTCCTTGCTCATTCAAATCCCAAATCATGTCAGGCGGTGAGAACAGTTATCCTCTTCCCAGTCATGGTCGAGCAGGGGAAGGGGATAGAAGGGGAGCTCTTCGCCGCCGGATTACGGCACAAGAACTCAGCTTCCCTGTCAGATCCGGTCCTGACGCGGGTCGAACCAGGCTCGACTTTCCTCCACTGCTGAATTCGCGAGGCGCTGTGAGAGCGATGCGCCGCCTCCGGAGGGAGACGGCTGGAGATACCCTGATAACATCCCTTATAGATGACCTCATGGATGCTCTTCAGGTATGTGACCTTGTTCCAATCCCAGATGTAGCATTTTGCCTTCAATGCTTCGGATCCTCATTCCTTATGCACTTTCTTGTTTGACGCAGGCTGAACACTTGGAAGCCGCCGACCTGGTGAGGGAACTGGATGTTCGCTTCGCTTGGGTTGAAATGGCGCAAGCGAGACAACCCCCAGGTTCAGGGTGATTCGATCGTGGATCCCTCGGTGCCTCCCTCTCGTCTCTAGTCTTCCCGTAGGAAGCACCAGAAGATGAGTGCGAGCGCCGCTTGATCTGGGGGAATCGGTCTTCCTCCTGGGTGTTGAAGCTGAAGAACCAGGAGAAGATCGATGGGCGCAGCCCCCAATCGTAGTATAGGTTCTTTAGCTCCTTGTACCTATTTCCACCTTGTAAGCTCGTTGAGCAGAAAAGCAACATGGAACTTTCATTAGTACCTCAGCATTCAATTGACTTAAAAGAATACACAGATAACAACGCTCTTAGTTCCCGATTAAGATTTGTGATATTTAGCATTCTCTCAATGTTCGGTTTCACGGGGGATAATTGAGAGCATGTGAGCCCAGCTGTGGTCATCAGAGCAGATCTAAACGCTCCTCACAGGGCGCCACATCAATCTCAAAAAATCTACGTTTCCGGGCGCTCGAGTGTTCCAGCCAAGACGCGTTAGAGCATATCTGCACGCATGTGTCCCGGGAACACCCTCCCCTCGAACAATTCCAGAAGAGATGCTAGCGCACGGGTGAAGTAGCTGCGGGGCGTCGGATTTCTCAACAAGCAACCCGGCAGTACCCACTGTTTGCTTGCGGCTTAAACGCTTAAGGTGAGCCTGGACTCCCAGACAGGATGAGGCCAGATCAACATCTGGGCGCACCATCCCGTGAGCGTTCTCACCCTAGGCCGTTTTTCTCTCGACCCGATTGTATGCTTAGGAAAATCCATCTTTCCCGGGAACGTCAAAGCGATCAAAGCAAGAGAACATTGGTGGAGAAGCACTTAACTTTCTGAGGAAGGTGACTTCCCGGAAAGATGAGCAGGCTTCTTCCGCTCCTTCTTACTGTACCTGGAAACCAATTCGACCAAGTGAGACTGTTCTTTGCACTAACAAGACAAGTTAATTAAATCTAGTTTTTCTCCTGGGTTCTTGAGACTTGAACATCTATAACAATCCTCAAGCCTTAACAAATGTCTCATTGCCGCTCTGCGTGATCTGGACTGGCCAGCCATTCGCAGGCATTCTACCGGACTGGGCGAACTAGAAACCGCTTAGCACTACGCAACCAGGTTAGACCAGCTGTCACGTAGCATGGTGCTAATCAGTGTTGTTCTGCGAAATCATCATGCTCTCTGTGGCCTGGACGGACCAGTCGTCCACATGCGTTCTATCGGTGCGTAGTCGGACCAGCAACCGCATAGCACTACTTGATTGGGCCGTCGCCCAATTGTCAAATGGTAGTATAAGCAGGATTTGGTGATGTCAGGGCGGACCTAAACACTCACCCGATACCCCCGGGTCGGGGTTTGTTATGGATGGACAACCTCAAGAACCAGGAACTAAAAAACATGCACATAAATAGATTTTTCCCAAAAACTTGCAACCAGAGAGCAAAAAGAGTCCATAATTAACTTAACTTATATTACTCGATAGCAGCTGATGGACCAAATACACAACTGACTTATAATCAAGAAAACCCGTGGCGGGACTGACCACCGACCCACAATCTCCATAGTGGCGGAACGGATCCCAGGCCCACAAACACCAGTGCCGTTCGCAGGCAAGGTCCCGGATACGGACTTTCCTCATGGATAAAACTTTTTCAAGAGCGCAATGTTCCAAGAGTTGGAAATCAACGTACCATCCTCAGTTTCCAATCTCACTGCACCAGGCCTAGAAACTCTGGCGACCCTGTATGGCCCTTCCCACTTGGGTGAAATTTTGTTTCTTCCAGCCATTACCATTACCTTTCGAAGGACCAGGTCCCCAGCATCGAGTTCCCGTGAACGCATGTTTTGACTGTGATAGCGACGCAAGGTTTGCTGATACCGTGCAGATCGCACTACAACCTTGGACCGCGCCTCTTCCAGGAGATTCAAGTCATCAGCTCTCCTTTCCAACTGTTCACTTTCTTCAAAGGCCAAGACTCTCGGTGAACCGTGCTTGAGCTCAGAAGGAAGCACTGCTTCGGCTCCGTAAACAAGCGAGAAAGGTGTTTCGTTGGTAATTCCTGTCTTATACAGCATCTGAACGACGTACTTAAGCTGTTCACCCGTAGGTGATACCAGCAATACGCCTGCCCCTGCCTCCCCCTGGAAAGAGACCATCAAAGTAGAGTATCTAGGTATGCGGCTCCTCCTTCCCGGGAAGACAGGACTCTTCTCCCTTAGACTCAACTAAAGTGTCAGTCCATTATGCCGAGAAATCCACAAGCGCCTGAATTTTGGTGGCGTCAGCTTGTTTGAATTTTAGACCCAATCCAGATAATTCCATTGCCCACTCAGCGATTCGTCCCGTGGCATCCTTGCTGTGCAATACACCTTCAAGAGGATATGAAGACACCATGGTAATCTGGCGCCCTTCAAAGTAAGGCCTCATATTTCTTGATGCCAACACTATCCCCAACAGGAATTTTTGCATCATAGGATACCGTTCTCGGGCATCTCGTAGGACCGAGCTGATGAAGTACATCGGCCTCTGTTCCAGCTTAGGAGCAGGCTCGGTTGCAACATTCTGCCTTGAGGTATTTGGATCAACATCTTGGCTTAAAGCAGCTACATCAGATTGAGCTGGGCCAGTGGGTTCCGCCGAGCGTTTCCCAGGAAGCTTGGATTTAGCCCCCGGCTTTACTTCACGCTCCGCTACTAAGGCTGCGCTCACAACCTGGTTAGTGGCCGCGATGTAGAGGAGAAGGGGTTCCATTGGCATCGGGGCCACCAGGATGGGAGGACTAGATAAATATTTTTCAGGTCCTGCAGAGCGGCTTCAGCCTTGGAGTCCCACTTCACGGGACCCAATTTCTTGAGCAGCTTAAAGAACGGAAGAGCTCGCTCTCCCAATCTGGAGATGAACCTTCCCAAGGCAATTATATACCCATTAAGACGCTGCACGTCCTTGATGCGCTTGGGCGCCTCCATCATTTTTATAGCCTTGATCTTATCAGGATTGGCCTCAATGCCTCTGTGTGAAACCAAGAAACTCAATAACTTCCTGGAAGGTACTCGAAGACACACTTCGCGGGATTCAGCTTGAGATTGATCTTTCTCAGGTTCTTGAAGGTCTCCTCAGATCAGAGATGAGGGTGTCTCTGTTTCTGGTTTTGATCACGATGTCATCGATGCATGCCTCAGCATTAGTCCCAATCTGTGGCCCAAGACAGGCGCGCATGGCACGCTGATAGGTTGCACCTGCATTCTTCAGGCCAAAGGGCATGGAAATGTAGCAGTAGCAGCCGTTCTGGGTGATGAAGGCAGTTTTTTCTTCATCTTCTCTGGCCATTTTGATCTGGTGGTAACAGGAGAAAGCATCCAAGAAGCACAACAGATTGCAGCCAGCTGTTGAATCTACAATTTGATCAACCCTGGGCAAAGGATATGGGTCCTTAGGGCAAGCTTTGTTGAGGTCAGTGAAATTTATGCACAGTCTCATGTCAACACTGTGAGGCTTAGGAACCACCACGGGATTTGCCAGCCAGGTGGCAAGTGGCACTTCTCGTATCACCCTGCTTTCAGTAGTCTGTTGACCTCGGCCAGAATGAATTCACGCTTCTTGTCAGACTGTGGTCGTATCCTTTGCTAAATTGGACGGGCTCCTGCCTTGACAGCCAATTTGTGCTCGATCACCTCCCTGGGTATACCGGAGAGACCTGATGGATCCCAAGCGAACACATCAGAGTTTCCCCGCAGGAAGGCGATGAGCACGCTTTCCTATTTATCAGGCAGCCCCATGCCGATGGTGACTGTGATTTTCCCATCACTAGTCAATCGGACCTTCTTGGTGAGCTTAGCATCATTGCACTCTAGCTTCTGTTTCGCGGTGATAGGGTTAAGCTTTACGGGAGCATTGACTGAGTGGGATTGCTCCGGCCCATCCGCAGAAGCTTGGTTCCCGGGCAAGGTGATAGTGACGAAATGTTCGTCGCTGTCCCCGGGTAGAGGCTGGCCATTCCTAGGGTTGACAGCCATGGCTGCCTTTGCGATGGCATCCGCACAAAAGATGGCATCCTGGCAATCAGCCTTCACCGTGATGACCCCAGTCTTGCTTGGTATCTTGAGCACATTGTATGCATAATGGGATGCCGCCATGAACTTGGCCAAGGCAGGTCGCCCAAGTATGCCGTGGTATGGCAACGCGATGTCAGCGATATCAAAAGTGATGTCCTCAGTGCGAAAGTTCTTAGAATCTCCGAAGGTAACCGGGAGGGTGATTTGCCCCAATGGGTGCGTGAGCCCCCTGGAAAGCCCCAGTCGGTTGCAAGCGGCCAAGAGGAATCTGCATCCTCTCCATGACCTTGACGGAGAGCAGATTCAACCCTGCTCCACCATCAACCAGCATTTTGCTCACAGCTAATTTCTGTATGGTTGGCGAGACGACGGGCGGTAGAACTCCCACTCCAGTAATACGGTCAGGATGATCCTTGGAGTCGAATACGAGAGCTCGCTCAGACCATTTCAGCGGCTGTTGCGTTCCCGGGGCGGGTTCCGCGGCATTCAGCTCTCGGGACATCCTTTTGAATGCGCGCATGGATGGGAAGCCCGAGGCTCCTCTGTGGATGCACACGACGTCCACGGCTGCCTGGAAAGCTTCTCCACTGTTTTCTTCTCCGGCAGGATCGGCCTCAATGGCCGGCAGGTTCTGTCCAACAAATCCGGCGCGACCACCACCGCATCCCCCCATGAATCCGCCTCGACCGGCGAATCGACCACCTCGAACACCTCGGCCTCAAGTTGGGCAGAAGCGACGGATGTGACCAAGATCTCCACATCCGAAGCACCCGTCATTCTGCCTGGCAATCTCATTGTTCTGACACTGATCTCGAACAAAGCCTTGTATCTTGAAACAGTCCCTGATGTCATGCTTGCCAACGCCATGGGGGGGCACCATACATCTTGCACCGGGGTAGCTACTTCTTCCGCTTTCACCTTCTTGAGTTCAGGCTCTGCGGCCAGAACCTTTGGTGCAGGAGCAGATGCATTAACTTCCCGTTTCTTGACCTTCTTTGGCTCGGCCTTGTTTGATGAGGACTCCCCGGGAATGCGGCGCCCTTCCTCCGCGCGCACGCATTTGTCTATCAGTGCCCACAAATCCTGTGTGGTCTCTACGCTGTGCGTGCTCAACTTCTCTCGCATCTTCGGGTCCCGGACACTCAGGCCGGAACTTGAAAGGCCAGTTGACAACCCGCAACGCAGGCGTGAAAGCTAAGAAACCAGAACCGATCCCATCAGCCGCCATCCCGTGCCGGACCACACCGAGTGGTCGAGGAAACTGGACTGGGTCCCTCCCAGGTTCCCGAGACGATGGGGCCGATGACCCAAATGAGATGTGATCCCCTGGATCCGCCGCATGATGGTGATGAACGTGGGTTGCTCCGCCGTGTCGAGGAGGACGGGGAGCATCCGCTCGAACTCCTGGCGTAGCCACTGACGGTGCCCCGCGAGGAGGTCAGTGCATCGGCCATTCCCTGGGGTCTGGACAGTCTGGGCACGACGTGCGGCCCCCGGTCTTTCAGGTCCACCAACGGAAGGCACAAGGGAGGCTGCTCGGGGATGAGCGTTTTGCTGGGCAAAAGCAAGCAACTCGGCGATGTGGTCCGGCCAGTTCTGATAGCGCTGAGGATGCTTGTGAGCATCTGGGGCGTGCGGGAGAAGCGCTCGTGCAGCAGCGATGGCTTCACAAGTGTGACAGACCCCGGACGGAACAGGACCCGATGCCAGGCTAGCAGCTCCGGCCATCCCCCAGGTGGACCGTTTGGTGGATGCGAGAGGACGGTTTCAGCACGCTGCGGGGGCGGCTGAGGGACCCCTCTTGCACCATACGTGCAAGGAGCGTCTCCGGCACATTCCTGTGGTACTGGATCAGGAGCGCGAGACGCCCCTGGTGGAGGAGGAGGTGGCATGGTGTCTCGCGCAACAGCTTCCACATCAACCTCCGGGATGACTTCAGTATCGGCCGCCGGTGGAGGAAGAGGCGGACTGCGATGGCTCATTGGAGAGCTCTCTGCCTCGGGCGTGGGAGATCGAGCACGCAGAGCAGCTTGGGTGCGCGCAGCTCGCGCAGCAGCAGTGGTCGAGGCACCTCTCCTCCTTGGTGCCATCGCAGCTGACTTTGACAATGTCGAAGAAGCTCGCTAGATCACTTGCACCCCCTACCTGGCGCGCCAAATGTCGTGTCTGAACTCACGAACACCGGAGGTCGCGAGAGCCCTTTTAGAGATTCGGTGAGGGGCGCGAAGAAGATCTTGGCGAGCGAATGAGGAGTGCAGAAAGTAGAACACACAGGCAGTTTACCTAGGTTCAGGCCGCTTGGAAGCGTAACACCCTAATCCTGCATGTCTGAATATATGGTGGTGGTATGTGTATCCGGGCTACAATGGTTGTTCTCGGGTAGTGACTCTAGAGCTCAGAGACTAAGTCCAGATCTGATCTCTAGCCTAGCTTAGATGAACTGGAAAGCGATCCCTCCCTCGGAGGCTCTTGGTCCTCCTTTTATACACCAAGGGGTTACCACATCGACCAACTGGGCCTACTACCTGTCCTTTTTCTAGTTAAGGACCGGCAGGAACGACTTTTACCCCTGCCACCCTTTAACCGTGCACATGCTATGCTCCCTCTGTCCCGCGAAGCCTCTGTACCCGGGGTGCCTCGGGAAGCTTCGTCTTCGAGTCCCCGTGAACACTGGTGTCCACTTCTTGCATAGAATATGATTTGTAGGTCACGCTGCGCAGGAACACGGGAACCCCATGTTCCCAGGGTGCGACAGGATTGGCTGAGAGAAACACCTGAACTTGGTCCAACAACACTCCATGGGAAGCTTTTGGAGAAGTACAAGATTAAAATACCTTACATGAGGATTTTGTATAATAGGGAAATGGCTCTTGACGGGATTAATGGTCAATGGAATGAGAGTTTTCAGTTGTTTTACACCTTCAAATCTTAAGTGGAGATGGCTAGTCCAGGGAGTGTTGTAGAGGTTGACAAGCACATAGTTCCATACAAAATAAGAGGGAAGTAATTTGAGAAGGAGTGCTTCAGGAGGGTTTTTGTTTGTTTCATGGCTTGCTGGCAGGGGTTTCTGGATGGTTGCAGGCCCTATTTGGCTGTTAATGCTACCCATTTGACTAGAAGATGGAGAGCACAACTAGTATCAGCTTCTGTAGTGGATGGACACAACTGGCTATTCCCAGTTGCTTTTGGTGTGGTGGAGGCAGAGTCCGAGGAAAGCTGGGTCTGGTCTCTGCACCAGTTGCGCAACATTATAGGCACACCCCCATGTTTAGCTATACACACAGATGCTTGCAAAGGGAATGTATGCGACACCTAGCGCAAAATTTAAAAAGAAGTTCAAAGGAAAGGTTTATGATGAGAACCTATGGCCAGCATCATACACATGGAGCTTGAGGAAGCATGAGCACCATTTGAGAGTGTTGTATGCTCACAATCCTTTGGTGAAGGAATACATGGATGCACATCATGGAAACGTGTGGTCAAGATGCAATTTCAACGAAATCTGCAAAGTAGACTATGTGACCAACAACCTTGCAGACTGCTTCAATGCCAAGTTCAATTCAGTGAAAGATCTTTTGTTGTGGCAAGCATTTGACAAGATTAGGTAGATGATCATGATAAAGATGGCTCTTCGCAAAAGAATTGCAGAAACACAATATGTTGGCCATCTTATGCTCCCATCACTGATTAAGGCATTGCATTTGAAGGCAAGAGGACTGAAGATGAAATGCATTAGATCGTCGACACACATTGCTGAGGTAACATACACTGACAATAAAAATAGGCCTTGGAGGTATCCAGTGAACCTAGAAACTAGGGAATGCAGTTGTCGGCAATGGAAGATCCGTGGGAAGCATGCATACATGCCCTACATCTCATGGCAGTTATTGGGGGTGCAGATGGTGAAGTTGATCAGTATTGCTCTGAGTATTTCTCTGTTGCCAAATTTAGGGCTGCTTATGCTGACAATGTTCTTGCACTCTTGGGAAAAGACCAATGGAACATAGTAGATCCAGGGTTAAAACTCCATTCTCCTATACTGACTAGACCACCAGGAAGACCAAGAAAGAACATGATATGATAAGGTGAAAAGGCTCGTGTACCAAAACAACGGAAGTGCAAAAAATGTGGAATTCTAGGGCACATTGCTAGGCTTTGTACCAATCAAGTGGATGCATCATTTGGAGAAGAGGACCGATGGACAGCAGCAAATGCAGAGGAGAATGCAGCAGCAATGGAGAATGAAGAAAATGCAGAGAGAACGCAGCAGCGATTGAACCGCCTCCTGCTTGGTATGTGTGCCTTCCCTTTTTTATGAATTTGTTCTCTTTTTTGCTTTGGTTTCCCATTTTGCTTTTGCTTTAGGTTTATAATCTTACTTCTGTTTGACCTAGCTCTAGGATAAAAAGAGGCACATGAAAGAAAAGGCCTAGAGAGGAGAATGCAGCAGCAATTGAACCATCATCTGATGCAGAATTTGAAGCCATAGCTTATGATGGTTTTGAAGCTATAAGAGATGAGGAAGTAATTGTTCCTGTCGTTCCTTTAAAGATTGTTGAACCCACAAATGACCATCAACTGGTCATTGAGTGCCCGGTGAGTGGCAGTTCTCTGTCAGCACCTGCACCGTCACAACCCCAAGTGAAGAAAAAATGGATCAAGATCCTTCACCAGAATGTACCAGCTAGGGAAACCCGGAGCAAAACGGTTAAGCCATCTGCGAACACAACAAGCAAGTCAAAGATTTGAATTTGTACTTTGAATGCGAGTCGATGAATTTGAACTTTATGGATTTGTACTATGGTTTGTGTTTGTCAATTTGAACTACTGTGAAAACTTGTGAGTTGTAATAATGTTGTTTGTACTTTGGTATCAAATTTGAAGCAACATTTGAATTTGAAGAAATTTTTGATTTTGAAGCAAATAAGAATTTGAACCAATTTGAAGTTGAACCAACATTTGAACTCCATTGCTCTTGGCATGAAGTCGAACCAACATTTGAAGTCAACCATTTGAAGGTGATCAATCCGAATGAGCAATGTGCTACAAATGAGCTCCGAAGCTAGGTAAAACAACCCCATTTGTAATCAAGTTTTTTTCGACCTTGTCTAAATGAGCCCAAATTGTTTTATTAACAAATATTCCATATATATAGTGTCCAATCGAAGTCTCACTATTTATTGAATTAATCTTCATATTATTACTTTTTTTTAAATATGCTTTTAATAGAAAACCATTAAAAAACATGTTTAAAATACGAAAATGAAAAACTAAGTTCAGATCCAAAATGAAGTTTTGGTGGTTTTTTCGATTTTTTTTTAAATTTTCAAATAACTCTCTTCTTGAACTCTATGCAACCTCGTACGTGATAGCTCATTTGTGTGAAGAGTTTTTCATGAAAATATCCCTAAACCAAGTTCATTATTTTTTGTCGTTACCATATCACATACAACGGCAATGTGCGCAGTTTTTGTGTTTTTTTATTTTCTAATTAGTTCTGCTCATTTGAAATTGTTCGTGGCAACTCGCTCGCAAAAATAGTTTTTCATAAAATTACCTATATACCAAGTTTATTAATTTTTATCGTAACTACGTCTTATAAAACAACGAACAGCGAAGGTTTCATATTTTTTGATTTTTTGAATTATTTATGGTCATTTGAAAGTTGGTCAACCCTAAGATAACCCCGTTGACCCACTCTAAACCCCGCAGCATCTCTCCAAACCCTAGCATCGAACTGCAGCCATTGGATCATACCTTAGCGCGAAACGACAGCCCTTAGATATGGTCTTCTAGAAGGAATTCCGTGGGCAGGCTGCGGGTTGTCTCCGCGCCGTTGGATCGCATGGACGGCTACGATCAGATTTTGAAGGGCGATCCGCGCGACACTGGTTCTGCATCCTGATTGGCCGCAAGGTAGTGAGGCTCGTGCACCCTCCTTCTCCACCTGACAGACAGAGGCACAAAGTAGCTCATACTCGCCCAGTTGCTTTCCCCATTTTCTGCTGCTTCTTCCTCTTTGGCGACAGAGCATCCTTTCTTCTGCTTCTTCCTCTCCGGCGAGATGTCGAGCTCCACGTCAGCCTCCCGCCCCACGTGGCCGCTGTATGGTCCAGTGCCGATGCAACGATGCCCTGACTGCCCACGCATCGCGCCACTGAAGCGGTTGACTTCAAAGGAGGACAAGAATGGCAACTTTTGGCGCGAGTTCATCAAATGCGAGAGCAAGCCAGAGGAGCAGGTCAGATTTCAGTTCTTCTCGCATCCTTTTTCTCTAATTACTTTTTTCCTTGGATTTGGGATTTAGGGTTCATGATTTCGTTTTCAGATCGTGAAGAAATGCAACCATTTTGAGTGGATGGATGACTACATCAAGAGGCTTCAAGGGGCTTGATGGATTGGTATGGGGACACAACTCGGGAGGTCAATCTGCCGTCAGCTGTGGAGAATTTGATCTCTGACAGTGTCGCTCCGACACTGGGGGATGCGGAACTGAAGGGGGAATTGAAGAAGATGAACAAGAACTTGAGGCAGATGATTGAATGGAAGAATCAAACTAATCTGATAACTTTTGGATTTTATCTTTATATAGTTGCTCTAGGATTTGTTTACTTGATGGTCATCACTCATTAGAGATGTTTTCAGTGTGCTTGTTGTTACTGTTTAGCTTAATCATGGCCATGGAAGCTTAATGCGATGGATTTCAGTGTGTGCCTGAAATGCGAGAACAAACCCTGCATCTCTCTCGATCTCTGAACCTCTGCAGTTTAGGTGTTAGTTTTCGACAGTTTCAGTTTCATCAGAAGACAACTACCAATTATCATTTTGTCAGTTAGTTTGTTAGCTAACCAGCTCGTCAGATGATAGTTAGCAGTATTTGTGCAGCACAACCTCGAGTTCATCTCTTCTCTCTCGCAGTTGCAGTACTTGCCAAAGTTTTCTTCAGTTCAGTTCGTCAGTTACACCGAGTGCTAGAAAAAAACCTAGTTTTTGGGCCCAAACAGAATCAAGTTGTGATAGGCCCACAAAGGATAAATGAGGCCCACAAACAAGCGGTGCCTTTGTTTCTTTTTTTTGAACGATGGCTTCGTTCTTTTTATCTTTTGATTGATTTTCTTTCTACGATTCAAAGAGCTTTCATTAATTTGATTGCCCAAGCTCTTCTATTTCCTCAGGATTTTTCTTTTTGCTTTCATTTATTTGATTTCCCTTAATCGTATGCGCTTTAAAAAGACGTCTCTTTTTTTGCTTGTTGACAAACTAGTAAAATACAAAGGGTTCCCAAAATGCAAAAAAGAATGTTTTTTAAATACGTTCCTTTCTTTTCTTTTTGACAAACTAGTAGCCGTGCACGTGCAACACAATATGTTCTTTTTTCTTTTTTACTTGTTGACAAACTAGTAAAATACAAGGGCTACCTAAATAATCCCATACAAATAGGGACGTCTTTAAAATATAAATCTCATTTTAATTTGATTATTTTTTAGTTCATAAATATGTTTTGATTATGTGTGCTTATCTCAACAATCACAGAGATATAACTTCTTTTGACACCTTATTCTCATTTTTAGTTAGTTTGTTTAGTTTCTCCCACGTTAATTAGCCGTGCCTAAACTTGGGACAAATAAAATATAAATATAAAAATACATGACTAAAATAAATAAAAATATAACACACCATTAATATAACACGCATAACTTAGATAAATAAAGAAAAATACCAGTTCTTACATATAACACCACACAGATAGATAGAACTCCTCGCATGGGCAACACACACGAACTCACACGACATATAGATAAAGATAAACCCTAACACACTAGCTAGGCAACACCGGTTTGGCTTCACCGCCTTCTTCACTCCTCCTCCTGGTCGTCTTCGGTGAGATAGTACGGGAGGCTGTGCATGCGGTTGGCGGCAGGAAAGATGCTCTCCACGTCGGTGAAGAAAAAAGTTGTAGGTGGTGAATGTGATGAACTCGCACCCACACCAAAACACCTGGCCGAACCTGTTGGAGAAGTGGGAAACAAGCCTTGTCGGCATCGCGGTGGCATGGGGACGCAGTTCCTTGAGGCGGAACATGACCGGCGAGCCGCACGGAGGAACCCCTGGGCAAGCTCACGAGCACCCCTCCAGCGTGAAATCGCCCACACGCAGAGCAAGGTCTCGACGATAACTCCCGCGGGGTACCGCCACTCTGGCACGGTGGGCGGCAGGCAAAGTCGGCCCGTTGTACTGCATCTTGGCGTCGCTGCTAGATTGCTTTGGTTTTTGGTGAAGAAGAGAAGGGACGAGGCACATATGGATGTGTAGAGAAAGAGGCAACGAGGGGTGGTTTAAATAGCGGGGAGAGGAAGAGGGGAGGTACACGGAAATACCATTTTTCACACTGGATCGAGGCGCGTGTCGATCCGTATGTCTAGCCTAGGCTTTTTTTGACCGTTTACACACTGCATCAATGCGTGAATCGATGCATGAGTGCGTGACTCGACGCGTGAAACGACGCGACAACTGAATCGAGTGTGCGCATCTGCGTGCATGGCGGCGGCTGCCTGCGGAGCGACTGGATCGAGCGGCAGGGAAGCATCCATGTGTGAATCGATGCGTGCGTGGCGGTGCGCATGCATGCGAGCAGGTCAATGCATGCGTGAATCGATGCGTGCGTGGCGAGCAACGCATGCATAGCAGGCGTCGATGCCAAATCCGCATATGCATAAAAGGCTGATCCAGTGCAACGTTGTTGATAGCAGGCTCAATTTATTATCAACAAACGGGCCCGTCCTACGACGTACAAAGCCAACCACGCCCAACGAACAAAGCCACAGAAACAAAGCCCCACTTGTCAGGTCCAACCAGCGACTCAGTCGACACGGCCCCACTTGTCAGAGTTAACGGTCAAACAGCTGACCCGACGACAACTTCCGTTTTGACCATTTTGGAGGGTTTCAGATAGGTGAATGGGGAGAAGTGAGCACAAGTTTCAAAAGTGGGGAAAACTGAGCGAGCAGGTCAATGCATGCGTGAATCGATGTGTGCGTGCAAGCAACGCATGCATAGCAGGCTGCGTCGATGCCAAATCCGCATATGCATAAAAGGTTGATCCAGTGCAATGTCGTCGATAGCAGGCTCAATTTATTATCAACAAACGGGCCCGTCCTACGACGTACAAAGCCAAGCACGACCCAACGAACAAAGCCACAGAAAAAAGCCCCACTTGTCAGGTCCAACCAGCGACTCAGTCGACGCGGCCCCACTTGTCAGAGTTAACTGTCAAACAGCTGACCCGACGACAACTTCCGTTTTGACCATTTCGGAGGGTTTCAGATAGGTAATGGGGAGAAGTGAGCACAAGTTTAAAAGTGGGGAAAACTGAGCACAACTAAGTAATCAGGGGCACATGAGTAATAATCCCTACTGATTTATGCCAAGTAAGGTTTCATACCGGTACGACATCACCATAATTAAGAGAAACATGACTCAAACTCGGGTGGGTCGGAAGGTATGAGACCCTCCTCCCAACACTAGGCTATGCATGAGTCTGCCATGATTTTCCCCTAAATGCCAAATGTTTTATGCGTGCTACTTGGCATATGGGGCTGGCCAGGGCTATTAGTCAGGTTTTTTTTAACAAACCGACTCAAAATTATTATTGGAGTCGATCGTGATTTTGACCGACCCTAAAATTAGTGAGTCGGTTATGTATTTTACCCGACTCCAATATTTTTATTAGAGACAGATATTTTTTTGACCGACTATGAAATTGTTGGTATTTTGCCTGACATCCCATACTTAATTATTGGATTTGTTTTTCCTTTGGATTTGGTCCTTTTGATAAAAAAAACGATTGAGTGCGCGACGTGTTTGGAGTCGGTTCCATTTTTTCTAGTAAAACCGATTGGCCACCAATGTTTAACACTGGTGGTTCTACTAGTGATAACTTAAATATTTGTTTTGGAGATATAAAAACATGTTTCCCGTGTACCTAAAATATTAAGAATTCGCAAGAAGGTATTATTGATTTTTTTTACCGCATTCACATTGGACTTAATATTAGATTTTTATTCCATGCACAAGTCATCTCATTTTGACTTTTACATGGGCATTTTTTTTCATTATGTGTCATCTATCCCTGTGGCGGTAACATCGAACTGGTAATGATAGTGTTGCATACTTGGAAAATGAGAATAAAGTCCTTCCCACAAAGGGTAGGGTGGGTTAGAGAGAGGGTGATTGTACTCCTATCACAAGAGAGAAACTGGTGCTCCATAGAGGAACAACCAGTTTGGAGGAGTTTTGTTTTTGAAATGGCAGATTTGTCCCCAGTCTCTGCATCAAAATGATGCATGCAACCTTTAAATAAAATAAAAGTTTCAACAAGTATCAAGCGAGCAACATCTTATTACATCTCATGGATCACCTAACATGAAGATAAAAATCAGCCAACAAAATTCTGAGGATCTAAGCATCTAATCATTTAAGACTAAGCCAACCACCCATGACACAAGATAACCCGAATGACCGCCATCATTCCAGAGCATCCGGGATCCATATAACCTCACTGGCCGACATTGACGAGGAAAGACCACATTTAAATCCAATATGTGTCTCTGTTTGGAGGAGTTGGACAGTGATAAATCAAGTTTGTGTTTGTAAATGGCACGCTAAGACTTAGAGCATCTCCAGCGATGCCCGATAAGCCTCTCCATCGGCCTTATGGCGGCCTAGACATGAGAACAGTTCTTAGTGGTCCCATCGGTCCGGACGGATCGAAAAATGTCCGACATTGCTTTGTCCGCTCCCAATTTTCAGGGTCGACTCGTGGCGTGGCCGACAATGCCGAAGTGTGTATTCCTAATTGTTTTTCGGAGTGAGTGGTGATTTAGAGAAGAAGAAGAGAGCGGCAAGGGCAACCAGTTAACATGGCAGGGAGAGCTAGGTCGTGACCGTTCCGAGAGGTTAGTGGCATGGCAAAGAAAATCAACTCTAGGCGGTGGGAATCGGTTTGACCGGTGGAGTGGGGTTGGATTCGAATCTAACCACTAGTAGGGAAGAGCCTACCAGTGGTGCATCAAAATTGGCTACCGGTGGCGCACACGTGTGCGCCACTAATCTCACGCCACTTGTAAGATTCCACCTATAAGCTATTTCCTACTAATGAACGGTTCATGATGAACATACACTTGCGTTCGTTTTGGTAGGTATGGCATCACACTTGTGTGTGACTTGGCAAACTATTGCAAGTAAAAATGGGACGGGCAACATTGATATATCACCGACACGGAGTCACGGCCGGACTCAGTCTGGAAGGACTGGATTGGATGAGAGCATGCATGGCCAGATGGCAGAACCTAGCAAAAACCGTAAAGTTGATGCATGAACTAAAGAAACCATACCGTGTTGATCGACCCATGCATTCATTCATCAAATAATGGGTTACATGGATATGCTGCAGCTACGCGTGCTCTCAAAAGATGAGGAATACGATTTAACAATTCGGGAGGGGCTTTCCTCCCAATTTCCCCGCTATAGTCCGAAAAGTCAAAAGTACTATACGCTACCCATGCATAGGAGCTTCCCCACAGCGGCACTCGCCCATGCATGCAACCATGCTTAGTTTAGTTTGCACTCCAGTACTTCCACTTCATACTGTACCACACTGCAACCAGATATATATTGGTAAATACATTGTATTCAGCAACTTCGCTTAGGCGTCACATCACATTCACGCCGTCTTAATGATCATCGGAGCTGCTTGCTTGGATTACATTATGTTTCGACTGGATTCCTTCCGATTCCGACGGAAAGGACGGGGAATTTCGATTCAAAAAATTCCGCGAGTCTAATCGCTCTCAGACTACGTGTCTGCTTTCATTCATTCAACATCAACAACCTTCCCCTCCTTAGCTCCCCTATTTATATACCCCTGCACTGGCCCTTCGCTCCTACACCACCTTCCTCACTTACACACACACCTCTCCCTCGGTCCCTCACCATCACTGATCAAACGGATATAGAGTAGACCATAGCTAGCCACAAAAAGCTTCTCAAGGGATCGAGTGACCACACTCGTACGTGCCGATGGCTGCTAGCCCGGTGGTGTGGGTGAACGGGCCAATCGTCGTGGGTGCAGGGCCGGCGGGCCTGTCGGTGGCGGCGTGCCTGCAGGAGCGCGGCGTGCCATCGGCTCCTTGACCGCGCCGACTGCGTGGCGTCTCTGTGGCAGCACCGCACCTATGACCGCCTCCGCCTCCACCTTCCCAGGAGCTTCTGCGAGCTCCCGAGGATGCCCTTCCCTGACAGCTACCCAGAGTACCCTACCAAGAGCCAATTCGTCTCCTATGTCCAGGCTTACGCCGCGCGCTTCGGCCTCCGCCCGCGGTTCAACACGTCCGTTACGTCGGCGCGGTACGACGACGCCGCCGGGTTATGGCGGGTGCACGCGGAGACTGCGGGGATAGTAACAGAGTACATCGGCCGGTGGCTGGTCGTGGCCACGGGCGAGAACGCGGAGCGCGTCCTGCCGGAGATCGCCGGCATGAAAGACTTCCGTGGCCAGGTGTTGCACGTTTCGGAGTACAAGTCCGGCGCCCCGTACCGCGGCAAGCACGTGCTCGTGGTCGGGTGCGGTAACTCCGGCATGGAGGTCTGCCTCGACCTATGCGATCACAGTGCCCTCCCCGCCATGGTCGTCAGGGACTCGGTGAGCATGCACTCTAGCTTAGCAATTTGCTGTTGCCGCAAGTACAACAGAAAATTAGCTAAGCTAACACATGTACACGTCCATGTATATATACATGCATGCAAACCCTCTATGAAACCGAACGACGTCGTCTGACTTTAATATCTCGGATTATGTTTTGTCAACAAGAAGGTCCATGTTCTGCCGCGGGAGATGCTCGGCGTGGCAACGTTTTCGGTGGCCGTCTTCCTCCTCCGGTTCCTGCCGCTGTGGCTGGTCGATAGGATCCTCGTCCTCCTCGCGTGGCTGTTCCTCGGCAACCTCGAGAAGCTCGGGATTAAGAGGCCGTCCGCGGGGCCACTGGAGCTCAAGAACACCAGGGGCAGGACTCCTGTACTCGATATCGGCGCGCTTGCCAGGATCCGGTCTGGCGACATTGACGTCGTACCGGGGATCAGGAGGCTTTTCGGTGACGGCGCTGAGCTCGTGGATGGACGCCGCGTCACTGCTGACGCTGTTATAATGGCTACCGGCTACCACAGCAACGTCCCCAATGGCTCAAGGTGCATATACTTATACAAGTTAATTTATTGCACTTACGATTAATAGTAGGTGCCTTTTTCCTTTCTTTAAAAATAAGGCATCTAGCTAGTTTTTTTGTTGTTGTTGCGAATGAGGCATTTAGCTAGTCTTATTCACACATGAACTGAAAAGTTAACAAAAGTCCCGGCTAATTTCTGAATATTTCTTTTATGCTAACTTTTTAAGAGGACAAAGCAAGGTGTACTATATCGAAAAACGATTCCTAAAAGGGTTTGGTAGCGATGCCTAACAAAGTAGGGATTTCTAATGCTAATTTGACAGTTAAAAAGATGATAGTAGGTAGTACTAATTATTAATTAAAAGTGTACTCTGAAAGTTGCTCATTTGATTCTTGTTTTCCACTGTAGGGAAATGACTTCTTCACCCGGGAAGGATACCCAAGGGTGCCATTCCCAGATGGTTGGAAGGGGCAGTCAGGTCTCTACTCTGTTGGCTTCACAAGGAGAGGCCTCTCTGGTGTCTCTTTAGATGCTGTCAAGGTTGCACAAGACATTGCCTTGGCATGGAACCACCAAACCGCCACAATATGATGGATGCATCCAATAAAGGAAAAACTGATTAATTTGCTATGGACTTAACCCTTAGAGATCAGCTAACTTCATATATCTTGTAGTTTAGATTAGTCAATAAATCTTGATGCAATATGACACTCACCTAGCTAGTGAATCGCTATACCAAGAATTGTTCACACACAAACATCAAGACATGAAACAGATTCTTGGATATGGTTCCAGGATCTGGACAAGGGGTGGTGAAGCTTCAGAATTCAGGGCATAGATGATTAAAACATTTCCTGAAGCCAGATAAGAGTGCAATCAAGTACAGCCCAAATTTTGTTGTGCCCATGGGCCTCTTGTATGTACAGATAGGTAATGTGGTAGAGCCTTGTACATTCAATGGTTTGAAGGGAATATAGAATTTGACATTGATGTGTACTGAATTCAAGTTCCATTCAAGTTTATATATATGGATGGTGACAAATGATGAGATACATTTCACCCTGTCTACTATAATCCCTTCATTGACAAGAAAATCATGCATGCTGGATAAATCTGACCGTATCACGTTTCCCTTGGATCACAGTAGTGTATCGGCAACATCGCACTACATAAGTACATGTGGCAAACTGGCAAATGCCTCCACTGTCGTGATCACGTGAAACGTAGGCAAACACCAACATGTACGGATCTTCTCGATCAACTTGGCATAGCTTGTTACTCTTCCTTAAGGGCTTGTTTACCTCTAGTGTATTTGGAGTTTATTCTAGGGGAAGTGAAGGATTATCACGGATCCCGGAAAATTCTCAATAGTTCGTTTACTACTCCGGTTTTAGAAGGGATAATCCCCAAATACCCCCTACCAAATGTTGAGTGTATAAGTGGATTGCCCTCCCTTTCCATCAGATCGGTCTTTTGGAATAGTGGTCAGCGCATGAAGCTTGACATGGTATCAGAGCCAAGATCTCGAGTTCGAGTCCTGTGTGGCGCAATTTTCCTAAAAATTGCTGATGTCCCCTCCTTCCACGTACAAGGCCCCTTTCTCTTCATGCGCCTACCTCTGAGTTTACACATGTTGACCTGTCTGTGACCGTCACATGTGAGGAGGGTGTTGAGTGTATAAGTGGATTGCCCTCCCTTTCCATCATATCGGTCTTTTGGAATAGTGGTCAGCGCATGAAGCTTGACACTAAACACCTCATTTTTGCCTAAATTGAAAACTCTAGCTCATGCTAGTGTATTGTGGGGAAAATATTTGTGGGGATTTGGTGAAAGTCCCAATCCCCTTGGGGATCAAAATACACTCAAAGTAAACAAAGCCTAAAAGATCTAGATGTCGCCTAGATGCGTGAAATAGTCATTTTAAAACAATTACGCAATTGTCTTAAACTAGTGCAGAAATAAACTACTCGGATACTTTCCAAGCACAAATAATAAATATAGTATCATCAACTAAGTGCACCAATAACTTGTGAATAATAAAGTTTGCAAATACAAGAGAAAGCAAAAAAAATCAAATATACACAAGATATAGCAATATTCAGAAGTATGAATCGCGGAATGTAAAGTGAACAAGAAACAAGTGATGTTTTACAAGAGTTCGAATCCTTCAATATTCAACTCCTCGTTGGAGAGGGTGTGGCAAACAAGATGTTGCCTGGACATTCGAGAGACAAATTTTCAAAATGACCTAGGATTCTCTTTTTTCAGAGACACAGCCAACAAAGTGTGAGCTCTTCACTACGGATGGCTTCGTCACCCCCCTTGGAGATGGCAAGCTCCACAACTATTTCACAAATCACTCGAACCTCTTCAAAATCTTCAAAAGAGGCACCAATCCATAAACAATCAAACCATATAGTAGGAGAGCTCGACCGATGAAACAATGAAAAAGAAATGCAACATATGCTCAAATCCCCTACGCCCCCCCCCCCCCCCCCCCCCCTCTCTCTATGTGTTTCAAGTCTCACAAGATAACTAATGTAATGAGAGGAACAATGAGGATGCAGAAATTGGAAAATAGATACATGTGCTTCTTCCCGCACTTAGATGGGAGATGGAGCCACTAGGAAGGAATTTGGAGGTCCAACACTGGGGGGAAGTCCCATATTAAATTGTGGTCCCTTTGGAGAGGAAAACTCACAAAATTAATAGGTTTCCACGACTTTAGTTTTCTCGGATCTGTGGGAAGCTCATACCTCTAGCTAGAAGCTCGAAGAATTCTGACCATTGGTATTCTCTGATCTTTTCCGGGGAGTACCGTCTCAAAAAACCGTGGGTCGGGCCTGGAACCTCTTTACCAGTCAAAATAGATAGAACAACTTTCTCATATGAACTCCATCTTAAAATACCTTTGCTCGTTTTGAATCTACAAGATATAGGTCCTTACACATAAAACTCCCCCAATATCAACAAAATAGAGGATGGAAAGCATGCAGTGGTTGAAGCACTCTAATAAGACCTGATCCAAGTTCTCATGTGATTACTCATGTTTACAATACGAATATCAAAGCATCCTATGGTAAAACTATGAAACTTGATTTGCTCGTTTCTCTTGGGCTCTATGATGTGTTGGGCTATATGAACTTTGTATTGGTCATTTCTTGATCCTCACTTGAACTTCATTTTGGTCGTATCTGGTTCACCTGTTAAACTCAATATTGATCCGCAAAGTTCATTTAGTTTTCTTATTTTCGATCAAACTATTACATCACTAGTATAGAGCAATATTATTTACTTTTCTTCATTATATTGGCAACAATTACAAGATTCCAAGCCATCAGCTTAATGTATTACATTAGTAGCGACTAATAGGAAATACTCGTTTCCAATGTCTCCAAGATAGAAACAAAAAAATTCAAAGATACCAGTTTCTCGGTACGATTGATCCCCGCACCTTATGTCTTCACAATCGCCGCCAATCCCCTGCTCTCATCCAAAAGTATATCCCGTGAAGTCGGATTCACTGTTGTCACATTGTCGCCATCATCTTTTCATTTCTCCCAACAATGCCGGCTTCACTACACAGTGGACGGAACCCTTCTCCTACGTTTTCACGGCCGCTGCATCGTCACCGGCTTAGACTTTGCCGTTAATACAAAGGACATCATAATAGAACAATTTTGAAACAAAGTAAACATAGTAAACAAAACCTACTGACATATCTGGCCTGGACATTTGAATGGACCAGGTACTAGGCCACTCGAAGCTATAGAAATTATCATCGGCGAGGTGACTACCAGTCGTGATTGGACCTGAAACGTATGTGGGGGGAGGATCCACAATGTACGCGCCGAATCGAACCCGATGGCCATCTGGAACACCATCTTTAACGCTAAGCCCGGGGACCAACCAACAAGCCCGCCTGGGCGAATGTTCCAATAACCTTCCGCTACCACGACTTCCCCAAGAACATGATTTGCCTAGGCCGTCTCGCTTTGGTGGTTTCTCCTGTGATGGCCCACGCAATCGTCCACAAGGTCCTGAACAATGGAGGAAGCTCTTTCATCATCATTTCATTAGAAAAGGTCAAAAGAAGAAGAAAACCTAGGAGCCTCCCCGGGTCATCGCTAGGTGACTCCGGAGGACCCTCAGTCGCCACCCAAACAACACCACGACACTGCCCCACTCAACCCGCCACCGCCGAGGAGGCAACCGGCGGCGGTGGGGTGACCCTTTTTTTAGCCGTTCCCAGTGTTTTTCTTCTGCCTCTCAGTGCGATCTAATCTTTCCGTGCGTTCACCATGTCATGGTCTGCCTTCGCCGCCACCATCACAAGCTGGCCTGCTGCCTGCTCGATGGCCACCGACGGGTAGGGCCAAGCGACGAGAATCTGGCAGATGACGCGGCCGATAGCGCCGCAATGCCTTCACCGTGGACGCAAACAGATCCTGCACCGCCGTTTGTGGTCGGATGTGGCTGTCTTGGGCTGTTCTCAGTGGTCCATGAGAAGCATACTTAGCAGAGGATTTGGCCCAGCACCGCCATGCCATCGCCATGGATTTGAGGAGATGCTGCAACCGCCGACAAAGGTTGTGTCGGGATGTGGCTCTCCACCTCGGGCTACTCTTGGTGGTGTACTGCTGCTGCATCGGGCTTTTGTCGGGCCTTTGAGCATGGCGCACCGTCGTGGGTGGCGATGACTTGGGTTCCTCGTGGATGCTTTCATTGCTGCGACATCCGATGTGTTGATGGGAGGATCATGGCAGTCCTTCTTGAAGAAGATTGGACACTCTCTGGTGGTTCTATCTTGCATGCTCAGATTGATACGAGAGTGAGCACTCGCAACGGATCGGAAGAAATATGTGTGTCGGATGATCGGAGTTTTGCAGCAGTGGTCTCGACGAGTGGAGACGGCGTCACTCGCAGACTTTGTTCTTGTCGTCTCAGTTTCTGGTGAAGACACTCAGTCTGACCTTTGTTGGTTGTGACTGGCAATGACCGGTTCCTAGTCGTTTCCTAGTTGGACCTTCTCCATGGTGAAAACCCAGAATCTAACCATGCTGGTTAGATCAGACGATTATGGTGTTTGTGCACTATTACCTTACTTGAGGTGTCTTCTGGAGAACATTTGTCAAAGTCTAGGTGTCGTCATCATTGTTGTGCTCTTGCTGTTGCGAGTCTCTGATTGCTTCGGCAGGGACTTTTTTTTTTGTTGTGTGCATCTTTGATGTCTTTTATAGTCATTATGTTGTTGCATAGGCTGCGTGTAATTGGTTTCATTTTTATATTAATATATTCCCTTCATCGATTACCATAGACATGCTAAAGAAGAGGAATCCTAGGCTCCTACATTCGCCCCATCCCCAACCACTTCTACGACGTGATACTAGGTCTGGCGCATAAGCCCACCGGACAAATCAGCCTTCCGTCGCATCAGTATGGGACAACTTTTTGCATCGAACACTGTGTGTTCGAGGTTTTTGACATCCCATGGTCAACAATGGCCTCTTGGGACGACTCTAGATCGGTCAGTTATGGGCGTAATCAACTACACCTACATGATGATGAAGCTACCCGGACCGCGAGGGGTATCACAAGCATGTCGTGGAATGCAATCGTTGCAGCTATGAAATGAGGATGATACCCATTTGGAGTACGAGTTAGCGGTCACGACGCGACCCAAACGCAAGGTCGAGGAATTGACATGACAGAAGCCGATCACCCGCCAAGCCCTCTAAACAGGGATGTGGGCTCACCTCCACAACCCAGGTCCAGGCCAATGTGGAGGATGACCGGAACCTGCCAGCAGGCATAACCACCAATCAACTCTCACGGGCTTTGGCAAAGGTTGGCATCTAGATTAAGCAACTCGCCGTCTTGGGTCTCAAAGCTTTCAAGTGATGTTACACACACATCACTTGTCCGAAGCAGTTAGTGTCATATCGGAGTATCATGGTCCCCGACGAACCATCCATGGATGCCACCACCGGGAGACACTCGAATCACGATGTGGCACTCCGGTTACCAAGAACGAAAAGGCAGTCGAAAAAACCGTCGTATATGCGACTCCAGTTGCACATTCAACGAGTCAGGGTATCACCGAAGCAGCAGTGCAGTATTGGAGGGAAAGTTCCCCTTTGGCATAATGGTTGAATACACATACTGGATCAAGATCACAGGCAGCCATGACTTGGCACGGGGCTTACACGGTCACCTACATCTCCCAGCAGGGAAGTACTATCTTCGCCACAATATTGGAAGCCTCATCACTAGGGACTTTGCCGCGAAGCAGCTCCGGTATCATCTACGCCCGACCTACAATGTCGTCCTATGAGAATGTGATAAGTATCCAATGAGCACGCCTTCAACGCAAGACCAGTTCAAAAATATTTCTCTTGACTATAATTAAAAGTCATCCACACTTCAACACATGCATCCTTGGCTTCCCACGAATGACACACACCTGTCCCTCGTGGACACTCAGGGGCTACACATATGCACATTATCTGGACAAACAAATACTCCCTCCGATCGGTATTGATTGTCGCAGCTACAGCTAGCGCAACGTTCATTCGGTGACAACCAATTCCAACTGGAGGTAGTAGATTTTTTGCACATGTTTAGAACACGTCGCCACTCGACACGAGAAAAATCCTTACAACCGGAGTACTTACTGTGATGTAGGGGCGGGAAAACTTGCTATAATCGTCAACCTCGGCGTAGAACTCACAGTTCTGCGACTTGGCTTGGCCAAGGAACCACACTACTCACCCCGTAATACTCCCATATCCGCACGGCGCACTACTAAATCATCGCTCCACGACATGCGTCGTGAAGGCGGAAAAACCACGGTCTTAAAGTCGTATTTGACCTCTGACGTCTTTGGATAAAGGATTTATTGCCTAAAATCTATGATGAGACTCAGACTAACCCTCCGCAGTTTGCCTCGCTCATCTATACTGGGTGCAGGAGAGGTCTACACTACAGGAATGCGTCGATACGCCGACAGCTGAAGTTGTCGGCACAGGCCTCGTTGCCCTCGGCGGATCTATACGCCGACGGCCGCCCTTGGCGTATGAGATGCCGTCAACGTATGCGATGCCATATCTACACCCAGGGCAACTCCAGGCCGTCGGCGTACGGAAGCCATCGGCGTGTATAGGTGGGGCCCACGACTGGTCTCCGACGGATCCGTAGTATACGCCGAGGGCAAGCCGTCGGCATATAGGAGCGACGTGGCGCGATCTGTGCGTTCCGGTGGTCATACGCCGACGGCATTGCCGTCGGCATAGGGTTGACCATTTGGCACAGGTTGTACCCTATGCCGACGGCAATGCCGTCGGCGTAGATATCCCAGTTTTTTTTTAAATTGCTGCTGGCAGCTCGTTTTTCAGCAAAATTACAGAAAATTGACAGCAATCAATATCACAAGCAACAGATCACACATAGGCTATCATCACAAACAAACAAGTTCACAAGCAAAATATGAAGCAACATGCTATGTCATAAGTGTAGATACACACATAGGGCTATCATCCTACAATCTAGGGGCGGCGACGGGGTGAGCCCCATATCTCCCCTAACTCCACGCAATGTAGAAGACAAGGTCGCCGCGTTCCCTTGCCTTGGCTCATATTGTCCAATCACCTGCATTGAGGAAGGGAAAACAAGTAAGCATAAAGACATAATAAAATGTAGACACTAAGCATAAAGACATAATTGCAATTAAGAAAGCATGTTGAAAAATAAATACTAAGCTTAAAAACATAGAAGACACTAAGCATAAAGACGTAATGCAATTAAGAAAGCATGTTGAAAAATAAATACTAAGCTCAAAGACATAAAAGACCGTCACCTCGAATCATCAGTGTCATAATTAAGTTGGTTCTCATTCTCACTATCACTATCACGTGAGATGTAAGTTGGAGGCTCATCGCACGGTGGAGGCTAGTCATCATTGGCATTGTCCGCTTGAAACTTCAACAGGATATCTATGTCCTTTAGATTCACCACTTGCCTCACCACGAGTGTGTGCATTGCTCTCGAGGTCCTCAAGACCGCTCGTTCGTAAGCCAAAGTTCTCGAAATCCTCTTGCTCTTGATAGAAAATCCCCTCGTATGTTTAGGGTTAATGTTGTTGTAATCGTCAGCGGAGGGCATGGGTAGCTTACCATGTGGCGATACCCGGAACACGACTTCCCAACCCTTGAGTCCCTCTTTTTGGCATGGGTAGGGCAAATAATAAACTTGCTTGGCTTGGTGAGCCACAATAAAGACATCGGCTCCGCTATAGGTGGTTGAAGTTCTAACTTCAACTAACCCAATGGAAGGGTCACTTCTCAGTCCACCGTGTGGTCCAGTGTCTGGGTCGAACCAGTGGCATTGGAACACAACGAGCTGGAGTTCTATGTTCGTACGATTGAACGTCAGCTCGTATACCTTCTCTAACCTTCCGTAGTAATCAACACAATTGGCTCCATCGACTCCTCTAGATCCTCTCGTGAATACCCCAGTATTTATAGTTTTTGCATTGGGCCGACTCTTCCAGTGATTCTCTGTATGGAAGCGGTACCCATTCACATCATACTTCTCATACGTCATGACGGTACGATCAAAACCTTGGGAAACACATCTCAACTCATCCGTCATCTCAACGTTGGAATCAGCTCCCTAAAAGAGGGACAAGTTAGAAATTGTTTTGTCAATTAGTTATGTGTAAGAGGGACATGTTAGAAATTACCTTTTTCCCTGAACCAAGAGTCAAAAAAATTCCCTCCGGAGCACCCTTTTTCAGAAGAGTGTCCAGCTCCTCGACAGAGGGATCTGCCGTTCCCGACCACTGTTCATTCCTGAATTGCCTAAAAAGAGAAAATACGTATTAGACCGAAACCGAGTTACTAGTTGCAAAGTAATTTGTTCACCATTTTACCTGATGAATTGGACTACTTCTTGCATGTTCGTAAGCACATAGAACATTATGGAATTCTTCTCTTCCTTGGTCAAGTCATAATTTACCCCACCACCGCCTTGCCACCGGGACACTGGAAGAGTAGGAGCTTGGGGTCTTGCTTGGGCTCGTCGACATTGTACCAAGAGACCTGGTTATGCTGAGTGGGAACTTCATTGGGATAGTATGTTGTCACGGCGTATGCCATCTCCCGAAGTATTGTTGCCTCGGCTATGCATGCTTCAATCCTAGCTTTGTTTCCAGTTATGTTTCGAATATATTTAAACTCTCTCTCAATACAAAACTGCCAACGAAACTGCACCGGTCCACCCAAGAGTGCCTCGTTCGCGAGATGCACGACGAGATGTGCCATGGGAACAAAGAAGCCTGGCGGAAAGATCGTCTCTAAATTGCATAGCAACTCCGGCACAAGATCATGCAGCTTCTGAATAACCAGGGGACATATCTGCTGTCGCAACAGTGGAACATGGGTTCCCCTAGTACTGCCAAAGTGGGTCCACCCCATGTGGGCCCAAGTGAAGATGGACAAGACCAAGACTCAAGTCAAGCTGGCGGGTTCACCGTCAAGACACGCAAGGCCTGCATCGACTAAGGGCTCCGGTCCTGGGGACCTTCCGGGTCCCCGAATCAAGCAAGAAGGCCAGGAAGGACCCGAGAGCCCGAGTTCCCGGCAGGAGGCCAGGCTCCCTCCGGGTACTCCTACGTCCTGTGGATAAGCACTCCACCTCACCACGGAAGACTTGGGAAGCAAGGCGAAGGCAGCGCGGGGGAAGCACGTCCCGTGGTGGTGTCAGCTCCTGTCCACCCCAAGGCGGACGCTCCCACCTAACCCAAGGAGACGCTAGGCTGAGGAGAGGCCACGTCTCCCCCTAAACTAGATGAGGAGGGTCCTTCACCCCGAAGGTCCCTCACGCCCCTCACGTGACCCTGTGGCAACCCCTTAGCCTATAAAAGGAGGACCAAGGCACGGAGAGAGGGGAGAAGAGAGAGTCGAACCAAGGAGAAGACAAGCTAGAACCAGAGCAAGACTAGACTAGGGCTGCGAGGTAGAGAGGAAGGTGATCTCCTCCGGGTCAGGATCTGTCCTTCTTCTACCTCGCCAAAACCCTTCCGGGTACCCTGCCGGGAGGTTCCATTGTAAGCCACACTATGAAGAACTCATCAATCCAGACATGCAGGAGTAGGGCTTTTAGCCTCCGGGCGGCCTGAACCTGGGTAGCTCCTTGTGTCCCTTTGGTTGCATGCTTTGATCGTGGAGAGGAGAGCTTGATCTAGACTCCGCCCAAGAAGACGATTCTCAGCCTCCTTCGCGCCCCGTGCCGAACCTAAAAGGGGGTATCCTATACTCCCGGTGTCCGTGCAACGAGACACGACATCTGGCGCGCCAGGTAGGGGGCGCAAGTGCTGGATTCATCTTCATCAAGTTCATCGGCAAGTTCTTCGTCAAGCATGCCTCCAAGGAAGAAGGGAGATCCTGCGGCGTCCAAGCCGGTCTCTCCCTCACGCACCAAGCTTCAGCTGAACGTCGTGCTGCTGGCGCACGGCGGAGCGCTCTCCGTCCCCGCCTCCCATGGAGAGGGTGGCGCCGGACGAAGTGGACGGTCGCGACAAGGACAACGGCCCTGGCGGAGCGGCGGCTCCAAAGGGCGCCACCATGCCTCCTCCTCGCTCAGGGGAGAAGAGCGTCTGCAACGGCACCGGCAAGGAGCCCACCGCTGGAGGAGGGAACCACGGCGTTCGCCCCAGCGGGGATCCACGAGCATCCAAGAGCAAGACCTCCGCGCACTCGCCTTCGGACGTGCAAGCTCGCCATGATGCTCTAGTCGCTGCCAAGGCACTGATGCAGTTCCCTCCAAGCAGCGGCGACCCCAAGGTCTACCAAGAATGGAGGACTCGCGTCGAGAGGCTCCTCGACTTCGCCGATGGTGGTCCGTGGGTCGAACCCACTCAAGCTCCCACCGTCGACAACCCGGAGCAGCACAAGACAAAACACGTGATCCGCGAGGCCAGCCTCGTGGTGAACGTCAAGCCAAGACGGCGCCTCCTCGCACCGCGCCACCGATGGCTGATCGGCTAAACCGCGATCACGGCGAGGCCATCTCCATCGGGTCGTCTACCTCGCGCAACCCAGATCTTCGTGACGAGCTCAACAGCCGTCAGAACGAGGATATGCGCACCCGCATCGAGCGTCGCCGAGAACGTCACCGCCGGGAAGATCGGGGCATCGACCTCGCCGAAGGCTGCCTCGCCCTCGCTCCCGAGTTCCGCCACTTCAACTGGCCCAAGAAATTCAAGATCGACGTTCTCCGCTACGACGGCACCACGAACCCCCGGGACTTTCTGCAGATCTACTCTCTTGCTGCGATGGTTGCCGGGGCCGACGAGGTCATGATGGCCAACTGGTTCCCGTTGGCCCTGAAGGGAGATGCCCAGACTTGGCTTCTCAACCTTCCCAAGTGCTCCATCCGTTCCTGGCGGGCACTGAAGGAGCAGTTTCTGGGGGCTTTCCAAGGCGGGTACGAGCGCCCGGGGGCTCCCAGTGATCTCCACGACTTCAAGCAGTTGCCGGGTGAAACTCTCCGCAAGTTCATCCAGCGCTTCACCCAGAAGATGAACACCATCCCGTGCATCAAGGAGGAGTTGGTGATCCAGTCCTTCCACGCCAACGTCCGCAACCCCAAGATGCGCGAGAAGCTGAGCATCCATCGCGTCGAGTCTGCTCGTAAGCTCTGGGAGCTTGCAGACGGTGCGCTCGAGCTGAAGAAGGAGCCAAGTTCCCCGGGGAGGATGAACCCGAGGACAAGGCCGCTCCAGTAAGAACAAGAAGCGGGACCCTGGACCCGACAAGCGGATCTTCGTCACCGAGCCTCTTCCGAAGAAGACCAAGCCCGCGCCGACTTCCGAGGAAGAAGGTGAAGGTGATCCCTGGTGCCACATCCATCCAGAAGGCAACCACTTGCTCAAGGACTGCCGCATGCTCAAGAACCTCGCCGTCCGGAGCAACGCCGAGCTGATGGGGTCAGTCAAGACGGTTGCTACAACTGCGGCACTGCCGGGCACATCGCTCGTGACTGTCCCACGGGTCGCCAAGGCGGAGGCGGCCGTGGATGGTACCGAGGTGGTGGCCGCGGGGGCCGGAGGAGGACGCGGCGGTCAAGGTGGTCGCGGGTACACACTCCGGAGGCCGCCCACGTCGGCAACGGGGAAGCTCCGGCTCCCCAAGGAGGCAACGGCGGCAAGTATCAAGAAGTCACGGAGTTGTCGGGTGCATCCACGGAGGGTCTTCTCTGCCTCCCTCCAACGGCGCCTGCAAGAGACTTGTCCGGGAGCTGAACGCGGTTGCTTCTGCTCCGTCCAAGCCCCTGGACTGGTCTAGCCAAGTCATCACCTTCGACCCAGAAGACCACCCTGCAAACTGCCGGGGTCGGGACCCTGCCGCTGATCGTGTCGCCCGTCATCCACAACTACAAGGTCACCAAGATGCTGGTCGACGGAGGCTCCAGCCTCAACTGCTGACGGCGAAGGTCCTGGCTGTCCTTCAAATCCCCTGTCTCGCCTACAAGACACTGGGGTGTTCCAAGGCGTGAACGGAAGTGTTACTCGACCCCTCGGGAAGATCACCCTTCCGGTCACCTTCGGCGACTCCAAGAACTTCCGCACCGAGGAAATCGTCTTCGACATCGCCGACACTCCGCTACCGTACAACGGCATACTTGGCAGACCTGCTCTGGCCAAGTTCATGGCCGTCTCCCACTTCGCCTACAACATGCTGAAGATTCCGGCGCCGTGGGGTGATCAAGGTCAAGGCCGACATCGACGATGCTATCTACTGCGTTCACCAGCTGAACCAGACGGTGGCAACCACGGCGGACATCCCTCAAGGTGTACAGGAGGATGATGATGGGGCTCTCCCCGGGGGCGAAGGGCACCCCGGGGGCTCCACATCTACTCCACCCAAGAAGGCGCCATTCCATGGCGATCCGCAGCTGACCAAGAAGGTGGCGCTAACCAGCGACGGAGTTCGCTCCATCACCATCGGCGCCCGCCTCACCGACAAATAGGAAAGCGCGCTCGTCGCCTTCCTTCGGGAAAACTCTGACGTCTTCGCGTGGGAGGCATCAGGTTTACCCGGCGTACCAAGGGAGGTGATCGAGCACAAATTGGCGGTCAATCCGGGGGCTCGCCCCGTGAAGCAGGTTCTCCGGAACCAAAGCAAGGAAAAGCTGGAATTCATCATCGCCGAGGTGGACAAGTTGATAGAAGCTGGTGTCATCCGGTCGGTTCCCCACCCAAGCTGGGTGGCCAACCCCGTGGTGGTACCGAAACCCATGACCTTCAAGTGGAGACTCTGCATCGACTTCACAGACCTGAATAAGGCCTGTCCCAAGGACCCTTTCCCCCTGCCGCGGATCGACATGATCGTGGATTCCACGGCCGGGTGCGAGCTGCTGTGTTTCTGGATGCCTTTTCCGGGTACCACCAGATCATGATGTCACTCGAGGACCAAGAGAAGACGGCCTTCATCACTCCCAAGGGCTGCTACTGCTACACCCGGATGCCTTTTGGCCTCCGAAAGCCGGCGCTACCTTCCAGCGCGCAATGCAAGCATGCCTTGGGTCGCAGCTGGGCCGCAACGTCGAAGCGTACATCGACGACATCGTGGTCAAGACCCGGTACAAGGACTCCCTCATCCAAGACCTGCACGAGACCTTCGAGAACCTCCGCCGGGTCAACTTCAAGCTCAACCCCGACAAGTGCGTGTTCGGGGTCCCCTCCGGCAAGCTGCTGGGTTTCCTGGTCTCTCACCGAGGGATCGAGGCGAATCCGGACAAAATCAAGGCAATCGAGCGCATGGAGGCGCCCCGGCGGGTCAAGGACGTACAGCGCTCAACGGGTGCATCACTGCACTCGGGCGTTCATCTCAAGGCTTGGGGAGCGGGCCTTACCGTTCTTCAGGCTGCTCAAGAAGTCAGGCCCCGTGGAGTGGACCTCCGAGGCCGAGGAAGCCCTGCAGTCCCTTAAGCGCTACCTCGCCTCGCCACCAATCCTCGTGGCACCAGAAGAGAAGGAGCCCCTACTACTGTACATTGCTGCCACCAACCAGGTGATCAGCGCTGTGCTCGTGGTAGAGCGTGACGCTCCTCCGAAGAAGTCAAGCAAGATCAAGGGCAAGCGACCCGGGAACTCTCTTCCGGGCAACCGTGCAAGAAAAGGCTGCCGGGTGACCAGGGGTCTCATGATCCTGGCGTCACTGCAACTTCACCAGCGACGCGGATCCCGTCGGGAATGGAGAATCTCCCTCCGACGAGACTTCGCCGGGGGCTACATCGTCCCCACCCCAAGACGTCGACGAGGAGGAAGCCGAGCCCTCTCAGGACTCGGCGACCCGCAAGGTGCAGCACCCGGTCTACTTCGTCAGCGCAGTGCTGCGCGACGCCCGGGAGCGGTACCCCATGATGCAGAAGCTGCTGCTGGCAATCCTCATTGCCTCCCGCAAGATGAGGCCGTACTTCCAAAGCCATCCCATCACGGTGGTGTCCAAGTACAACCTAAGAAGCCCCCTGGAGAACCCACTTGCCACTGGTCGCATATCATGGTGGGCCATGGAGCTTCAAGGTTTCGGTCTCAAGTTCGAGCACACGGACAACATCAAGAGTCAGGCGCTGGCGGATTTCACGGCCGAGTGGACCGGACGAGGAAACCTGCCTCCCCGGGAAGGAAGATCCTAGCGCCTGGACATGCACTTCGACGGCTCCTACACCAAGGGGAAAGGAGGTGCTGGGGTTGTCCTAACCTCACCAACCGGGGACCGGCTGAAGTACGTCGTCCAGATGCACTACCAAGGGAACATCTCCAACAACACGGCGGAGTACGAGGGCCTGCTCGCAGGACTTCGTGCTGCCATCGGCCTCGGCATCAACAAGATCGTCGTCAAGGGTGACTCTCAGTAGTCATCAAACAAGTGAACAAGGAGTACGCGTGCCCTCAGATGGCACCATACGTTGAAGAGGTCTGGAAGCTGCAGCGGCGCTTCGACAACTTCCGGGCTGTGTACGTCCCACGGGGAGAAAACACGGCCGCGGATGAGCTATCGCAGGTGGCGTCCAAGCAAGAACCAGTGCCTCCCGGGATCTACATCGAGGTCCTCAGGCGACCTTCGATCCCGCCCGAGAGGCTCGCGACAAGATCTGCGCCGGGGGCTGGCGACCCTTCTACCTCGACAACACGGGTAGCCAGCCCAGAAGCTCAAGACCCGGCAGCCCCTCCAGCGGAGGAAGCTATGCTTTCTTTCCGTCGGATGGTGCTACCGGTGGAAGGAACCCACCCACCCTGGGCCCGGGACATCGTCAAGTACATCATGGAGCACGCCCTCCCGGAGGACGATCACGACGCCGAGCGGGTGGCTCGTCAAGCCAAGCTCTACGTCATGATCGACGGCGAGCTCTACCGACGGGACAACGGAGTCAAGCTCCGCTGCATCCCTCAAGAACAAGGCCAAGTACTGCTACGGGACATCCACGAAGGCACATGTTCAAGTCATGTGGCATCAAGATCACTGGCGGGTAAAGTTTTCGTCACGGGTTCTACTGGCCAACAGTCCTCAGTGATGCGGAGCAGCTAGTCAAGACCTGTGAAGCCTGCCAATACTATGCGAAGAACATACATCAGCCGGCGCAAGCTCTGCAGCCAATTCCAATCTCCTGGCCGTTCGCGGTCTGGGGGCTGGACATCGTGGGAAAGATACCGAAGTCTGTCGGGGGCCATGAATACCTTTTCGTGGCCATCGACAAGTTCACAAAGTGGGTGGAAGTGATGCCAGTACCAAGACAGACAGCTCAAGCAGCCATCAAGTTCATTGAAGGGATCGTGTACCGCTTCGGAGTACCCAACAGAATCATAACGGACAATGGCTCTCAGTTCACAAGCCGATCCTTCCTCAACTTCTGTGAAGAGCTGGGAATCAAGGTGTGTTTGCCTCGGTGTCCTACCCAAGGTGCAATGGGCAAGTGGAGCGAGCCAATGCGGAGGTCCTAAAGGGTTTGAAGACCAAGGCCTTTGACAAGTTAGAAGACAAGGGCAAGAACTGGATTGAGCATCTACCAAGTGTCTTGTGGTCCCTCAGAACCACACCAAGCAGAGCCACTCAAGAAACACCATTCTTCCTTGTCTATGGAGCAGAAGCCGTCTTGCCAACAGAGCTCAGGCATGGATCCCCCCGGGTACTTGCCTATGATGAAGACGCACAAGCTGAGAGGAGGATTGATGACATCAACTTCCTGGAAGAGGTGCGGTGCCGAGCTTCCTTACGATCTGCTCGATACCAGCAAGGGCTCCGCCGCTATCATGATCGCCATATCCGTTCACGGGTACTGGAACCCGGAGACCTGGTTCTCCGCAAGAAGCAGAAGCTTGATAACATGAACAAGCTGTCCTCCAAGTGGGAAGGACCTTATCGGGTGACGCATACCCTGAGACCCGGAGCTGTTTATCTGGAGGACGAGAAAGGCAGGCCGGAGGACAACACCTGGAACATCGAGAATCTCCGGAATAAAAGATAAGTTTTTCAATTCTGTGAGCCTCTCTTGTTGTCGTGAAGTGTGTTATCTGTAACAACCCCCAAGCAGGGGGCTAACATGGTGCCGGTGGCTGACAGGTCGAGCGCGAGCAGCCTATCAGTAGGCGCTACCACCTGATCGTGCCGTACTGCCGCGGTAAGAAGTGGAACGGGCAGTGCTGTGTTTTAAAGAACCTAAACACAGAAATGCACATTCAACTTTGCTTGCGGGTTGCTCCGGATGAAACACTTTCACGACATGTAAGGGAGGGTCCATTCTTTTCCTACTGAAAGTGCGTTGTGTGTAGCGCCTCTCCCGGACAGGATTGGATGCTGAAGAGCGGCTCAGGAGCTGGATACCCGGAAGGACAAATTAGATCAAGGACACGGCAAAAACCAGCTAAGTCTTTGCATGTGCATCTGGCATTCTAGGCATAATATCTCGCTCGAGTCAATATACCACCAACCTGCGCATGCTTGACAGTTGATGAGAACCTTTGCGGGGGTAATGCGTCCTCCCCGGCGAACGGTCAGATTTCCCTTCTGGCCTAGTACCCGTGGCTGTGGAGTGGACTCCCGGAAGGCATAGTGCTCTTAGGGGTGCTGCTACTGTGCGGGCGGTCAGAGCACTTGTCACCTAAGAGATCTCCTCAGAAAACTTGACGGCGCGTTAGTGCAAAGGAAGGTTTGGGAAATGACCCCGACAGTTGAGCCCTAGGATTGCATTCATCTGAACTTACATTCTGAGTTTACAATTCTGGATTACATTCAGTCGAAGCTTTTCCTGGATACATATCTAGCTAATGCTACTAAGGCCAGCTCAGGGCTCCTGGCTGTGCAGCTCTGTCTTTCTGTTTTATTGCCTGCCGGGTGCACTCCGGACTCCCGGGGACGCCTGGGATGAGGGAGGGCATTCGCACAGGATCTTCAGGGGTCCCATGGGCCGGGAACTTTCGGGCAAACCATGGCACATGCTGGCTGCAGAGGAGGTGCACATGGTCCACGAACTTATCCATGATGTCTTCCTCATCCTGTACAAAGGGAAGAAATTGAGTCAAGGCACAAGATCTGCCCAAGGGTCGTATTGCCAGAATCAAGGCGGCCTTACCTTGAAGACATCGTCAAGATCGCAGAGGAGGCAGATCAATCTCTGATTGCCTGTGGCCTCCTTCCATAGCTCCATCTTGATGGTGTCCTTCCGGATCGCCAGCGCTACCGATGCCTCCATGGCGGCAGAACCGGCGATGTTCCCCACTGCAGGGAAAACCAAGGAGACTCGAGGGCGAGGATCAACCTTGTCCTTCCTAGTGGCTCGGCTCCAGCTTTGCTAGGTGCCTCCGCCGCTCCTCGAAAGACGGACTCCGCCGTCGACACATCGGACAAGGCCCTCTCTGCTTCGCCGGACATCGTTCTGCGGGACGAGGGGAGGCAAAGGAAGAAGAGGAGCGGAGCAAGGCGAGAAGATGTGGCGAAGGGGTGGAGTCTGGATGGCCTTTTATAGGCCTCCCACGCTCCACCTACCCCTTGACGCTACGACTGCTGCAGTAATGGGAGCGCGTTTTGCAAAAAACTCGTTCTCATTCATACGGACGCGACACGAAGACAATGAGGAAAACAAGATCTTCTTCATTTACAAGGACTACAAGGGGACGATCTTTTTTACAACAAAAAGGTCGGCTCCCGCCGAACAAGGAGCACCGCCGTACAATGGAAGATGCTACTTCCAGAAATACGACGTCAAGGCCGCCAGGGAGGAGGTCAATGAGATCTCCATGGCGCCCGTCCGAAGCTCCTCGCCTTCAGGAAGACGAGCTCCCCTCGACCTTGATGTCGATGAGTTTTCCTCATCTTCATCCTCGTCGTAGGAGCTCGAGCTGCCGCTGCTGCTCTCCATGCAGCACTCCACGCGTCCGCCATCGACACCGAAGATCTTCACGGAGAGCGTAGCATCTCCGTCGTACCGAAACACCAAGCACTGCCCCCTGGACAGGCGGTGGGCACGGAGAACGACTTCCACCTCGGACCCAGAAGCAGGGCGCCGTCAGCGGTGCACTCCGCCATGGCCCAGGAGGGGCCATTGGGGCATCCTTCCACCTGCAGCCAGAAGTCGGACGGTCCGATGTCCTCCGTCGCCATCGCGAAGGAATCTGGCAAGAGAAGCCGGCTGTGAGGCCTGCGGTTCAGATCCACGGCGAACTCGAATGGTGTGAAGCTGGTATGAACCATGCTCCTAGAAGAGGGGCAGCGGTGCCGCGGCCTCAACGGCCGCCGCGACCGCGAATCCCACGACCTCGCGGAACACCTCGACCACGAGCGGAGGGGCCACTCTCCGCAGCAGTTGAAGAAGTACGAGGGCGTCCAACTCCTCTCTTCGCTCTCGCCATTGGCGCTGGCAGCTTGTAGGGAGGCCTGGAGTTGGACCAAGGAAGAAGATGACCGAAGAGGCTAGGGGTGCGCCTCGCTTTTATAGCCGCGGCAGTGCCTCTGCCACGCGTCTCCTCGTTTCCTCCGTTAGTGGGAATCGAGGGGGCCCTCGCAGTTATTCCCCCGAGCGGAGTAACTCCAAGACCTTCAAGACCATCAGTGAAGCGAAGCTGAGAAGACCAGGTACCCGGGACCCACTTTGACCTATCTTTATGCCATGGCCCCCGGCAGCTGGAGTAAGAGCCACCGGGACCATGCCCGGGGGCTACTGCAAACAGTGGAACATGGGGTTCCCCTAGTACTGCCAAAGTGGGTCCACCCCATGTGGGCCCAAGTTGAAGATGGACAAGACCAAGACTCAAGTCAAGCTGGCGGTTTCACCGTCAAGACAGGCAAGGCCTACATCGACTAAGGGCTCCGGTCCTGGGGACCTTCCGGGTCCCCGAATCAAGCAAGAAGGCCAGGAAGGACCAGAGAGCCTGAGTTCCCGGCAGAGGCCAGGCTCCCTCCCGGGTACCTCCTACGTACCTGTGGATAAGCACTCCACCTCACCACGGAAGACTTGGGAAGCAAGGCGAAGGCAGCGCGGGTGGGAAGCACGCCCCGTGGTGGTGTCAGCTCCTGTCCACCCCAAGGCGGACGCTCCCACCTAACCCAAGGGAGACGCTAGGCTGAGGAGAGCCACGTCTCCCCCTAAACTAGATGAGGAAGGTCCTTCACCCCGAAGGACCCTCACGCCCCTCACGTGACCCTGTGGCAACCCCTTAGCCTATAAAAGGAGGACCAAGGCACAGAGGAGGGGGGAGGACAAGACGAGAGAAAGGGTCGAACCAAGGAGGAAGACAAGCTAGAACCAGAGTAAGACTAGACTAGGCTACGGAGGTAGAGAGGAAGGTGATCTCCTCCGGGTCAGGATCTGTCCTTCTTCTACCTCGGGCCAAAACCCTTCCGGGTACCCTGCCCGGAGGTTCCATTGTAAGCCACACTATGAAGAACTCATCAATCCAGACATGCAGGAGTAGGGCTTTTAGCCTCCGGCGGCCTGAACCTGGGTAGCTCCTTGTGTCCCTTTGGTTGCATGCTTTGATCGTGGAGAGGAGAGCTTGATCTAGACTCCGCCAAGAAGACGATTCTCAGCCTCATTCGCGCCCCGTGCCGAACCTAAAAGGGGGTATCCTATACTCCCGTGTCCGTGCAACGAGACACGACATCTGCTTAGCACAGAGCGTGCGGAAGAAATGGCTCAACTCCGCAAGTACTCGCCAGACACGATCGGGAGATACCCTCGAACCATCACCGGTATCAGCCGCTCATCCATATTTGATAGTCGTGACTCTTGAACCCGGTGATCTTTCCTTTTCAATATTGACTCCATTACTTATATTCGAACAATAACCATCAGGCAACATCACGACGTATTTGAGCCAGTGAATGACTCCTTCTTTTGGAGACTATCAAGGCAGAAGTCGGCATTCGGCTTGAACCAATTTCTTCGACGATT
Source organism: Poa pratensis (assembly GCA_947311845.1). Taxonomy (NCBI): domain Eukaryota; kingdom Viridiplantae; phylum Streptophyta; class Magnoliopsida; order Poales; family Poaceae; genus Poa; species Poa pratensis. The sequence goes on from CAMZMU010000128.1 coordinate 43,108,084, forward strand.
GTCAGAGGCTGCATGTGTAATTTCTCCCTATCGCAGAGCTTCGAACATCGACTCTGGCCTTGACATTATCCTTTGACTTCTCAGGAATGTTCAGGACTGTGTGAAAGATCATCTCTCCGACATTCTTCTCGTGTGCATCACATCGATGTTATGGGGAAGTTCGAGGTCCTTGTAATACTTTAGCTGTGTTAAGCCTGCCACGTGAGTCCAGTTGTGCGTTACACCATATCCCTGATATCGTGGGCCTGGTACCCCAGCAGGCATGAGAGCTCGTAGCTCGGCATCAACAGCTGTACAATCGAACTTCGGTATCTCTTTACTTCACGCACAACTATGTCCTTCGTGAAGTTCTTTTTGTCTTCTCTGAACCGATGCCTTCTTTTGAGGAACTGTCGATGCTTGTCAAACGCGACATACTTGCGACCTCCAGTTAGCCAAAGGAAGTCAAGTCGGTTCCTGCACACTGGGCATGGCCACTTACCAGCTGTAGTCCATCCACAGAATAGGGCATACCCGGGTAGGTCGGGCATGGAATATTGGTACCACACTTCATCGAGAAGTTTCTCCTCGATGCTCGGTCGTATGTCCACGTCCCAAGTTCCCAGGAGTGGATCAATATCCACAAGTGGCTGCATGTAGACACTCAAATTCTTCCCCGGGTATTCGGGCCCTGGAATGATCACGATAGAAATATTAACTTCCTTAACGTTTTCGTCTACCCCCATAGACGTGCGTCGAAAGGGGTAGGCCAGTGGACTTTTTTGCTTGGTTTGTTAGATTAGGCCATAGGAACATGAGAAACCAAAGTCTACACCAAATCAACACAAGATTCCATCCGGTTCGCCCGAAAGGGGAGTTTTCACCTGTAAGTGCAGAAACTCACTAGAGAGAAAGTGAAGTCGGAAGCCGGTCACACCTAGGAGTAGAATATTGCACATTTACAACACCCAACACACTTGTATACATATGGTATGGCACAACCTAGGTTGGGTGGGGTTCTGACGCTCGGGGCCCCGCTTCGGCGAAACCCTGAATCCGCTGAAAAACCCTAACGTTTTCGTCTACCCCCATAGATGTGCGTCGAAAGGGGGTAGGCCAGTGGACTTTTTTCTTGGTTGTGTTAGGTTAGGCCATAGGAACATGAAAACCAAAGTCTAACCCCAAATCAACACAAGATTCCATCCGGTTCGCCCGAAAGGGGAGTTTTCACCTCTAAGTGCAGAAACTCACTAGAGAGAAAGTGAAGTCGGTGAAGCCGGTCACACCTAGGAGTAGGATATTGCACATTTACAACACCCAACACACTTGTATACATATGGTATGGCACAACCTAGGTATGGTGGGGTTCCGACGCTCCGGGGCCAAGCTTCGGCGAAACCCTGAATCCGCTGGAAAAACAATAACGTTTTCGTCTACCCCCATAGACGTGCGTCGAAAGGGGGGTAGGCCAGTGGACTTTTTTGCTTGGTTCTGTTAGGTTAGGCCATAGGAACATGAGAAACCAAAGTCTACCCCAAATCAACAGAAGATTCCATCCGGTTCGCCCAAAGGGGAGTTTCACCTCTAAGTGCAGAAACTCACTAGAGAAAAGTGAAGTCGGTGAAGCCGGTCACACCTAGGAGTAGGATATTGCACATTTACCACACACAATACACTTGTATACATATGGTATGGCACAACCTAGGTTTGGGTGGGTTCCGACGCTCCGGGCCCCGCTTCGGCGAAACCCCGAATCCGCTGGAAAAACCATAACGTTTTCGTCTACCACCCCCATAGACGTGCGTCGAAAGGGGTAGGCCAGTGGACTTTTTTGCTTGGTTGTGTTAGGTTAGGCCATATGAACATGAGAAACCAAAGTCTATACCAAATCAACACAAGATTCCATCCGTTCGCCCGAAAGGGGAGTTTTCACCTCTAAGTGCAGAAACTCAGTAGAGAGAAAGTGAAGTCGGTGAAGCCGGTCACACCTAGGAGTAGGATATTGCACATTTACAACATCCAACACACTTGTATACATATGGTATGGCACAACCTTGGTTTGGGTGGGGTTCCGACGCTCCGGGGCCCCGCTTCGGCGAAACCCTGAATCCGCTGGAAAAAACCCTAACGTTTTCGTCTACCCCCATAGACGTGCGTCGAAAGGGGGTAGGCCAGTGGACTTTTTTGCTTGGTTGTGTTAGGTTAGGCCATAGGAACATGAGAAACCAAAGTCTACACCAAATCAACACAAGATTCCATCCGGTTCGCCCGAAAGGGAGTTTTCACCTCTAAGTGCACTAGTAGAGACAGGGCCTTTCGTCCGGATCTTTTCCCAGCCCCTTTCCAAACCGGGCTAAAGGCCCGGCCACGTCGCCCGAAATAGCCCACACGCGCCCCTCACCCCTTTTGTCCCTGTTCGTTAGGGCCTTTAGTCCCGGCTCGTGTCACCAGCCGGACTAAAGGGGTATGCCACCGCTGCGGCCTGGTGCCCCCCTTTAGGCACGGTTGGTAACACCACTGGGCACCAGCTGCCGCCGCAAGCAACAGGCCACCCGTACGCTGGGGGAGCGTGGGTAGAGGTGGTGGGTACAAGAACTGCAAATATCGAGAAATTGAAAGTGGGCTCTGGAGAGAGATAGCATCCCACTGGAAGGAGTTCCATCGGAACGAACGCGCGGATTATTTTATAAAATAGAAAATGGCAAGGCGCCGATGGCCGCCTCTACGCCGACGGCCAAATGCCTAATTATTATCTTATTTTATATTTATACTTATTTTTTATTAGTATAAATTATTTACTACCGCACTCCGCGAAGGAAACACACAAACTGCAACTGCTTGATCCAACGGCTCCTAAGCTCTCGAAGGAAACAAACGATCCGCGTACTTGTTCCTGATTGGCTAGCCGAAGGGAGTCATTCGCTTGATCCAACGCTCCCAAGCTCTCGAAGGAAACACACGATCCGCGTACTGTTCCTGATTGGCTAGCCGAAGGGAGTCATTCGCTTGATCCAACACGGCTCCCAAGCTCTCGAAGGAAACACACGATCCGTGTACTTGTTCCTGATTGGCTGGCTGGAGGGAGTCACTCGGAGAGGCGGGTCTATAAGAGAGGCATGAGTACACTTCACATCCATCATTGGCAGTACACAGGTAGCAGAGAGCAAGATTTCTGAGAGGCAGGAGTTCCTAGAGCGGAGGCTGAAGGTGAACCCTCCCCTCGGTCGGATCCAAGCAGCGCAAGGATCTCTGATGATTAGCAACATCCCCAACACTTGTTAGGACGGTTTGCAGATCATCAGAGACGTCTTGCCGCTGTTTGGATCGAAGGCCGATTTGTCGTCTCATGACCACGCGATGATTTGCCGATTTGCCGGTCAAGTGGCCACTGGAGAAGGTAGGCAACTTCGATCCGACGTGGTTCTGAAAGGGGCATGGTTAATTTAGTAAGTGCTTGCGCATGGTTACCATCACTGGATAATATAGTTAGAATAGGATAACTTAGTTAGAATAGCAAAAAGAAGGTTGGTAGATGCCATATCTAGGTTCCAACCTTTGCTTTACATATTTGGCCAGCGCTATAAGATTTTCTATTTTATGGCTCGAGGAGAGCGAGGATGAAGATGATATCTTCATGCCGAGTGAAGAGAGCAAGAAAGCTGCAGCAGCGGCGGCGGCGTCATCGTCGAAGGGCAAGGTGCTGCGTCGTCGAATGACAAGGGTGCTGCGTCGTCCGAAGGGCAAGGTGTTGCGTCGTCGAAGGCCGGAGTGATGGGGAGGCTGCGTCGATGGTAGATGAATTTTCTTTTTCTAATTTGCAGAGTACCATGTATCTTCAATTTATGTTGTGTTCTCGCTACAGCGATATTTTCTTCTCTGTGTAATTTATGTTGTCTATGTAATTTGCAGGGTTTGTTTAATATCAATGTGAAAAGTAGTCGAAAGGGGGTAGCAAAGTGAAATTTTTTGGTTGCTTGTGTAAGGTTAGCCCCTAGGAACACTCTAAACAAATTTATACCCCACCTCTTACGCAATATCTTGACGTGCAATTCTGAGAGGCAAGATTCGCGTCATCATTTTATGTGGGTGGAGACCGCTATTCGGTGTAGCTATATACATAAAAATGAATAAAAACATATTAAAAATGTTAAATTTAATTTATAGGTACAAATAAATACATAAAATTGAAGATTATAAAAAAAACATGGAACCTGTGCCGACGACTTTGCCGTCGGCATAGCTACACCATAAAAAAAAGAATAAACATTAAAAATAATTTGTTTTTGCCGACGGCATTGCCGTCGCGTAGGTGAGGCCGTAATTTCTTCTATTCTTAAAAAATTGTCTGGAATTACATTTACCGACGGCAAATTTATAACCGACGGCTACCTTCGGCTTAGAGTAGCTATGCCGACGGCATTTTCTATGCCGACGGGTTTTTTTGCGGGCTAGCCTCGACAGACTCTATGCCGACGGCCCCGACAAAAAGCCGCCGCTTAGGTGTTGGCCGTCGGCATAGTCCTGCTGTCCCGTAGTGCTACTTGCCTAGAACTGGAAACTCTCGTCAGTACGAGGGAACGAGGCCATAGCTGGTATAAAGTTAGGTGTGCACTACTCAGGCAGGTACGCTAATTTTTTTTTAAATAATACATTTTTTTAATTAAATTTCATAAATAATATGCGTTCCAAACTATTTTCAGAAATAATACACCCTCGTCTGCGGTGCAGTCGATGGTCCCTGTCGTCTTTAGCGTAGCCGACTAGGTGGTCGCCGTCGGCTGCATGGCTAACAGTACCTGGTCGGCTGCGCCGTGGCCGACAACACCTGATCGGCGGCGCCGTGGCCGACTGGACCTGCTTGGCCGCAGCCTAGCCGATGGCATCCAGTCGGCTATTGTTACTCCGACTGTTGCATGCACTCCCTATTTTTGCCGCTACGGTTGATCCAGGCATTTTTCCGCCATTTTTTCTCTTAAAGTTCTCGTACGTAGTAATATGTCAAGTGGTACATAGATATAAATAAGTCCCAAACTAACGTCGCATAGAAATAAAGAGTTGTCATACATAGATAGATAGCATGTCTCTAGTCGTAGAGTGAAGTGTCAGCCGTGACGTCTGCCACGGCGCGGAGGTGGTGGATTAGGCATCGTCCATCCTAACCTGTGGGCTGGGCGAATACCACGTGCAAGAATCAGGGACCCGTCCTGGTCATACAATGTCTCCTGAGTGGGGTATGGTGGAGGAGTGTTGTACATGCCCATCCAATTGTCGAGTTGCGAGTACGGATCTTGGTTGTTCCTACCTTCCTGATCACTCCCCCACGTGGATCCGGATGACTGCTGTAAGGACATAGACGGGTGGTGTCCGTATGCTCCTGACAGTGGGGAACATAAGTACTGAGTTAGTAAATGGGCGTAGCCAATAGATATGGGAAATAAAAGACAACGAAATACATACCTTGTGGCTGGGGTGGTGGACGAAGTATGTAGCCCGAAGTGGGACTCTGCTGGTGCTGCCAGGACGAACCTCCTGCCTTGTCAGGAGGGGGTGGTCTCGGCGTTGGCTGCGATGAAAAACGTGGACGCGGCTGCTGTCGATGCGGCTGCTGCTGGGAAGGACGCGGTGGGCGTTGTGCTGCATGGCGGTGATCAACGTCCGAAGTACGTGTGCACATGATAACCTCGTAGATACCTCGTAACTTGTCCTCTAGGCGCCGCACCTAGGACTGATGCGCCTGCCGTTCTAGAAGAGGGCCGGAGGACATGGAACGGTGGTACTCAGCGACATCATTCTGAAGCTCGTGTGTCAACTGGGCCGATCATTGGAACGAGAATGTTTACATAAATATGACAAAGTTTGCAACAACTAGATGCATTTTTTGGTAGAATATACTTACCGCGTATTGTCTGGAGCCTGAAGTAGACTGGCTCGGATACATATCCCACGTAGCGGGGGTCAGTGTCGCCTCGGGGTGCTCGTGATGCACCACGCGTACTCGTGTGGAGGTCATGTAAACCTGCAAATAGGAATTGAATTGTTGCTGATCAAACGCGAGATCCTCCTGCCAGACTCGTGTCGTCGCAGTGTCCCACTCAGTAACATAGGACTGAACCCTCCGAAGCCACTGAAGTGCGGTTCTATTAGTTTTTTTCCTTGATAACCTACAATTGTGATGTGTGTTCGACAATTAAGTAATGCTTACACGTGAGCACTATGAAACATTGCGTAAATAGACATACCCGTGGACGATGGGTGGGACGGGATCTTCCGTCGCTGGAGGAAGTGCCAGTTGTCGATGCCGAATTGCCTCATAACCCTCTCCTGGGCCATCTCCTCCACGGAGACATCGAAGATGATCTTCGATTTTGTCATCCAGTACGCGCGATCACTAGTGCAGAGCTCGGAGATACCACCTGGGTATTTAGCCTCCTGAGCTGCTTTCGTGTATGGCTCCCAGATAACCGCATCCGCACTCAACAGGTCAAACTGGTCGTTGAATGCCTAGTAGCAATTCCTTATCTGGACTTGAGCAAAGCGTCTCTGCAGAAAGCGAAAGTTAGAGGAAGCCAAAGTTTAATGAAATAATGCGCTAAATTAATTTATTAGACATACCCGGCGACGTGTCCAAAGTGTACCGAAAGTAGGCAAATCTATGCGATCGGCATCTAACAACGCGCCCTCAGGGTAAGCCTCCTCAGCAAATACGTCTGGTCGTCCGATAGGGAACCTCTCCCACGACCAGAGCTGCAACAATATAGGGCATCCAAGGAGGGCTGATGTAGGCGACAGAAGATGGCACCCGTTACACATACCTCGGTAAGTCGCCACTAAGACAGCAGAACCCCAACTCCTCTCTGTGATGTGGCCAGGTTCTGTAGCACTCGCGGTCTCCAGTGCAAGAGGGATGTACCTCGCGCTAATACTGGTGACATGGTTCTCGGTGAACATCACTTTCCCAAGAAGCCACGAGTGATTTGTGCATCATCCAACTGGATTGCTGGATACCCCGGAAACTTCCGTATCTATATTTAACAAATAAAATGTATAAACATAACGATGCATGCGAGAATAAAAATGTGAGTAAGGTGAACTAACCTGAAAACCGAGTAACCAATCAAGCTTGGGTCCGTGATCCTCTGAGGCAAATGGCCCAGCAGTGTGATGAATACCCTGGAAACGATGTGCCATCTCCTGCTCCCAATTATCCGGAGACTGCAACGGTCCAATGGGGCGACCAGCCAACGGTAGTCCCAGCAACAAAGACACATCCTCTAGAGTAGAAGCCATCTCACCCCAACGAAAGTGAAACGTGTGGGTCTCGGGCCTCCATCGGTCCACTAAGCAAGTGAGCAGGCAGTTGTCCATCTTCACGCGTGTAGACCAGGAGTGGCCTCAACTAGACGCGCGAGAGGTAAAAACCCATCCCACTTCAACCTGCATTTCCAGAAAACACAACATGTTCAGTATGTGTGGCCCAAGATAACATATATGCAATGGACAAATATTTTGAAAACATATCTCTCAACCCAACCAGGGTGTATCTGCCAGTTTTCCCTAGTTCCGCGAGTGATGAGGGCAGATAGGGTGCTCTCCTACAATTTCTTAGCACGATGCATACTATCCACGTCCGGACTAAGCAAGTATATTCTCTCCATATCTGCATTAAAAACAAAGTTCCACATTTAGAACAAACTAAAAACAGAGTTCCACAGTTATTACAGATTAAAACAAAGTTCCACATCTAGAACAAAATGTTACGATGATCTTGAGGGATACAATCAATTTCACATGTGTGCTGAACTACGTCACTGACCTTCCAGTTTATGCAAAATTTAGGGAGATAGCCATGCACCCTTCCAGGGCAGCCCGTTACCTCGCATTCCATTGTTAGGTATCTCTTACTTGACACCTTGGTTCTGAAAACCCTCCACGTCGACATTGCCCACTTAATTATTGCATCCTGCAAATGTTGCTTGTCGGGATATAGAGCACCCACGGCTATGTTGTTCTCGTGATATTGCCAGGCAGAATCATGACCATCGTCCACGGTCATTGCAGAAGTGAAGTCATGATTCCATGACGCAGGATTAGGCACCTCCTGTGCGTCATCCGAATCGTCGGAATTATCGGCATAACCACTATCACCATATGTATCTTCCTCTTCCATCTGGTTCTGCATATGCCCATTTACCTCGTCTGCATCTGCATCAACACTATCATCATGTCCAACTTCTGCCTGACTGTTCTGCCCCGAATCGTAACCACCACCACCAGCATCTCCCTCACTATGATCTCCTTCTAAATGCATCTCTTGACTGCTTTGGCCAGGATCGTGCCCACCCTCGCCTTCAGGGGGATTCACCTCCTTCGTGGCAGGAAGCAGCAAGGCGACATGGTTAGTTCCCCTGCTTTCGCAACCTTGTAGCCAACGCACCCACTGAGAGGTCCGATCTATCGGCCTCAAATAGAAGAAAATGTCTGACCTTGACCTTGACTTCGTCCACAATGCATGAACACCAACCGTGTCTGTTTCACGATTAAGCCCTAAACATCCAGCCAACCAGTCCTTCATCTGACTAATGGACCATGTTTGCGGCGAATTAAGTTCCAACTCCGAGTGCTGAAACTGACTCAGATCTGCCCCCAACTCATTTGTTTGAACAGTACCAGCACCGTAGTAAAAAATACACTTCACTGCATCAGACATCTCTGCTCGCCTAAAAATATATTAAGACTCGTCAACAATTATGTAACACGAAATAAGCATTACTATCGGAAAAAACTAAATAATATCAGACGCCAGACTGAATTTTACTACCGGAACAAGTACAACCGAACACCTAAAAATTATTTAGAAAGCCCGAAATAACAACAACTGTACGATTCCCTACGCCACGACCAACTAAATAATACCGCACCACAAACTAAATATTTACGTAAACCTAATTAATATAAACCCCAATTAGCCAAAAACAACGTACCATTGAAGCGTGCCTTGATTCACCAGAGCAGCACCACCACCACCACACCCGGACCAGCAGCCGCACCACCACCTCCACCTCCTGCTCGAGCTACCTCAACCTCCACCGCATCTCCACCATTGCTCCAAACGAGCTCCACCAAATCGCCCCCACGACCTAACCCATCTGTAGATCAGCTTTGCCCTAACTCTCTAGGACCTATGGGCTGAAAATTTGGTGGCTCGGCTGGACAAATCGGCGCACGAGGAGAGGGCATGACGGTGCGGTTTGAAAAAACGAAGAGGAGAGAGAGAGAGGACGCGAGGAGGAAGAAGAGGCCGGGCGTGTTTATCCGGCGCCTTATCGGCTGCGGCCCCGCCGACAAGGCTATCGGCTACGGCGTGGCCGATTTGTGGCCACGCGTGCCCGAAAGGGCTGTCGGGTGCTGGCCTGGCATGGTCTGCCACCTGCTCGGCTACGCTATAGCCGATAGGGCCTGCTCGGCTGCGGCGTAGCCTAGGGTGTATAAGTGTATTATTTCTGAAAATAGTTCAAAACGACTATTATTTATCGAATTTAATAAAAAATGTATTATTTAAAAAAATTAGCGGCAGGTACACCATCGATAATCAGGCGCATTTCACACTTATAACCCCATATAACACGGCGGCAAGTCACGGAGGGCAGGTATCCGCAAGGTGTACTACTCAGACCCATACTCAAATACGATAACCGGATTTCTACGAGGAACGCGACCTGCCGCTACCCGCACAAGCACTGGGTGCCTTACAAGAACTAGCGACTTATAACCCCATATAACACGGCGGCAAGTCACGGAGGGCAGGTATCCGCAAGGTGTACTACTCAGACCCATACTCAAATACGATAACCGGATTTCTACGAGGAACGCGACCTGCCGCTACCCGCACAAGCACTGGGTGCCTTACAAGAATTCAACAACCACAAATTGCTAGCAAGCATTGTGCTCACCATGCCATCCATCAACTCATCTTTGTGGCCATTCTGAGTGACCCATAAATTATAAAATTTGTTATCTTAAACGCTGCAATAAAATGGATGTGGGTGTCGATTAATGCAGAGCCCAAGATCTTACTCCCCGTTTCGAAAAACAAATTTGGTGTACTAAGCTCATAAAAATACGCGTTAGCTGCCACGTGCAAATGTCCGTACATGGATAGGAATGGCAGTACATGATATAAAACTTGGTAAGTAGATATCAATCTGTAATGTTTCAGTAGCAACATGATGAGCTGCAGTGTAACTTTGGGAAGGAAAATGAGGATGACTCCAACGGGCCGACGCAAACGGACGCGAGTTTGGTCCGCGTTTTATCCTTTTATGTCGATAAACGGATAAGCCCAGTCCACTCATGTCCGCCCTTGGTGGCAGTATGCCCAACAGCCCGACATCGCAAACGGACACTTAATTTTTTTAAGGAAATATTTAGAAAAAAGGCCATACATGGACCTTTTTCTCTCATATATAGGGGGTGGGCCACAAACGACTTTTTACATTCATAAAATATAAACATAAAATATTGAAATATAAAGAAAATGCCCGTTGCGGGCGACGATGACGATGTAATCTGGCACCTTCCAGAGATGCGGCGGTGGAACGACCGCCGGCGGCGTGGGGCTGCTCCTGCTCTGCTCCGGGGGATTGAGATCCTGTGACTTGCAAGAGGCAAGGCACACGTGAACAGTTTTGTGCCTTGACCTTTTGACCGTTAGATTGAAAATGTAGAGCCACGATTTAAAGACTGTAGCACTTGTACTGTTGATGGATCCTGTAGCATCGCGAGGCATATAAAAGGACGTAGCATGGGTACTGTAGATGGATTTTGTAGCAGTGTTCTCTTCATGTTCATCCGGCCATCAATTTTTGATCCAACGGACGAAATGGGGCAAGGCATGGTACTGTTGATTGGTGCCTTGCTTGTGTCAAGTCGCTGGATCTCAATCCGCTCCGGGAGGCGCCCGCTGGATCTCCCAGCTGCCGCCATTCCAGATCCAGTTCTGCCCGTGCAGGCCTGGTGGTAGGGGCAGCGCCGGAGGCAGTTCCACGTCCATGGCCTCCCACCATTGGCGTGGCTCCAAGGCCGCGGCCTGCTGCGCCTGCAGGGCCTCCTCCTGCTCTCGGGCGACGTCCTGCAAGACCATCTCCCAGCGCTTGGCCTCGTCCTCGGCCATGGACTTCTTGGAGGCCTCGAGCGCGGCGTCCTCGTCTTCCACCTCCATCTTCACTGGTGGTGGAGGAGGCGGTGGCGGTGCGCCAATCCGCAGCGCGTGTGGCGGCACTCCTGGTGCGCCCCGCCGCAGTGTGTGCGGCGGCGGTGACCAACGGCCGCTTGGCGGCGTCGGAGCCCGCGTGTAGAGCGCCTGCCGCCGCAGGCTGTGCTCGTCGCTGAACCACGTGCCCCAGTTGGGGGACGTGGCCACGAACGCGGGGTCGTCACGGACAGATCTCGGAAGACGCGCGCGGTGGCGCTCAATCTCCTGCTCCCGCACGCGGCGGCTCGTCGGGATGGGCGGCACCGGAATCCGCTGCGGGTTCAGGTGCCAATGGTCAGGTAGTTTTACATCTGGCCATGGCACCGGGACCGCGTGGTTCCAGTACCACCAGCAGTCCTCGACCCGCACGTACACGCGGTCGCCCCGCGCTATCTCGGTGCCCGGCGGCGTGAGGGCGAAAACCGCGGGGAGCGGCACCGGGGAAGATGGTGGGGATGGGGAAGGGGATGGGGTGGGGGTGCGGAGGCGGCGGCGGCCAGAAGACGAGCCTGCCTCGCCGTCATGCTTGGCCTTGCCGAATCCTGGCCACCGGAGCGGCATGGTGGAGGTGGCTAGGGTTCTGGTTGCCGGAGAGGGAGCGGCAGTGGACGGGTGGGAGTGGGGGCGGTGGGTGGGGGCCGGCCGTCCCTATCCCCTGGGCATTAAAAAGGACTCAGCCAGGGGAGGCTGACCATCACTGTGTCACTGCCAGGTGGGCCTGGGGAGGACACCACGCGTGACCACGTGGACGCGCTTTCAGTCCGCCGCGTCCTCTTGCGTCGGCTTGGAATGCGTCGGCGCGGACGCGCGGCGGACTGAAATCGGCCTCTGTCCGCTTTTGCGTCCCTCGTTGGGCCCTGGTTTTGGTCCAACATGACTCAATCAGACGCGCGCGGACTCGATGCGTCGCTCCGTTGTAGTCATCCTCGTGTGGTCCAAACACCAAAGGAATGATCACGCCCAGTGGTCAAGGCGAGCTGTCAAATGATGGAACATGTCAGGTGTTTTCCTAACAGCATTCGTGCCAGATTTTAGACATTCGTTCCAACTGATAGAAGGTTCATTCCTTCATTGATCCGAGGTTCACGCATGGAGTGTCTGATCATCCCTGTCATTCAGGAAGAGTCTATTCACCAAGTGTTAAGACTATTTCTAAAGAGGGCCAGAGTACTCCTGCATGGGAAGAGAGGATCATCATCTTCACGGAAGCCATGTACTGCGCTGCTGCCAATCACGTACGGACAGAAACCAACAAGACGCAATCATGCCAGAGTCCCGAGTCATCTCTCCCACCAGAACAGCATGATCCGTCCCTCTCTTTCCGTTTCGTCCAGCCTCTGTATCTGTTCCATCCAACGATCTCACTGGCCATGAGAGTGATCTCGCATAGCTCGCCATCCATCGCGGGCCACGCCGAGGAATAAATAGATCCGGCCCCAGCGTTGCTGTCTCCCAAAGAGAATGAAGGTGCCGACGCATGCCAGATCGCACAAGCCCGGCCATGTGACCGCCATATGATCATCCGACATTGCGCCCTTGACGGAGAAAACAGCGACGTGCCGGTCATGAAGATCACGCAGCAGCCTGCTTCCGTGTGCGTGCAGTGCAGTGCAGTGCAGGGTGAAATCAACGGACCACCGGCGTACCTTCTGCTGCGGTCCAAAGAAAGAAACAGGCCAGCCAGCCAGCCATCCGGACACTCATTCTAATCTCAAGGGAGGTCTGTACTTTTGGATCTAACAGTGGGAGTGGATCCCATCCATGTGACTTCATCATGGGCAGAGGGATTTTAATAGCGCAAGGTACAACTTCAAGATTGGCTGGTTACCAGTGCCCTGTCAAGTCACACATCATCAATTACTTCATGACGGCAACCCACAAGACCAGAATAAAGACGAGGCAACATATGACAAGATCACCAAAGGGCTCTCAAATATCTGGTTTGATCTTTCATGTATATAGGTGATAAAGGAAAACACATACCTGATGGCGATGCATCTTGCTGCCGCTTTATTTTTTTAGGAATTTACCTTGTCGAGACGAGCAGTACAGTCCAAATTAAGGTTTATATCCAGCCTTCCTGAACCAAAAGCCAACAAGTGGATGCACCTCTTTGAGATAATAATATGCAGTGTCGTTGAGCTTTATAATCATATTAAATGAATCAACAAGAGCTATTTGTATGCTGCTATCTAAGACCAACAGAATTGCCCGTGGAAAGGGGGTGCTAGCCGCCTACAAAAAGCATGTTCATATCAGAATAATAATGACATGGTACCAAATGATTTAGATGAAAGGCTACAGCTCCTTACCGGTTCCAGTCAAGACCTTGCTTAAATTTGAGATGACACTCTTCTCCACGCACGCGATCCTGAGCACCTAACTAACATGGAACAGCATTACCAGAAGTAAAGGATCATCTTTTGCGCCGGATACAACGCTACAAGCTATGCATAGGAAGCAGGTGAAATATGACGATTACCATAATACTCCCTCCGTCCAATAATAACTGTCTCAATTTTGCTAAAAAATGGATGTATCTAGACATGTTATTGGACGGAGGGAGTACAAGTTTGACAGCTCAGCTGGGAAGATCACATGGTCATCTCACTTCTTGTTTCCACTTTCACCATATGTCTGCTATCGTATATCACTGAAATGCTAGCGAGACATGTCAGTGAGAACATCCATCATGACGGAATCTATCATACGTCATAAACAAATGAGCGAGAATAGGAAACACTGACTACAAATTTTAATAATCACTCCATGATGTCAGAGTTCGTAATAATCAGTGGAAATCAAAATGTGTATACATATTTCTTTGGCACTGTCAAATATTCAGCTAGACCCAAGACACTAGTTGGAAAAACTTATGTTTGCATTGTAGTGAAGGTTATTTACTACAACGAATCCATTCAAATATGTCCAGCATTGCGCTAAATTTGGTTGTAAACTTGTAATCACCAAGGATGCTTTGTTGCTAGAGCAATAAGACTAATGAAACTTGGTATATCAGATCAATATCAATAAGTGACAGCCTTCCAACAGAAAAGACAGCTGCAAAATGCCAGAATTTTAGTTTTCTATCATGTGATCGAGACCAAGCGAGGGGGCCTCTCTATCACTCTGAGTGTACCTTACCAAACATACATCAGAGGGTGCAATGACTAAATCTAAAGGGTCAAATTGTGCACATTTACCTTATAAATGTCAACCACATCCATGGAGGGTGCTCAGCCTGGTACTGTTCCAAGGCCACACTATCCTGGCCGTTGATTTCCACCGTCCAATCACCCCTGGCCGTTGGATCCTCGTTTTTTCAGTTTTTCGCTCGCTGGCGGACACACAAAGTCCATGACGTGTGGGGTCTTCGCCGGCCCGGGCCCACGCGCAGCACGTCGCCCGCGTCGCCCTCTTTTTTCCCGAGTTTTACTGTCGTGCGAGACAGCGTCGGCGCAGGCTCCTTTTCCCTCGTCGTCGCCCCGCCTCCTTTCCTCTCTCTCACTTCCCCAATTCAGCCTACTGTTCGCGCGCGAACTTCTCTCCTCGCATCGTGTTCTTCCGCCCAGATCTGCTCGGATTTGCATGCTTTCAAGATGAAATCCTTCCTGGATAATGCTGGTTGAGGTCTGTTGGTCCGCGAGAAATTGTTGTTTTCTTCTCCTGTGTTCATGTTCGGCTTAGATTCTAAAATTCCTCATTTTGCTTTCCTGCAGTTGCTGCGGGAGCTCCGACAGCTGCGGTCCGGGCAGAGGCGAGCAGGGCATGGGAGGGCAGGCCACGTGCTCGAGACGATGCGGGCCAACGGCGCGTGGTGCAGGTGGTGGCCGGCCGGCCGCCCGTACGGTGTGCTGCGAGCGGACGGAGTCGGACGGGCGGCCGCGTGCTCGAGCGATTTCGGCCGACGCCGCGTGGTGTAGGTTGTCTGGTGGTGACCGGCCGCAGCCACAAAATCGATGCGGGAGGAGGAGCACACGACGGCCGCTGCTGGTTGGGAAAGGACATGGGGAGGAGGAGGACACGAGTGGAGGGGAGGAGGAGGACACGAGAGGAGGAGGCTGAGCTGGGGTGCTGCCGTCCGTCTCTCCGGTATCCTAGGTGAGATTTCTCTTCTGCATCCTCTGCTCATCTCTCCGACTATTTTTTATTTTATCCCAACAGATCCCCGTTTTTGTTTGTTCAGATGGCGTCTTATGTTTTGTCTATAAGGTGTTTGATAAGACTCTCCAATGGGCTACGGGATGATATTAATCCATGTAATATTGTGCTATGTTGTTTAATTAATATTTTTTCTTTATTCTGCAATTTGTAGCAGGTTTGTTTGCAATTGGTTCAGAAATTTGGTTTCTGCTTGTGTGATGCACGCATTTGGATTTGCTCAAGCATCAACAAATAAATCAGCCTGCTTGTAATTGCCCCTGTTCTTTGGTTATTTTTCTGTCAGATTTCATTTCCTTCTTGTTTTCATAGTGCTTTGTTGAGATGTATGTTATCGTTTCTCTGTTAATGATCTCTTAACAAATAATTGGCACTCCTTCCTCACCTCAACCTCCAGATTATGATGGTGTTAATGGTGGCCAGGCCAAGTAGGAGACGTTTGCCATGGATAGATGGGGACTGCAAGAGCTGGCAGCAGGCAGGCTATCTTGCATATTTGTTTTATCAGGTGCGCATATAAATCAACATTTTCTTGCTTGATTTTGGGTTTGTATAAATTCCCTGTGCTTTATTACTGACTCCATAGAATTGTTTCGCTCTGGCAGCTAGAGATGGACAGCACAACACCAGGAAGCGGCGCCGCGTCTTGGCCTCCTTGGCCAGAGCTGGGCGTCCTGTTTGGCAATTGTAGGCCTTTTTTATGGCTCAGTTTGTACTTTAACTAGGTGGAGAATTTCTCACTATGCTCTACCTCCAAAGCCTGATATTGAAAGTTCATGTTCACTTTTAGTGGTTTAGCAGCAAATTAGTTTCATTGACTCACTAATTCGTGTGATTTTCTGTAGCTTTGAGGTTTCGTTTCTAGGATGAAAGTGTTAATTCAAAAGTGTGGCTTAAATATTTTTTTGGTTGACATAGTTCTGTAAGCTCTGAAAAAACGTTAGCAGGTCTGAATCTTTGAGCCACTGTTTTGGTATTAAGCGGGGTGACATGGATCTTATTCAGTGCTATTTTGGTGTTATCTTTTCTTAAATGATTTGTACTTTGTCCAAGTCACTTGTAGTGGCTGGTTTTGAGGATTAGTTGCATTAGACTTTGGTATGCCTGATAGTGACGTAAATTTACTGTTTGGAGGTGAATGAAGGGCTGAGATAAGGTCTGAGCTGGAGGGGTGGAGCTCTGACGCCTTTGTGCACAGTGCTGCTGTTACTGGTATTTCTCTACAAACGCATCCAATTTTCTTTTCTTTCCAAGGCCTTGCTTACAGTTTTCTCTTCTAAGTAAACTCAGCTTCCATGATATTTTTCTTACATGTGCATTGCTTTTGGGTCATTGTATATATATTTTTCTTCTACATGAAGCTTTTTTGCACGCACATTGCGTTCCGGGTTAAAAGGTATGCTTGATTGAACGTTTGCATGGTTAAATTCATTATCCAGTGCTGAGTCCATGTTTGCCTATATCTACTTATTTAGTGCTTCAGTTTGTGGCCCTAAAGAGGATTTTAAAGAAAACTTGTTTGTGGTCTTTGTATCTTGCAGAGTACAAAGTAAAAGATCTTGCGGTTTTGTTCCCTAGCATTGCTATAAGAAAATTTACATCCTAAGTTGCCATCAATCACTGCGGCTATTTTGATTCACCTTCCAACTTGCCTTAATATTACTCTGTTGTTGTCTCATATAGTCATATGGTTTCAGCATTTTAGGATAATAGCTGTCAGATGAAACTTCCATGACCACCCAATAAGCCTACAAGGATATGTTCTTTGGTGATGCTATAGATAAGCTTCTCTTGATTGTTATAGCAGCTGACAAGTTGCAATGCACTTCTTGGCAGGTGTTGTTGTTTCACTGTGCGCCACCGTTTGGATGGGCTTCATTAACTACACATTGTTTTGTATGATTTTGAAAATACAGTTTGATGGCTTGATTGTAAATCTAAATGCAAGAGTGTCGGCGGTTCAACAAATGAGCAAGTCAAACAGTTTAAAGTGAGTTCTTTATTTCTTTCATGAACCTATGGATCTTTATTGGCTTCTATAGTAAATATGAATGCCAGTTTCTAACATGTGTCTGCAAAAACTTGCTAGCATTTCAAAGAAAATTCCTCTCAATTCATACCTGTGTGCTGCTTCAGATGGAAGCATTTTACTTGCCTGAGAAGCACATGCAAGCATTTTACTTGCCGGAGTATTCAGATGACATGTTTCTTTATATTTTCTTAATTACCAATGCTATTTCTGAGTTTAATTTATATTATTCTTGTCAATCTACAAATTGTATAAAGATAACTGCTCAGAAAGTTTCTCTATTTTTGAAAATACAGGTCCTGATTGTGAATCTAAATGCAACAGTGCGATGGTTCAACCAATGAGCAAGTCAAACAGTTTAAAGTGAGTTATTTATTTCTTTCTTAAACCTATGTTTATTGGCTGCTAAGAGGAGGGATGGGCTCCTTCGCGTTTGTATAGTTGTATTCCTGTTTTCCTCTCTCAGTAAAGCCATTGCATTGCTCGCTGGAAGCCGTTTCCTTCTTGCCCAGTCAATTTTGCCTTGATTTTTTGTGTATTATAGAGCAGATGCATTTGAATAAAGAGTTGAGGCAAAAACTCTTGTTCATTGAAAAATAAGATTTAGGGTCGTGGTATGCTTTCTTTTGTTAGTCCTTGCTTGCATTAAAATGCAGACGTGTTAGCAATCTGGTCCTTTTGCTGATTGAAAATTCAGTGTGCTTCACATCTATCATCTTAGGTGCCAGTTATTAAACTGAGCAGCAATATATCTACTACACTTGGTGCTGACAGTGTGTGATTAATGCCTAAGTTATTGCTGTAAACACCATCTGAAATGCCAATTGATAAACCAAGCTGCAATATGTCTACTACACATGGTGTTAGCGGTGTATGTGAAAGCCTAGGTTAATGCCATACTTTCTCTGTACAAGGGTGTGTCGGGTCCTTTTTTTCTGTACAATTCATGATGTGGCAATTAGCAATAAAACTATGAATTTGATTAGTTATATGCAATTTGAGTTGACTGAAATCAATGACAGTTTGAGACGCTAGAAGTAAATTCAAAATCATACCTGGTCTAAGCATGGACCATTTTGTAGCTGATCGTTGGATTATACAAGTTGGGACCTTCCGGGAGCCTTTTCTTGGTGGTAGTTGTAGAGTGACATTTTTATGATAGGTAGCACGTTTCTTTGTAGCACAGCATGTTGCCCCTGGGATTAATTAACGTGATGACTGACTGGAAGATTTCTGAGAGAATATTTAAGTGCCAGTCTTTTCTATAGCATACTCTCATAATGTGATGATTCTTAGGACTTAATTTGAGAATGTGAATTGTCCCCTTGCAAAGATTGATCTTTCTTTTGTCAATGTTATGTTGCTCAATTAGAAATCAGTATTTCGGAAGCATAGTTCGTTACCATGTGAATTGGGATTATTGTTTTCTTATACTTGCAGCCTTTTAATCTAACAGGGTGATTGTTAAATTGAAGTCACAAATCTGATATGAGCTGCTGTTTGAATGTGACCTTCTCATGAAAAGAGCTAATTGGTCTCGCTAGAAAGAATATACATCAGCGGATCAAATCCAATCCCAATATATTATCAAACAAGGTACGTCATGTTGCTTGTCTTCGTTGGTTCTTGCAATAGTTAGTCCTGGAAATATATTTGACTAAATTAACATTTGCTTATACCTGCAGCCTTTAAATCTAACAGGTTTATTGTTAGATTGCAACCAAATCAGATATGCGGTGGTGTTTAAATATGACCTTTTAATGAAAAGAGCTAATTGGTTCTCTTTTTAGGTGATTTTGCTGTGGAAGCTTACACGATAATGTTTATGACAGGGGCATGGATGATTCTTTGTTTAACCAGATATGGGTTTGTTATCTGTGCTACACTAAGATGATAAGAACAATAAGATAGTTCTTTGGTGGATGAATAATATAGTTTACTCCTTTTCCTACTTTTATAGATAGTTCTTTGGTGGATGAATATGGGGGTTTACCAATAATATAGTTCTTTAATTTGTGCTTATGATAAGAACAATCTTAATACATGATAAGACTAGCTACAGCTTGAGTGTACATTCAGCTATTGACCAATGTGTGTGTGTTAAGGATGCATGTAATTATACCAGGAATCAGCTGCAATGTGGATTACTAATCATGTAGCAAATAAGTCATAGACAATAGAGTTTATTATGTGTGTCAGTATCAGCTATGACTTCGCACGAGCGAGAGAACCCTATTTCTCCATGTTTCGATCTGTTGACACTTTTCAATCACCTTCATATCTGACAATGTTTCAGAGTACTCAACAAAACTAACATAATAGTACATTATAATACAGGAGCTCTGGATGTCGTCGGCAATTCCAAAGGCC
This sequence comes from Poa pratensis, assembly GCA_947311845.1. Classification (NCBI taxonomy): domain Eukaryota; kingdom Viridiplantae; phylum Streptophyta; class Magnoliopsida; order Poales; family Poaceae; genus Poa; species Poa pratensis. The sequence continues at coordinate 43,127,874 of CAMZMU010000128.1, forward strand.
AGATGTCGGGTATTTAGTTGAGGAGAATCAATACGGGAGATATATTAGTTGTTGAGATGAAGGTCTACTTTATGGGATAGTCTGTTGCCTGAGTATTTTTTTTATGGTAGTTGTGGAGATTTGGAGTACATTTTTCTGCAGCGAAATAATCTCACTGCTATCCTTGTGTTTCATCATTGGTGTTGTTACACCTTCAGGCTATATTGATATGTAAATATGTGTTAATAGAATATCGTACCTTTTGATTCATGGCGGTAAGGTCGGAGGTTCGAAGCTGTCTCGCCCGGTGATTTCTCTTGGTCAGAAACGAAAATGCGATTGACCACATACGAATGGCTTTGATTTTTTTATTGATATTTTGTATGTTGGTCTCAGGCTAAAAGTGAATCTTGGTGAACTCTCTGAATTTTTTTATATATTTGAATGTTGCCATAGTATCTTTTTTGTTTTCTACACATGGAGTATTCATGCTCTGTTTGACTTGGGGAGCTTTATGGATTTTGATCTATTAGTGACCTGCTCATCCAAACTGCAACCACATTAAAATTACTTTGTGAATCACTACCATCAATATTGTGGAATTGTTTTATACTGAATATACTGACAATTTAAAATAAGTGACCTCCTACTATTGCCAATAATAGATTATTTTATTCATGAATAACAAGTCTTCATATTTTCCGTGTGCCTACCAAGCAGTTCAAGAACATCCAAAAAAATCATTCAATTGTAGTCAAGCAGGGTCTTCTCTGGTTCAGAAAGAGACCATGATATTGGTTCGGGTCACACAAACTGTCATATGTGCAACATGGAGCAGTTCTATCTTGGAGGCCACAACTCCTGCTTTGGTTTCCGGTTAATGGGAGTACGTTTGGGATGCACTCTTCATATATATGGCGACGAGAGATTATAGTGGTTAATATGGTGCATTCTTGAATTGTCAATTTTGGTATATATGCAGTATTGCCAATATCATTGTCATCTGACCATTAGTGTCACGTTCAAGTTTTCAGTCGAAAACAATGTTTGTCAGTCAATTCTGTGGGGTCCCTCTCTCCAGATTCTCACATTTTTTTTAAATGATGATTATCACATTGTTTGGGATGTCGTTCACTACTTGAGTTGTGTAAATAGCAAATACTTGACTACAGTTACCCTCATAGTAAGTAAGGAACTACTTAGTTGTGAAACATGGAGCAGAAAATGTCCATGCAGTCATGTGTATCCTTTTTCATATCCTGTTGCAAAACGATTCTGAGAGTTACTAATGATCTAAATAAGGAAGCAAAATTTTGGAATCAGTTAATTTTGTCTTTAATCAGAGAACAGAGCATATATCGAGTTTGTGGTTCCATAAGCTCGCACCTTGATGGAATAATTCACATGCTTAAGTAACCGGTCAGTATCATCTCCTAAAATTATCAGATCGTTCCAGGCTTCGTCCTCATCCAAGGAAGAGGTAACACAGCTTTACATTGTGTTGGATCAATATAACAACACTTGATTGTAAATTGTGACATCTCATTTTGCAATTTTTCAAAGCATAGATACAACTTGCAACGATCAGGATTTTTTTTCTATACACCAACATCCATCAGATATAACTTAGCACAGTCTTCATGTGGAAACTGACTCCAGTACTTGGCAGTGGTACTTATACCAATTACCGATTTCGAATTGACCAAGGTTCGGAGCATCAGGGTCAATTGAATCTGAGTTGCTGACACATGGATCCATAATACTTGGAATTTACATGTCCGTGCTTCTCGGTTGCTTATAATTAACAACCCTAAGTGTCGTGGTGGGATCACGGCAGATGCCATGGGTATGGCTTAGTTGGGGCCGAATGGTCGTTGGGGGAATCCGGGGAGGGTTTATGCACTCAAGATGTGCACAAGCAAGAACATGCAAGAAACCACAAGAACATGAACAAGAAACCAAGAAATCCAAGAACACAAAAGACACCACGATGTACCCAGGTTCGGGGCCTTCGTGAGGAAGTAAAACCCCTACTCCTGCCTTTCCTCTCTCAATATATCAGTGTCGTTCTCAGGTACAAGGTGCTCCTCGAGCTGTATGATGCTGCTCAAGTGAGAGCTCTAGATAGAAGATGAAACTATGAAGGGGGAAATGAGCTAGGGTTTTTGCCGTCCTCCTCCCTGGAGGTAGAGATGCCGCATATATACATGGGCCAAAGTACAGTTTTACCCCTGCCTACAACTAACAATGGCATGGCCAAAAGGTAGAAGACAAGCCTCTGCCTCCTGCCAGCTCAACGGCCGGACTGTCAGGCCAGACAGGCCTAGCTTTCCTCTTCCGGTCATACTTCAGTAGCCTGCCGAGGTCTAGCCTGTAGACCTTTCCCGAAATAGCCAAGTCAGCTCCTAGGCCCCCGAGCTTCCGGGAAACCCGTGGACGGACCTCGCCGTCCTCTGAAGCTTCGGGCCACGAGCTCTGCGGCGCCCGTGACCTCTCTGACATGCCTCGATCCTTGCTGCCAACCTCGGATAACACTCCTGATCCTATACCTCGGTAAGAATACCTTATTCCTGTGGTAGCTAGCTGACTACCCCGAGGTTGATATCTCGGAGGATATACCTCGGAGAATATACCTCAGACGTACGCCTTACGTCGGATGACGCCTCCTGCGTCCTTGCTCAATCGTTACCTCGGACAGCTTACTGCCTTAACCTTACATGTCTTTACCTCATCTTTACCCTACCCGGGGGTAACCCCCCGACAGTAGTCCCCGAAGCTGATGTGGTCTTGCAGCCTCGGATGAAAGGCCGCATCGGGTTCAACCCGAAACCACATGCGCTACAATGTTTTGCAGGTCACCGAACCAATACCCCGGAAAATCCATCGGTCTGTTCCTCGGGCCATACTGCTTTTCCGAAGTATCAGCCGAGATCTCGGACATCAACCCCTCGATTCCTGTGTCCTTACTGACTTCGGTCAGAGAACACTGTTCACGTGTCCCATCCGTCACTTCCTGGTCCACGACAGTCAAAGCACTCGAGTGCCTTCCACCACGCGGCCCACGTCAGCGGAGATTCCCCGCTCGCGCTCCAGTAACCGCACCGCCCGACGGTTTGCCTCCTGCAACCGATCCTGTGGCCTGCTCGCCCACCGCTATCTTCGTGCCACGTGTGCCATTGTGCACAAACGATCCCACTCGCCGCTCCGATAACCGCGCGGTAGTGCGCAGTTACCGCCCGCGGTTATAAATGCAGGCCCAGGGCAGTGCATCCCTCTTCTTCCTCATCCACTTGCCGTTTCGCCTCCATCGCAACCAGCGCCGCCGCTTCCAGTCGGGAAGAAACGCGTTCCCCCGCCGCCGACGAGCAGCTCCTTCGTCGCCGTTGCGGACGCGTCGTCAGCGCCGCCTTTGAGCATTTCATCTTCACGGTACACACCTCTTTTCTTGTTATTCTTAGCATTGCTCTTGGTTTCTCCCTCTTCGCGTTTTGGTTCTTCATATATTCTTGATTAAAACTTCATTTATCTCCTCCGGTAGATCTTTCTTGTATACTCCTTTGGGTAGAAAGTAGTTTCTTGCCTCGGATAGCTACTCCCATAGCATGGATCTGCCTCTATGCACATAAGATAGCCACCAAACTCCTCCTGAGTTAGCCAAATATTGTGCTAGATTGCAGATTCCCTTTTTCCTTTACTGAATTTTTGCACACTCTCTGCAGATTGACTCTGCCGAGATGTCTCCGCCTGAGACTTCGGAACAAACCGAGGTTCATGACCTTGAACTAGAGGTCGGCGAGCGCGCCGGCTGGGAGGGTTCGGATGTTACCCCGGACGAGATCCAATGGCTCAGGGACACTCGGCGGATTCCCGCCGAGGTAGAGTGCCGCCTAGCCGAGGGCGAACTCGAGCCACAAGTCAGATCAGGGGAACGGGTGGTCTTCGTCGCGCACTTCCAGCGCGGCTTCGGACTGCCCGTCAGCGATTTCTTCCGGAGCTTCCTGGACAAGTTCGGGCTCCAGGTTCATCATCTCCCCGCCAACGCCATCACTACTCTCTCCTGCATCGTCTCCTTCTCTGAGGGATACCTCGGCCTCAAAGCCACGGTAGACCTCTTTTCTCGCTACTTCCAACTTAAGCGGCAAGTGATCCCGGCTCCAAAAAACAAGGATCTGCCCAAGCTTCTAACCGCCTGCGGAGCTGCCACCATAGCTCCTCGCCGAAACTCCATCTTCCCACGTATCACTACTCCGGACACCGTTCGCAAGTGGCTCCGGACGTGGTTTTACGTGAAGAACTCCGGCGAAGAGGACTTCCTCAACCTGCCGGCGTTTAACCTCAGCCCTCCTACAGAACAGCTCAACTGGGACTACGCTCCCCCTCACACCGGCGAACTCAAGTCCATCCATGGGTATATTGCGAAATGGCAGGACCCGGAGGACCCCGAGAACGACGGGAAAGTCCTGACGGCTGACGACCTGGCCTGCACATTCGTGAAGCGCAGGGTCTCCCCTCTCCAGGCGAGGTCTCACAAGATCTGCCACATGAGCGGTCTTTATGACCCCACCCGACATACGCACATTGCACTGGACAATGCCGCGGTAGCTCGGCGAGTCCGAGCTATCACCAAGTCCAAGATCTCTGATGCTTGGACATGGGGAAGGGAGCCCCACTACAGGACCAAGCCAGCGAAACAGGTACGCTATTCCGACGTTTTCTTCGATACTCCTTTACCACCGAGGTCTTGCTACCGACGTTCATCTTGACAATTTTCTTCCTAACTCCTTTTCATATATCTGCCATACAGCTGTTCGCCCGCCAGGAAGTCCATCCTGCGGACCACTTCGGCGAGGATCTCCCTGTCGAGGACCCACCATCCAACGTGGACCCTGACGACGAGGATTTTATGCCCATTGCCTCGGCCCGCATCACCACCGCGGGTAAGCCTCAAGCACAAGCTTCAGTTCAAGAGATTTCGGATGACGAGGAGGGGTTCCTTGTCGTGGAACCAATAAACGCGGTACCTCTCTCCTGCCTTCCTCACCTTCCGAACTTTACTCCAGCAACCAGCCGGAAACGCGCTGGTGCCGCAACTCCGGCCGCCGAACCATCCGCCACTGGAGCCTCCGGACCCACTGAGGCTCCGGTCAAGAGACGCCGGCTGAAGAAGTCCGGACATCCTCCTCATGCCCGGGGGGCAGGAGGCTTCCTACCTCGGATGGGTAATGCTTTGCTTCTATAGCCAACAATGTTTGTTGCTTAAACATATCATCTCGGTATTAACACTTGACCATCTTCTTTTCGTTGCAGTGCCCCCATAGACGTGGATCAGGAGGTATCCTCCATGACTGCACCCGTTGGTGCCTCTGAAGCCACGACCTCCCCGACGAACTCTCGCCCCGGATCTCCTCCACCGAGGTCTGGCCCGGCTTTGGGGAAATCTGCCCCCACCCGAGGTCAGACTTCTCCGCGTCCTCAAACGGATGCGGAGACCAATCGCGCCAGGACTTCGGCTACCACCTTGCCGGAGCCTCGACTCTCCCCCCGAAGCCAGACTGCCCGCAACCAACAGCAGCAACAGCAGAAGCATCAGCAGAAGCAACAGCCCCAAAAACCACTCCGCCAAACCACCTTGCCGTTGGAGAAGGGCAAGGAGAAAGAGAAAGAGACGGTGAAGTCCAAGGTCACCCCCAAACCAACATCTGGGTCTGGCACCCTGACTATCTCTTCTCCTTCAAGGATCCAACCGAGGTCTCCTCCCCCGGTGACACGCCGAATTCCTCCATTCGCCGCACCCATTGATGAGACTGCCCTCCGGCCGAAGAATATGCTCGGAGGGCATCTCTCATATTGGATAATCGGCCTGCTTCAAGTTCCGAGGCTGCTTTGGCCGTGGAGGCCTCGATTAGGGGCATCGAGCAGGGCGGACCGTGGGGATTTCCTCCTCTGCGCACTGATAGTGGCCAGAGCCTCGGCTCCTTGGAACATTACAATGCAGACTGGAATTCTGCAGACGAGGTCTCCTCGGCCTCCTTAGCTGCTCCGGTGGCTGAGCATCCCGCGGGAAACAGCGCCTGCGGCCGAAGCGTATATGATCTACACTGCTGCCCTTCGTGCTGGTCAAACCATCGACGTAAGTCCTATTCTCTTTACTTTCATGCAGTATCTCATCTAATATCCACCATCCCCAGTCCCCGAGATTCGAGGTAAACTATTGACGCTCCGTCGGAGTTAAAATTGTTTGGCTTGAATCTCAACTTTCCATTTTCATCCGACGTATCCAATCCATTTTATCTCACTTTAGCATGCACCTCGGGTACGAGTCCCCGAGACTCATGTCGAGGCATACCCCGACAACATTTTCCCAATGATTTGACTCCGAGTCCCCGAGACTCTTGTCGAGGTATAACCTTTCTAACCGAGCTATATGTTTCTTCCTTGCAGAATACTATGAACATCCGTACGGACGTCTTCCACTCTCTCTTGTTCGCACACAAGAACCTCCATGATGCGCACAAGGCCGCACTTGCAGCGAAGAAAACGTCGGATGACCAGCTAGCGCAAGAGAAAGCCGAGGTATCTCGGCTGGTAAAGGAACTGAAGCGCATTGATGGGCTCCGGAAATCAGAAACGGAGAAGCTGAAGGATGAGAAGGATAAGGCCGTCGAGGCAGAGAAGAAACTTCGGGAGGACTCTGCCAAGGACCACCAAGAAGCTCTCCAAGTAGCCGAGGTCCGCGCCAACTCGGCCACAGAAGCTTTGGAAGCTCTGCAGGCGCAGGTCAACCAGTTTCTCCCGACGCTGCAAACTATCAACCGCGAGATGGACAGTAAGTTTCTTGCCTCCCTTAGCTTTTCTTTGTCCTCCACACCATTGGTTTTCTGCCGAACCATTTCTCACACTGATAACAGGCTACCCTACTATAGAGCATTTTACCTGGTCGGCACAGGGAGAGGCGGAACGAACAGAACCCCGATTGGACCGTTGAGGACCATATCGTGGCCATCAAGTCTAGGATCAATCCCTTGAAGACCATTGGGTCAGAACTCCTCGACGCAGGTCTGTGTGCTTTCAAAGCCTTATGGCCTCTTGCTGATGCTCCGAAATCTACCGAGGATCTTGCCTCCAAGCTTCGTGAAGCCGAACAAAGACTCCGAGAGTGGCGTTCATCTTCAGCTCGCGCTGGAGCTGATGCCGCTCTCAAATTCATCATGACTTGGTGCGAGAAGATCGACCTCGAAAAGATGGACACTCTTCGCCGAGGCTCGCCCTGGTCCTCGGACCCAACTCTCATCAAGCGCCGCGAAAAGATGGCTGCCTTCTTCGCTGGATATGCCAACACAAAGAACTTGAGCGAAGGAGACACCTACTCCGACGCCGAGGATTACGCGCCAGAAGACGAGGAATACGAAACAGAATCCGACGTCGAGGCCGAGCAAGGTGACGACGGTGAAACCCGCGAAGCAGAAACCGAGGCTCCTCCCCAACCTGATGCCGAGGTTACTGCCGACGTTGCCAGCACTTCCCAGGCTACCTCGGCTCCGGACGAAATCCCTGCTGCATCGGCTGCTGCCGACGTAATTCCTGACGCCTCGACCTGAACTTATGCTTGGCCAGAAAACTTCATTAAATCCCCGGTATGCCGGGACGCAGATGTAATCAAACTTAAGTAGTTCCTTTGCTACCTCTATTACTATTATGCTCATCCGAACCATGCTTTTCTAGGCTTTATATCGAATCCTTTTGAACAAGTGCCCGAGTTCACTTTCGTGTTTACTATAGTTGGCAGTCTCTGCTCTTGTCTGCCATTCTGGCGTTCGACAGTCGAGTCACAAGATTGTTGTTCATAGCATACAGTACTTAGTAAATTCCGAGGTATAGTTCAAAGTCATCCGACATAAAGAAGAAGTAAAAAACAGGGGTTAGTAAACGACATATGCCGGACTGTCTTTTTGGACCGAGTCCCCGAGTTCATTTTCATGTTTCCCATGTTCTTTCGTCTTTGCTCTTGACTGCCATGCTGGCGTTCGTCAGTCGAGTCACAAGATTAGTTACACAGCATACAGTACTTGAAGTTTGAGACGAGGTTCAAAATAGTCCGGCATACGAACGAAAAAGAAGTACAAACATAAAACAAGCATGCGTAATAGCGAGGCAGTCCCCGAGCTCATTTTTAAGGTGCCGAGGTTTTTATTAAAGATCAGCCGAGGTACATACATTACTTCCTTCAACAGTAGAAGGGTCGGAGTAGAGCTACATTCCATGGACGCTGAAGCTCCGCATCGGGTCTATCCAGCCCATCTCCCCTTGGCTCCTGTGCATCTATAAGATAGTACGAATCATTGTGCAAAGCTCGGCTCACAATGTATGGTCCCTCCCATGGAGGTGACAACTTGTGCCGACCTTTGCTGCGCTGAACAAGCCTCAGCACTAGGTCTCCTTCATTAAACTTTCGGGGTTTTACATGCCGGCTTTGATAGCGTCGGAGACCCTGCTGATATATTGCTGACCGAGATAAGGCCAATTCTCTTGCTTCCTCAAGCAGATCTACAGCATCTTCCCGAGCTTCTTTAGCCTCGGCTTCTGTGTACATTGCCACTCTGGGCGCATCATATTCAATGTCGGTTGGCAGCATTGCCTCGGCCCCATAGACCATGAAGAATGGCGTATAGCCTGTTGATCTGTTCGGTGTGGTCCTTAAACCCCACAGAACTGCTGGTATCTCATCGATCCAACACCCCGGTGTTTTCAACAGTGGTTCTATAGCCGAGCTTTGATTCCGGCCAATACCAATGCATTTGACCTTTCTACTTGCCCATTAGCCTGTGGGTGAGCCACCGAGGCTACATCAAGTCGAATTCCCTTACTCATGCAGAACCGAGCAAACTCTCCGACAGCAAAGTTCGTGCCGTTGTCTGTAATGATACTATGAGGATATCCATATCTCAGGATTATTTCCTTCAAAAAGGTCACTGCCGTATGACCATCCACTTTTCGGATTGGCTTCACCTCGATCCACTTAGTGAATTTGTCCACCATCACCAGTATGTGAGTCATATTGCCTCGGGCTGGCTTGAATTCTCCCACCATGTCCAGACACCAAACTGCAAAGGGCCACGTGATAGGAATGGTCTTGAGCGCCGAAGCTGGCATGTGCTGCTGCTTGGCGAACCTTTGGCACCCTTCACATTTCCGAACTATATCTTCTGCATCGGCATTGGCTGTGGGCCAATAGAACCCGTGCCGGAACACCTTGGCCACCAGAGCTCTTGTGCTGCAATGATGTCCACATTCTCCTTGGTGGATTTCTAAAAGCATCTCCTTGCCTTCAGCTGGTTCGACACACCTCTGCAACACCTCGGTCACACTTCTCTTGTATAGCTCCTTGTTGATGATGGTGTATCCCTTAGCTCTCCTCTGGATTCTCCTTGCCTCGGTTGTATCACTTGGCAAACTTCCGTCAGTTATGAAGTTCATTATCTGCTCCGCCCATTCCGGCACTGGATGTAGAGGAAAAAGGCTCTCATCTATCTCCATTGGTTCGGCCGCCATGATCTCCGCCATGATTGCCTTTACCATTGCTCGGCCAGTCCCCGAGTGTTGGTGCGAAGTCCCCGGGCCAGATCCGAAGCTCCCACCATCCACGTCCATGGGAAAAGCTCCATCAGTCCCCGGGTACTGCGAAGCAGTCCCCGATTTCGGCCAAACGCATCCGACGTCTACCTCCATAGGCTCAGGCTCCGGATTTGGTGGTAAGAAAATTGATTCGGAATCAGGAGAAGGCTTGATTGAAGGAGTTCTCAAATGATTCAGTGCTATCCCCGGTGGCACCGGTTCTTTGGATGAACCGAGCTTGGACAATACGTCGGCGGCTTCATTCTCCCCCCGAGGTATGTGCTTGTACTCACATCCTTCGAAAAACCCAGACACCTTTTGCACATGAAACCGATACAACTCCATGTTCGCATCCAATGCATCCCAAGTGCCGGTGGATTGATGCACCACCAAAGCTGAATCGCCGAAGCATTCTATACGCCGGACGCCTATCTCCTTTGCCACCTTGAGCCCATGGATCAGGGCCTCATACTCCGCCACGTTGTTCGACGCCGAGAAATGGATTTGCAGCACATACTTCAACTGGTCTTGCTTCGGCGAGGTTAGGACTATGCCGGCACCTAATCCGACCTTGGTCTTGGACCCATCAAAGTGCATCTTCCAATAATTATAGTCCGGCAAGGGCGGCTCATATTGCATCTCGGCCCAATCGCATAAAAAGTCCGGCAGCGCCTGCGACTTGATTGCATCTCGCCTTTCATAATGCGGAGTGTATGGAGATACCTCGATCGCCCATTTGGCAACTCGCCCAGTTGCGTCCTTGCATCCGATGATCTCCGAGATTGGAGCATCACATACCACCGTCATGGGATGCTCTTGGAAGTAATGCTTCAGTTTCTTAACCGCCAGGTATACTCCGTACGTCATCTTCTGGTAGTGGGGGTAGTTTTGCTTCGACGTGGATATCACCTCGCTCAGGTAGTAGATTGGTCTCTGCACCGATTTGCCTCCTTCGTCTCGCTCCACCACCACTGCAACACTTACGACCCGGTTTGTAGCCGCAATGTATATCAACATCGGTTCATTCTGCAAAGGGGATGCCAACACCGGAGCAGTGGATAACATCTTCTTCAGCTCATTGAACGCCGCGTCCGCCTGCGGGGTCCAAGTGAAACTGGTACTTTTCTTCATAAGTTGATACAATGGTAAGGCTTTTTCTCCTAGCCGACTTACAAACCGACTTAAAGATGCAAGGCATCCCGTGAACTTCTGCACATCTTTTAAACAGTTCGGCAACTTCATTCTTTCGATAGCTCGGATCTTAGCCGGGTTAACTTCTATACCTCGGCTCGATACGAGGAAACCGAGCAATTTTCCAGCCGGGACACCAAAGGTGCACTTGTCCGGGTTAAGTTTCAACCGATACTTTCTTAAATTTGCAAATGTCTCTTCGAGGTCTTCGATGAGAGTATGCTTCTTTTTAGTTTTGATAACAATATCATCGACATACACTTGCACATTCTTGCCCATTTGAGAATGTAAGCACTTCTGCATACACCTTTGATAAGTTGCCCCGGCATTTCTCAAACCGAAACACATGACACGATAGCAATACGCCCCGTACGGGGTAATAAAGGCAGTCTTTATTTGATCATCAGTGTTCAGTGGGATCTGGTGAAAACCAGAATATGCATCAATAAAAGACAACAGCTCACATCCAGCCGTAGAATCGATCACTTGATCAATCCGAGGTAAAGGAAAGGGATCCTTCGGGCACGCCTTGTTCAGGTTGGTGAAGTCAATGCACATGCGCCACACCTTGACTACCGCCGGTTCGTCCTTCTTTTTCTCCACGAGGACTGGATTAGATATCCAGTCCGGATGCAGCACTTCCATGATGAAGCCTGCAGCCAGTAACTTCGCCAGTTCTTCGAGTACCACCTTTCTTCGGTCATCTGAGAGCCGCCGCGTCGGTTGACGCACTGGTTTCACCTCTGGCCGAACAAACAAAGAGTGCTCTGCCAACTCCCTCGGAACACCTGGCAGGTCTTTAGCCGACCATGCAAAAATGTCCCGATTCTCACGGAGGAAGTGACAGAGCGCGCTTTCCTATTTCTCGTCCATGCCAGTACCAATGATGGCGAAACGCTCCGGGTTCTCCGAGTCCAGCGGGATTTTCTTGGTCTCCTTGGGCACCTCGAATGAAGCGCTCATGTCCGGAGTAATTAGTCCGGACATGCCGAGCTGAGTAGACTGCGCCATTGCCACCACCTTCTGAAGTTGCTTCTTCTCCGCCGCGATCACCAAGGACTCGGCTAAACTAGATCCCGCCGAGGCACATTGCATAGCCTTCTCGGTACATGATATTTATGGCACTCCCATTGTCCATCAAGACTCGGGTGAATCTCACATTGTTGGTCGGCCCACAAAACGTCGGATCCACCACCAGTGCATAGTTTCCAGGGCTCAGCATGATCCGAGGTGTATCTTGCCTGCTCCAAGTGATCTCTTGCTCGGACCAGTTCATGTATCTCACCACCGCCGGAGTTACTGCATTCACCTCCTTGGCACGCCTCAGCATACTCTTCTTATCAGTGGACTCAGTCACAAACACCACGTAGCTTTGATGTACTTCCCTATAATCATTACCGGGGTTCTCATACCTCTGATTCTCAAAGGACCACGTTTGGCTTTGGCCGGCACCACCATTGTTGTTGTTGCCCTGGGCACTCACTGCATTCACCGGTTTCGCCTGCACCATCTTCTGGTTTTGGGCCGCATGGACCGGGGTTGAATTTGCTCCGGTTAAGCTCTGATTCTGCGCCGCTATGGTCGGCTTATGCTGCTGCTGCGCATTCGGATATTGAGGTCTACGCCATTGGTTTGGTGGCCCACTCCGGTTTGCCCCAGCTTTCGCCCCTTCTGCAGCGGTTCGGTGATGAAAACTACACTGCAGAGTGGTATGGTTGGGTGTTCTGCCATGATAGATACATGGTCCATTCACCAATGACTCGTAAGTCACAGGTGGTCCGGCCTCTTGCCACTGCTTCGCACCACCTCCCTGATTCTGGTTCTGGTTCGGAATCCACGCCTAACCCTCAGTCTTCGGTTTCTGGGCGCCTCCAGGTCCGTACTGACTTGGGTTTATAGCATTGACTTGGAAATCTGGTTCTCTCCTCTTCTGCCCGAACTCTTGACGATTATCAAACCTCGGTCCGTTGTTGCGATTGTTCATCAGATTCCTCCTGTTCCGGGCATTCCCATCCAGCAGAGGCTGCATCGGATCGCCAAGGGCATAGGAATCAGCTATCCGAATCGTCTCGGCCAGAGTCTTTGGCATATCTCTCTGGAGCCTCTGCCACAACATGCTACCATACCGACATCCATCAGCAAACCACGCTATAGCCTGTGCTTCGATAACTCCCTCACAGGAGTTCCGAACATTGCTCCACCGAGTCAAGAATTCTGGGTCAGTCTCATTGTCCTCCTGCTTGCACGCCTACAAAAGCTGAGGTCGGTTTGGCCTCTTGTAAGTGCTGGCGAAGTTGCTATTGAATGCCTCCTCTAAATCCAGCCAGCAATTGATGCTATTCTCCGGCAAATTGTTCAGCCAGATCCGAGCAGGACCTTCCAGCATGTGCGGGAGATACCGGACCGCCCATCGGCGATTGCCTCCCGCAATGTATACTGCTGAAACATAATCAGCTAGCCAATCTTGCGGCTTGGTGCTCCCATTGTACGGCCTGGTACTCCGACCCAACTGAAACTGAGACACTGGTGGAGGTGGTTCCTTCATGATCCGAGGTCCAAAACACGCCGGACCAGGAGGGCCTTCCTCCTCCAACTTCTCGGACATGTAAATCCGATCTAGCTTGTAGCGTGCATCACCTGTAGGCAACGTCCGAGCTCCGATACGCTCTCCCAATGCACCATCCACTCTATAGAATCCAGCCCGCTCCATGGCTGAATTTCCATCATCATATCGGTCGCCACCTCGACCGACGTTCTTCGGCTGCGGAACATACTCTGGCTCTTGCTGATACTGCTCCTGCGGCCGGGGTTGCTGCTGATGCCTCGGGGGCTGAGGTGGTTTACCTCGGCCAGCCGACGCTGCTTGCCCATAGTTCTGATTTCCCTGAGCTGAACGGCCTTTAGCTCGGCTTGCATCACCTGGGCCGGGGTCTCCATTGGCTCGGCTAGCGTCGCCAACCTTTTGCTTCCCAGCTAACACCGGATCGTACACTTGCAGCTGCATCTCCTTGTTCCAACCTGAAGTGACACTCCGGGCACGATCGGCTCCTCCGACGTGTGGAGACGAGGCTTGCCCCTTGGACCTCTGGCTAACTGGCCTAATCGAATGGACCGCCTGCGAACCGCCAAGCCCGGCCTTGCGGAGGGCTTCATTTTGCTTGCTGGCCACATGCACTAACTCATTGAGCCGCTCCTGCTGCTCACGCCATGCATCTCCGGTCAACTCCGATAGCCCGGCCCTTACTGCTTCAGCTGCTCTAAGGTTCTTGGCTGGTGAACTATACACCGGCCTACCAGTAGCCGACCTGCTACTTGTTGCCTTACTCGAGCCCGAGACTGCAGCCCTAACCATCTCCTCATAGAGGTCCTTGCCTCGGTTGAACAGAGCAGCTTTCTTACGCCGCACAACCGGAGTAAAACCATCTTCTATACCATGTGCAGCATTGTACTCCTTCTGCTCCATATCGAACTTCTGCCTAGCCTCGGCCAGCAACCGAGCTTCTCTTAGCACTTTCCGGCACTCTGCCTCTAACCCGGCCACCGTATGCTCCACACTTGCCTCTACTGCGAGTGGCCGAGCTAACCTATCAACGATAGCTTCTAAGGGAACTTCTTCCCTTGGCATGCCCAACTGCTCATTCTGACTAGATTTCTCGTACGGAAACTTCGCCGCCCGACCTGATTTATCAGGCAGCGCGGTTGGCGTCGCCTCCACCTCGGCTAGCGCGACCTTGCCAGCATCTACCTTGCTAGCTACAGGCTTGGTGCCAGCCACCATCACCTCCACACACCTCGGAGGGCGAGTGACACGCCGGCCCAAAGCCGCCAGGAGAGGAGTTTCGTCGTCCACGAGCACCTGCTCCGGGTACTCCCGAGCCACCTCGACAGCAACGTATGTGGGGAAGCTGCCGAGCATCATGAGGAAACCATCGGTGGGGAAAGGCTTGCCGGCGAAGCACCCCGCATTGTCACTCACAAAGGCAAACTCGCCAATCTTGGTGATAAGGCCAGAAAGAACACACTCAGAGGAGCCCGTCCGGATGGAAACTCCACCCAACGCCTCAATCTGCCCCACGGTGGGCGCCAACTGTCGTGGTGGGATCACGGCAGATGCCATGGGTATGGCTTAGTTGGGGCCGAATGGTCGTTGGGGGAATCCGGGGAGGGTTTATGCACTCAAGATGTGCACAAGCAAGAACATGCAAGAAAACACAAGAACATGAACAAGAAACCAAGAAATCCAAGAACACAAAAGACACCACGATGTACCCAGGTTCGGGGCCTTCGTGAGGAAGTAAAACCCCTACTCCTGCCTTTCCTCTCTCAATATATCAGTGTCGTTCTCAGGTACAAGGTGCTCCTCGAGCTGTATGATGCTGCTCATGTGAGAGCTCTCGATAGAAGATGAAACTATGAAGGGGGAAATGAGCTAGGGTTTTCGTCGTCCTCCTCCCTGGAGGTAGAGATGCCGCATATATACATGGGCCGAAGTACAGTTTTACCCCTGCCTACAACTAACAATGGCATGGCCAAAAGGTAGAAGACAAGCCTCTGCCTCCTGCCAGCTCAACGGCCGGACTGTCAGGCCAGACAGGCCTAGCTTTCCTCTTCCGGTCATACTTCAGTAGCCTGCCGAGGTCTAGCCTGTAGACCTTTCCCGAAATAGCCAAGTCAGCTCCTAGGCCCCCGAGCTTCCGGGAAACCCGTGGACGGACCTCGCCGTCCTCTGAAGCTTCGGGCCACGAGCTCTGCGGCGCCCGTGACCTCTCTGTCATGCCTCGATCCTTGCTGCCAACCTCGGATAACACTCCTGATCCTATACCTCGGTAAAGAATACCTTATTCCTGTGGTAGCTAGCTGACTACCCCGAGGTTGATATCTCGGAGGATATACACCTCGGAGAATATACCTCAGACGTACGCCTTACGTCGGATGACGCCTCCTGCGTCCTTGCTCAATCGTTACCTCGGACAGCTTACTGCCTTAACCTTACATGTCTTTACCTCATCTTTACCCTACCCGGGGGTAACCCCCCGACACTAAGATTCATGAATCTCAATTCCGGACAATGGCATATACTTAGAGCACATACAACTTATGACTTGAATACTGTCTCGATTCCAGCATTTTTGCCAATAGATAATTTATTTTTCATTACATAAAGGTTCAAATATTATCGATCAATCATGCCCGCATGATAGCCGCAAGAATTTTAAACACGAACAACACTATACGCAAAATATATAAAACTTAAGGCTAGATTACAGTTTTGCTTTTGGCACCTGCGCCAGGGGCGCAACTGGTCATCTAGTATGTATTAATTCAAAGCAAGTGCTAGGACATAGCAACTGTCATGTTTCATGCACTAGCCAACACAACCAAACGTCCGAACTGGACTCGGAGGTATGGCTCAAGAGATCTATACGTTGACACAAAGGGGCTAGGAGCATTTTTTTAATAAACTGCGAAAGCCAGGACTCAAACTCGAGACCCTGGGCTATGATACCATGTAATGTTTCATGTACTAGCCAACGCAACCAAAAGTCTGAACTAATGGAAAGGGCTAGTGCAATCTACATATATATACTGTAACAGCAACCTCCATATGGATTTGGTATGGGCTAAATTGTTGCGTACTATAGCAATGCCAACTGACTGGTTCTCATTTTCCCATCACATCTTACGTAATGATAGATGTGTGATGGCAAATGAAATATAGAAGAATGCAAAGCGCATATGATGAATCCGATCTGGTACAAAGACTATGGAAAATGAACACTGTATAGCTAGCAAACTTCACATTACATAAAGAACTTGACTCTGGATTTCCAGCAAATCATGTCCTACCATGATCAACCAACATTATTCATAACAAATGTAGATGGTGCGTTTGGTTGATGCCCCTAAGTCACTCTACAAACAAATGGGCATGCCTAATATTTTGGCAATCGCTTGGGTTATTGCAAAATATTTGGTGGCCAATGGATCATTCTATTCCCTTCACAATTACTGCTAAAATATTGGCTAACACAGAGTACAGGAACCCTCACCGAAAAATTGGTAAGCCAATTGTTGCAGGAACGAAACGTATCTGTCGGCTCCTCCAGTGTTTAGCATTTCTGTAAGCATATCCAGCTGCAAGATGCATCTCAAAATGGATTGCAACCGAGTATCGAACACATTAACAAAATGCACGACCAGAGGATTCAATAAGTTCCTATCGTTAATAATTAATAATATCTACACAACTAGGGATGCATGCTATGCCATATATCCATGTTCTAAATATAACTAAGAAGGGCATAATTAAGATGATTTCATGAAGATCGAAATTACTGTATGAAACACAAGCATAAATATTTTATCCTGGACGACAATAAGACGAACCATATTTTTGATCTTAGACCTATCACCAGAACACCAATTCCTGAATGACCAAAATATGAAAACTAGAGAAAAGTTTACACTGGACCAATAAAATACATGGACAAACTCAATACTTAATTTCTTCATGTGATATTGAAATCATAACTGACAACCATAGACCACAAGCTTTAATGCAGGAATAAGGAATCTAGTCGAGATTTGCAGTAGCAATGCAGAAGTCCTCTACCATACCTGTTGTTGCATCAGCCATGCAATCAAGCTCAATGGATACAGAAGCATTTATCTATTTACAAAAACATCCACCCAATTCTATCATAAACTGAATGTCATGCTCAATGTATACTTATCATGTAGGCCTCACAGCAATTTCATTGTACGAGCGGTCTGAATTTCCCTATTCAATGAAATGAAAATCTTGACATGTGAGGAGTCTGTTAAGAGAGATCTGAAGGATTGGAATATCACCAAAGAGCTAGCCATGGATAGGGCTGCGTGGAAGTTAGCTATCCATGTGCCAGAACCATGACCTGGTTTCGAGATCTTATGGTTTCAACTCTAGCCTACCCCAACTTGTTTGGGAAAAAAGGCTTTGTTGTTGTTGTAATGAAATGAAAAATCTTTTTCCGTGCAGGCCCATTGGTTTATGAACTACTGAGTTCTCATGATTCATGACATAACTTCATGATTGCAGCTTGCACGAATGATACAAGATAAGATAGCAGATTCATAAAGCAACTCTTAGTTAATAGTGGTAAAGTTAATCAGAAGTTTTAAGCACAAACTAACACAGCACCTAAATTAGTACAGATATAGACTAGTCAATAGTCACTGCTATTAATAATCAAAATGGATCCTCCATCGAATGCCAAAAGCAGTGATGTCCAAATGTACTGAAACATTGTATGCACTATCAGGTACAACATAGCAACAATACAAGCAACCAAATATAAAATACCAGCAATTAAGCATGTTTGTTTTCTTATTTTGCAACAACTAATCATGATTTTTTTATCTCTTCTTTTTTAAGCATTTCAAGTGCAATAGGCTCCCTGTTTGGAAAGCCATTAATATCAATATCAAACAATATGTGTAAGACATCCAACAGGCAATGGTTGTTGGCAATATCAACGATTTAAGGTTTATTGATATAATCCATTTTGTAGCCCCCATTATCTTATATTCAGAATCCAACACTTAAACTTGAATGGATTGCCATCGTCCACAAGACAGACTTGATATGGACACTACTAGAAAAATGACCTCTAGTCGCGGTTCCAGAGGACCTTTAGTCGCGGTTGGGCAACCGCGACTAGGCTGGCGGGACTAAAGCCCCCACCCTTTAGTCGCGGCGGATTCCGAACCGCGACTAGAGGTCCCTCCACGTGGGCTTTAGGGGGACGTGGGGTGTTGGGACCTTTGGTCCCGGTTGGTAGCACCAACCGGGACCAAAGGGTTTTGGTTTTTTTTCTTTTTCGATTTAATTGCAGGGTTTAGGGTTTATATATGCCGGGGTTTGGTTATAGCTAGGTTCCCGTGTCCCGTGGTAACGGTAACCCTTCCCGTTGCGATGACGGTTATGGTGACGGTAACCGTTACGGTAACCGTGACGTTTTCGATGTCGTAACCGTTCCCGTGTCGTATGAAGTCGATGCACATATTTATAACACATACAATTAAATTAAGTAATACTTGAAGATCGTAGACAAGAGTTTGTTGATGCGCCAAGAGTTATCGTAGTACAAGAGTTGAAGCAAAACAACAAGTTACTTTAACGATTTCATGCTTTCAGCATCGTAGTACTCTCCTTTCTCCTGTAAGGCCTCTGAAAGGTAAAATCCCGCCAATTCCTCTCCAATTGCTCTGAAGCGGTGGTCGAGTGGTAGCCTCTCGCGCTTTTTTGCCAACTCTGCATCCTTTCTCATATTCCATTTCTCGGTGACTAATACATATATATACTCGCAAACGAAGAATCCACAGTACTCAGTTTCCTTTGGTTGCTCCATGCAAGACTATACAAGAATAGATTTCAGTTAATAATAATGAAGTATGCATGAGAAATGTTGTGTGGACGAAGAGGTAGCAGTACTTACTTGGTTTAACTTCCAATCTAGCTTTTGGCGCCACCCACCTTCAGGATCTTCCGCTCGAAACCTTTCCCAAACTCTGCCCGACAAAGAACATTCACAAATGAGTTACTCGTTAATGACTTGACATCAAGATATGAATGACAGAGGCGGTAAGAAATGAATGTACCTTGCTAGTAAGTCGAAACAACTCCTGTAAGTGTCAGGATGATACCTCAATGAGTCAAGTGAATGAATAAGTCCTTCGTGATGTCTAATGACAAGAAGAATCCAGTGGTAGCTGGGCACAGTCATGCATAACTCATCAGTTAAACTTAACATCGGGTGAGCAAATTAGAATGTGTAGAAGACACTAAAACTTACCCGAAGTTGTAAGGCCAATATATAGTTCTTTTGTCGCGGTATCGCTTGAACACCCTTAGCAAATCATCCGGTGTGTTCTTGTTATACAAGGGATTTATTATGGTTTCTTCGTTATATTTATCCGGGTCAATGAACCCAATGTCATGCTGGTTCAGCTTTTTGAGCTCGAGCATCTTCAATCTGCATAATATAGCACACAAAAGATTAAAGTGAGAATAATTACAAACAATGAACGAGACTAGGTAAAGACTTAAATAAATCACTTACAGGCAATAGGAACTCATGATAGATTTGTCGAGTGCCCGCAGATTGTATAGCTGAAAAAGTTCGCTAAACGTAACAGTGTGATTGTAGTCTTCTAAGAAGTGCTCATCGTCTTCCCTACATTTCAGAACGATAGCAAATGTCTTCTTTGCATTTTTCATGTACCATTGATGCAGAGTACGCATTTTTGTTGGAAGGCCCCTGATTTGCATCAAAGCTTTCCCCGGAACGAAGTTTCTTACTGGAGGAGCTGGTGGTGCAGTCTCAAAATTCAATCTCGAAGCATATTCATCTATAGGCATTTGCGCTTCGGCGGCAAGACGACGGATTACCTCTATGTCAAACACCATCGGCTCTTTAGGGTCAGATTGTACTGGTTGTTTTCCGCGCTGGGGAACTCGACTATCTTTGTTCATCGGTGGCGGGACAATTAGCGGGGGGACAGAACGTACGGTTTGTTCTCCGAGCTGGGGAACTTGTTTACCTATCTTCGGCGGCGGTGGGACCGATGGTGCTGCATTTGTAGCTTCCTTCGCCGGCGGGACCGATGGTGCTGCTTGTTTTTCGTTTGCCACCGGCGGCGGGACTGACTCTGCGTCTTGTTCACCTTTCTTCGGCGCCTCCGCCGCCGTCACCTCGTCATATGACTTCTGAATAGAACGGACATAGTCAGATGGCGGCTTCTCTGGAGGGACATATAAGTTGTCAATGACTTTATGACAAGCCGCTGCAGTATAGCCCTCGGTAAATGTTGGCGGCGGCACTTTCGGTGCGAACAATGATTTATTATGCTCCTCGATGGCTGCTTCGTTTTGGTCAAGAGTCTTCTGCCAAGGTTGCCTCAGATCAGGCGTTCTGGCCCTTTTAGCAGGTCGCCTCTTGACCGGGGAAGACGCGCGCCTTCTCCGTTTAAGTGGTACGGACACTTCCGGTGGGGGGTTCCGTACCGGAGATGGATGTGTCTCATCGATACCCCGGCAGGGTGGGCTTTGCTGAGTCGGTGGCTTTGAGAACTTGATGTATTTCTTGTTCCACTGGACGAAACCACCCTTGACATCGCACAATGCCTCCTCACCGTTACCTCCAGGAATCTCAAGAGCCAATGATTCCGATCCCGGCACAATTTCATCCACCCCGACAACAGCATAGCCAGGATGAATGACACCATTATGGTAGCTTGCTGTGTCGACAATCGGTAAAGCATAGCCGACCGCCACCTTCATGGATATGTTGCTCACAGGCGTATGTAGCTCACATGGTGTCGGTTCCGTGATATCATCCACGGGGTAGCGAGCATCGAGTTCTAGTTGCGTGGAACCCACGCTGCTTCTAAGCTGAGATCGAGCATCCACGACTTCAGGATCTTGGGGCTGCTACACCTGGCGTTCATTAATGAGTTGCTTCATCTGGCGTTCCAAATTCGCTATCCGCTCTTCACCCTGCTTCTTCTTTCTTGCACGGCTTCTATAAGTGTCAGCGTGCTGCGGATACTGTTTTTTCAAGGTGGCACCGCCGGGTAAGCCTCGTAAACGTCCCCAGTGTTCAGGTTTCCCTAGGGCTCGTGCCAGCTCGTCTTCCTCTCTATAGGGTTCCCACGTACCCGCTAGAACTTCCTTTATTGCATCTTCAATTTTTGGGACCATGTCTACTACTGTTGCCTTGTATTTTTCAACCCTCGGGACAATCTTCCCTTCCTCGTTCAACGTTGCGCCATGCGCGAACAACCAGAATTTGGACCTTTCGGGCCAGCTGTATGTCTGTGGAGTGAAACCTGCAGCCACGAGTTTATCTTCCATGGCTAGCCACTTAGGAATGGCTGACCTGTAGCCACCTGGCCCCAAGTTATGGTGGTGTGTCTTACTCGCAGCATTTAGCTTATTTATTTCCGATCGGGCCACAGCCGCAGCCGAGGTCTTATACGCCTTAAAGGCTTCCCAGTGATCTCTTAGCTTCACCAGTTTTTTTTGACTGAAATCTGGATCAACCTTTTCATATTTTGCCCATAATGTTTGCTTATATTTCCGAAAGGCGTCGGACATCTTGGAGAGAGTCCAGTGCTTGAGTTTCAACTTCAAGGCGGGCTCAATACCATCCGGGAGGTTAAAATGCTGCAAGAGTGTGTCAAAGAAGAAATCTTTATAATGCTGGTGGACATAGCAAGGGTCATCCTCGGCAACGCCTGCTGGCTTAAGCCATTCTGCTATGGAGATCGGGACCTCGTCCCTAACAATAACTCCAGCTTGACTAATATATTTTCTGCGGTTCTCTATCGGTTCCACCGGATCGCCATCTACATCAATTTTATAGATTGGTAACTTTGCATCTTCGCTAGTCATTCTTTTCGCTGGGCCTCGAGGAGCTTGATTCTTAGCCTTTTTATGCAAGGTGGACGCCTAAAGTAAGAAATATAATGCGTTAATAAGTGCAATACAAATCAGTTAATGCATTTTGTGTTCAAGCAAATATAGAATTCATATATAAACCTCGAGGTGGAGGGTGTTCGAGGTGGAGGCTGTTATTTCTTCTTCCTCTAAAATACCCTCACCAGACGGGTTTAAAAATTGTGATGCAAATTGCTCAAAATCTTCGTTTCGATCGTCGGCGGCGCCTTCTCCACCGGCAGCATTTGCATCGCGATGCTCAAAAATATCCTGCATGAATAAGTTTTCTCCTTCCTCGTCTCGCACAATTAAAGGGTCATCCATAGCTGAATGTTCCTACACTCAATAAATTTAACAAATTATGATAAACAATAATTTGATACAAAGTATCAAAGTGCTTGATACAAATTTAACAAATTATGATACAAAGTATCCACATGTGCTTGATACAAAGTATGACAAAAACAATAACAAATTTAACAAATTGGATACCAAATAGTTCCAAAGGCAAAAGAATACACATATTTAGATATAAACATGATTTTTGCCTCAAAGAATTGAGTTATGCACATAGTATGTTACATCGTCATCCCCTGCAGTATTGAAAATTTTAATCACCTAACAGATAGAAGTGGAGTTGCATGGCTACGCTGACAATTAGTGACCATATCGGTTTGATGTGTTCCGGTTGCAGCGCACAGGCATTTTGCTATAGCTATAAATACCTTATCGAGAAATTGTACGCTCCATTCAACATATAACTTTGTACAAGGATTGACTATGTCTAAAAAATCTTATGATATTTATTTGTCAATGGCTAACAAGGATCTACATTAAAGGAACATTAGAACGAAATAACTTGAAAATTGTCAACAATTCGTGACAATTATGAAACAATGTCTAATTAAATGGAACATTCAAATAACTGAACTTAGTACTATTTTCAGCAAATTCGTCTTTCTCCAATTATTCGTAATAACCCTAAATAAAAGCAATACCTAGCTCTTTGTATCGAAAAAAAAATACCTAGCTCTTTGTATCAAAAAAAAATACCTAGCTCCTAAATAAAAGCAATACCTAGCGGCGGCGAGGCAGGGGAGGCCGGGAGACGGCGACCACGGTGCGGCGGCGGTGGGGTGGCTGGTGGCCAGGCCGACGTCGGCGAGCTCAAGGAGGCGAGCCGGTCCCCTTGGTCGCCGGAGGGTGCGCGGGGCGTGGCGGTGGCGGCGGCGACCACGGCGCGGTGGCTAAGGGCGAGGCAGGGGAGGGAGACGGCGACCACGGCGTGGCGGCGGCGGCGGCGAGGCAGGGCAGGGGAGACGGCGAGGCGGAGCAGGGCTTCGCCGACGTCGTCGGCGTCGTCGTGGGAGCCCGGAGGCGGCGGTTCGTCGTGGGAATTGGGGGGACTTTGCGAAAATTTCGCAAAGTCCCCAACGAAACGCCGCGGAATCGACCTTTAGTCGCGGTTGCTGGCTGCAACCGCGACTAAAGACCCTTTAGTCGCGGTTGCAGCCAGCAACCGCGACTAAAGGTCGACCTGGGCCGCCAAAATTCTGGCGCCAAGCCTAGGGGGACCTCTAGTCGCGGTTGCTGGCTGCAACCGCGACTAAAGGGCTTTTTTTTCTATTTTCTTTTCTTGTATTTGTTTTCATTTATGTACTTAGATTTTAATTCTTTTATATACTTAGATTTGTTTTCCTATTTTTCCTAGAAATTAACTAGTACACTTAAAAGGACTCCATGGCAAAGGGTTTATTTTTTTGAGTATTTTTTCTCTTTTTCTCATTTCTTTTCAAAAATTATTTTTGTAACAATTTTAGAGCAAACTATCACATATTTGTAAGATGAATGTTTGGTGTTGTAAAATGCAGAAGAAAGCAGATAAAAATTATTAATTCATTTATCTTAATGCATTACATAAAAAATTTAATACATTATTACACATTATACAACGTCTCACAAGCGCTTGAAAGAAACACACCCCTGATCCAACATCACCAACATTATTCTACATAAACGGACTTGCTGGCTCGAATGCCGTAGGATTAGGGGAGCAGGAGGCCGGTAGCTGGGCATTCCTCTCCACGCCGGGCTCGTGGGCATACGGCGGGATAGACTCCCGCGGTTACTCACTCACACAAAACATTCCAGCGTCACTCGGAGAGGCATCTTTGGGCAACCAGCGGCAAGACGTCTCTGATGACCTGCGACCGTTCCAAACGGTTGCAGATCATCAGAGATGTGTTGCCAGATGGTTGTAGATCATCAGAGACGTCTTGCCGCTGCTTGGATCGAAGTGGCGCTCAAACACAAAACATTCCAGCGTCACTCGGAGAGGCATCTTTGGGCAACCAGTGGCAAGACGTCTCTGATGACCTGCGACCGTTCCAAACGGTTGCAGATCATCAGAGACGTCCTGCTAGACGGTTGTAGATCATCAGAGACGTCTTACCGCTGCTTGGGTTTGAGAGGTTCCCACATGGGCACAGTTACATAAAAGGTTTAATACATTATTACACATCACCAACAACATCCCTATGTATTGTTCACTTGTTCTTCTTGTGTGCCCCTTTCTTTTGAACGCGCCGTAACCATGGACAATCTTCTTGAAGTAACTTGATGGTTGGGTCAATGTTCACTTTGAAGGGCGGAATTTCATGAAACTTATTGTAATCTTCTGACATGTCTGTGTGGTCCTCCACTCCCACGATGTTTCTTTTACCTAAAAGAACTATGTGGCGCTTTGGCTCATCGTTTGATGTATTCGCTTGCTTATCTTTTCTTTTTGTTGGTAGGGTAGACATGTCCTTCACATAGAAAACCTGAGCCACTTCACTGGCTAGAATGAATGGTTCGTTCTCGTAATGAAGATTCTTGAAATCCACTGTAGTCATTCCGTACCGTGTGTCTACGGCTACACCGCCATCTAGGTTGAACCATTTGCACTTGAACAAAGGAATCTTAAATGAAGGTCCATAGGACAGTTCCCATATCTCCTCTATGTAACCATAATATGTTACCTTTTCCCCACTGCAGCCATCTATTGCATCAAAGCGGACACCACTGTTTTGGTTGGTGCTCTTTTTATCTTGGTCGGCCGTGTAAAATGTATTTCCATTTATCTCGTACCCTTTAAAAGTCAATATAGTCGAAGACGGTGTCTTGGCCAATAAGTATAGCTGTAGTTCATTTGTGGTGACATTCATCAGTCTTTTCTGTAACCAACCGCCAAAAGTCCTGATGTGTACTCCATCAATCTCATCTTCTGGGTATTTGGAGCGTAAATCATTCTTGTGTTGCTGGATATACGGAGCCACCAAGATGGAACTATGCAGAACTGTGTAGTGTGCTCGAGTGAAAGAATCCACGTCTTCACATATGATTGCTTTCTTTCCTAGCGTGCCTTTTCCACGCAGTCTCCCCTCATGACGCGATTGAGGAACACCAATCGACTTAAGATCAGGAATAAAGTCAACACAAAACTCAATGACCTCCTCAGTTCCATAGCCCTTGGAGATGCTTCCTTCTGGCCTAGCACGGTTATGAACGTATTTCTTTAAGACTCCCATAAACCTCTCGAAGGGGAACATGTTGTGTAGAAATACAGGACCGAGAACACGTATCTCTTCCACCAGGTGAACTAGAAGGTGCGTCATAATATTGAAGAAGGTTGGTGGGAACACCAACTCGAAGCTGACAAGACATTGGACCACATCATTCTCTAAATCTTTTAGAGTAAGTGGATTGATAACCTTCTGAGAAATTGCATTCAGAATGCACATAGCTTCACAATGGGTACTCGAACATTTTCTGGTAGAAGTCCCCTCAATGCAACCGGAAGTAATTGTGTCATAATCACGTGACAGTCATGAGACTTCAGGTTCTGAAATTTTTGCTCTGCCATGTTTATTATTCCCTTTATATTCGACGAGAAGCCAGATGGAACCTTCATACTACGAAGACATTCAAAAAATATTTTCTTCTCTTCTTTCGTAAGAGCATAGCTCGCAGGACCTTGATGATTATCAGAATGATCGTCGTCTCGTGAATGCATACGTCGATGGGCCTGTCTTGCTTCCGGTGTATCTTTTGACTTTCCATACACGCCCAACAAGTTAAGCAGGTTCAAGCAAAGATTTTTTGTCACGTGCATCACGTCGATTGCAGAGTGAACCTCTAGCATTATCCAATAGGGCAGCTCCCAAAATATAGATTTCTTCTTCCACATGGGAACGTGGTTCTGAGCGTCATTCGGAACAGATAGTGCTCCAGCACCCTTCCCAAATATTACTTTTAAATCCTTGACCATATCATGTATAACAGAACTAGAAGGTCGAGTAGGCTTCCGCCGAATATCTTCCTCACCTTTGTAATGTCGGCCTTCCTTTCTTCCTGCATGCCTCGGTACAAGCCATCGACGATGGCCCAGGTACACAATCTTGTTACCTATATGTTTACCTTGAGTCTCACCTAAACAATGCGTACATGCATTGTATCCCTTGTTTGACTGTCCTGAGATGTTACTAAGAGCAGGCCAATCATTGATGGTTACAAACAAGA
This sequence comes from Poa pratensis, assembly GCA_947311845.1. Taxonomy (NCBI): domain Eukaryota; kingdom Viridiplantae; phylum Streptophyta; class Magnoliopsida; order Poales; family Poaceae; genus Poa; species Poa pratensis. The sequence goes on from CAMZMU010000128.1 coordinate 43,154,695, forward strand.
GCGCTCGTAGATCAAATTCCGTTTGCTCGTGCTCATCCCACACACGCACACCTTCATCACTCCACAGCTGTAAAAGTTCTTCCACCAATGGCCTCAGATACATGTCAATGTCGTTGCCAGGTTGCTTCGGGCTTGGATGAGCACTGGCATCATAATGAACTTCCGCTTCATGCACAACCAGGGAGGAAGGTTATATATACATAGAGTCACAGGCCAAGTGCTATGACTGGAGCTCTGCTCTCCAAATGGATTAATCCATCTGTACTTAGACCAAATCTTAAGTTCCTAGCGTCATCCGAAAAATTCGGGAACACTCTGTCGATTTTTCTCCACTGGGACCCATCAGCGGGGCGTCTCATCATCATGTCTTTTTTACGTTCTTCTTTGTGCCAGCACAACAACTTGGCATGCTCTTTGTTTTGGAACAAACGTTTCAGACGTGGTATTATAGGAGCATACCACATCACCTTGGCAGGAATCCTCTTCCTTGGACAACCTTGCTCGCCCTCAACTTCACCTGGGTCATCTCGCCCAATCTTAAACCGCAATGCACCGCATACAGGACAAGCATTTAAATTTTCGTGCTCGCCGCGGTAGAGGATGCAGTCATTAATGCATGCATGTATCTTCTGCACCTCTAATCCTAGAGGGCAGACAACCTTCTTTGCTTCATACGTACTAGAGGGCAATTCGTTTTCATTTGGAAGCATCTTCTTAACTATTTTCAGCAAACTTTCAAAGTGCTTGTCGGTAGTACCACTCTCTGCCTTCCATTGTAGCATTTCCAGTATCGTACCGAGCTTTTTCTGGCCATCTGTACAAGTTGGGTACAACAATTTGCTGTGATCGGCTAACATGCGCTCCAACTTCAACCTCTCGTTTTCACTTCCACAGTCCATTTGTGCATCATGAATGGCCTGACGAAAATCATCGTCGGGCTCATCAAATATGGCATCCTTTCAACTTCGTCTTCCCCCATTGTAGTATCAGCGTGTTCACTGAACAGAGGATAGTTGTCATTATCCTCCGCTTCTTCATTCTCTTCCATTATAACCCCTCTTTCTCCATGCTTGGTCCAACAATAATAACCAAGCATGAAACCATTTCGCAACAGGTGTTCGTGAAGCCTGTCTGTGGAAGAGTATGTATACTTATTCATACAGAGACTGCATGGACAACACATAAAACCATCCTTTCGCTTGCTTGTCTCAGCCACATGGAGAAAATTATGCATGCCAGTAATGAATTCGGCACAAACTCGGTCACCGTACATCCATTGACGTCTCATCTGCATTATATAAGTATATCAAAACAATTATACAACTTATACAAAAATAACAAATAATAATTATGGAACAAAATCATACAACATAGATTTTTTTTAAATAAAAAAGAAAGCTCACCTAGGTGGTGTCGGTGACGAGACGGTCTATCGACGACGGTGAGGAGGTGAATGTTGTGACACTGAAATACAAAAACATAATTTAGTTTAAGATCAAATTGACAATACAAAATTGAGCTAAATAAGCAAAATGAGTTAACTTAGGCATTTCATCATACACCTACCTAGCACTACAAATATGAATTGAGCTAAATGAGCTAGACAACCAACGAAACGGGCGCCGAAAGAGAGAGTTTGCAGTTGCTAACCCTGGGATAGATGCACCACCGTCAATCTTAACAAATGGTGCAAAAAATCGTGGATGAAATCGAGCTCGGTGGAGAGAAAATGGAGATTCAACTCGAGCTCCAAATGGCCAAGGCTGGCTCGGGGTGGAAGATGAAGGCGACCGACCTTTGGTCGCGGTTGGTGGCTCCAACCGCGACTAAAGGTCCTCGCTAGGACATGCGGCCTTTTTGTGCGGGACCTTTAGTCGCGGTTAGAGCCACCAACCGCGACTAAAGGTCATCGCGCGTGCCCCGCGCGGCTCCGGCCGCAGGTGGAGGACCTTTAGTCGCGGTTGGTGGCTCCAACCGCGACCAAAGCTCCAGCACAAACCGCCACCTGTCCAAGCCGTTGGAGCTGTCGGAGCCGCGAGACCTGTAGTCGCGGTTCAGAAACGAGCCGCAACTAAAGGTCCGCCTCTAAGGCCACTTTTCAACTAGTGGGACCACAATAAATATTGCCAACCAGGTTGGCAGTCTATGGACCTGGTAGGTGAAATGTCTTTATTTTTGTGGCTAATGTGCAATTCTTTGGGATAACACATAAAGGGAGTTTTCTTTGTTCTTTCTTTCATGAACGGACTTTTTTTTATTGAAACAGTCACAAAGACCATTTATCACTTGATTAACCAGCTACCTAAGTATGGCTTGCTTGTGGTTTCAAAATAAGTCCAAAGGATGGAGCTGATGTGATCAATCGACAGCAAGTATTAGTGTGCACTATCAGACAAAATCCCATTCCTTAATGTTTTCCCTAAAAAAGTATTAGTGTGCACTGTGCCCTCTGCCACACAGGTGTCCAGACCTACCTGATAAAAGCAGTGTGATAAATGTTTGCAAAGATATATATATATAGTTCGTCGTTTCGTTGAGCAGCCATCTGCAGCGCGATTTTATTGCAGCATGTCCTTGGAGATTGGCCACCCTTAGCAGAATGTGCTCCGAGCGAGAGAACTCTTTAGTTTCTATATACGTCTCGGTACCAGCCAATAACTCAAAGATAGAGCCACTACAGGCATAAAAACAAAAACCCGCTGAAGGACATGTCAGTGAGTAGCTCCAAGACCGGGGGGCAGCACATTCTAGATATACTTCACTCCGTTAGAGGTTGGACCGAAGATTAGTGAACTACTCAGACAGACTACATACTAACCACTGCATGGGGTGTTCTCAATGGGATATAATATGGTGGAATGTGGATCATGGGGGACAGCTACCCCCAATGACAGGAAATCATAGATACAGATCCAATACAGAAAAATAAATAGAGTGAACTAGAATAACCCAATTTTTAACAAGTCAAGTCCTGCATTAGCAAAAATTATTCTCCAAGCATTCCAAAGTAACCAGCTCCTCAACAAAAGTTTTTTATCCACAACGATTTAATAGAGGGGCTTCATTTTAGCCTAGGCGCTCCGCGGTGCCCAGCCTAGGCATTAGGCAATTTGGACCTACAAGCTGGTTAAGACGGTAGGGAAGTAAACGAGGGGTATAAAAGAGAAAGGAAAGTACATGGGAGAGAGGATTCGGTCCAACTAGAGGAGTGAGGCACCCGGCTAGTTATCAAGGCCAACCACCTAGTGTTTTCTATTTTCTTGAACATTGAGAATAGCTGTTAAGTGAGTTAGAGCATCTCCACCAGCGTCCAATCGCGCTCCCAATACGGCTATTGGGCGCGCCGGCACGAAAACAGCCACCAGCGGCGAGCCCAATAGCCCAAAAGTTCCCGGCGCGCCACAATAGAGCGTCTGGCAAACCCACTTCGCACCCTGTTTCTAGGGAGGCAAGCGGGCACGCCGGCAAACCGCGGCAACTCCGCCATGTCGGATTCTGACGGGCGGGACCGTCTTGTCAGCGACACGCGCTAGTCTATTTCACTTTCCAAGAAATGTTGGGTTTCTTGGGTTTTGTTGTCTCTTCAAATGGGATTGAAGTTGATGATGCCAAAATAAAGGCAATTCGAAATTGGCCCTTTCCTATGTCCCTTGCCGAGTTGAGAGGTTTTTTTTGGCTTCGCCGGATTTTATCGCCGCTTTATTGAGAACTTTTTCACCATTGCTTGCCCTTTGCATGAACTTACAAAGAAAAATGTACCATTCATTTGGGGCAAAGAACAAGATTTTGCTTTCAATGAGCTCAAAAGGAAGTTGACCGAGGCTCCACTATTTGCGCTACCCGATTTCTCTAAGACTTTTGAGATTCAATGTGATGCAAGTGGTTTAGGCATTGGAGGAGTCCTCATGCAAAATGATAGACCAATTGCATATCATAGTGAAAAACTTGATGGAGCTCGTTTGAACTATCCAATTTAAGATAAAGAGTTGTTTGCTTTGGTGAGAGTATTACAGGTTTGGCAACATTACCTTGTCCTAAGGAATTTGTCATTCACTCCGATCATGAGTCTTTGAAGTTTTTGAAAAGCCAAACAAATTTGAACAAAAGACATGCTAAGTGGGTTGAATTCACGGAATCCTTTCCCTATGTGATCAAATACAAAAAGGGTAAAGAGAATGTGGTAGCGTATGTTCTTTCCCGCAAGACCAACCTACTTACACGTCTTGACATTAGTGTTTTGGTTTGGATGAAATAAAGGATTTGTATGCCACCGATGCTTTCTTTGGCGACATTTTTGCGAAGTGTTTGGAACATAAAGGAATTGATGATTTCTATTTGCACAAGGGTTTCTTGTTTAAGGCTAACAAACTTTGCGTTCCCGAGTCTTCACTTCGTTTGTTGCTTTTGAAAGAATCACATGGAGGATCCCTCATGGGACACTTTGGTCGTGACAAGACCTACACCATGCTCGCCACCAACTACTATTGGCCACGAATGTACCGCGACGTGAACCGCCTCGTGCACCGATGTTCGACATGCCTCAAAGCTAAGTCTAATCTAAACTCCCATGGCTTATATACTCCTTTACCTATTCCACATAGACCGTGGTCCGACATTGCTATGGATTTTGTCTTAGGCCTTCCACACACCAAAACAAACAAGGTCCATCATTGTCTTCATTGACCGCTTTTCTAAGATGGCACACTTCATACCATCAACAAGACCGATGATGCTTCACACATTGCTACTTTGTTTTTCAGGGAAATTGTCCATCTTCATGGAGTGCCCAAGACCATTGTGTCGGATTGAGACATCAAGTTTGTGAGTTACTTTTGGAAGACCTCGATGGCCAAGCTAAGAATCAAGCAACTCTTCTCTACCGCATACCACCCTCAAACCGATGGACAAACCGAAGTCGTGAACCGAAGCTTATCCACCCTCCTCCGTGTGTTGATCAAGCCTAACTTGAAAAATTGGGAAGAATGCATCCCCCACGCCGAGTTCGCCTACAATCGAGCACTTCATCGTGCCACAAAGAGAAGCCCCTTCGAGACCGTCTATGGCTACAACCCCTACACTGCCCTTGACATGCTACCACTTTCACTCCGATAGCAAGTGAACATGGACTTCGACAAGCGCATCAACTACATGAAGAAGCTACATCAAGAAACAAGAACTACACTTGAGAAGCGCAATGAAAGCCATGCCACAAAGATGAACAAGAACAAGCGCGCCATGATCTTTGAAGAAGGAGACCTTATTTGACTACATCTTCGCAAGGACCGCTTCCCACATGCAAGAAAGTCCAAGCTATCTCCAAGAGGCGACGGACCTTTCAAGGTTCTCAAGCGCATCAATGGCAATGCATACAAGATCGACATCTCCAACTCCAAGTACTTGTTCCACGACACATTCAACGTCACCGACCTATCACCATATCATGGGAACTCAAGGGATGAGGATCACCAAGAGTCGAGGACGACTCTTTCCCGGGGGGGGGGGGGGGAGAGATGATGTAGTGCAGCCTACCCATGACACTCCAAGTGGCCCAAAGACTAGAGCTAGAGTCAAAGCTCTCCATGAGAAGGTGAACTCACTCCTATCTATGTGTGATCTAGACACTCCATTGAATGGCTTGCTACTTCATTCAGATACCTTGTGTATGCTCAGGTACAATCCTCATGAAGATCCCCAAGGCAATGTAGAAGATGGATAAGAGATGAGCCAAGAAGAAGAAGATGAAGAGGATGAAGCAGCCGAACAGCGGTACTACCGCCACCAGCTGACGAAACTGAAGCAGAAGAAGCTCCAGGCGGCGGTACTACCGCCGCTCCCAGGAACGGTACTACCGCCCGAGATACCGCTGAAGCTACCGGCAACTCCAAAAACGCCTCTGACTACCCGTCGGTAGCAACCCGGTAGCTGCCACGTTCTACCGCCAGAAGAAGATGCAAAACATGTCGAGTGCGCCACGGTACTACCGCCCCTTCTCCAGGAGCGGTACTACCGCTGCACACCCCAGGCTTCGTGTGTAACTTTCCACTCACCTACCCTTTTGTCCACTAGTATAAATAGCCCCTACTCTGCCTAGGGTTAGGGCTAGAACGAATATGAATTGACTTTGTTGAGATTAGCTCCAACTTTCCCTTGTGGAAATCAAGACCTCTCCGAGGATTCGAATCCCGGGTTGTACAAGGCATCTTCAAGTAGCTACTACTTTCAAATCATTCCCTTGTGGATTCTATTGGCCCGGTGGACCGAGCGATGAAGAGAAACGATTGGCTTAGGTTTTGAGAATCGGGGGCTACCCTCGGGGCCGGTTACCGATTGATATACTCTTGCAGGTTTTGGTAGTTATCCTTTTACCTCCGCCCCTCGTGTTTCCCTGTGTTTCCACCTTGTGTTCGTCTTGTGTTCTTCATGTTCATCCTCTTACTCCCTCAATCCGTGAAGATCGGGACCTAACCCGCATCACAGAGGCATGTACTCGGCCAGCTCATGCTACGTCGCCATGTTCCATAGCTCCCTTCCATACAGCACCTGGCAGTTGATCTGAAAACCTGGAGGCCTCCTCGCGTCAAGTTCTTCCACTGGCTCACATACCAGGATCGATGTTGGACCACGGCACGCCTTCAACGCCGAGGCTTGCAGCATCACCCCCACTGCCTCTTGTGTGACCAGGAGTTCGAGACGATGCCCCATCTGCTCAGGGCATGCTCGTCCTTGCGCCAGACCTGGTACGAGACCCTCACCTAGCTTAGGCTGCCATGCACTCCACCTGACAGCCGATCTTCTTTGCTCGACTGATGAACTTCGGCCAAGGTCGCAACTCCTATCCCGATGCGCAAAGGGCTCGCCAGTGTCGCCACCACCACACTCCTTGTCCCCTGGATCATCTGGAAGCATGTTCTCGAAAAAATAAACCAGGGATATACCAAGTCCTGTGATTTTGACTCGGCAAACAAAGAAAGTAGCTTTTATCCTCTCTTTTTTATCCAGATATAACAACCAGCATATGTATAGCGGTACAAGAGCATGTAAATATTTTAATCTCGTACTAGTCAACAAAACTATTACTTCCACTGAGATAGTCATGATTCTTGTGAAAAATGCTACTGTATTGAAACTATTCATGGTACTTCCATCACCAAATAAGTAACATTTGAGACAATGTTCAAGAAATAAGCCTCAGGGTTTCTTCGTCTCTGAAGTTATAAGCTAAATTATTGTGTTTGCAAGTGCAACTGCAAATATGGAATGGACATCCAAATTGTATACCTTTGTGAGTGGTGAGGGCCACATAAACAGGAAGTAGTGAACAATTACCATGTGATACAAGATTCACATGATTGTGGCATCATTTATCTGGAAAATAATAGAAAAAATATGGTGCTGATTATTTTGCATTGGCGCCTTATTGCGTTCTTGATCTATAGCTTCAATTGATCCATTATCAATCCAAATTTCAGCCCAATTAACTGTTTAGCCATAAAAGGTCAAAGCACAACTACAGGAAAAAGGTCAAATCTCTATCATACTCAACTGATAAGAACCCACAAGCACTTATCATATGCCTGACTGTTGTGAAACCGTGGCTCATCTATCATAAGCATAAGTCCTTGGTTGCTGGACTAAGCAACTAAATGTAAGCAACATTCTGGACTGACTGGGGAAAGAAGGCAACATGCTATGTCAACATCAGTATGGAAGATAGATATGGTGATCATGTAACGGCGTGGGCTGCATGTTGTGAACGACTGGACATGCGCCTGTCAGGCCAGTGACATGCAACAGCAATCCTTCACATTGTGCCACAGCTGGACGGAGTCATAGGGTGGAGGATAAACAGGGTAGCCTGTAGCCTGCATGTGTAGAGTCTAATTCAAGGGCACTGGGCTAGATTCCTTTTAGTCTATGTTAGTATTTCTTGGTGTAGTCGTCAAGGTCATGTGTAAGCAGATAGTGTTCAAATTAACATCTGATTGGTAAACAAGAAAAAATAGTTAACTCTTTCTTCTTCAAAGTCTTATTTCTCTTATAGTCCATTGAACCTATTCTAGGATCTTAATTCTTTCAGAAGAGTCACACCGGCCCTGTTCTGTATGATATTTAACCCCTCATGAACTACATAACAGGGGATAGTTGGCTACACTGGGGAGATGATATAATGAAACTTTATACTGGCAACAAATTGTGCCAGAAGCATCACGATCTAAAAAGTTCACCGATTGTGCAATGGCTTAAGAGTATAAGGACATGTTGCTGACTTTGCAATTTTGCATGTATTCCTAAACTGCAGTTAACCGTTTGCAAGATTTATTTATTTTTGCAAGATTGTTTGATGTGAAGTCAAATCTTTCTCATGAACTATATTACATTGTTTGATGTGAGTATGTTTGGTTAACATGCTAACAGTAGATTGTGGTTGTACAAAAAGTGGTTCTTTTACTTGTTTCTGCGGCTAAATGTTCCCTGGTAGATGAAAACAATGTCAAACAACCTTCTCTGAGATTGCAAAAAACACTCTTGGCGTCAACTCATCATTCATCTAGGAACTAAGTTATGTATCCTAGAACAAGGAACTCTATCATTTCATGTGATGGCAGATAAGAAACAACACCAAATTCTGGTAAAAAATAAAGAAGCGCCAAATTACGAAGCGACCAAATAATTTTAGATCAAACAACAAACCTCTAAGAAGTTTTATTACCTGGTATAAGGGAAGAATGAACATTGCAGAGAAGGCGTTTTGTTTGCTCTAATAGCCATCATCCGAAGTATATTTACAAGAATACAACAATTTCAGCAGCTCTGTTATCTTAACTGCCAATGGAGCCTGTTCCAGTAGCTGTACAATATGTATTGATGCGTACAATGCCACTGGTTCCAGAGCATAACCAGCTTACGTGTGCTGGTATGGCTCGGAAAGCACTGTAAAGGCCATGAACAATTCCTTCCAAGAATGAATGTATCACTATGTTCCTGGATTTACCCAACTACGTCCAGATGTTTTCTTTAATGTTCCCTTTTTAATCTTTGCCCTCACTTGTTCAACAATATCCCACCTACCAGAAGAGGCATGTAGGTTAGATACTAAGACAAGATTTGATGGGGTCCCTTCTTCCAATCTAAGAAGAGACCTGCAAGCCAAAATTTGAGCTTCTTTGTTACTGTGAATAACAGAGGCATCCAGAAGTGCTCCCCATACACTAGAGCCTGGCTCTACACTCATTGAGTTGATAAATTCCAAGGCATGGTCAATCAGCCCAGAACGTCCCAGTAAATCTACTATGCAGGCACACATGTCCTCGGTTGGATGAACTTTGTGATCGTTCACCAGGGAGTTGAATATCTCTAGTCCCTTCGACAACAAGCCCACCCTGCAGCAAGCTGAAAGCACGCCCAGACCAACTACGTTGTCCGGCTTAACCCCCGAAGCATGCATATGATCAAACAAGGCAACTGCTTCTTCACCCATACCATGAAGGCCATAACCCAATACCATTGAACCCCATGAGATCACATCTTTGTGCCAAGTATCATCATCGAAAACGCGCCTTGCATAACACAAGGCTCCACCCTTTGCATACATATCAATCAAAGCATTGTTGAGAGACACCTCCCCATATAGCCTAATCCTCACCGCAAAACCATGCACTTGCTTACCCTGTGCCAGGCCCATGAGGCCGTCAAAAGCGGAGAGTACACTAATCAACGCAACCCTATTTGGGAAAATAGCATCGACCACCCACATTGCCCGGAAAGCATTCACCGCATCCTCAAACATCCCATTCTCTGCATACCCTCCCACCATCGCTGTCCAGGAAACGACATTCCTCTGGTGCATTCTGTCAAAAACTCGTCGTGCAAGTCCTGGTTTGCAAACCCTGCAGTACATGGAGACGAGTCCACTGCTAACATGGAAATCAATATCACTGCACATCCCAGCCTTCATAGCGAAGCAATGCAGTTCCCTGCCCTCGTGCTCGGACATGCATGAAGACAGAACTGCCGAGAGCGTGAACCTGTCAGGGGTGAGCCCCTCTGCGACCATATGACGCACAAAGAACCGGATATCAGTGCCTGCGGGGGAGTAGGAGATAAGCGTGTTATATGTGGAGGCCGTGCGAACGGGCATTTCGTCGAACAGGTGTTGCGCCATGCTGACGCTGTCGGACAATCGGAGATAGAGAAGGAGGATGGAGTTGGTAAGGACGGGGTCAGCGTGAAGGAGGCCGAGGCGGAGGGATAAGGCGTGGAGTGAAGCGGCGGCGTGGGAGCGGGACGAGCCGAGTTGGAGGAAGGAGCGGGCGAGGGAGGACAGTGTGAAGGCGTCCGGGCGGCGGCGAGGGAGGACAGTGTGAAGGCGTCCGGGCGGCGGCGAGGGAGGAGGAGGCAGCGGAAGAGGTGGAGCGGGAGATGGGCGTGGGAGGGGTCGGAAGAGGCGACGGCGGAGAGGAGGGAGTTGAAGACAGGGAGCGGGACGCCGCAGGGGTCCGCTCGGACGGCGGCGAGGCGGGCTGCCACAAACGCCGGGAGTGGCCGCATGGAAAAGCGCGAATTTGACGGGCGGGCGAATATGTTGGGCTGCAAGAGAGAGAAATGCCGAAAAGGATTACACTGAGGAATTAAAAGGAAGAAGATGCTGGGCCGGGCGGGAATGGTCTCATAAACAAAAGCAGGAATTCTCAACAACAAAAAAAGCAGGATCTTTTCAAAAAAAAGATTTTTCTTTCTAAAAAGAAAACTACCGAACAGCTTAGGTCAACTTCAACGGCCGACCATTCCGAACACAAAACGTGTATGTTTCGATCCTTCAGGTAGCCTAGCGGATAGACGTCCGGTATTTGTCCGCCCTTTCTTGGTCGCACACCAACTCGTCCGGTTGGCTACATTCACATGCTGGATCCTTGCTATGAAGCTGACTAAAAGTAAGATCACAAGTACGTTTACAAAAGTTAAAAGTATTTCCTTTAAAAAGCAAATCCATTACCCATCCATCGGCACACCAAGAAATGCAAATTAAAATATGGATGTATTCGTGGATATAGCTGAATGTCGCCACGCAACAAGCTGCTTTTTAGACATCTGCATAAAGGGAAGACGGCAGGGTGCCAGGCGGATAACCGGAGGAAGCCACATCCTCATCCATGCTTGAATACTAGCATTTGGCGTGTGCAAATACAGATCTACCTCTTGTTCGTGTGGCCGACTCCTTCCACTCGTCCACTGTTGATGGAGCAGTCTGAACCTTCACTGTTAGGGCTGAGAGATCTGGAGATATTTGTATCTGAGGCCATAAGTGATAACATAAATTTTCGCTCACAGTTGCATATCATATAAAACAGACCCGGCATTATCTAAGACCCGGCATTATGGCGGTGGTCCTGGGGTTTCTCTCTTGCGAAGATGAAGATCTACTTATTGTCAGCCATCGTTGATCTGAGAAGAATGACGAGTTTCGAAAGGCTCCGTCGGCGACCTCCCTTGGGCACATCAAGCCTGGAGGTTGCTGGATCGGATGTTATTCGGTCGCGCGCACTCATGCATTTGTCTGACCGTGGTTTCAGAGGGAGCGATGCGAAGCTCTGCGGTCTGTTTCCATCATGTGACCTACCTTTCGGTCCATGGTGAAGTCAGAGGCGGAGAATGTCAGGATAGCTGTGATCGAAGGGCTGGCAATGGTGTTCGGAGCCTTTGCGTTCATGAGGAACTAGTTCGGAGTTTCAAGAATCGTGGCAGCAGTATGTAAGCGGGGGCGACAATACAGGTGAAGTCAAAGTCCTACCTATCAGGGTGAAAATCCAAGGTCTGGCCTTAATTGGTTGTGCCTGGCAATGGTCTTGCTGAAGACATTGTTTTGAGAGCGGGGACGATCTTCAGGGTGAAAACCCAAGGTCTGGCCTTAATTGGTTGTGTCTGACATTGTTTCCTTCTTGAAGGCGTTGCTTTTGAAGAATTGGACATCAGGTGTTGGCTTGGTGGTGATTGTGCTGCTGCAAGAACTGTAACTCTGTAGCAGGACTTTTTTTTTAGTTCTTCTTCTTATTGTCTTTCGGCTGTGTGCATCCGTAATGCCTTCGGTTATTGCGTTGTTGCAGAGCCTGGGTATAATTGGTATCTCCGCGATATTAATATATGCTCTTTATCTAAAAAAATATCTAAGAGGGTTTTCCAGGAAGCGGAGTTCTCCAATGACGACTCCGAAGAAAAACATTTCTTCGGAATGGAAGACACGTTCTGCGACCAATACAAACCGGTCAGATAAAACTTCCATTGTAATCCCTTCAACTTCTAGACAAATAGTAAAGGACAAATAATTAAGCGACTCCTTCACATGATGTTATAAAAGGACACTCACCGAAGATGTAATGGTCAACGTTGTACTGCGTTTCACGCATCGACTTCTCTAACAACTCAAAGCTCTTGACAGACTCCTGATATCAAGTTTGAAGATCTTTATTCTTCCTCTTCAGAGATTCGATCTCCTGGATTTATAAATATCCTTATTTTCGAGCCCAAGGAGAGAGCGTTTAAGCTTCTTACATTCATCCTATAAACTGCCAAAATCATGGAGCTTGACTTTGACATCATCCACCTTGGATTCTAATCCCTTATTGGCAGCAACAAGTGTTCGAACTGATTTCTGACACTGTAAGCTTGCCCCTTAGTTGAGACGACACTTATATAAGAACGAGCAGGGAGGAGTCCAAACAAATAAATGCAACAAACTATCCATCAGAAGAAAAGTAGCAAGTTGCGTCTTTAGATCCCCGCTTGGGTCATTTTCGCCCTTTGCGTAAGTCAGCATTCTTCAATACAAAGTTTTTGTACCTATTGTTGAGAGCTCTCAAGCCCTTGCTGCGGTGAAACACTTATGTTAGAATGAGGACAAGAGTTTCAAGCCGACTCCAAGGAGTCGAATCAAAACGTGGGGGCTACATCCAGTGGGTGCACTGGCGCGACCCCACTTATAAAAAGCAGAAAATGTAACAATTTACCTGAGTTGTGTCTGCTATCAGGTTGATGGAGGCCACAATACTCATACATCCTCTTGCGCTAGTCCTTGAGTAACTCAATGGCAGGCAGCTAAACATGTGCCTTTGCGAGAGGTTTGTGCGGTTAATTATGAAGTGTGTGACGTCAGTAAGATTTACAATCAAAGTTAATGGTGGTCTTTTGCCATTCTTTATACCGTCACGTGGATTGCGTCAAGGGGACCCCATGTCACCGTTTCTGTTTCTTCTATGTAGTGAGGGGTTCACATCGCTTCTGAATCATTTTGGAGGTGCCTATGTGGATCGTGGAGTTCGAGTTGGTATCTATGCACCTTGGGTTACTCATCTGCTATTCGCTGACGATAGTTTGATCTTTATGAGAGCAAGCCTTCAGAGTGTGGATAGACTCAACAACATTCTCCGGATTTATGCTGAATGCTCGGGTCAAGTTGTAAACCGTGAGAAAAGTGCAATTTATTTCAGCCCTAATGCCTTGCAACCATTGCGTGCCTCTCTGGAACATGCTCTGGGAATTAATGTGGAAGCCTTCTCGGAAAGGTATCTTGGGCTACCAACGGCAGTGGGCAGGATCACCAGTGGTACTTTTGATCACATTGGCGAGAGGAGTCAATCAAAAATGGAAGGATGGTCGGAGAAAAATTTGGCTTGTGCGGGGCGGGAGACTACGCTTAAATCGGTCATTCAGGCCATCCCCATACATAGCATGAGCTGTTTCCTGTTAACAAAGAAAGTCTGTAAACAATTGGCTTCTTATATGGCGAGGTTTTGGTGGAGCAGCTCTATTGACAAGAGGTCACTTCATTGGGTGTCCTGGAAGAATTCGTCAAAACCAAAACTGGCAGGAGGTATGGGGTTCCGTGATCTTCAAACTTTTAATCTTGCCCTCTTGGGAAAGCAGGGCTGGAGACTTCTCATGCACCCGAATACCCTCTGCTCACGTGTTCTCAAAGGGAAATATTTTCCCAATGGAGATTTTATGCAAGCAACTACCCCTTCTAGCTCTTCTACTACCTGGAAAGCTATCATCGCTGGTAGGAAGGCTCTGGAGGTTGGGCTTATTAAACGTGTTGGTGATGGATCTACAATCTCGACATGGGCTGACAGTTGGATTCCTAATACTACTCTGCTCAAACCGATGGGACGGCGGGGTTCAGCTCCCCTACCTCGTGTGTCGGATTTAATTGATGCTAACACCACGACGTGGAAAACAGATGTTCTACATTTGAACTTTCTGGCGCCAGATATTGATGCAATTTTAAACACTCCATTACGAGCAGCTGACGGCGAAGATTTTCTGGCTTGGGACCTGGAGAGGTCGGGTTTGTACTCTGTAAAATCAGCTTATCGTGCTCTTATGACTTGTAACGAGCGTACTGCTCTAGACAAGGGGACCTTGAAGACATGGACATACCTGGGACCAGGAATAAACAACCAATCAATTCTCTGATAGTAGCACCTTGAAGACATGGACGTACCTGAATACACCAGCATCTCTGGAGTTATCAATGAGCTCTGATTGCTCCGAATATCCATGCAGCAAAAACTAGGCGTAAAAAATATCGAAATATCCTCAATTCCGTTGGATCTTCCTGTGGCACAGAACATAGGCGTAAAAATTGTATTCCAAAAAATATAATAGCAAGCATGGATTCATTTATAACTATGGATATAACTTCCTCAACAACATGTACAAGTAATGTGCCAGATATTGAAGTACAACTGATGGAAGTAATTACACATCTTTCTGATGGTATCGGGAAGATGTCTGAGAGATTTCCCAAAGATATTGCTTACCGAATTGGACTAGATTATGATAACCCTCTCCTTCAGGTTTTCAAATAAGGTTTGGTGGCTATAATTGCTGTTGACCCTGATTAATTTCGTCATCTTTCACATCCAGGCTATATGAAGTGGGTGCACACTTCAGTTGTGATGTGTAATTTTCCCCTTCAAACCTCCCAAGCTGTGATGTGTAATTTTCCCCTTCAAACCTCCCAATCTTCCTGACATTTTGTGCAGTGTCACCGAAATATGGTACTGTTTGCTATCGAATTCCTCTTATCTACACAAAAAACAAGACGGATGAGCACAACTAACATGAAATAAATTGGGGAGCTAACGAAAAATGAAAATATGGCATGTTAACTTGCTGTATATAAGCGAAGTATATAAGTTGTTATTCGTCTGAATTATGGATCAAACAAAACTATGGGAAATAATATCACCACCTGTGTATTAAGGTGTGGGCTAAGCCAAATTCTCTCAATTCCATCTCTCCAACCAAACGAATGAGTAGAACCATTCCATTCTACTTTTAGCTCCAACCAAACACAGAAATGAAACCAACCCATTCCTCTGGAATGTGACCATTACATTACATTCCACTTGGTTCCTCAACCAAACACACCCTAAACATAAAAGGGCAGCATTTGAACTAAACGAGGAACACTGCAATCTCAACTAAGACATGTGGTATGTTAACTTATACTCCTTCCGTTTCTAAATATAAGATGTTTTAGGTGCGGAATGAAATAAGTGAATATGCAAAATAAAACATGTCTAGATACATATAAATACATGTGAATCTAGAAAAGACCTAAACCATCTTACATTTCTAAATGTAGGGAGTACTAAACAAGTTGAATGCAAATGATATTAAAAACATGTGGCATGTTAACTATATATATTAAAAGGTGGCATGGCAACGATATTAAAGAGGGTAAGTCAACTAAACACAGATCTATGTCATTTTTGGCACCACTTACCTACCTTGAAGAGGCTCTTGGGCGGGTTTCGTCTCTCCCGGCGAAGCCGGATCCGATAGACCAGCGGATCCCACGGATCGGCGCGCCACGGGACAGATCCAGGAGCGAAGTGAACTGCGTGCCTCTATCAGATACGATCTTCTTATGCACACCGTGCAGGCTTACTATCCTGGAAATATACAAGTCTGCTAACTGAACTCCAGTGTGAGTGGTCTTGACAGGAATAAAATGGGCAACCTTGGTCAGTCGATCAACGATGACCCAGATTGAGTCATGGCCTCGGTTGGATCTTGGAAGTCTGGTAATAAAATCCATTCCAATTTCATCCCACTTCCACTCGGGAATTTTCAAAGGTTGAAGCAATCCAGCGGGTCGCTGATGTTCAGCCTTGACTCGCTGACAGATATCACACTTGGCCACGAAAGAACCAATCTCTCGCTTCATTCCATGCCACGAAAATCTTTCACGAAGGTCTTGGTACATTTTTGTTCCGCCGGGGTGGATTGAATAAGGGGTCTCATGGGCTTCCTTCAGGATTAGCTCCTTAAGTTCCATGACATTGGGCACACAGATACGGCCATTGAATCTCAGCACTCCTTCAGCATCTTCGGTAAAACCGGGTGCTTTGCCGAGAGAAATCTTCTTTTTAATTCCTTCAATGCTTTCATGATCTTTTTGGGCTTCCTTGATTTGATCCGTCAGGGTTGGGGCTAATTCTAAATTGGCGAGATATCCGTGGCTAACAAGCTCTAGTCCAAAATCTTTGAACTCTTTGAACAAGTCTGGCTGTTCGGCTTGGATCAAGGCATTCAGGGTGCAAGGTTTGCGACTAAGGGCATCGGCAACTACATTAGCCTTTTCGGGGTGATAATGGATTCCAATATCGTAATCCTTGATTAATTCCATCCATCTCCTCTGCCTCAGGTTCAACTCCTTCTGGGTGAAGATATACTTCAAGCTCTTATGATCCGTATAGATCTCGCAGCGATGTCCCGCAAGATAGGGACACCACGTCTTAAGAGCAAGAACAACAGCAGCTAACTCCAGATCATGGGTTGGATAATTCTCTTCATGCGGTCGCAACTGTCGGGACAGATACGACACAACCTTGCCTTCTTGCATCAGAACGCAACCAAGTCCGAGGCGTGATTCATCGCAATACATGTCGAAACTCTTGGTGACATCTGGCATAATCAAGACTGGGGTTGAGGTCAGTCTCTTCTTCAATTCTTGGAAACTACCTTCACACTTCTGAGTCCATTCAAATTTCTTGTCCTTCTTTTACAGTTGGGTCAAGGGCTTGGCTATACTGGAGAAAGCTTCGGATTTCAGTTACCCTGGTTGGGGCTTTCCAGTCAACAATGGCTTGGATCTTCTCGGGGTCAACAAAAATTCCTCCAGCAGACACAACATGTCCGAGAAATGCCACTTCACTAAGCCAAAACTCACACTTGCTAAGCTTGGCATATAGCTTGTGCTCTCGGAGGGTCTCCAAGACTAGACGCAGGTGTTCAGCATGCTCTTCTTCGGTCTTGGAATAAATAAGGACGTCATCGAGGAAAACTACCACGAACTTGTCGAGGTACTCCATGAAAATCTTGTTCATGAGATTCATGAAATAGGCTGGGGCATTGGTCAGACCAAAGGACATCACGGTGTATTCAAACAAACCGTAACGGGTGGTGAAGGCGGTCTTGGGAATGTCTGACTCTCGGATTTTCAACTGATGATATCATGTCCGAAGATCGATCTTGGAAAAGACTCGGGCTCCGTTCATCTGATCGAACAGATCCTCGATCTTGGGAAGATGATACTTGTTTTTAATGGTTACGTCATTTAGCTTGCGATAATCCACACACAGGAGTGTGGTACCGTCTCTTTTGTCCACAAAAATGATGGGTGATCCCCAAGGTGATGCGCTTGGGCACACAAGACCTTTGCTGAGCATATCAGCCAACTGCTTTTTCAATTCAACCAGTTCTTCTGGATTCATCCAATAGGGTCTCTGGGATATGGGGCGGTTCCTGGGATAAGTTCAATTATGAACTCAATATCCTGGTCTGGCGGCATACCGGGCAACTCTTCAGGGAAAACATGTCGAAATAGGTGAACAACATGGATCTCATCTAGGGTGGGTCGAGCTATGCCCTCACGGCAACCTGGTTGGGAATGACTAGCTTTGGACACATACTCCACTTCGACCTCTTTGCGGTGGTGATGGATACAGCTCTTCTGGCGCAGTCTATTCGACCATGGTACTTGGCTAGCCAATTCATACCAAGTATAATATCTATGCCTTGGGTTCCCAGAACGATTAAGTCAACTGGAAACTTTTCTCCTTTGATCTCAAGGGAAACGTCGGGGCAAAACAACTTGGTCTCTACGGTGGATTCTGGGATTTGGATGACCATGGGTTTGGGTAAGAGACTTCCGACTAAACCTCTCTTAGCAACAAATTCTTGGGTAACAAAGGAATGGGTAGCACCAGAATCAAACAGAACAGTTGCAGGTACTGAGTTGACAAGGAACGTACCCAGCACAACATCTGGCGCATCCTAGGCTTCTTCAGCATTGATGTGGTGCAGACGGCCCTTGGCAACAACAACATTTCTGCGGGGTGCGGCATTCTTGCCATTTCCATTACGGCCTTGACCATTGTTCGGTGCCGGTGCATTGGGGCGCTGAACATTCCTCTTAGGATTGGGGCATTCTCTGGAGTAGTGACCCTTAGTGCCGCATTCAAAGCAGACAACATTGGCATTGCGGTTGAAGTTGTTGAAGTTTCCTCCGGGACGGTTATTGTCATTGGGGCGGTTGAAGTTGTTTGGGCGGTTAGGGAAATTGGGGCGTGGAGCTTGTGGTGGTCGATAGGCAGGCTTGGGGGTTTGCTGAAAGATACGAGGCTTCTGGTTGCTCGAACCTTCCTGAGCATTCATCCTCCTCTTACGACCTTCAAACATAGACTTGCGCTTGGTCTCCAGCTGGATGGCTTTGTCCACAAGTGACTCCAAATCAAAGAAGTCATGGATAACCAAAGCACACTGCAGTTCATCATGAAGTCCATTCAGAAAACGCTCCATCTTCTTCTTCTCTGTGTCGGTGTCATCAGGAGCATACCGAGATAAGTCGGTAAACTCATCAAGATAACCGACCACATCTTTACTTCCCTGCCTCAGCTTGCGGAATTCATCCTTCTTCCTCTCGATGAGTCCGCCAGGAATGTGCTTCTTGCGGAACTTCTCCTGGAACTCAGCCCAGTTGATAACATGGCCAGCTTGCTGGAGAGCCTTGGTAGCTTCCCACCAAGCTCGTGCAGGTCCAGCAAGATAGTGGGTTGCATACAGCACCTTCTCAGGTTCTCCCACGACAGCAACTTCCAGGTTGTTCTCGATGGTGCGAAGCCAATCATCGGCTTCCAGTGGGTGAAGTCCCTTGGAATAGGTAGGTGGGTTGGTCTTCTGGAAATCGCTCAAAGTGGATCGCTGGTTTCCATCACCATTGCCATTGCCACCATTGTTGTTGTTGTTATTGTTGTTAGTGTTGTTGACATGGGCGGCAGCGATCTGCTGCAGGGCAGCGAGATGAGCTTGGCACTCTTCCCGGGCATTTTGGCGTTCCTCCATGATAAGCGCAAGAAGTTGGGCGGGGGTCGGGTTTGGTGGTGGTGGTGCTCCTCCATCCGAGCTGGTGCGACGAGTGTCCACCATCCTGAAGCACACCGGGTATAAGAGGCAAGGCAAAAAGTTTCGACTAAGGGAAAAGACGGTTTCGCAAAGTGGTTGATTACTTAAGGATTATATGGAAAATATTTTACACAGATCAAACAAGACAAACACACTTATATAACACAAACATCACATCAAGGAGTTCACAACATCAAGCTTACAACATCGCCCTACATCTAATGTACATAATACATGGTTTCCAAAAGAACCACTACTTCGACTCGACTAGCGATAGGGGGTCAACCTAATCCTGCGGTAGTACTCAAGTCACTCGCCTACTGAGGTGGAACCTCAGGCTCTGCTGCGTCAGCATCGGACTGGTAGGGTGGCTCCTCCGGGTCCTCCTCCTCGTCCTCGAGAACTGCCTCTAGTGGCTCCTCCTCCTCGTCAACTAACTCCTCCTCGTCGTCCTCCTGCTCATAGTCCATCTCCTCCAGGAAGTCGTCATCGTCACTGAGGAAAGCGTTGTTCTCCTTGCGGAGATCCTCGCCCTCCTCCTCCATCTCGTTGGCCTGATGCTCCATGTCCTCAATCATCTCGTCCTGCTCCGCCACCCTCTTGCGGAGCTTGGCGATGGTCCTCCTCAGCTGGGTCCTCTTCTTGAGAAGAGCGACCTTCTCCTGCTGCAGCTGCGCCTCACGCTCGCGACTCTCACTGAGCGAGATGCGCTCAAAGCGAGACCAAAGCCTAGTGCTCATCAGATCCTCCTGGGTGCGGTAGAGCATAATCTCCATGTCCAGGATGTACTCTCCGAACGTCGGGTGTAGAGGGGATCGGATAGGGTGTCCATCATCAGTGCGCCTCCCGTAGAACCGGAAACGGGAGTTCACCAACTCCGCCTTGTGCTCCTCACAAAGTCGGGCCAGCAGCCTCTGCATGGCACGACACAGTCCGTCGTCCCAGTGGACGTCCATGGTGGTGAAGATCAGCGTCCTGGATCCGGGAGACTTGATGTTCCCCCGAACAGACGACTCAACTAGCCAACACAGGTTCCCGTTGCCGAGAGTGTCAACCTGGGCTCCCTTAAACTCTGGAGCGGGGCGACCTAACAGCTTGCTCAACTCGAACAAGTCCTTCTCGAACATCAACTTGCCGTCCTTCTCAAGCTGAACGAACTCGGTGAAATGGATCGCCATCTACAATTTTTAGCAAAATTTTAAGTTAGTGAGATGACAAGTGTACAAAATTTTAAATTTAGTGAGGCAACAAGTGAGCAAATTTTTAAGCTTAATGGGATGACAAGTGTGCAAAATTTTAAGGATACAAGGAAAATGTAATATTTAATGAGAGTAAAATTTTGCATAAGTGAGAGGATTGGCAGATAAGAAATTTTCGAAAATACTTCACTCCTTTATTTTTAGAAATTAACTTTTGTAACATCTATCTAGCGACCATGCTAGTCTAAGGTCTCTTAAAGTCATGATGGCTCTGATACCAGCTCTGTGGGAACCCCGGACTAGTCGTCCGAAATACCCGATTATGCTTAAGACAAAGATCTCGTGATCAGTCTGTCGTTGCACATAATCTGAACTGAATACCGTAGTTTACATCCATTACAATACCGAATTAAAGTCTTACATAAATGGTCATTTAGACCAAGTCTTACATAGGTGCCTTCATGGGCCAAACCAAAATATTCAGCGGAAGCTACGACGTAGTAGACATCATATCCTAACAGCGACCCGACAGGCAGCTGACTTATGGAGATCCCTAGATCGCATAGAAGTCGCCATACTCCTCCTCAGCGTAGTGCTCCTCGAAGTCTGGCTAAGACAATAGCCAGGGACAAAACTAATATGAGTACATTTGATTGTACTCACAAACTACCCCAACATGAGTATGCACTAGTTTTATTTGAGTTTCAGACTTTTATTTATTTAAAACATCTCTATATCTTTATTGAAAAAGGTAAGAAGAATTTTATAACTATCTTTAAATAAAATCACCATTTTATCTGTTTCTCCAAAACTCCTCCTTTTTCTGACCATAGCCCGTCATGGTCCACTTGCCTTAAACAACCTCATACCGATCCGTTGGTATAGGTGTATGAAACATTCTCAACTTCATTTTCTTTTTAAAACTCAAATCTTTTCAAAACTTGCACATGGTCTTAGGACAGCCTTCCAACTGTCCATATCCGAGGACTTGGCTATTCGAATAGTTTTACACTCTGCAGAGGTAGCACGTTTTTCCCACATCCATCTGGCAACTCATCGTGTCAGCCACGTCCCGCCATACAAGGTGTATGCGAAGTTGAGTCACCGACCATAGCCTGTCCTTTGCTCATGCTAGTATAGGACCCTGCCGCTATGACACTTTCCATCAACACTTAACCCAGCCCGTCGGAATCTAAGTGTGAGGACTCATAGTTCTGCCCGGCGGTGTATAGGGGACATCCTTCTATCCACCACATGTGCGAGGACCATCCTTCTCCACAAGTGCGAGGACCCGGGTCAGGGGTAGGTCACCGAACCATCCCCTCATGGAACGGAGTCATCTCCGTTGTTGAGACATCTCATACTAATAAGAGCAAATTATATGACTAAGCCCTTTCCCATATGTGGGTAAAGGTGGTCGCACAGGGTAAGATTGGTCGTCATAGTACTAGGACACACTATGCATTTTTCATAAACATCTCCATTCTCCATTTCTCCACTTCAACACCGACATCTTGGCATTCCATAACCACACAAGTATTTTCAAATGAGTTTTGAGTAAACAATATTTTCTTCCCATCCTATAGTTTTATATAAACTATCGTATACTTCTACATCGGTGGCAAAATAGTTTTTCATATGCTTTTTTTGGAAAGGTTTCAAAAATCATTGCCTTAAGAGTAAATCATGTTATCCAAGTAGATGCATATATTTGGGTTGCAAGCTCAGAGAGTAGCTTGCCTTGCTCGACAAAGTGACCTGAGTCTTGATCTTCATGTTCAACAAATTCTCCCTCCTCGATAAATCCGACAACGCTCTCGTCTAATTAATAAACAAACAAATACAAACAATCACTATACTACTCAATCAACATCACAACATTACAATCTTAAATGCTATAAATAGCCACTGCACACATCAAGCAACACAATTTGGTTTCAATCTATTATATTATTAAGACAACAAACATTTAACGGTGTAGATTAGCTAGACTAAGTACAACGGCCAAGATTAACATCGTGATGTCCGGCTAATGTCCTTCTTACCCACGTTTACAAACAACATCGACGAAAAAAAGAAAAGTCCGGCCAGTGTCCTTCTTCCCCACGTCTAGGAAAAACAGCTACGAAAGAAAGATTTTCTCCACGGCTCACAACAACTCTGGCTCTTTGGCCAATGCACATCAGCCATGATTTTTTTTCCAGGTCTTACATGCCCAAGGAGTCGTAGATCCCATGTCTCAATAATTTATTGTTGCGGCTTGCAGCATCATGCCTCCAAGGCTACATGATCAGTCGAGTCGATCGATTTGGATATGAGGCGTCCCCTAAGCAGTCGAGTCGATCGATTTGGATACGAGACGTCCGCTATGAAGGTCGTGCATAAGGTCTATACGATCTTGAGACGACGACGCTCGAGACCTTTTGTCGATCTCAGTTCTTCAC
Source organism: Poa pratensis (assembly GCA_947311845.1). Classification (NCBI taxonomy): domain Eukaryota; kingdom Viridiplantae; phylum Streptophyta; class Magnoliopsida; order Poales; family Poaceae; genus Poa; species Poa pratensis. The sequence goes on from CAMZMU010000128.1 coordinate 43,177,805, forward strand.
GCTCCGACGAAGTGCCGAACACAGGATGCTCAAGGCGACAAGCTAGATACCAATCTGCCAATCTGGCAAGGAGCGACGGTGTCCGCGGACCTGGAGATGGATAGGATCGATGGCAACCCAGCCTACTGCGTCAAACGGTACATAGAAAAAAAATCGATTAGTAGATCAAGACGATCCTCTCCGGCCGTGATCCTGATCGCGCGGGGCAAGACAAATTCTACGGCAATCCGACCTACTAGATCATTGGCTTCTAGGTTTGGCTTCCAGGTTCTTGGAGCGATTGGAAAGACCCTGAGACATCGCGATCTCGCCGACACATGTTGTCTGGCGCGCCGCCGCACTGACGACGCTTAGGCAGATGTTTTTGCCAGCGGTATAGACTACCGGCGTTGACTCTCCAAACTTGAATTACTACTAACCATCACCTACACCGATTTTGACACAATATGCAATATGCAATATGCAAGTAGAAGATGTTTGTTTGTGGACTTGGCTGGCATGAGGAAGATACAAGGAATACATCATCGTACAGTATAGTCTGTTCAACTAAATCATGGTGCGTTTAGCAGCTGCAACCAGGTACGTTTTTTTTAACAAAAGGTACCCGTTTGATTAAAAGCGTGTTATACATTGTCGTATCAGCTAGCAGCTAGGCTATATGTATTTTCGTTTGTGAGATATATGCATTTAGTTTGATTACATAGATGGGATATGGGATCAAGTATTTCTTAAATATTTCTTAAATAGGCCAACGTGCTGATCTTTTCGTTATAGAATTCACTTGATTGAGAACCAATGAATTGATTGTTTTAAATACAAATTTGAAAATCTAATCCCTATATTCAGTTGATAAAAAGGGTTCATTTAATTTTGTATGATAAAACGAGATTGTATTAACTCAAAGTTTACACCAACATTATATAAACAAAAATAGTATTCACTATGTTTTTGGTACAAACTAAATTGTTTATATACCCAGCTTTCTGTATAAAGCTTCACCAGATCGATGGCTCATATGTATTTAGATGCATCTGTGATGAAAACCTACATCACATAGATTAATCCCCTTGGTCGTCAATGTAGGTTTATATTTGTACTGTCGACATAAAATCTGGAATCCCGTGTGAATCCTTAAAAAGATAAATTTCAGAATAGTTCATATGGAAATAAATAATTGCATTTATATAACAAAAAATCATCGTGGAAGCAAATACATAAAAATTAAAATAAAATTTTTTGTTATCTATTTGAGCATCACCGGCAAAATATCAACATCTATATGTTGCTTACGGTGCGTGGAATTAATCGCGTGTATAACAATATAGGCCATCACAAGTAGAGCATGCACGTGAAATACATTGATGAGTAAATGCCGTAATGTGCAATGGCTGAGTTCATAGTGGTCAAAAGTGACAGAAAATGTTGCATATAAAATAATCAAAGAGCATATTCATCTACAAATCCATTTAAAAGACACATGTTGTATCACGTATATGAAGAGTCAGCAGTGTCGACGGCAGTATGTACTTTATATGTTCAGTGTTGACGGTTGGAAGTAATTATGATCAATTAATAAAAGTGTGTATGATAAGAAAGCACAAGTTATGACAACCTTGAGTGACCCATAATGTTTTAGAAATTTTCCTATACGAGCAGTGATATTATAGATTGGCTTAGAAATAAAAGCGACAAAGGAAAATATATTAACATCAGCATGAGTGAAAGCATATAGAGGAAGATATTAATTGGAGAAATTAAAAAAAAAATTAGACAGCAATATGACCAATGATGAGTTGTGTAGAGGAAGATATCACTAAGTTTAAGGTGAAAAGGTACGCACAAGGGATGAGAAATTGAAGAGAAAGCCAACGATTGGTATACTATATTCCATGATTTGGCATGCAGCACGCAAATAGCGTTACCATTACTATTTGGTTGTCAGAGTATAAAACCGTCCTTAGAAAATATTCAAAATACTCTAAATGGAAATATTTTATAAAACAATATACATTTCACGAAACATACGACTATTGCTACACATCATCTTCTATTTATATTTAGAATTGTAATTTAACACTAATGTAGAGCTAAATAATAGTTTTTGTAGAAAGGAATTAAACAATAGTTGACAAGACGATCAATAAATCATAAAATAAAGCATATGTAAAATAAGTTATATAATAAATCTAGCCGCGCAAATGCGCGGGCCACCCAGCTAGTTTAATTGAATTAACCATTATTTATTTATGTCTTAATTATGGCAGAAACTAGTTGAACATGTTTAATTGCATAACTCAAGTTCTGTTAGTCACAAAAATACAAACTAAATTTCTACAGAAAGCTACTGATGTGTAGAAGACAAAACAATTTAATTTGGATTAATTGGAGTTACCAAACTCCCTACACAATTGTTTTTATCCAGAAACTTAATAAACAAGTTTTAGCTACAAATTAAGTTCTGTTGATCATAAAATTAAATCCTTTTCGGGGTAACTAACAATGACTAAATGTGACAAAGAAAATTGGTCCTAATTCATTTGGGTTAAACATTAAACATCTATAATTGTTTTAGTGCAGAAGGGTTTTCTAAATTCAACTTTATACTAAACAATTATCATTGCATAATTAATTCTACCAAAATTAGGGAAGCTAATAGATCACAATACCAAGCTAACAAAATTGGTTTGGAATTATTTGGGTTAATAGAGTATCAGAAACAAACAAGTTTAAATTTTAAACCTCCTGTGGCATTTTTAATACTACCCATTTATTATTTATCTAAATGAAATAAAACCACTTGGGTTGGTTAAAAAAATTCATAAGCTTTCCAAAACATTTTGATTTGATTTATTTGGACTTATAAATCTTGAGATATTGAATTTCAAAGTTATGTCTAGTACTGAAATTTCTAGCGAAATTAAATTAGAAAAGCTTTATGTTCTGGATAAAGTTGAGGATCCTGACGGGTGGGGTCCACTTGTCAGTGACTCAGCAGAAATATCTCGCGCGCTAAAATGTTTAAAAAGCTGACAGCGGAGCCCACTGGTCAGCGACACATCTACTGAAATGGTATGCTACCGTGGATCACAAATCTAACGGCTGAGAACGGCCACCATCGGCGACGACCTAAAACGGGCGGCGTCGTGGCTTCGGCGACGGCGAGGTCAGCGATTCGCTCACCTAGGGGCTCGGGAGGACATGTAGGTGAGGCAGAGCGGTCGCGGCGGCCTGGGGAAGCTTGCTGGAGAAGTCCCACTTCCTGGGATGGCTCCAATCGACGGCGGCGAGTAGCTCCGCTTCCACGACCACTTCCCGAAACTCCGGCGAGGTCCTGGCGGTGGTTCTGTGCACGAAACAGAGGGCAAAAGGGAGCGTGTGAGTGCGGTGGTTCTGGAGAAGAGTGTCCAGGCCGGAGAGAAGCGAAAGGGGGAGAGACACGGCGCGGCCGTGGTCGACACCCACCTTCGGCTCCGGCAGCACCTGGTCGTGGTCAACCAAGGCAGCAAGGGCTGCAACGACGTGCTCACCCTCCTGGCGGTGCACGAGTGAGTGTGGAGCAAGGGGAAGAGAGTGGTGCGGAGGGGTGCAGTGGAGCGCCGAGGTCGACAGCGGTGTCCTCGGGTCGGCCATGGCGAACGGCGAGCACGGGCGCGTGTTATGCGCGCGAGTGGGGCGCTGTCGTGCCGGTGTTTTTGTGTCCTCGGGAGCAGAAGAGCAAGGGAGAGGGGGGGCACGGTGCTAGGTCTCCACGGCGTCGCCACCTCCTTCTCCACAGTGGCAACCATGGCGGCATGGGCGCGAGCTCCTGTCCCCTTGTGTGTCGGTCAAATTACACCGTTTCCTTCGGCTCTGGTGAGTGTGGTGAGGGGAGTGAGATGAGAGGGAGCTAATGGTTGCAGAAATTCGACGAATTAAGCTCAAATTCGTTCGGATTGAAATCGATTTGGGGAAGAACACAGCTCTGCCACTAGGTGTTCGATGAAATGTTTGAACCAAAAATAATTTTCAATTTCTGAAATTTATTTTCATAATTTGCTTCACATATGTTTATCAAGATTTGTGGTGCTGATTAGGAATTTATTTGACAAGTGCAACATAGAACATTTCTTGATTTGAATAAGATAAAGAAAGATATGGAATTTAAATTTAGGTTTTTGAATTTAATATTTGGAGAGGGAAAAGTGGTGAGAATAAAATGAGAGTGATTATATTACCCCTCCACTGAATTTTGTTTGGAAGGAAAATTTAATTTCTCACTTGGAGAAATTGTGTGACACTTGTCACATTTGTTTTATTGTTTCATCTTTTATTTTATTCCTTTGCTTTTCCAAGTTTTTAATTAGAGCAAACAACATCACAAGCAACAATATACAATCAACACACATAAAATAACAAAAGTTTTTGTTGGTCCACATTTTTGGAATAATAATACTTATTATAATTTTGGGATGTTACAGTACCCAGGTGCAAGCCCACCACGAGGTGTAAAGACCCTACGTCCTGCTTTGTTGTATTGCACTGCTTGTAGAGGTTACAGTACAATGAGCTTGTCGAGGGCTCAGCTATGGCTATGGTGGATTATGGTGGAAGGAGCTTCGTCTTCTTCGCTACGGTATGAATGAATGATTCCCTCTGATAATGATTCGATCCCCCTTCGGTCATACACTGCCTCCTTATATAGGTGCCCTGGGCCTCTTCCCCGAATTCACAAGGCGGGAAGGGCTACCACATGGCGACGGAGAAGGAGCACAGTGCACGGCGACGGGGCTGTCCATGGACACGGTCCATGGCAGAGAGCAACGTCTCCTTGGCAGAAAAAGCCACCGTCCATCCAGGACGATGGGCTGGCGCTGCAGAGGTCCGTGGGGTGCCCCACGGTGACGTTGGCTTACGCTTGGAGCGTAGTGGCCAACGGTCCCCTTATCACCGGAACGGCAATCCTTGTAGTCCGCTTTGCTCGGTGCAGCTTTGTTGACCGCCTTTAATCACCAAAGAGGAAACTGCGGCGTCGTCGTCATCGCGCGCAGGCGCGCGCGTCACTCTGCGTCGGGCGCAGAGGCCATGTGCGCTCTGCAGTGGGTGCAGAGCTTGCTTTCTCTCGAAGGAACCACGCGAGGGCTAGGACACCTCGCCGAGGTTCTGAAGTACTCGACGCCTCGCGAGGGTGGCGCAGACGTGCGCCGGGACTTGGTGGTATTTCTTGATAGACGATGTCCTCGTGAGGGAAAGGCTCCTCGCGAGGCACACTAGGCTGAGACGTCTGGTCCTTAGCAGAATCCTCTGCAGAGTGTCGAGGGCCATGGCAGGCCGGCCCGTGGTACCCTGGTTTCCACTGGGCCGACAGCACCGGCGAGGGCGCTGACAGAAATGGTAGAAAAAATGGGTAAAAGGTATTTGAGTTGCACATCTTAATTTTGCTTTGAACTAGATTTTGTTTTAAATTTGAGTCAGTAATATTAATTAGTAATCCACGTCATCCATACCGAACCACGTCATTAAATCGTTCATTTAATTTTATAAGAGGGGGGACACCTCCACCCTCTTAGATCCGAAGGCCACTGGTTGCTGCTACACATTCGGGTTTATAAACTGGTCATACACATTGTAAACTAGCGAGGTGGGTCTAAGCAAGCTACCCCGTGTGTCTCACCAGCGAGAGATACCAATGTCAGGGTCCCACCTGTCAGCACAAGTAGTAGTTTATGCTTTTGCTTGACTCTACTCCAGAAGCAAGAGTTTATAAACTGGTTGCTGCTACACATTCGGGTTTATAAACTGGTCATACACATTTTTTTATGCTTTTGCTTGACTCTACTCCAGAAGCAAGAGTTGAACACTAACGAGCGGCAAGCACGATTCGATAGGACGGGTCATGTCAGCATTTTCTTTCACTACCCGCAAAAAAAGACAGCATTATCTTTTACTAGAACCTGCATTCTGCAATGTGTGCCAATGGTCAGACACGCACATGGTGTAAGAGAGGCCTAGCAAGCATGTTATTAGGGCACCCACAACGTGTAGCCAAATCTAGTTCCATTTTCACAATTTGGCTTTTGGTACTAGTTCCAAACATTGTGAGGTTAGTTATAAAATTAGGAAAACACGAAACTGAGCAAGTTCGTGCGCCGATGCCAAATTTGTTGATTGAATAAACAATGTTCTCTCTCATGTGGTGGGAAGAAAGAGATGGGTGATGATGAGGAACTGAGGACTGGGGAGAGAGATCGGTTGGAAAGAGAAATAGGTTTTTTAAGTTGCATGTGTCCAGTTGCAGGACCCACACTGCTTGTCTTTGCTATATTTAACATACTCCGTAGTTGCAAAATAGTACACCATGTCTTGCGATTTCAAGGTTGTCTCTGCCTTCCAGAAAGTCAAATGTTTAACAGATACAACATCGAGAAAGCCAACTAAATTGATCATATACCCGAGGCTGCACCACACCGACATAATCCTTGCACATTTGTATACACAATGTATCCAATACACAATGTCATGTGGAAAGCAAAAAAATATCTCAGTAAAAAAATCTCTATTTCTCATGAAACGACACAAGTCTACATCTTCCTGTCAAGGTACAGGTAAAGAGTATATTGGTACATCAAGGTTCCAATATACACAATGTCGCAATGCATGTCCACTGAGAAATATCTCAGTGAAACAAGTCTCCTGGAAGGAACTGGACTGGAGTACACTGGGCGCCCATTATGCTTCAAAAAAATTACAATAGTAAGTTGGTATGCCTAATAATGAACAAGCCGAATTTAGAGATACTGAAATAATAACTTACGTATATATTGTTATCTGAAGGAAGGAGCAGAGCGTCTCACAAGAGAAGGATTAGGCATCATACGTGCCTACAAGAACGTGCTCGGTCCTGTTCGTGCCCAGCGAAGGCCTGCCATTTTTGTGAGGTGCCCAAAATCAGATCAGACAGAAGTGGAGCTAAAGAGAGCTTGTGGTGCTTTTTTTATTTCCAGTTTCTATCATACAGCTACCTCTCTGCCCACATATCCGGGTGTGACTCCGGGTTCGGACTTCTTCATCACCAGTCAATATATGCAGTTTTGTGCGGTGTCACCGAAATGTAAGATTGATGATCGCCGAAAAGGGAGCGAGCTAAAAAAGAAATGCTACAATTAGAACAGAAGGTACATAGCAACCCTACAAATGTACATTACAAAAAACAAGAAGTACCATGTACAAAAAAATATCAGTAAGGGCTTCCCTAATGCTTGGATCTATATTAAATGAAGAAAATGATTGAAGTTGTGTCTTACGGTACTAGCATACATCTCTTCCACAAGATCATAGGCAAAAAGAAGGTGCTAACCAAATCACAAGCAATCGTTAGGCCAAAATCGTTATATACAAATTCACTTACATACACACACTAAGAACAAAAGCATTACTATTGTGGTTGTCACTTATAATAAACCACCAGTACACGAATCCCAATCTTCAACCACGGAATGAGTTCGTGGTGGAAAGTCAAATATCCGTCGTAAACGCTGATTTACGACGGATCTGTCGATCGTGGTCGAAAGTGCGTCATAGATGAACTCCGAGACGGATTTCCCGAACCGTCTTGGATCCGTGACGGCTAGACCCAGCCCGAGGCCCGCCCGGCCCATTTGACCATGACGGACCAGAACGTCACCGATGGATGTCCCTTGCCGGAAAAGTGGCGACACTTTTGTCAAACCAATGATTGGCCTGTCAGGACCGGTCGGGTAAAGTCAACTTTGTCGTTTAGCGTGACGTCATACGGAACGTGGCATCATGTGCTGCTTACACGAGGCATTTGCAGGTGCCGACACGTGTACCAATGGTAGTCGGACACGTGTAGCCACCATGGCATGCCTTCTGGACCAATAATATGGGGATAGCTGGGCCAACAGGAGTACACAACGTGGCCTTATCAGACATCGACACGTGGCGAATTCTCAGGCAACCACGTGCTGTAGCCGTATGACGACGCGTGGAACAATAAGAGACAGACAAGTGGCGAACCATGAGCTCGCCATGTGGAGCTTGGGCCCACGACATGTGGCTATACACAATACTGACACGTGGACGAGGGTGGTCCGCCACGTTGACGAATAGGCAGGAGACATGTGGCGTTTTAAAATTGTGGCCCGCTTAGCGATGGGCCAGGTTGTTTCCGGCCCAATTTTGGCCGGTTCGTTTTCAGGCCAAATTTGGGCTAGATCGTTTTCACGTGCATTTTGGGCGGGTGATTTCGGCCCTATTTGGGCCGGATGGTTTTCGGCCCTGTTTTAGAACAGTCCTTACAGACGCATCCCGTTATTGGGCCTTTTAGCAAGTAATGTTGTTTTGGCCCACAAATATGGTGATGCGCATTCGGCCCATTAATCAAATATGGCCAACAGAAGCCTCACAACAATCAAGCCCACGAAAATAATACAGGAATATTATAATTACATTAAGGTTTCACATGTACCATAAGTACTGTCTTCAATAACATATGATCAGAGTTGAAAGTGCACAATGCCACCATAAAAATTACAGATCAACATGCACCAGCGCACCAACAAAATAACAAGCCGACCTGGGACTATCGAATCAACAGTCTACCTGCACTCGTCCAAGATCGTGATGAACGAGTCTATCTTAGACAGCATGAGTACGATCCGGTTAGCCAGAGGTCCAAGGGCCAAGCCTCGTCTCCACACGTCGGAGGAGCCGATCGTGATCGGAGTGTCACTTCAGGTCGGAACAAGGAGATGCAGCTGCAAGTGTACGATCCGGTGTTAGCTGGAAAGCAAAAGGTCGGCGACGCTAGCCGAGCCAATGGAGACCCCGGCCCAGGTGATGCAAGCCGAGCTAAAGGCCGTTCAGCTCAGGGAAATCAGAACGGTGGGCAAGCAGCGTCGGCTGGCCGAGGTAAACCACCTCAGCCCCCGAGGCATCAGCAGCAACCCCGGCCGCAGGAGCAGTATCAGCAAGAGCCGGAGTATGTCCGCAGCCGAAGAGCGTCGGTCGAGGTGGCGACCGATATGATGATGGAAATTCAGCCATGGAGCGGGCTGGATTCTATAGAGTGGATGGTGCATTGGGAGAGCGTATCGGAGCTCGGACGTTACCTACAGGTGACGCACGATACAAGCTAGATCGGATTTACATGTCCGAGAAGTTGGAAGAGGAAGGCCCTCCTGATCCAGCGTGTTTTGGACCTCGGATCATGAAGGAACCACCTCCACCAGTGTCTCAGTTTCAGTTGGGTCGGAGTACCAGGCCGTACAATGGGAGCACCAAGCCACAAGATTGGCTAGCTGATTATGTTTCAGCAGTATACATTGCGGGGGCAATCGCCGATGGGCGGTCCGGTATCTCCCGCACATGTTGGAAGGTCCTGCTCGGATCTGGCTGAACAATTTGCCGGAGAATAGCATCAATTGATGGCTGGATTTAGAGGAGGCATTCAATAGCAACTTCGCCAGCACTTACAAGAGGCCAAACCGACCTCAGCTTTTGCAGGCGTGCAAGCAGGAGGACAATGAGACTGACCGAGAATTCATGACTCGGTGGAGCAATGTTCGGAACTCCTGTGAGGGAGTTATCGAAGCACAGGCTATAGCGTGGTTTGCTGATGGATGTCGGTATGGTAGCATGTTGTGGCAGAGGCTCCAGAGAGATATGCCAAAGACTCTGGCCGAGACGATTCGGATAGCTGATTCCTATGCCCTTGGCGATCCGATGCAGCCTCTGATGGATGGGAATGCCCGGAACAGGAGGAATCCGATGAACAATCGCAACAACGGACCGAGGTTTGATAACCGTCAAGAGTTCAGGCAAAAGAGGAGAGAACCAGATTTCCAAGTCAATGCTGTAAACCCAAGTCAGTCCGGACCTGGAGGCGCCCAGAAACCGAAGACTGAGGGTCAGGCGTGGACTCCGAATCAGAACCAGAATCAGGGAGGTGGTGCGAAGCAGTGGCAGGAGGCCGGACCACCTGTGACTTACGAGTCATTGGTGAATGGGCCATGTATCTATCATGGCAGGAATGGCAAACACCCAACCATACCACTCTGCAGTGTAGTTTTCATCACCGAACCGCTGCAGAAGGGGCGAAAGCTGGGACAAACCGGAGTGGGCCACGAACCAATGGCGTAGACCTCAATATCTGAACGCGCAGCAGCAGCATAAGCCGACCATAGCGGCACAGAATCAGAGCTTAACTGGAGCAAATTCAACCCCGGTGCATGTGGCCCAATACCAGAAGATGGTGCAGGCGAAACCGTGTGAATGTAGTGAGTGCCCAGGGCAACAACAACAACGGTGGTGCCGGACAAAGTCAAACGTGGTCCTTTGAGAATCAGAGGTATGAGAACCCCGGTAATGATTATAGGGAAGTACATTAGAGTTACGTGGTGTTTGCGACTGAGTCAACTGATAAGAAGAGTATGCTGAGGCGTGCCAAGGAGGTGAATGCAGTAACTCCAGCAGTGGTGAAATACATGAATTGGTCCGAGCAAGAGATCACTTGGAGCAGGCAAGATACACCTCGGATCATGCCGAGCCCTGGAAACTATGCACTTGTGGTGGATCCGACGTTTTGTGGGCCGACCAACAATGTGAAATTCACCCGAGTCTTGGTGGACAATGGGAGTGCCATAAATATCATGTACCGAGACACCATGGTCAAGCTGGGATACTCACCGAACCAGTTGCAGCCTAGCAGCTGTACGTTTCACGGTATTGTGCCCGGGGTCTCTTGTGCACCTATGGGAAAGATTTGGTCGACGTGGGTTTTGGTACCCGAGATAACAGCCGAGTTGAAAGTCTTGAGTTCGAGGTTGTGGACTTGCAGAGCCCTTACCATGCCTTGCTGGGAAGGCCAGCATTGGCCAAGTTCATGATCTCCACTCATGTGGCCTACCTAAAGATGAAAATGCCGGGGCCCAAGGGAATAATAACCATTTCTGGTGACTACAAGAAGGCTATGCAATGTGCCTCGGCGGGATCTAGTTTAGCCGAGTCCTTGGTGATCGCGGCGGAGAAGAAGCAACTTCAGAAGGTGGTGGCAATGGCGCAGTCTACTCAGCTCGGCATGTCCGGACTAATTACTCCGGACATGAGCGCTTCATTCGAGGTACCCAAGGAGACCAAGAAAATCCCACTGGACTCGGAGAACCCGGAGCGTTTCGCCATCATTGGTGTTCCGAGGGAGTTGGCAGAGCACTCTTTGTTTGTTCGGCCAGAGGTGAAACCAGTGCGTCAACCGACGCGGCGGCTCTCAGATGACCGAAGAAAGGTGGTACTCGAAGAACTGGCGAAGTTACTGGCTGCAGGCTTCATCATGGAAGTGCTGCATCCGGACTGGATATCTAATCCAGTCCTCGTGGAGAAAAAGAAGGACGAACCGGCGATAGTCAAGGTGTGGCGCATGTGCATTGACTTCACCAACCTGAACAAGGCGTGCCCGAAGGATCCCTTTCCTTTACCTCGGATTGATCAAGTGATCGATTCTACGGCTGGATGTGAGCTGTTGTCTTTTATTGATGCATATTCTGGTTTTCACCAGATCCCACTGAACACTGATGATCAAATAAAGACTGCCTTTATTACCCCGTATGGGGCGTATTGCTATCGTGTCATGTGTTTCGGTTTGAGAAATGCCGGGGCAACTTATCAAAGGTGTATGCAGAAGTGCTTACACTCTCAAATGGGCAAGAATGTGCAAGTGTATGTGATGACATTGTTATCAAAACTAAAAAGAAGCATACTCTCATCGAAGACCTCGAAGAGACATTTGCAAACTTAAGAAAGTATCGGTTGAAACTTAACCCGGACAAGTGCACCTTTGGTGTCCCGGCTGGAAAATTGCTCGGTTTCCTCGTATCAAGCCGAGGTATAGAGGTTAACCCGGCTAAGATCCGAGCGATCGAAAGAATGAAGTTGCCGAACTGTTTAAAAGATGTGCAGAAGTTCACGGGATGCCTTGCGTCTTTAAGTCGGTTTGTAAGTCGGCTAGGAGAAAAAGCCTTACCATTGTATCAACTTATGAAGAAAAGTACCAGTTTCACTTGGACCCCGCAGGCGGACGCGGCGTTCAATGAGCTGAAGAAGATGTTGTCCACTGCTCCGGTGTTGGCGTCCCCTTTGCAGAATGAACCGATGTTGATATACATTGCGGCTACAAACCGGGTCGTGAGTGTTGCAGTGGTGGTGGAGCGAGACGAAGGAGGCAAATCGGTGCAGAGACCAATCTACTACCTGAGCGAGGTGATATCCACGTCGAAGCAAAACTACCCCCACTACCAGAAGATGACGTACGGAGTATACCTGGCGGTTAAGAACTGAAGCATTACTTCCAAGAGCATCCCATGACGGTGGTATGTGATGCTCCAATCTCGGAGATCATCGGATGCAAGGACGCAACTGGGCGAGTTGCCAAATGGGCGATCGAGGTATCTCCATATACTCCGCATTATGAAAGGCGAGATGCAATCAAGTCGCAGGCGCTACCGGACTTTTTATGCGATTGGGCCGAGATGCAATATGAGCCGCCCTTGCCGGACTATAATTATTGGAAGATGCACTTTGATGGGTCCAAGACCAAGGTCGGATTAGGTGCCGGCATAGTCCTAACCTCGCCGAAGCAAGACCAGTTGAAGTATGTGCTGCAAATCCATTTCTCGGCGTCGAACAACGTGGCGGAGTATGAGGCCCTGATCCATGGGCTCAAGGTGGCAAAGGAGATAGGTGTCCGGCGTATAGAATGCTTCGGCGATTCAGCTTTGGTGGTGCATCAATCCACCGGCACTTGGGATGCATTGGATGCGAACATGGAGTTGTATCGGTTTCATGTGCAAAAGGTGTCTGGATTCTTCGAAGGATGTGAGTACAAGCACATACCTCGGGGGGAGAATGAAGCCGCCGACGTATTGTAAGCTCGGTTCATCCAAAGAACCGGTGCCACCGGGGATAGCGCTGAACCATTTGAGAACTCCTTCAATCAAGCCTTCTCCTGACTCGAGTCAATTTTCTTACCGCCAAGTTCGGAGTCTGAGCCTATTCCTATGGAGGTAGACGTCGGATGCGTTTGGCCGGACTCGGGGACTGCTTCGCAGTATCCGAGGACTGATGGAGCTTTTCCTATGGAGTTAGATGATGGGAACTTCGGGTCTGACCCGGGGACTTCGCACCAACACTCGGGGACTGGCCGAGCAATGGTGGAGGAAATCATGAAGGAGATCATGGCGACCGAACCAATGGAGATAGATGAGAGGCTTTTTCCTCTGCACCCAGTGCCGGAATGGGCGGAGCAGATCATGAATTTCATAGCCGATGGAATTTGCCAAGTGACACAACCGAGGCAAGGAGAATCCAGAGGAGAGCTAAGGGATACACCATCATCAACAAGGAGCTATACAAGAGAAGTGTGACCGAGGTGTTGCAGCGATGTGTCGAACCAGCTGAAGGCAAGGAGATGCTTTTAGAGATCCACCAAGGAGAATGTGGACATCATTGCAGCACAAGAGCTCTGGTGGCCAAGGTGTTCCGGCACGGGTTCTATTGGCCCACCGCCAATGCCGATGCAGAAGATATAGTTCGGAAATGTGAAGGGTGCCAAAGGTTCGCCAAGCAGCAGCACATGCCAGCTTCGGCGCTCAAGACCATTCCTATCACGTGGCCCTTTGCAGTTTGGTGTCTGGACATGGTGGGAGAATTCAAGCCAGCCCGAGGCAATATGACTCACATACTGGTGATGGTGGACAAATTCACTAAGTGGATCGAGGTGAAGCCAATCCGAAAGGTGGATGGTCATACGGCAGTGACCTTTTTGAAGGAAATAATCCTGAGATATGGATATCCTCATAGTATCATTACAGACAACGGCACGAACTTTGCTGTCGGAGAGTTTGCTCGGTTCTGCATGAGTAAGGGAATTCGACTTGATGTAGCCTCGGTGGCTCATCCACAGGCTAATGGGCAAGTAGAAAGGTCAAATGCATTGGTATTGGCCGGAATCAAAGCTCGGCTATAGAACCACTGTTGAAAACACCGGGGTGTTGGATCGATGAGATACCAGCAGTTCTGTGGGGTCTAAGGACCACACCGAACAGATCAACTGGCTATACGCCATTTTTCATGGTCTATGGGGCCGAGGCAATGCTGCCAACCGACATTGAATATGATGCGCCCAGAGTGGCAATGTACACAGAAGCCGAGGCTAAAGAAGCTCGGGAAGATGCTGTAGATTTGCTTGAGGAAGCAAGAGAATTGGCCTTATCTCGGTCAGCAATATATCAGCAGGGTCTCCGACGCTATCAAAGCCGGCATGTAAAACCCCGAAAGTTTAATGAAGGAGACCTAGTGCTGAGGCTTGTGCAGCGCAGTAAAGGCCGGCACAAGTTGTCACCTCCATGGGAGGGACCGTACATTGTGAGCCGAGCTCTGCACAATGATTCATACTATCTTATAGATGCACAGGAACCAAGGGGAGATGGGCTGGATAGACCCGATGCGGAGCTTCAGCGTCCATGGAATGTAGCTCTACTCCGACCCTTCTACTGTTGAAGGAAGTAATGTATGTACCTCGGCTGATCTTTAAATAAAAACTTCGGCACCTCGAGAGTGAGCTCGGGGACTGCCTCGCTCTTATGATTGCATGTTCTTTTTGTTTGTACTCTTTCTTCGTTCGTATGCCGAGCTATTTTGAACCTCGTCTCAAACTTCAAGTACTGTATGCTATGTAACTAATCTTGTGACTCGACTGACGAACGCCAGCATGGCAGTCAAGAGCAAAGACGAAAGAACATGGGAAACATGAAAATGAACTCGGGGACTCGGTCCAAAAAGACAGTTCGGCATATGTCGTTTACTAACCCCTGTTTTTACTTCTTTTTTATGTCGGATGACTTTGAAACATACCTCGGAATTTACCAAGTACTGTATGCTATGAACAACAATCTTGTGACTCGACTGTCGAACGCCAGAAGGCAGACAAGAGCAAAGAATGCCAAATATAGTAAACACGAAAGTAAACTCGAGCAATCATTCAAAAGGATTCGACATAAAGCTTAGAAAAGCATGGTTCGAATGAGCATAATAGTAATAGAGGTAGCAAAGGAACTACTTAAGTTTGATTACATCTGCGTCCCGGCATACCGGGGATTTAATGAAGTTTTTTGGCCAAGCATAAGTTCAGGTCGAGGCATCAGGAATTACGTCGGCAGCAGCCGATGCAGCAGGGATTTCGTCCGGAGCCGAGGTAGCCTGGGAAGTGCTGGCAACGTCGGCAGTAACCTCGGCATCAGGTTGTGGAGAAGCCTCGGTTTCTGCTTCGCGGGTTTCACCGTCGTCACCTTGCTCGGCCTCGACGTCGGATTCTGTTTCGTATTCCTCGTCTTCTGGCTCGTAATCCTCGGCGTCGGAGTAGGTGTCTCCTTCGCTCAAGTTCTTTGTGTTGGCATATCCAGCGAAGAAGGCAGCCATCTTTTCGCGGCGCTTGATGAGAATTGGGTCCGAGGACCAGGGCGAGCCTCGGCGAAGAGTGTCCATCTTTTCGAGGTCGATCTTCTCGCACCAAGTCATGATGAATTTGAGAGCGGCATCAGCTCCAGCGCGAGCTGAAGATGAACGCCACTCTCGGAGTCTTTGTTCGGCTTCACGAAGCTTGGCGGCGAGCTCGGGCGTAGTTTGGGAGCGTCGGCAAGAGGCCATAAGGCTCGGAAAGCAGACAGACCTGCGTCGAGGAGTTCGACCCAATGGTTTCAAGGGATGGATCCGAGCTTGATGGCCACGATGTGGTCCTCAACGGTCCAATCGGGGTTCGTCTCGTTACGCCTCTCCTGTGCGAGCAGTGATATTGCGGGCCGAGACTTGGGTGTAGGTGAAGTGCTCTGCAGAGGTAGCCTGTTAATAATGAAAGAAACAGTTCGGCAAAGAGCCAGTAATGTTGAGGACAAAGCAAGGCTAAGGGGGGCAAGAAGCTTACTGTCCATTTCTTGGTTGATATGTTGCAGCGTCGGGAGGAGCTGGTTAACCGAAGCTTGAAGGGCTTCATAAGCCTCGGTGGCCGAGGTGGCGCGGGTCTCGGCTAACTGGAGCGCATTCTCGTGATCCTTGGCGGCATCCTCCCGAAGTTTCTTCTCTGTTTCGACAACACTGGCCTTTTCCGCCTGCAGCTGCTCTTTTTCAGACGTCCGCAGCTCAGTGATGCGCTTGAGCTCCTTTACCAGACGAGCTACTTCGGCTTTCTCTTGTTGTAGCTTCTCGTCCAAAGAGTTCTTTTCTGCAAGGACGGCCTTGTGCTCGTCGTGGAGTTTCTTGTGGTCAAACAAGAGGGTATGAAAGATATCCGTGCGGACGTTCATAGCATTCTGCAAGGAAGAAAAATATAGCTCGGTTAGAAAGGCTATACCTCGACAAGAGTCTCGGGGACTCGGAGTCAAATCATTGGGAAAATGTTGCCGGGGTATGCCTCGACAGGAGTCTCGGGGACTCGTACCCGAGGTGCATGCTAAAGTGAGATAAAATGGATTGGATACGTCGGATGAAAATGGAGAGTTAAGATTCAAGCCAAACAATTTTAACTCCGGCGGAGCGTCAATAGTTTACCTCGAATCTCGGGGACTGGAGATGGTGGATATTAGAGGAGATACTGCATGAAAGTAAAGAAAGTGGAACTTACGTTGACAGCTCGAGTAGCAAGCAAAGCAGAAGTTTGCATTTCAAGCATGCGTCGGGCGCAGGCGCTGCTCCCCGCAGGATGCTCGTCCCCTTGGGCGGTCAAGGAGGCAGAAGAGACCTCGTCCATGTCTGCAGAATTCCAGTCTGCATTGTAGTGTTCCAAGGAGCCGAGGCTCTGGTCACTATCAGTGCGCAGAGGAGGAAATCCCCCGATGCCCCTCCGAGGCCTCCAAGGCCAAAGTAGCCTCGGAGCTTGAAGCAGGCCGGTTATCCAATATAAGAGATGCCCTCCGAGCATATTCTTCGGCCGGAGGGGCAGTCTCATCAATGGGTGCGGCGAATGGAGGAATTCGGCGTGTCACCGGGGGAGGAGACCTCGGTTGCATCCTTGAGGGAGAAGAGATAGTCAGGGTGCCAGACCCAGATGTTGGTTTGGGGGTGACCTTAGACTTCACCGTCTCTTTTTCTTTCTCCTTGCCCTTCTCCAACGGCAAGGTAGTCTGGCGAACTGGTTTTTGGGGCTGCTGCTTGGGCTGTTGCTTCTGCTGTTGCTGCTGTTGGTTGCGGGCAGTCTGGCTGCGGGGGGAGAGTCGAGGCTCCGGCAAGGCGGTAGCCGGAGTTCTGGCGCGATTGATCCCCGCATCCGTTTGAGGACGCGGAGAAGTCTGACCTCGGGTGGGGGCAGATTTCCCCAAGGCCGGGCCAGACCTCGGTGGAGGAGATCCGGGGCGAGAGTTCGTCGGGGTGGTCATGGCTTCAGAGGCACCAACGGGTGCAGTCATGGAGGATACCTCCTGATCCACGTCTATGGGGGCACTGCAACGAAAAGAAGATGGTCAAGTGTTAATACCGAGATAATATGTTTAAGCAACAAACATTGTTGGCTATAGAAGCAAAGCATTACCCATCCGAGGTAGGAAGCCTCCTGCCCCCCGGGCATGAGGAGGAAGTCCGGACTTCTTCAGCCGGCGTCTCTTGACCGGAGCCTCAGTGGGTCCGGAGGCTCCAGTGGCGGATGGTTCGGCGGCCGAAGTTGCGGCACCAGCGCGTTTCCGGCTGGTTGCTGGAGTAAAGTTCGGAAGGTGAGGAAGGCGGGAGAGAGGTACCGCGTTTATTGGTTCCATGACGAGGAACCCCTCCTCGTCATCCGAAATCTCTTGAACTGAAGCTTGTGCTTGAGGCTTACCCGCGGTGGTGATGCGGGCCGAGGCAATGGGCATATAATCCTCGTCGTCAGGGTCCACGTTGGATGGTGGGTCCTCGACAGGGAGATCCGCCGAAGTGGTCAGGATGGACTCCATCCTCGGCGGTCTGGCGGGCGAACAGCTGTATGGCAGACATATGAAAAGGAGTTAGGAAGAAAAATTGTCAAGGTGAACGTCGGTAGCAAGACCTCGGTGGTAAAGTATCGAAGAAAACGTCGGAATAGCGTACCTGTTTCGCTGGATTGGTCCGGTAGTGGGGTTCCCTTCCCCATGTCCAAGCGTCAGAGATCTTGGACTTGGTGATAGCTCGGACTCGCCGAGCTACCGCGGCGTTGTCCAGTGCAACGTGCGTATCGGGTGGGGTCATAAAGACCGCTCATGTGGCAGATCTTGTGAGACCTCGCCTGAGAGGGGAGACCCTGCGCTTCACGAATGTGCAGGCCAGGTCGTCGGCCGTCAGGACTTTCCCGTCGTTCCCGGGGTCTCCGGGTCCTGCCATTTCGCAATATACCCATGGATGGACTTGAGTTCGCCGGTGTGAGGGGGAGTGTAGTCCCAGTTGAGCTGTTCTGTAGGAGGGCTGAGGTTAAACGCCGGCAGGTTGAGGAGGTCCTCTTCGCCGGAGTTCTTCACGTAAAACCACGTCCGGAGCCACTTGCGAACGGTGTCCGGAGTAGTGATACGTGGGAAGATGGAGTTTCGGCGAGGAGCTATGGTGGCAGCTCCGCAGGCGGTTAATTGCTTGGGCAGATCCTTGTTCTTTGGATCCGGGATCACTTGCCGCTTGAGTTGGAAGTAGCGAGAAAAGAGGTCTACCGTGGCTTTGAGGCCGAGGTATCCCTCAGAGAAGGAAACGATGCAGGAGAGAGTGGTGATGGCGTTGGCGGGGAGGTGATGAACCTGGAGTCCGAACTTGTCGAGGAAGCTCCGGAAGAAATCACTAACGGGCAGTCCGAAGCCGCGCTGGAAGTGCGCGACGAAGACCACCCGTTCCCCTTGCTTGACTTGAGGCTCGAGTTCGCCCTCTGGCAGGCGACACTCTACCCCGGCGGGAATCCGCCGAGTCGCCCTGAGCCACTGGATTTCGTCCGGAGTTACATCCGAACCTTCCCAGCCGGCTCGTTCTCCGACCTCCAGTTCGAGGTCTGGAACCTCGGTTTGTTCCGAAGTCTCAGGAGGAGACATCTCGGCAGAATCAATCTGCAGAGAATGCACAGAAGTTTAGCAAAGGAAAAAGTAAATCTGGAATCTAAGGCTATATCTGGCTAACTCAGGAGGAGTTGGCGTATCTTATGTACATAGAGGCATATCTATGCTAGGCGAACATCTATCCGAGGCATGAAACTATTTCTACCCAAAAGAGTATGCGAGTAAGATCTACCGGAGGATAAATAGAGTTTTATTCAAGAACATATGAAGAACCAAAGCGCGAAGAGGAAGAAACCTAGAGCAATGCCTAGGGTATCAAGAAAGGGAGTACATACCGTGAAAATGAGGTGCTGAAGGGCGGCGCCGGTGACGGTCGCAGCGGCGACGAAGGAGCTGCTCGTCGGCGGCGGCGGGAACGCGTTTCTTCTCAACTGGAAGCGGCAGCACTGGTTGCGATGGAGGCGAGACGGCGAGTGAATGAGGAAGAAGAGGGAAGCACTGCCCTGGGCCCGTATTTATAACCGCGGGCGGTAACTGCGCACTACCGCGCGGTTATCGGAGCGGCGAGTGGGATCGTTTGTGCACAAATGCCCACGTGGCACGAAGATAGCGGTGGACGAGCAGGCCACAGGATCGGTTGCAGGAGGCAAACCGTCGTGCGGCGCGGTTACTGGAGCGCGAAGCGGCGCAAGCGGGAAACCCCGCTGACGTGGGCCGCGTGGTGGAAAGCACTCGAGTGCTTTGACTATCGTGGACCAGGAAGTGACGGATGGGACACGTGAACAGTGTTCTCTGACCGAAGTCAGTAAGGATGCAGAAATCGAGGGGTTGACGTCCGAGATCTCGGCGGATACTTCGGAAAAGCAGTATGGCAGGAACAGACCGATGGATTTCTCGGAGTATTGGTTCGGTAACTGCAAAACATGTAGCGCATGTGGTTTCGGGTTGAACCTGGTGCGGCCTTTCATCCGAGGCTGCAAGACCACATCAGCTTCGGGGACTACTGTCGGGGGGTTACCCCCGGGTAGGGTAATGATGAGGTCAAGACATGTAAGGTTAAGGTAGTAAGCTGTCCGAGGTAACGATTGAGCAAGGACGCAGGAGGCGTCATCCGACGTAAGGTGTACGTCCGAGGTATATTCTCCGAGGTATATCCTCCGAGGTATCAACCTCGGGGCAGTCAGCTAGCTACCACAGGAATAAGGTATTCTCTACCGAGGTATAGGATCGGAGTGTTATCCGAGGTTGGCAGCAAGGATCGAGGCATGTCAGAGAGGTCACGGGCGCCGCAGAGCTCGTAGCCCGAGGCTTCAGAGGACGGCGAGGTCCGTCCACGGGTTTCCCGGAAGCTCGGGGGCCTAGGAGCTGACTCGGCTATTTCGGGAAAGGTCTACAGGCTAGACCTCGGCAGGCTACTGAAGTATGACCGGAAGAGGAAAGCTAGGCCTGGCTGGCCTGACAGTCCGGCCGTTGAGCTGGCAGGAGGCAGAGGCTTGTCTTCTACCTTTTGGCCATGCCATTGTCAGTTGTAGGCAGGGGTAAAAATGTACTTCGGCCTGTGTATATATGCGGCATCTCTACCTCCAGGGAGGAGGACGGCGAAAACCCTAGCTCATTTCCCCCTTCATAGTTTCATCTTCTATCTAGAGCTCTCACTTGAGCAGCATCATACAGCTCGAGGAGCACCTTGTACCTGAGAACTACACTGATATATTGAGAGAGGAAAGGCAGGAGTAGGGGTTTTACTTCCTCACGAAGGCCCCGAACCTGGGTACATCGTGGTGTCTTTTGTGTTCTTGGCTTTCTGGCTCTTGTTCATGTTCTTGTGGTTTCTTGCATGTTCTTGCTTGTGCACATCTTGAGTGCATAAACCCTCCCCGGATTCCCCCAACGACCATTCGGCCCAACTAAGCCATACCCATGGCATCTGCCGTGATCCCACCACGACAATGAGAGCATTCATCTTTTCCATATCATCGATTTTCTGGCACTGGGTGTCTACAACGTCCCAAAGATTGGCGCTTGCACTGTGCTGTGTATCCAATTGTGAAGCAGGTTTGCTCACTCGTGATTGCAAGGGCTTATGCACGATCCCCACATTCTGAAGAAAACTAGGTTTCTTACTATACTGCGATAGGACCTGGTATACAGCCTGGGACTCATTAGGTTGTCCTCCATCAGCTGTAAATTCAGATAGACGCATTTCCATCTCAGCCTGTGTTGTAATGGAGAAACATGTTAATCAGATGCAGAAAGATATAATCTTCGAGTTAGTGAGGACTCTATGAAAGCTCACTTACAATCGCATTGTACTATGGAGGAGAATCCATTCTTCTTGCTGTAGTGTGTCTCCTTGAACAAATCCAAAGCACTGGGTTCTTTATTTGTGAACTTGTCCTGGAAAGGATACAAAGAATTGGATACACAAACATGTTATTATCAAATACAAACGAATGCAATCAGTATGAAAACATGATCATGTAGCACATGCATTGACCAAAAAATATATAGCCATCAAACTTGAAACATCATCACAGTTTTCTGTTGTACAGTCAGGTCTTGACTTACCCTGTTTTGCAAGTGAACTTCGTAACTGCGAGACCCTGTTCTGCGATGGTACTAACTTTAGTACGGTTTTCTTTGTTGATAACAGAGATATTCTGCAATAATTTTAGAATTAGTAACGGCTTATATAAACATGTACACTACACAGCTCTGATTTCAGAAAAGAACTCACCATGGTGTGGGGCTTGATCCAATACTGGACAAGCTCATTCCACTCGGAGTCAGTCATCGATGCCACAGGACTTCTATGAGGCATGGCACTGAGAGTACGACAATCAAAGTGCTTTTTTTAGAAAGTGCCGATGTTGCCTAATGCCATTCTGAAGGAGCATTTTACAAGCGTTTTTATGGTGAAGCATTTGTGTCCATGTCGAAGTGTGTCTATAGCCAAGAAACAAGGTGCATAAGAATGACAATTCTCTGAAAATTAAGGGTGGGATGGGGTGCAAAAGGCATGCAGTGTACATACCGCAAGTTTGTTGTAATAGTAAACAAGGAGCGCAGTGTCCCCCTTGTACTTCCTCCAGTAAGAAACGCAGGGAATATAATTACTGACTGCAATGTTGCATTCACTTGCAAGCTTTGCAGCGATAGGAGCTGATTCTGGCCTTGTCCTCCCTTCTGGAATGACTACTGGCAGTTTGACACACCCAGATCGGTACAACATACGGAGTCCTTTTCCCATGGTTGCTCCCCGAGAAGGTGGAGAAGCTTTTCCATTGTTTCCTTCACTGTCCACAACATCCTCTCACTAGTACAGAACGACACATCGAAAATGGGCCAAAAAGCCCATCGGCAACGGAGAAAGGGTCCGTGTCTCCGCTCTGTCACTGATGTGAAGCCTCATAATGGCAACGGAGATTTTGATCGTTTGCAATAAGTTTAGCAACGGCATAATATATAATCGTTGCCTTTAGTCTTTATATCAGATACGGAGATTAGTTTTTGACCATTGTAATGAGGGCTAAAGGAAACAAAAAAAAGGCGGTGACGCCTGCTCCGCCATCGACGGAGCCCTGTGGTTCCGGCTTGACGGCCGCCGGTTCTTCACCTTCCTCTTCGCCCACCTTTATTGCGTGGTATTCTTCTACCTATTTAGTACTGCACAAAAGTCTTGCTCCTGGAGGCGCCGGCTTCAGTGGACCGTGTGGACAGAGCCCCGCTCCTACGTCTTCACGGCCGCCGCATAGTCTCAGGTTTCCTCCTCGCCCTAAAGGAGATGAAAAAAATCAAAATGTAAGCTCCTTCATCTCTATACACAAGACAAATGCTTCTTCATCGGCATTACAGAAAATATAGAACTAATTACAACTAGAACATAGCCTAAACAATGCGTCATATATAGGTAGATTGGACACACAAATTCCAGGGATGGAGCTAGTGAGCCAAGTAGGATGCACAAGATCGGTATTTGTACATACCACAAGGATCACTAGCGCCACCCTCGAATCACACCGTGTCACCTTATTTTAATCATCGGCATTACAGAAAATATAGAACTAATTACAACTAGAACATAGCCTAACAATGCCTCATATATAGGTAGATTGGACACAATTTCAGGGATGGAGCAAGCGAGCCAAGTAGAATGCACAAGATCGATGTGTATTTGTGCATATCACAAGGATCACTAGCGCCCCCCCGGATCACATGGTGTCACATAATTTTAATCATCGGCATAACAGAAACAAAGCTAAAATCTATGTGTAAACAATGCCTACTAAAAACAGAGCAAATCTATGGATAAACAATTAGCTACTTACAACTAGAAAACAGCTAAAATCTATGTGTAAACAATGCCTACTAAAAACAGAGCAAATCTATGGATAAACAATTAGCTACTTACAACTAGAAAACAGCTAAAATCTATATGTAAACAATGCCTACTAAAAACAGAGCAAATCTATGGATAAACAATTAGCTACTTACAACTAGAAAATGGCGAAAATCTATGTGTAAACAATGCCTACTATAAACAGAGCAAATCTATGGATAAACAATTAGCTACTTACAACTAGAAAAAACTAAAATCTATGTGTAAACAATGCCTACTATAAACAGAGCAAATCTATGGATAAATAATTAGCTACTTACAACTAGAAAATAGCTAAAATCTATGTGTAAACAATGCCTACTATAAACAGAGCAAATCTGTGGATAAACAATTACTACTTACAACTAGAAAACAGCTAAAATCTATGTGTAAATAATGCCTACTATAAACAGAGCAAATCTATGGATAAACAATTAGCTACTTACAACTAGAAAACAGCTAAAAATCTATGTGTAAACAATGCCTACTAAAAACAGAGCAAATCTATGGCTAAACAATTAGCTACTTACCACAATGCCTAATAAGAACAGAGCTAATCATCTGAAACGAGTAAAACAAGTACAAAAAAAAACTATCCTACTGAACTGGGGTCTTACTTTAGACGAGGCGGGCTCGCTTAGCGTCGCCGCTGGCGACGGAGCTAGCGCCGGCCTCCCCTAGCGGCGCCTTGCCCTCGCCGTGGACCAAAGCGAGGGCTATGGCGGCCCGGAGGTTAGACTGGTAGACCACCTCCTCGGTGCGTTCGACCTGGGTCGAGGCCTCGAGAGGAGGACCGCCGCCTCCAGATCGGCCTCGCCCTGACGACGCTTGGCGTCATCGCGCTCGAAATCGGCGCGGGAGAGTTGGCAAGCGATCTCCAGATCACGATCCTCCTCCTCTTCCTCTTCCTCTTCCTCTTCCTTGTCGTCCGAGGACGAGGACAAGGAGGAGAAGACGGATGGTTCAGAAAGCGAGGACGGCGGCCGGGGTACATCGCCTGGCGGATCTCGCGGTAGCTGCAAGGGCGGCCAAATGAGCGGGTGCGGCCGGAGCCTTCGTCGTGCTCTTCCTGCGGACGAGCGCCAAGGGTGCGGGACTGGCCCGCGTGGGCCGAAGCGGCGGCGGCGGCCTATTCCGCAAGCTCGTCCCGCAACACCAGCCGACGCTGCTGCTGCCTGAAGGCCCGGAGGGTGGGGCGGCCACTGCCGCGGCCGCGATGGCAGGATCTACCAGCGCCGATGGTGGAAGCCATGCGAGAGAGTGGAGAGAGAGGAGACTGTGCGGCGGCTAGGGTTGGAAGTGAGATAGTGAGAGTGAGAGTGAAGGGCATAGTAGGTTCTTATAGCCGCGGGCTGTCGGGCTGCTTCTAATGGCAACGGAGATTACGAAATTGTCCGTGTGCGATGAGCACACATCGGTAACGGAGGTAAACTAACCACCGTTGCCAACATATATTCCACTATTCACCCGTTGCCTTTGTTGTGGGCCTGCTTTACGGCACAGTGCGGGCACGCGGGGGATGTCGCGATTCTCCGTCGCCTAACTCCTGCCGTTGCCATAGAGGGGTATCGGATGTGTCGTTCTGTACTAGTGTCTGGAGCAGCCTCTGGATCTGCATATAATAAAAACTGGTGAGTACAGTATGGAGGTACATCAAAATTTGTCGTCCAAGTGCGAAAGCACAGGAATAAAGTTCTTGACTGCAACGTCGCATTCACCTTCAAGATTTGAACGATAAGAGCTGATTCTGGCTTTGTCTTCCCCTCTGGAATGACTATTGGCAGTTTGGCACGCCGAGATCGGCACAACATCTTGATTTCTTTTTCCCATGTTTGCTCCCCGAGAAGGTCGAGAGAAGACCCAGAGTGTTTTTACATTGTTTCCGTCTCTGTCCAGAAGATCTTCTCATGAAGCCTCGGGATCCACATATAATAAAAACTGGTGAGTACAGACGGAGGTACATCAAAATGACTCTAGAAGAAAACATAATAAATATACAAAAAAAATATATTCAAGCGTACTGCCAGCCTGAGTTGCCTCATCAGGTTCCCCATGTTATGTACCTCTTCTGACCGATGGGTTTGGTTATCGAGCTGGAGGAGTCTTCCATGAGCCTTGTCGTCCAAGTGTGAAAGCACAGGAATAAAGTTCCTGACTGCAACGTCACATTCACCTGCGAGATTTGCAGCGATAAGAGCTGATTCTGGCTTTGTCTTCCCCTCTGGAATGACTACTGGCAGTTTCGCACGCCGAGATGGGCACAACATCTCGATTGCTTTTCCCATGTTTGCTCCCGAGAAGGTCGAGAGAAGACCCGGAGTGTTTTTCCATTGTTTCCATCTCTTTCCAGAAGATCTTCTCGTGCAGCCTCGGGATCTACATATAATAAAAATTGGTGAGTACAGTACGGAGGTACATCAAAATGACTCTAGAAGAAACATAATAAATATACGAAAAAATATCTTCAAGCGTACTGCCAGCCTGAGTTGCCTCATCAGGTTCCCCATGTCATGTATCTCTTCTGACCAGATGAGTTTGGTTATCGAGCTGGAGGAGTCTTCCATGAGCTTTGTCGTCCAAGTGCGAAAGCGCAGGAATAAAGTTCCTGACTGCAATGTCGCATTCACCTGCGAGATTTGCAGCGATAAGAGTTGATTCTGGCCTTGTCTTCCCCTCTGGAATGACTACTGGCAGTTGGCACGCCGAGATCGGCACAACATCTCGATTGCTTTTCCCATTTTTGCTCCCGAGAAGGTCGAGAAAAGACCCGGAGTGTTTTACCATTGTTTCCTTCTCTGTTTAGAAGATCCTCTTGTGCAGCCTCTCGATCTACATATAATAACAACTAGTGAGTAGAGTACGGAGGTACATGAAAATGAGTCTAGAAAAAACATAAGAAAAACTATATTCAGACATACTGCCAGCCAGAGTTGCCTCATCAGGTTCCCCACGTCCTGCACCTCTTCTGACCAAATGGATTTGGTTATCGAGCTGGGGGCTTCCATGACCTATGTCGTCCATGTGATTGTTGGTATCCATAAGGACATGCCCTTTAGCATCAGCGCCTGTGATCAAGTCAGGATGTCACTATGTAGACATCATGCAGAGAAAACCTAAATGCACGTTAGTATAACTTAGACAGTCCAACTTGGTAAATGTTGTAATCAGTTGGTGGTACAACATGCCTTCTGCGAGAGAAGGTGTGGGGAATACTTTGTAGATTAACCCGCGCCATATTTGGTAAAGTGCGACTCATCTTACTCGCAAATAAAGGCCTGCGTGAAAGCAAGCCCAACATCGTACTGCCACAAGGAGAAGGATCTAGAAGACATATCCTGGAAGACGTGAGGAGGAGTTAGTCTCCGAGTAAGTTCCAGTTGATGTATTCCTTGTGGAGGAAGTTTCCTTTGTAACCTAGCGAGACTCTGTGTATATAAAGAGGACTCGCAGGACTTAGACGGGGTCAAGCTATCAAGCCCTAAAACCCTAGCTCTTACGACGAGTTCCCAGATCGGATCGCCTCCATTGTAACACCACATATGTCATATCAATACCAATCTAGGGTAGGCAGGAAGTAGGTCTTTACCTCACATTGGGGCCGAACCTGGGTAAATATGTGTTCGTCCTTGTTCCTGCGATCCCAAGCTCGGAGACGATTGACTCGCGCAAATCCCACACCTATAAAGTTATCCATGTCATCTGAGTGACAAACCCATGACAGTTGGCGCCCACCGTGGGGCCTGCGGTCAAGAGCGTCACGTTCCACACGGATCGGAATCAGGGTTCAAGGACATCGCCATCGGCCAAGTGGAAGATATCAATGGTGTTCCCTTCATCGACGACTCAGAGTGGGGACAGAGGCAGATCACGTTGAATTTGGGTATATTATTCCCGTCGGGTCTGTGAAAATCTTCGTTGGGTCCGTCAGTCGCAGATCTTCAGACACGACTCAAGGGGACAAATCAGGAGAGGAACTGCGGCCAGTTAGGGTCCGCGTGCTAGAAGAACTGCAACAAGCCGGAGCAAAAACATCTGCCTCCGTCCCGTGAAAACCAATCTGGGAACATCTGCCTAGCCGGGAGAAAAATCCCAAAATTGAAAAGAATCGAAGCCGTCAGGGCGGAACTTTGTGAAGAAGCGCAAAGGCTCGGGTAGAGCGCAAAAAACTCCAGGAAGAAGATCGGCGACTGAGGCGTTGGCAGCAAAAGCAGCAGGCAATTTGCACCAAGACTGACAAAGGGAGGCAAGAGATGAAGCAGAAGTTCCACAATAATCTGGAGAGCAATATGCACGACGCGATCGGGATATTATCAAAAATAGCACCAGTCGGAGATACGCGAGTTGATAAGGAAGCTCGTCATGCAATTGATCTGCTACAGACTGCCGCCCTACAGCAAGCAAACATGTATGGAGCCACGCCTAGCGAGCCGCAACACGAGGTATCGTGGGGCGAGGAAAGATGCAACGTGGAAGAATTAGACAACCAGCTAGTAGGTCTGCAAATATCACCAGATAGAGAAGTAAGACTGACGGTAAGCTGCAAACGCCCGACGCGACTCAACCAACCCAGCTTGAAACTGATTCAGATGAAGATACGGCACCTGTGAGCTCCTATTCATTATTAAAAGGACCAGCATGTTTCTGGGAGGAAATACGGCTCACTCGTTTCCCACCGAACTTCGGCGAGTCACAGCAAGTCACCACCTACCATAATGATCTAGACCCTGTCCTATGGATAGAGGATTATGAAATGAACATGACAGGAATCGGTGTAACTCAGGAAGTGCTCGCAAAGTATTTTCACTTGGTACTACAGGGAGAAGCCAGGGATTGGCTGCTAAGGTTGCCACCAAAGTCAATAAACTCATGGGAAGAATTGAAGGATAAGTTCATCAAAAGGTTCCAAATAGAGGGCGTGAAGAACCTCAGACAGGATCTAGAAGGAGAACGAATCAACCAGCGAGTGGATAAACCAAGTCACAGGGATCCTTGACTCTGCCAAAGATACCATGGCGCAATCTGAAGTGCAAGTTATGAGAAAGAATTGTAGGTTTGAGCCGCCGGTGCATGCCTTAAGCAGCACTGGACATAAGATCAACACTTTCGGCCAACTCTCGGCGACTACTAACAAGCACGCATAGACAGACAAGATGGCAAGCGGCTCATTCCCAATCTCAAAGGAAACCGAACACTGTAAGTATCAACTAAGGGAACAAAAAGAGACAAGGAGTCACGTCCCAATAGCGCCAAAGGGATTTTTGATAGTCCTTGTGACTTACACCGCAGAAGAGATGGGAGACCTGCGGGCCACACAAAGGTGCAGTGTCACTACTACAGACGGTGGAAAGAAGGCGATTCATCAATCGCGACTCACAGCGGACCAATGCAGCATAGGGATAAGGAGAACTCCTATCAAAAGCCTGAAACTTCAGTAAGAAGAAACATAGGGCAATTTCATACCGTGGATGTACAAACAGCGGGCAACAGAAGGGAAATGAATAGCAGATGGAGCCGCGACTCAATCCCAACGTTAGAAAGACACCGCCGTTGGACAGAGCGATCGGTTGTTTGGACTCGCGACGATCATCCCCCAGAAGTGAAAGATCCAGGACAGTTGGCTCTCGTTGTCACACCGCAAGTCGCGGGATACAGGTTGAACAAAGTCCTCATGGATGGAGGGGGAAGAGTAAACATCCTATACCAAGACATGCTCCGTCGAATGAACATACCCGAGCAGCGGCTACAACCAACAAGGAAGGATATCCAAGGCATAATTCCAAGAATAATCACTCGACCTATAGGAAAAATTACCCTCGAAGTCAGCTTCGGGACCAAGCGAAACTTCCGCACAGAGTTCCTGAGCTTCGAGGTCGTTGCAGTCAAAAGCCCATACCACGCGATCTTCGGGAGAGAAGCTTATGTCAAATTCACTGCCCGCCCCTGCTACATATACCTGCAGTTAAAGATACCAGGACCAAACGGCGTGATCACGGTACATGGAGACAGACAGAGAGCGCTAGAATGCGAGGAAGCAGGCTCGGTAATCGCAGAAGAAGCTTGCATCGCCAACTCCTCACACGGTCTCAGGCCATCAGTGAACCTCCGCAGCCCAAAGCGAGTCGCCTTGGGGACTCAGAATGGACGGACAGCAGACGCGCCCACCAGATGGTGAATTCCAACCATACAGTCGCGAATCAGGAAGATAATACTCTAGGAATCGCTTTGATACAAAAACAAACAAGAGATGGCGTATATGCATAGATCCAATATCAATCAACAACCCAAATCAAAGAGGCCCAACTATTGTAAGATCTGACCCCCTACGACTTAGCCTCCAAGGACGTGAATCAGCATAAGTCGCAACTCAGTGCGACTACTCTATCAAAAGATTCGACCCTCACTTTGGCATGAAAACATCGGAGCTATCATGCTCGACCCGAGTCGCTTTTAGCGACTCAAACATGAACCAACTAGGTGTTCAACCCCACTCCGTCAGGAGTATTATTTCGTAAATGAGTGCGATGAGTATCAAGTATGCATGACCTGCAAGGAACAGAAAACTCGTATTAAAGGGTCTGCATCGTCTTTGTCTCACCCTGTAATAAATTGAGTGGTTATGAAATAAAGTCGGCCCTTGACATTCAAGGGTTCGTTTCGCCTCAACTATCATTGAGTCGCTGAGTCGTTTGAATTTCAAACATCACCAACCCTGAGGGCTTTTTTAAAGCAGCGAGCATAGCTCGCTACCTCAACCTTTGCCAAACGAGTGGCAGTCCTTAAGCTAGAAGCGTCTTGCATTATGCGGCCAAAGTACTGGGGTGTGGCGTCAATCGAGCTTGATTGCCTATCATGGCCGCTCTCGACCCTGAACACACATGTTCCTAGTAAATACTGAGCCGCGCGAGCGTTACTTAATGGAAGTATCATAAAAGAACCTGCTTATAGGTCACAAAAGTACTGCTTATAGTACACAAATTTTTTACAGACTAACGGGCAAGTCACTATTGGCGAGTCCCACATTACTATTGGATGTTTATTTCTGCTTTCGAGTCGCTGGAACAGAAGCCTTCGCGGCTTGTCTTGAGGTTGGGAGCAGCAGTGTCCTTATGACCAAGGCACCACCAGATGAAGTAGAAGGGCCACCAGGTCCTGAGGATGGATTGGAAGCTCGGGATGATTCAGCCCCAGTGGATTTCTCCTTCGTAGCTTTGCTACCATCAGGATTGAACTTCCCCAGATAAGAGCCCAAGTCTAAATTCTTAACAAGTAATGTGGCGTATCCACGCATACCCTTCCAGATGTCGAAATATTCACTCATTGGAAGCTCAGTACCATCCGCGCGCTTCGCCCGGTCATGAAGAGCAATCTTGCCTACCTCTATTTCTGGGTAATATGCCCGGAGTAATGTTAACACATGAGCAGCTCCGGAGCGAGCAGAAGACCCCTTCCAATCAGAGACATAGTGAGGAGCCTTAAATAGCCTGTTCAGCCAAAACTCACATGAATCTGGAGCATCAGCCGCAGGGGCGATTTTTGTCATAACCTCTTTGGTTACTTTAAGAAGGTGCAGGCTGAAATCTTGAAGATATTCCAGTTGATCCTTCAAATTGGAGTACACTGGAGCACAGGCCCTGCATCAAAAAACAAGATATTATTCAGATCAGCAACGCATGATGGTCACCCAGATGTAAATGATCAAGAGACAAAGGACTAGGGATGTACCGGCGAGTTGAAGAATGGTTGATTTAACAGCAGATCCAAAACCCTCAAAAGCCTTGAGCAGCGAGCTATTTTTTCATCTCGCGCGGCGAGATCCCTCGCATGGTCTCCTTTCAGCCGATCAAGCAGCTCAGATTTGAGATTCATCCCCTCTCGCAAAGATTTTATCACTTCATCCTTCTCCATAAGTCGCTGCTTGGAATCTGCTTCGAGCTCTTTAAATTGCTCTTCACAAGAGTCAAATTGATCTTTGAGTATCTTTATTTCTTGCGCTTGGTTCTTAATGATCTCGCTATGATGTCCCAAGCAGATCGCGTCACTTCAGGCTTATCTAAGAAAATGCCCTTGACTTTCATTGCATCAGAGGCAGCAAGCGAAGAAAGCTCAAGCTGCGAGTA
Source organism: Poa pratensis (assembly GCA_947311845.1). Classification (NCBI taxonomy): domain Eukaryota; kingdom Viridiplantae; phylum Streptophyta; class Magnoliopsida; order Poales; family Poaceae; genus Poa; species Poa pratensis. Next base: position 43,209,316 of record CAMZMU010000128.1, read on the forward strand.
AACAGAGGAAAAATATAAGCAATCTAGAAAGGTACTTGGGGGCTCAAAACTTGGAGAAAAGAAAGAATCAACACCCTGTCAACTGACACAAGGTCTTGATCCTTGGGGGCTACAGTATGCGTACCTGGCGACTTGAAGAAAATTGCTTAACCAGGTCACGCAGTAAAGCAGCGTGCTTATCTCCAGCATCGATTATGGCATCCGCAATTGATCTGGAACTACTAGCGCTTGGAAGATCAGCCGCTTCAGAAATAGGAGCTCCAACCTGAAGGGGCATCCCATCAACACTAGGAGTCACAGACGGCGCTGCGACTGGAACCACGGCAGGAGTCGCATCGGCAATACCCTCTTCTAAAGAAGGCTTCAGATAAGTCGCGCCATCGCTAGTTCCCATGTTCTCGCCAGCAACATCATCTTCGCTCGTGGTTGGCTGAGAAAGATCAGTGGAGGAGGTAGACTTTGTATCTCCTCCAACCATGGCCCTGCAAGATATTGATGGTTATAGACCAAAGTGGCAGCGCAATAGTTATAAAAGGAAAGCAAGTCTTACCCAGGAGCAATACGGACGCTCTTCATCAGGCAACCAGAAGAAGGAGAAGACAAATCTTGCAGGTCTGTGCCTACGGGATGGAAAAGACAGCAGTAAATAAACAACCCTTCAGGGGACACATGAATACAAAGAAAAGAATGTCACAAGGAAATACTCGAACTTGTCGAGGGGCAATTCTTCACCGCAGGCTAGAGGAAAGTACAGTGCTGTCAGGCTTAGCAAGCTTTAAAGATTTGGCAGCTTTGATATCCACAAGCAACGCCAAGGCCTTGCGACGTTTCTCAGGTTGCAAGGGATCTTCTGAGCTCTCAGATAGAAGATGCTTAGAGGACCTGCGAGGTACTTCAGGAAGCGCCAAGAAAGATGTGCCTGGAGCCGCGGACAAAAGAGCGTTGGCCATTTGTTGCTCCTCTTCAGATGCGCTACCACCAGGTTCAGAAGCAGTACCGTGTGCAATCATTTCCTCGCCTGGATCAGCGACTTCTTCTGGTGACTTGGCAGTGGTTTCTTGGCCTGAGCCGGTCTCCTCTTCGGATGAGAGAGTCCAAAAGTAGGGATCGATCTGAAAGAGAATCAACGTCAGAGATAGTCAACTTTGAAGGAGGAGTCCTAGAGGAAAAAAAAGTTACAAGAGTAATTACCACAAAAGGCTTGTGTTCGGCCCAGAAAGGAGCAAGACCGACGTTATCATACTAGTCAATGTCCTCGTTCGTCACTCGGCGGATGAAGTTTATCCACTCCCCTTTGTCCCAATCTTCAGGGCAAGTGCGGTCAACGTCATCGGCATGGCAGGTGAAGTCCACCATAAGTCGCAGACGGTGACTCACGGGCTGAATTCGCCATTTGGTCTAGCAAGATATAAGATCCAATCCGGTAAGGCCATGGAGCGTCAGCGCCCTCACCTTATCTAAAAGAATCTCGATGGAGGGCAACGAAGAAGGATCGGGCTTGGAAGATAAAGCAGAGGTAGCCTCGAAAGGAAGAGGACCAAGGGGGGAGACGAATTTCGCCCTCAGAGAAGTACCTTTGCAGTAAAAGAAAGTTCTTTGCCAGTCCTTAACTTTTTTGGCAAGGGCTAGCTTTGGGAAAATACTGCCCTTACGGCGTTCGAAAATATGGCGCCACATTGGAGGAAAGACGCATCTACTATATGCTTCTTTTGACTATTGCAGCCAAAGAGAGCGAGCCAGAAGTCTATTGAAGGAGAGCCTAAATAATCTTCGCAAAGGACGTGGAAGTTACTCATTTGCAATATTGAATTGGGGCCTTGTCATGAAGGCGAAGACCCAGCCGCTGCATCAGGGAACGAAAGAGAGAGAACAGGGGGTTTGAATCCGCGCTAGACGTGTTCCGCAAAAATCACCACTTCCTGGCTGCGGATCGGGAATTATCTCCTCGCCGCAGCGCGTCATTCGCATTGATCCTCGGAGGAAGAAGGCCGCGAGCGGCCAAGATTCCAAAAATACCTCATTCAATCCACGAGCCTTCCAGTTGCAGCTACGGCGAGACATCTCTTTCAACCAAGGGATTTCCGCCAGAAGATTGCAAGCGCAAGAAGCGGAACCAAAGGCGGCCGAGAAGAGTAGCGGCGGCGTAATGGAAGTAGAGCGCAGGGAGGCCGATGGCCAAACTAAAAAGCCCCAGGCGTGGAAGGCGTTCAGATTCGAAAACCAACAGGCACGACCAGATGAGTCGCGCCATGAGCGCTAAGAAGGTTATAGTCGCAAATGGCGATGCAAAAATTGGAGTTCAGCTGGGACATTCATGACAGCGGTTCAGCAGTTCAATAAGACAAAGAAGCCTTCATCCGAAGTCCAAGCAGAACTTGGGGGCTAAATGTCGGGGGAATACTTTGTAGATTAACCCGCGGCCCATATTTGGTAAAGTGCGACTCATCTTACTCGCACAATAAAGGCCTGCGTGAAAGCAAGCCCAACATCGTACCGCCACAAGGAGAAGGATCTAGAAGACATATCTGGAAGACGTGCGGAGGGAGTTAGTCTCCGAGTAGGTTCCAGTTGATGTATTCCTTGTGGAGGAAGTTCCTTTGTAACCTAGCGAGCCTCTGTGTATATAAAGAGGACTCGAGACTTAGACGGGGTCAAGCTATCAAGCCCTAAAACCTAGCTCTTACGGCGAGTTCCCAGATCGGATCGCCTCCATTGTAACACCACATATTGTCATATCAATACCAATCGAGGGTAGCAGGAAGTAGGTCTTTACCTCACATTGAGGGGCAAACCTGTAAATCTGTGTTCGTCCTTGTTCTGCGATACCCAAGATCGGATATGATTGAACTCGCGCAAATCCCACTGCGAAGTCATCCATGACATCTGACGTGACAAACCCACGATAGAAGGGTTCACACGAGGGATCTGTGTAGCACTTGAGCTTGGATTTGCTTTGTGTCTAAATTGTCCCTGGTCTGGCGATGGTCTTTTTGTGCCCACCTGGGATGTTTTCCCAAACTGGAGGCTACTGCTTAGCACTCTTTTTTCTGGCAGTAGTGTTTTTGTCCCCTTGG